>OU342738.1:419794224-420994224 GCA_910589765.1 Avena atlantica | reverse complement strand
CAATTGGTAGCAACACCGACGACGCTTGGCTGTACCGGCAGCAAGCATGACGACGGACTGCATGCGCGGTTTGCCGGCGGCCACAGTCGCCCACAGTTTTACTCTCAGACGGAGGCTGTAAACTCTCCTGAAACTGGAGTAGATCGTACGGGCAGGGGCACTGCGTATATATACAGATCAATCTCCCCAATTCGGACAATTTCATACGACTCGACCAAACCAGAGATCGACGCCGCGCAAGTCGTACAAAACAAACAGACAATACAATACCCTCGCGGAACACGTAGCTGTCCACTATACTGTAGAGTAGCCCACAGCTACCGCGACCAGGTGTGGACCAGGAGTACACTATACATACGTATTTTACCAAACGACCAGGAGTACACCGCACTCCACTCCTAAACTGCATGCCTCTACAGTTCTCCCCAAAACCACCGTACGTGTCGCCATCACTGCATGAACGTGCCGCCACTCTCTCTTCTGCTATTTTACTGCTCATTACTTGCTGCGGAAGCGTGGTTACCACAGGCAGGGATAACGCAAACTATTCCGACCCTGTGTCAAAAAAAAAACTTTACGCGTATAATCTTTTGTTTTTGTTACAAGATAGGTTTTTTTTTTACTACTACGCCGCCCTACATGATGACAGGAGGAGCCATGCATGATGCATGGGTGCTGACGTGGAGCTGATTATGCACGAGCCGCAATAATTAGCTCCTGATCGATACTGCGTGTTGGTGAAGCTTCGCGACCACCACCGGTCAGGCGTCAAGTCGGGCGAACGCAGTCCCGATCCACTTGGAAGAATCTGAGGCAGTTATTAGGATAAAGCTCTACCAGCAATTACTACTCCTATGTGCTTGCTACTTGGAGTACGTGCTAGTCCCTGTTTGGAACAATGGAAAAACATAAAAAAATTACCTATAGAAAATTCCTATGATACCATTTGGAATGAAAGAATAGTCCCCTCCCCCCAGCTCCTCCCTCTCCTCCTCCCCGCCGCCGTCGCCGGCATGCGGCGTCGGCCCTAGGCCGGGCGGCGCTGGTGGTGGCGGCCCCATGTTTCTCCCCTCTCGGTTAGGATGGCGCGGGGTAATCCGACCCTGGGAGGTGCGGCTAGGCGACGATGGTCCGGAGTGGCGGCGGGGTGGCTCGTCGGCGGCCGGGTAGTGCAGCGCGGAGGTGCTGCCGTTGGTGGGCGGGGTAGAGCCGACGTGCAGCAGGCGTTGGTGGCCCTATGTCGGCCCAGATCTGGGCCCTCGACGCCCATCTGGGCCGGGACGGGCCTGCTGGTACTCTTGCGGTGGTGAAGCTTTCTGGAGGTGGAAACGGTGAGCCGAGGGCGATGGATGGTGACGGCGCCCAGTCGGCCTGTTGCAGCATGGCGGCAGGAACTTTACGGGCGTGCTGGGCCTGGCCGGGCCCTTTTGGGGCCTAGTGTGATCCTGCTACTGTGTCCGGTCGGGTGCCGCCACAAGGCGGAGGCAGTTCCCTCCAGCTAGGCTATGGTGATGTCACCCTCGAGGCTATTGTGTTTCTCGGTTTCGCCTTATAGGCCTCGCGTCGGTGCCTATAGGGAGACGGTGAGGATGATGTCAAGCCTGTGGCGGCGCATGTTGGTGGGCTGCAAGTTGGGTGGTGTGCTTTGGAGCATCCGAGGTAGTGTTTTTTTAGGGTCGGGAGAAATCTCGTCAGCTCGTCTGGCACCGATGCGGTGACGCCTGCTGGTGCCGCCATCCCTTCCTGAAGGCCACCTCAGCGTGCCTGGGGAAACTCTAGGAGCTATCTGGGCAGCAGCGTCGTCGTCGTCGCATTCCTTCTTGAAGGTGCTGCTCGGTGAGCCGCGGTTTGAAGCACTAGAAACGTGGTTGGTTAGCTTAGGAAGGCGCAACAGTGGCGAGTCATTCTCTTTTCCGTCGACCTGTCGTGTTGGCATATGTTTCTCTTTTCTTTCTCTTCTTTTTCTTTTAGGCGTGCTTGTGCTGTTTGCCCCAGCAGTTGTACTGTGTAGTTTACTATATTAATATAGCGGGCGAAAGCCTAATTCAACAATGAAAAAATAGAAATGTAAGATTCCTCCGAAAATCCCTATGGAATGAGTTATTCCATAGAAATTTTAGAGGAAAACAAGCTCATTGTGTCTACAATTTCTCTGTTTTTTATATGTGGTATCCAAGAGTTATTCGATGTGATTTTAGTTCCTATAGAAACCCAAGAAATATGACACTATAATGTATGTCATTTTTCTATTTCTGCGTTTTTAACTTTCTGTGTTCCAATCGGGGGCCTAGAATTTTTCTTAGCTGTACATGTTCTTTCCTAGATTGAATCCGGTGTTTTTTTCCTCCGTCAAAGCAATCGTTGTGGAGATCAATCATTCGTGTGATCTTCGAATGGACCATGGAATATCATGGTTGTGTTATATCAAGTGAATATAGGCAGGGGCGATAATTCTTTTCACGAATTAAATTGCTCAAGCCGAAAGCTGCAATGCAGCACAGAGCAGTAGTAATTCCAGAGAATTAATCCATGTATTGTAGGGCCTTCGTAAGAAATAAACCAGTTTAACTAGATCTAGTGATCAAAATTCCCTACTCCTCTTGTCCAAAACGACCAGTCAGTTACCCATCTAATTTCTCTCTCAGTCGACGAGATGCAACGGTCACACCTCCGGCTCCACCCAGCCACTGAACCTGCAGCCCACCACCAGAATAGGACCATGCCGCCAAGGACCTTGTGGTCACGCACCAGAGCCCTCGAGCGTCAGTATCACCACCGTAAAACGGACCATCCAGCTAATACCGCGCCGGCAGCGCCACCCGCGACTACCATATCGGAGCAAAAACATCTCTCGCGTCGGCGAACAAATGAGAGAGGGAGACAGAGGAAAAGAAGTCACGGGTTAACGTATCTCCACGGCGGCGACCATGGCTTCCGTCCCCGTGAGCCACCGTTCTCTCGGGGCGCGCCCGACCAGGAACCCCGGCAGGCCTCTTCGCCATGACCTCTCGCCCTATCTCAGGTTTTACTCTCGAGCAAAACGGAAGACAAATGAAACAGGGAGACACACGAGACACGCCGGTCCAGTTCATGCACCCACAAAGTCGTCTGAGAAGAAAAAGAAACTGAGACCATGTGGGTGTGTGCGGCTCAGAGGTAGCCCAACATCAGTCGCGCCAAGATTTGTGAGAAGTGAGAAGAGAATCAGCAGCCAAAAATTAGCTGTTTCTCAATTGCAAAACAGATAGCTGTTTTTTATACTAGGAAAAGTGTTTTTCTATGGGGACAATTGTGGGTGGGCGGAGCGCAGGCATATTTTTGTCCTTGTGAGATCGCGCGGAAGCCCACCCACGGCCCACCTTTCGAGCCGGGGCCCGGGTCTCGAGTCGAGCGAGCACACTGGCATCGGCATGTGGGTCTCGTTCCGTGTGCTCGGCTGAGCACGCGCGCGGCGCTGGATCGGCATCGAACGGCACACGGCGGTGGCCTGCGGCTGGCTTGGACGTTATGGGGGCGCGTCAGATTGGTGCGCTGGCGCACGTGAAAGTCGGGCGGGGTGGAGCGCGTGGCAGATATCTCTCGTTCCAGAGCGAGCGAGGGAGCTCGCGAGGTCGGGTAGCACAGTAGGTGGGTCTAGACGAGGACGTACATGCCGTGGGGGCACATGCATGTGATTTGTTTTCAATTCGGCACGGGGCTAAAACTAAAACCTAGGGCGCGTGTGCCGCCTGCTCCTGCGGCAGCGACGACTGGCCCGCCGCCGGGCTCCATCCACCATTTTACTCGCCTCGCCTCGCCGGACGGACGGACCGCAGCGATCGATCAAAGGCCTACACTACACTGTTGCCCTCGCTGTGCTGCCCTGCTGGTAGCTCCTGCGTCGTACGGGCTGGGTGGGTGGCTGCTACCGGAGCGAAAAAGAGCTTTTTTTTCTCTTTGCTTTCCGTCTGCCACCTTCTCCGGTCTCTCTCCCCAGGCCATCTCAGAACGTGCTCTGTTCTACAGTAGTAGGAAGCAAAGCAAGGCTCCACTGTAGTAGCGACAAGATTATTTTTCTGATACACGCGAACTGGGCGATCGACACGTCCGTCGGCCTACGCTGCTACCGTGGCTCGTGACCTGGGGCGGCATCATCCTGGGCGCTGTTGTGGGTGCATGAACTGGACCGCCCTCGAACCTCTCCAAGCAGGATACTCCCACGACAGCTGCAGGTACGGGTTTCTGAGTACGTACGTCCTAGCTGGAGCCAGCCAAGCGCTGACCGGAAAAGACAGCTTCCTCAGTAGTTTCGCCTCCATCGAGTAGTGCCAGTAAAAAAAGAGCTGCAGAAAAGACCACAAGTACAGAACCACACTTGCTAATAATATTCCTGGAGTACTTTCTTTCTTACAGTAGTACTAGTACTGTAAGTAGAAAAATGTGGAGAAAATGAGATGTACTAGTAGGAGAATCCTCCAAGAACCTCTGTTACGGGCAGAGGGCACAAAAGCTGTGGAAACGATCGAGAGCTAGGTGGTGAGCTGGCTTGCGGTTGGACTCGATCGGGGAGCAGGGTTAAAAATGGACGAGTTTTCTGCCTTCCGTGTTTGCGGGTTGCAGCAGGTGCGTACTACACGCCAGCTGTTTGTCCTCTGCCCAGCGGGAGCCTTTGTCGGCTTTATACAACCGTGTCGTGAGCGCAGGGCAGCCGCACTCGTTGTCCAGGTAGCCTCCGGCCCTCCACCGCATGGCTGCCGTACGTGGCATATGACTGGACGGCCACTCCAATGCATGCAATCGGCGCAGGTCGCAGTACCTCCGGCCAGGCCACGGTGGGACCCTTTGTTTGCCGGGATCAGGACATCTTTACCGACCAGACCCAACCTGTTCTAACCGGACTAAAACGGATCGGTTGGATCTCTTCGGTAAAAATGCCCTCACTTCACGTCATGGTCCGCTCACTCTTCAACACATCTGAGATAGACATGAAAACTACCGAATCAGCGATTTTTGTGGAGTCAAACTTAAGAGAACGCTTTTCAGCTCCCTATGGCCACAGGTTGCACGCGTGCAAAAGAGCGGGAAACACGCCCTTAACCACCTGACAACATGTCTTGGTAATATCGCCAATCGCTGCCGCTGCCACTTCACTCCCCCTCTCCAAAAGTTCCATCAACAATTGACCATGCCCTCCTCGCCACCTTCCCCGCCAGCACAAAGATCACGTCGAAATTTAGATCAAATCCGGCGATGATCTAGCTCGAATTCATCACTAGATGTAAATTCCAATCTCTCTGTCTTCTCAAACCAGAATCTTGAAATTTTCCCACTTTTTAGACGCATGAGATGCAAATGCACAAGATCTAAATCTAAACCTTCCATGTCCTAATTCTCCGGACTGTTATGAGTTGAACGTCGCAACGAGTCGACATGATACATGCAGATCAGCTCATCGCCCGTGGCGGCCGATTCAACGTGACTCCACCTTCGCATCCAATCTGGACACGAGTGCACCGCATGTCAACACCGGGCACGCGTCGACCATATGGTACCCAACGAAGACGGATGTCAATACAGTTGCTCTCGGGTCGAGTCCGTGTCCGGTGAGTGATGCTTTTATTTTTTGAACAGAGAGTGATGCTAGAGAGGTGGAACAACATCAAAATAATGGAGCGCGCGGGAGTAGAATATGCTTCATAGCTCGTCACACGAATACGGTTTCGCTTGCGTGGGGAAGTCCATGTCAAAACCGAATGTGTCACGATTGTGAGCCTGATGACCGGTGTTTTGCAATGATGTTTCATGCTCCTATGAGTCTATAACACTTTAAAACACGACTTTGCTTTTTTTTTGTTGGTCTTTTTGGTTGTGTTTCATTAATGTCCCCCAGCATTACGTTGGTATAGAGGCCGGGTTAGTCGTATCTTCCTGATATCAATATATTCTTTTTATTGGAAAAGGCGCGAACCTTAGTACGTGTTGGTGGACAGGTGATTTACTTTTCTCTACATTCCTCGATAGAAGGCAGCCGTGCAGGGTATAGTAAGCTACCGCTGGCCAGTGTTTAGTGTAAAGAGACCCGTAACTAGTAGAAAAAAACTAAGAACATTAGTCCCGGTTGCGCTACGAATCAGGACTAATGCTGGCACGCGTCTCGGTTCGAACGGGCACGGGTCCGGAGACATGCATCCCGGTTGGTAAGGAGGCAAACGTCCTGGTTTATAACACAAACCGGGATTAAAGGTTAGGCGTCAGCCCCAGCCCTCTGCCTTCACTATGTTTTTTCTTGGTGGAAGGTGTGAGGGGTGTGCTAGTTTTTTTTCCCCTATGCATGCATTCAAGGTGTTTGATAAAATGTTTGAGTAAATGATCCCGTTCAATTTCTCATAGAACAAAAATATAGAAGGTGTCCAAGACGCACTTGAGCTTTCTCCTCTTTATTTTCCTCGATCGAGGTTAGCAATCTTATCTTTTCTCTGTCATTAATACAATGCATGTGTCGATGTGAATTGGTCATTTCACTATTTATGATGTCCTGTTTTTTTGATAAACTTACTTATATGATGCAGATGAATGGCCGAGAATGGATGTACGGTGACCGGCGCGTACCCGGATATTTTTCAGGCGTGGATAAATTTATCGATGTGGCTACGGCAAACAAAGAGAATGGTTTTATACGTTGTCCATGTGTTCAATGTCGGAACAACAAGGAGTACTCTTCCTCGAAAATCATTCGCGGCCACCTGGTTATGAAAGGTTTCATGCCCAACTATAATTGCTGGACCAAGCACAGGGAAAGAGGGGTTATGATGGAAGATGGTGAAGAAGAAGATGATGATAACAACTATCATCATATGTTTCCTGAATACAGTGATACTGCAATGGAAGACAATGGAGAGGAAGGAGGTGAAGAACGGGCATCAGATGAGCCGGTTGATGAACTTGGTAGAGTCATTTCTGATGCAAAGCGAGACTGTGAAACGGAAAATGAGAAGTTGAAGTTAGAGGGCATGTTAGAAGATCACAAGAAATTTTTGTACCCAAATTGTGAATATGGCAGCACAAAGCTCGGTACCACACTGGAATTGTTGCGATGGAAGGCAGAGTGTGGTCTAACTGACTCCTCATTTGAAAAGATGCTGAAAATAATGAAGCCAAAGTTTCCAAAACATAACGAACTTCCCGAGAGTACCTACGAAGCAAAGAAGACTCTATGTCCTCTAGGATTAGATGTGCAGAAGATACATGCATGCATTAATGACTGCATCGTCTACCGCGGTAAGGATTATGAGAATTTAGATAAATGCCCGGTATGCAATGCATTACGGTATAAGATCAGACGAGATGACCCTGGTGATGTTGAGGGAGAGCCCCTCCAGAAGAGGGTTCCTGCTAAGGTTATGTGGTATGCTCCTATAATACCAAGGTTGAAACGCTTGTTCAGAAACAAAGAGCATGCCAGATTGTTGCGATGACACAAATAAGACCGTAAGAAAGACGGGAAGTTGAGACATCCTGTTGATGGGTCACAGTGGAGAAAAATCGAGAGAGACTTCCCAGACTTTGCAGGTGACGCAAGGAACTTATGGTTTGGTCTAAGTACGGATGGAATGAATCCTTTTGGGGAGCAGAACTGTAGTCACAGCACCTGGTCCGTGACTCTATGTATCTACAACCTGCCTCCTTGGTTGTGCATGAAGCATAAGTTCATTATGATGCCAGTGCTCATCCAAGGCCCGAAGCAACCGGGCAACGACATTGATGTGTACCTTAGGCCATTAGTTGAAGAACTCCTATAGTTGTGGGACAAACCAGGTGTACGTGCGTGGGATGAGAACAAACAGGAGCCATTTGATCTACGAGGGTTGCTCTTCGTAACCATCAATGATTGGCCTGCTTTTAGTAACCTTTTAGGACAAACAAACAAGGGATATAAGGCATGCACACACTGTTTAGATAAGACTGAAGGTACATATTTGCATAAATGCAAGAAGGTTGTGTACCTGGCGAATCGATGATTTCTTCCGACCAATCATCCCGTAAGAAAGAAAGGCAAGCATTTCAAAGGTGAGGAAGATCACCGGAAGAAGCCTGAACTCCCTGCTGGTGATGATGTATTTGGTATGGTCAAGGACACAGAAGTAATCTTTGGAAAGGGTCCCGGCGGTCAATCAGTTCCGAACGACGTCGCTACAGGACATACACCCATGTGGAAGAAGAAATCTATATTTTGGGAGCTGCCATATTGGAAAGTCCTGCGTGTCCGCTCTTCAATCGACGTGATGCACGTGACGAAGAATCTTTGCGTGAACCTACTAGGATTCCTAAGCGTGTATGGGAAGACAAAAGATACACCAGAAGCACGAGAGGACCAACAAATTATGAAAGACCCAAAGAACATGCATACACACAACAAGATGGATAAAGGGCGTCACTTAAGTCGTGCCAGCTATGCTCTTACCAAAGCAGAGAAGGAAATCTTTTTTGAAGTCCTTTACGGTATCAAGGTGTCGTCTGGCTTCTCATCTAATATAAAGGGGATAATAAATATGGCAGAGAAAAAGTTCCAAAACCTGAAGTCTCATGACTGTCACGTGATTATGACGCAGTTGCTTTCGATTGCATTGAGGGGGCTTCTACCGAAAAATGTTCGAGTACCCATTGTGAAGCTGTGTGCATTCCTCAATGCAATATCTCACAAGGTAATCAATCCAAATATTCTGCCAAGGTTACAGAAGGATGTGGTACAATGTCTTGTTAGTTTTGAGTTGGTGTTCCCACCATGCTTCTTCAATATTATGACGCATCTCCTGGTTCACCTAGTGGAAGAGATTGCCATTCTCGGTCCGGTATTTCTGCACAATATGTTCCCCTTTGAGAGGTTCATGGGAGTCTTAAAGAAATATGTTCATAATCGTACTAGACCAGAAGGAAGCATCTCCAAGGGATATGGAACAGAGGAGGTGATTGAGTTTTGTGTTGACTTTATTCCTGATCTTAAGCCGATTGGTGTTTCTGACTCGCGGCATGAGGGAAGACTAAGTGGAAAAGGCACGCTGGGAAAGAAAGCAATGATATGTAGGCACGGGGATTCTTTCACTAAAGCACACTGCACAGTTCTACATAATTCCACCTTGGCAGCTCCGTATATCGAGGAATACAAGAATATTCTACGCTCCAAAAACCCGGGGAAGCCTGAATCATGGATTACAGATGAACACATGAAGTCTTTCGGTGGTTGGATACAGACACATCTCTTGAATGACACCACTGTTGGAGATGAGCTATACTTGTTGGCCGCGTCACCATCTTCTACTGTATTGAATTTCCAAGGGTACGAAATAAATGGGAATACATTCTACACGATCGTCTAAAACTATATTAAGGTGCCGACCGGGACTATATATAGGGGGGCCTTTAGTCCCGGTTTTGTAGTCTCAGTTTTTAATATTAATAAATGTCTTGAGTTTTAGTCCTGTTTTGTGGCTGGACCGGGACTATGAAGAAGTTGTCCCGATTCGTACTTACCATTAAGATCTGATCTCCAAACGCGCGCGGTCACATATTAGGGAGTGCCTCTATGACCAGTTTCTTGGAGATGCCGGAGGACTGGGATCCGAAGGCATCTCCCTGAAACTGGTCGTAGTGGTGTCCCTGCTCTCGAAAACCATCTTGCAGCTTGTAACTTCTCTAACTAGATCAATACACCTCGGAGCTAACTAATTTCACATATTAGGGAGTGCCTCTATGACCAGTTTCTCGGAGATGCCGGAGGACTAGGATCCGGCCGCATCTCCCTGAAACTGGCCGTAGTGGTGTCCCTGCTCTCGAAAACCATCTTGCAGCTTGTATAGATCAATACGCCTGGGAGCTAACTAATTTCACATATTAGGGAGTGCCTCTATGACCAGTTTCTCGGAGATGCCGGAGGACTGGGCTCCGTCGGCATCTCCCTGAAACTGGTCGTAGTGGTGTCCCTGCTTTCGAAAAACATCTTGGATATGCCTCAAACTGGCTGGAGGACTGGACTCACAAGGATGCCTATTTATAGTACAAGCAGCTCGGCATAGTGTCGACACTTACGAAATAATATCGACACTCGCCCCTATTATTAGTGTTGACTCGTGTTTTGTCCCGGTTGGTGTCTCCAACCGGGACTAAAGGTTCATCTTTAGTCCCGGTTGGTGACACCATCCGGGACAAGGTACACGCCGCACAACATAATGTCGACACTCACCCCTATCATTAGTGCTGCCTGGCCCAGCCTGCCGAAATCACTCCAACCGGGACTAAAGATGAACCTTTAGTATATTGAAAATCCGAACAATGAAAATCCTTCGCGTCGTGTCATATTATGTGACATAGTTGAAAGGAAAAATACCAGACTTGGTATATTGATCATGTCTCGAAAAAACCTTCACAAAATGACCTATCATGTTCGAGGTTTCATGGCTTTCGGTCCAAATGACCGATGTTATGTGCTGAATCACGACATAGTTTGTGATGCTGTGCTCATATTATGCATGCATGTGGACTTTGGTATGGAGAACAATGTTGCAGGAGGAAGTTTTCTTTTTTGTCGCACGGAAAATCCCTTTTCCATTTTCTGAGCGCAAAAAACGGGTCGTTTTGTGAAGTAACCACCAAAATGCTGTTTCAGAATGCTACTGTCCCATTTTCCTAAAATACTAGACCACCTTACATGGACTGTCTCCTAACCGGGACATCTCAAACCTTTTCGTCCATCCCGGGTGAAAAGGACAAATGTCTGCCGAATCGATAGGAAGTGGGTCCGGTTTGTACTACAGGTACATGATCTATCGCCCGTGATTTTTTGAAAAAATCATTTTTAGACTCGCAATATGTGGTTTCTTCAGAGATCCAATGCAAGTTCTAATGATGCTCGTCCCCTATCTTCATGCACGCTGGTTCGACCATAGTTAGAAATTTAGAAAATTCAAAACGGGCATAATATATTCAAAAAAAAATCCGAACAATGAAAATCCTTAGCGTGGTGTCATATTATGTGACATAGTTGAAAGGAAAAAATACCAGACTTGGTATATTGATCATGTCTCAAAAAAACCTTCACAAAATGACCTATCATGATCGAGGTTTCATGGCTTTCGGTCCAAATGACCGATGTTATGTGCTGAATCACGGCATAGTTTGTGATGTTATGCCCATATTATGCATGCATGTGGTCATTGGTATGGATAAGAATGTTGCATGATGAAGTTTTCTTTTTTGTCGCACGGAAAAGCCCTTTTCCATTTTCCGAACGCAAAAAACTGGTCGTTTTGTGAAGTAACCACCAAAATGCTGTTTCAGAATGCTACCGTCCCATTTTCCTAAAATACTAGACCACCTTACATGGACTATATCCCAACCGGGACATCTCAAACCTTTTCGTCCATCCCGGGTAAAAAGGAGAAATGTCTGCCGAATCGGTAGGAAGTGGGTCCAGTTTGTACTACAGGTACATGATCTATCGCCCGTGATTTTTTGAAAAAATCATTTTTAGACTCGCAATATGTGGTTTCTTCAGAGATCCAATGCAAGTTCTAACGATGCTCGTCCCCTATCTTCATGCACGTCGGTTCGACCATAGTTAGAAATTCAGAAAATTCAAAACGGGCAATAATAAATTCAAAAAAAATCCGAACATTGAAAATCCTTCGCGTGGTGTCATATTATGTGACATAGTTGAAAATAAAAATAACAGACTTGGTATATTGATCATGTCTCAAAAAAACCTTCACAAAATGACCTATCATGTTCGAGGTTTCATGGCTTTCGGTCCAAATAACCGATGTTATATGCTGAATCACGGCATAGTTTGTGATGTTGTGCCCATATTACGCATGCATGTGGACATTGGTATGGAGAACAATGTTGCAGGAGGAAGTATTCCTTTTTGTCGCACGGAAAAGCCCTTTTCCATTTTCCGAGCGCAAAAAACGGGTCGTTTTATGAAGTAACCACCAAAATGTTGTTTCAGAATGATATTGTCCCATTTTCCTAAAATACTAGACCACCTTACATGGACTATCTCCCAACCGGGACATCTCAAACCTTTTCGTCCATCCCGGGTAAAAAGGACAAATGTCTGCCGAATCGGTAGGAAGTGGGTACGGTTTGTACTACAAGTACATGATCTATCGCCCGTGATTTTTTGAAAAAATCATTTTTAGACTCTCAATATGTGGTTTCTTCAGAGATCCAATGCAAGTTCTAACGATGCTCGTCCCCTATCTTCATGCACGCCGGTTCGACCATAGTTAGAAATTCAGAAAATTCAAAACAGGCATAATAAATTTTAAAAAAATCCGAACAATGAAAATCCTTCGCGTGGTGTCATATTATGTGACATAGTTGAAAGGAAAAATAACAGACTTGGTATATTGATCATGTCTCGAAAAAACCTTCACAAAATGACCTATCATGTTCGAGGTTTCATGGCTTTCGGTCCAAATGATCGATGTTATATGCTGAATCACGGCATAGTTTGTGATGCTGTGCCCATATTATGCATGCATGTGGACATTGGTATGGAGAACAATGTTGCAGGAGGAAGTTTTCCTTTTTTGTTGCACGGAAAAGCCCTTTTCCATTTTCCGAGCGCAAAAAACGGGTCGTTTTGTGAAGTAACCACCAAAATGCTGTTTCAGAATGATACCGTCCCATTTTTATAAAATACTAGACCACCTTACATGGACTATCTCCCAACCGGGACATCTCAAACCTTTTCGTCCATCCCGGGTAAAAAGGACAAATGTCTGCCGAATCGGTAGGAAGTGGGTCCGGTTTATACTACAGGTACATGATCTATTGCCCGTGAATTTTTGAAAAAATCATTTTAGACTCGCAATATGTGGTTTCTTCAGAGATCCAATGCAAGTTCTAAATGAACCATTTTCTTCCCGCGATTTTTCTTGCCGCCATTTCTTCCTGCCATTTTTCTTCCTGTCATTTTTACCCGGTATTTCTCCCGCCATTTCTTCCCGCCAGTTTTTTCCCGCTAGTTCTTCCCTCCAGTTATCTTACTGCCATTTCTCACTATATATATGTAGGGTTGACCTCCATTGTCATTGCACATCTCTACACTCATATCTGCAACCTCATCACTCTTTTTCATGACTTCCACCATAGCACTAACTCCGAGGGATGCGGAGGCGCTTTGCGCCTCGAACTACCCCTGCCCGCCGGGCTACTATGTCCCCGTCGGCTGGATGCTGAGCGCCGAAGGCATTCCGGTTCCTCCTGTCCATCTAGGTGTGGCGCGTCGGATGGCCATCACGAACCACTACTACTTCGAGCTCACGCCGGAGCAGCGGAGGAATCCTAGATGGCATCCCGACTATTTCCTGACTTGGGAAGCCTTCTTCGTGGATTGGCGTGATAGGGCGCTTGCCAGGCACGAGGAGGACGGCCCACCTCCTCCGAACTTCAACGAGGCCGGCCGTCGGCTGTGGTGGCACGGCCGGACTCTGCAAAGCGTCATGGCCTACGACACGGCCGCTGACTCTAGCCCCCGCCTGCGCTACCCTCAAGTCCAGCCCACTCGTACTCATCCTTCAAGGTTCAACTACGGCGACCCCGACGACGACAGCGATGACGGCCGCGACGAGTACGACGACTAAAGTGGCGAGTATTACAGGTGTAGGTAGGAGCATGACCGAATCACTCCAACATTGCAAAACAAGTTTGGCCGATTGTGGCTTAATCTGGCCATGTATCTTAATTTCCAGTTCTTCTATGTAACTTTGTGTTAGTTGCGTTATGTACTTTAATTCCAGTTCTATCCTAATAAAATTTTCTTTCCGCCCATTATTTCCCGTCATTTTTTTCCGCCCATTAATATATAAAAAATAAAAGTTAATTCAAATCCAAATTAAAAACAGAAAATGGTTTTGAATTATTTATTCAAATCCAAACACTTTTTATGTTTGAAGTTTTTCTAAATTTCAAACTAATATTAAAAAATATAAGTTAATTCAATTTTAATTATAAATGGTTCATATTTTAAATGGTTACATTAGTTATTTTTTAAAACAGAAAATGGTTTTGAATTATTTATTCAAATCCAAACACTTTTTATGTTTAAAGTTTTTCTAAATTCCAAATTAATATTAAAAAAATATAAGTTAATTCAATTTTAATTGTAAATGGTTCATATTTTAAATGGTTACATTAATTATTATTTTAAACAGAAAATGGTTTTACATTATTTATTCAAATCCAAACACTTTTTATGTTTAAAGTTTTTCTAAATTCCAAATTAATATTCAAAAAATATAAGTTAATTCATTTTTAATTTTAAATGGTTACATTAATTATTTTTTAAAAACAAAAAATGGTTTTGAATTATTTATTCAAATTCAAACACTTTTTATGTTTAAAGTTTTTCTAAATTCCAAATTAATATTCAAAAAATATAAGTTAATTCATTTTTAATTTTAAATGGTTCATAGTTTAAATGGTTACATTAATTATTTTTAAAAACAGAAAATGGTTTTGAATTAGTTATTCAAATTCAAACATTTTTTATGTTTAAAGTTTTTCTAAATTCCAAAGTAATTATCATTTAAAGAACATTACAAATTTAAACCCCAAATAAAAAAATAAGGAGGGAACAGAGAGAAAATTCCTGAAAAAATTTGAAAACAGGGTCATATGTCCCGGTTGGAGCCACCAACCGGGACTAAAGAGCCCTGCGCGCGCCCCTTGGGCTGATGAAAAAAAAGTGGACTATACGTCCCGGTTGGTGGCTCCAACCGGGACGTATGAACCTTTAGTCCCTGCTGGAGCCACCAACCGGGACAAAAGGTCCTTCGTTTATAACTGACGCGCCTCCTCTTCTTCTTCCCCATCTCACTTCTCTGCTTCTCACCAACGCGTGCACAGGAAACCCCGAAGACGCCGACAGGGTGCCCGAGCTCGCCGCCGCCACACCATCGCCTCCGTCCGCGCGCGCCCCGATCGCCTCCGTCCGCGCAAGCAGAGGGCTCGAGCACGCCCGGCCCCCTTCGACGCTTTCTTCCCCAACCCCGATGAGGTTCGCCATCGTCCATCCGCCCGATTCCGACCTCTCCGTGCTTCCCCGACCCCACCACCGCGCTCAGGGTGAGCCACCGGTCCTCTAGGACCCTTCCCTTCCTTTCCTCCCTCTCTTGTTTGCTCTAGCCTCGAGCGCCGCAGTCGGCCACCGCCAGATCTCGCCGTAGACGTAGCTCTGGCTACCAAATAGGAGCGGCGCCGCCTCTATATCGTTCGCCGTGCTACGCTGGTACAAACGCGCATAGCTCCGCAGTCCCGCGCGCTCCCCAGGGTCGCCGTCGACCACCGTATGCCGCGCCGCCCGTCGTGGTGACGTGGTGCTCGCGTGGCTACCGCATGGTGCCCGCGTGGCCCCGGTCCCACCTGCCAGCCTCAGAGGCTAGGTGCCTCTGCGGTGCAGGTTAGTAGTGGCCTGGTCCAGGTCCACCCGTCAAAGCCCTGGTCTAGGTCCCACCTGCCTGCGTGGAGGCCGAGGTGGCCACGGGCCCTCTGTCAGCCACTGTGGCTAGCAGTGTCCTCGGTGTAAAATGTTTTCTGTTTTGTTTAAATTCAGAAATGGTTTATTTAAATCCAGAAATTGATATAATATTGTAAATCCAATAATTAATTATTTATATCTCAGAAAATACAAATAATATATCAAAATGTTCAGAAAAATGAGATCTAACTATTTAACCTATAATCATGCATTGTTCAACAACTTTCAAGACAAGTTTAATTAGAGAACAAAATCAACCCCTTCGTATACTCCGGAGTTTCGCCGAGTTAGGGTTTTCACCCCTCGGAACCCCGTTTAAATTGCCGAGCATGTCTCAGGGTTACTTTTCAATACAAATTAACTTGTCATATCATCATCCTTGTTTGATCATTGCATCGATGCCATGTGTTGATTGTTCCCCTCTCTTTCCGGTGTTCGGTTCTTCGCGGTAGAATACGAGATCAAGATCAAAGACCGAGGTCAACACCATCGAAGATCGAAGATTTCTTGATATCCATCGTATTGTAGATGCTTAGCCATGATATTAGTTGTCATAGACCCCAGTTGAATCGATGTTGCACCTAGGGTTAGCAGGTGTCTCCTCGCTAGGGCATCCCGAACCCGAGGGTTGATTGATTGCAACCTTTATTTCTGGTATTGATTCTTCGCGATAGGATCCGAGCCCGATGGTTTCTCCGAATTAGGGTTTCTAATATTGTAAATTCATTTTTATTATTGTGTATGTATATATTAGGGTCTCCCCGAATTAGGGTTTATATCTCTCAACACCATACCTAACATTCTCCCTTAGCCGCTTTGACTTATCTGTTTTTCCACCTATGCAGAAAATATGGACCCACACGACAGAGACGAAGAAAATGAAGAGTTGATCCAAGGTGTGATCCGCGGGGAAGAAAATTTAGATGTATCGACGTTTCTGAACAACTCCGGTGAGGGTGATCCTCTTTTTGCCAGAAGAGATGACTTGTTTGAGGTTGAAGCTGATGCCTTCCGCGAGGGAGAAGACGATGCCTTGTGTGATCGAGAAGACGACCGCTCCGGCGAGGTGCATGTAATATAATTAATTCATTAATTAATCATCTGCTATCTATATAGAAATAGTAACGACGATCTTTCTTCTTTTAGCCCTTCGGATCGAAGAAATCTACTGAAAAGAGCGGCCGAGGCCCAACCAAAAAGTTGGGAGACCATGAGAGGTTCAGGATCAAAGATGTCGCTGAAGACGGCAAACCGACGACTCCCGAAGTTGTCGCAAACAAATTTGTGACACAATGTGGAGTAATCATTAGGGACTTAATCCCGATCACCATTCGAAATTGGAATAGGCCTGCTGATGCGGAAGAAGAGGGAACATGTTTATTTGTCCCTAACAACGCCAAAGATTTACTGTGGAAGAGGCTCATGGTTAATTTTGTAGGGTTCGCAGCATAGAAAACAAAATTTTTCCTACGATGGGAATTATGTACCAAGATCTATCTACTAGATACAACCAACGGGCGGATGTATATCTTTATAGAACATACCCTTGAAGACCGACAAAGCTTAAGGAGTTCGACTCGTGGTTGATGTAGACGATCTCTTGCCGATCTCAAGATCGAGCGGAAGTCCTAGCGCCGCAAATCAGCAGCGCATCCGTGCTCGCACACACGTTCGAGGCACCGAGCAACCTCCGCCTCCTCGCTCCAGCGATGCAGCGGAATCACAACTCTTTCTTGCCGAATAGCCACCGGGAACATGTATCTCGCTAGTCCGAGACCATGGGGGATAAATTCTAGAGGGGGAGAGAGATCCTTCACGAGGAGGTGCGAGTGAGAAGTGAGAGGAGGGGCTCCTTATATAGGGGAGATGGGGCAGCCCAATGGGGCATGGCCGCCGGCCATGGAGGGTGCCCCCACCTCTCCCTCATTCATGTGGGTGGACACTCCACTCACAAAATGGCCCTTCAATTTTCTCCACTAAATAATCCACTCAAATTCCCATTAAATTTCCACCAAATTTAATGCAAACTCTCATTAAATAAAATTCTTTTATTTTATTCAGAATTTTGTCAATTACTTTAATGACAAACATTCACAAATAACCCCTTGCTAGAATTCTATTTCACATGCATAACCTCTTTATGTAATTTCACCCGAAAACCTGTTTCGGTATCTAGTGAAATAAATTCCTGCGCTTGTTCATTCTTTCGGCATGAAACTTTTGCTCCAATTGGATGTCGGTGTCTCTTAAGTGTGTCACCCTACGGTTCGTGAATAATGCGGACATGATCGAGACCCCTCTCGGATCAATAATCAGAAGCGGGATCTGGAGACCCATACTGACTCCCACACATTCAACGATGACTTTCTTGTGATCATCGGAACCTTTTATGCTAGTATCTTAATCCCTTTGTTTCACGATATATTACATGTCCGAGATTCGATCATCGGTATCTCCATACCTAGTTTGATCTCGTTACTGACATGCACTCTTTTCTCATTCCCGTGATATAACATTCTAGTGATCAAACTTGCTTGCAAGCTAACCAATATGATATCACCAAGAGGGCCCAGAGTATATCTATCCATCATCAGAATGAACAAATTCGACTCTCGATCCATGGGCCTCAACATAACACTTTATTAGTTCTGAATTCATCTTTATAATCACCCTATTATGGTGTGACGTTTGATGTTATCAAGAAACTCTTCCGGTGTTAGTGATTGACATGATCTCATGGTCTAAGGATTAGGATCACTTCGTAAGTTGTTATAGCAATATAAACTCAATGACTTTGATCGTAATGCTATACTTAGGATGAATGTTCATCACACCATTACACTAATGTTGTGATCCTGTTATTAACAACATCCAATGTCCATGATCACGAAACCTTGATCATCTTGTTAATCAACGAGCTAGTTTATGAGAGAGGCATAACTAGGAACTTTCTGTTTATTTATTAAACACACATGTATTAACGTTTCCGTATTAATACAATTATATCATGCAAAATAAACATCTATCATATACTTGAAATACACATAATAAACACTTTATTATTTCCTCTCAGGGCATATTCCCTTCAGTCTCCCACTTGCACTAGAGACAATAATCTAGTTACATAGTTATAAATCTAACACCCATTGAGTTCTGGTGTTGATCATGTTTTGCTCTAGGGAGAGTTTTAGTCAACGGATCTGCTACATTGAGATCCGTATGTACTTTACAAATCTTTATATCTCCATCCTTGACATGCTCGCGGATGGAGTGAAACCGACGCTTAATATGCCTGGAATGCTTGTGAGACCTTGGCTCTTTGGCATTGGCAATGGCACCATTGTTGTCACAATAGATCACCATTGGGTCCAATGTGTTTGCAACCACTCCTAGTTCGGATATGAACTCCTTCATCCAAACCGCTTCCAGAACCGCTTCCGAAGCAGCAAAATATTCGGCCTCCGTTGTTGATCCCGCCACCATAGGTTGTTTGGAGCTCCTCCAACTAACCGCTCCGCATTCATGAGAAATACATATCCGGATTGAGACTTAGAGTCATCCGGATCGCTGTCAAAGCTAGCATCAACATAACACTTAGCGACGAGCTCTTCTTCACCTCCGTATACAAGAAACATATCCTTAGTTATTCGTAAGTACTTAAGGATATTCTTGACCGCTATCCAGTGTTCCGAACCTGGATCCGATTGGTACCTACTAGTCAAACTAATAGCATGTGCCACATCCGATCTTGTACATAGCATGGCGTACATTATAGATCCTATGGCCGAAGCATAGGGGACTTTGTCCATTATCTCTCTTTCTTCCGCCGAAGCCGGACTTTGAGTCTTACTCAATGTATTGCCTTGCAACATAGGTAAGAACCCCTTCTTACTTCCGTCCATTTTAAACTTCTTTAAAATATTATCAAGGTATGTACTTTGCGATAGCCCTATTAGGCGTCTAGATCTATCTCTATAGATCTTTATGCCTAATATGTATGACGCTTCACCTAGGTCCTTCATTGAAAATTTGTTGTTTAGATAACTTTTAACACTGTTTAAAATATCTATATCATTTCCGATCAATAATATGTCATCCACATATAATATCAGAAATGCCACATTGCTCCCACTCACTTTCTTGTAAATACAAGCTTCTCCATAAGTTTGGACAAATCCAAACTCTTTGATCACCTCATCAAAGCGGAGATTCCAACTTCGTGATGCTTGCTTCAATTCATAGATGGATCGCTGAAGCTTGCACACCTTGTTAGCATCCTTAGGATCGACAAAATACTTTGGTTGTATCATATACAACTCTTCTTCAATATTACCATTGAGAAACGCGGTTTTGACATCCATCTGCCATATCTCATAATCGAAATATGCAACAATTGCTAACATAATCCTAACTGACTTTAGCATCGCTACGGGAGAGAATATCTCATCGTAGTCAACTCCTTGAATTTTTCGAAACCCCTTTGCGACAAGTCGAGCTTTATAGACGGTCACACTACCATCAGCATCAGTTTTCCTTTTGAAAATCCATTTGTTCTCAACGGCCTTTCGGTCGTGAGGTAATTCCACCAAGTTCCAAACTTGATTTTCATACATGGATTCCATCTCGGATTTCATGGCTTCTAACCATTTGTTGGAATCCGAGCTCATCATCGCTTCTTCATACGTCGCAGGGTCATCATTTTCATCAACCATTAAATTCATGACAGGATTTCCGTACAGCTCGGGAGCTGCACACGTCCTGCTAGACCTGCGAGGTTTGGTAGTATTCTCTTTTGGAGTTTCATGATCATTATCATTAGTTCCCTCTTCAACAGGTCACGCCAACTCCGGAACAACTTCCGGCGCTGCGCTACTCGCCATACTTTGAAGAGAAGGTTCAATAACCTCTTCGAGTTCTACCTTCCGACTACTCACACCTTTCGTGAGAAACTCTTTCTCTAGAAAGGATCCATTCTTGGCAACAAAAACCTTGCCCTCGGATCTGTGATAGAAGGAATACCCAATAGTTTCCTTAGGGTATCCTATGAAGATGCATTTTTCCGCTTTGGGTTCGAGTTTATCCGGTTGAAGTTTCTTCACATAAACATCGCATCCCCAAACTTTAAGAAATGACAGCTTAGGTTTGTTTCCAAACCACAATTCATACGGTGTCTTTTCAACGGATTTAGATGGTGCCCGATTTAAAGTGAATGCAGAAGTTTCTAGTGCATAACCCCAAAATGACAACGGCAAGTCCGTCAGAGACATCATAGATCGAACCATATCTAATAAAGTACGATTACGACATTCCGACACACCATTTCGCTGTGATTTCTTGCATGTGTGAGTTGTGAAATAATTCCACACTCTTTCATGTGAGTGCTAAACTCGTAACTTAGATACTCACCTCCACGATCGGACCGTAGAAATTTGATCTTTCTATTACGATGATTTTCCACTTCATTCTAAAATTCCTTGAACTTTTCAAAGGTTTCAGACTTGTGTTTCATCAAGTAGATATAACCGTATCTACTCAAATCATCCGTGAAAGTAACAAAATAACGATATCCACCTCGCGCCGACACACTCATTGGACCACATACATCAGAATGTATGATTTCTAATAAATCTGTCGCCCATTCCATTGAACCGGAAAACGGCGTTCTAGTCATCTTGCCCATAAGGCATGGCTCACATGTATCAAATGATTCAAAATCAAGTGATTCCAAAAGTCCATCCGAATGAAGCTTCTTCATGCGTTTAACGCTAATATGACCTAGACGGCAGTGCCACATATATGCGGATATATCATCATTAAGTTTAATCCTTTTAGCATTAACATTATGAATATGTATAACATTATCATCGAGATCTAAAAGAAATAAACCATTCATCATCGGTGCATGACCATAAAAGATTTCATTCATATAATAGAACAACCATTGTTCTCGAATTTAAATGAATAACCACTTCGCATCAAACACGATCCAAATACAATGTTCATGCTCAGTGCAGGCACCAGATAACAATTATTCAAGTTTATAACTAATCCCGACGACAAATGGAGAGGTAGCGTTCCGACGGTGATCACATCAACGCTTGATCCATTGCCGACACGCATCTTGACCTCACCCCTTGCTAGCGGTCGCTTGTTCCGCAGCCCCTGATTCGAGTTACAAATATTAGCAACTGAACCGGTATCAAATACCCAGGTGCTACTGCGAGCACTAGTCAAATACACATCAATAACATGTATATGATATATACCTTTGTTTGCCTTGCCGGCCTTCTTGTCTGCCAAATACTTGGGGCAGTTGCGCTTCCAGTGGACAGTCCCCTTACAATAGTAGCACTCGGTATCAGACTTAGGTCTAACTCGGGGTTTCTTTTTAGGCACGGCAACCGGCTTGCCGCCCTTACTTCCCTTCCGTTTTCCGTTCTTGTCTTTCTTGAAACCAGTGTTCCTATTGATCATCAACACTTGATGTTCCTTTTTGATCTCCACTTCTGCAGTTTTAAGCATTGACAGAAGCTCGGGGAGACACTTCTTCATGCCTTGCATATTATAGTTCATGATGAAGCTCTTATAGCTAGGTGGCAGAGACTGCATAACACGATGGATGCCTAAGTCAATGGGAATCGTTATTCCAAAGGATACAAGCTTATCGACGTAACCCGACATCTTGAGTACATGCTCACTAACAGAGCCGTGCTCTTCCATCATGCAGCTAAACAACTTTTCTGAAGCGTTGTAGCTCTCTACAACAGCATGTGTGTCGAAAATCATTTTCAACTCAGCCATTGTATCAAATGAATTGCCGTTTTTGAAACGCTTTCGAAGTTCCGGCTCTAGCCCATACAATATGCCGCAATAAACTAAGTTGTGGTCCTCCTGACGAGTCTGATAGACATTCTTCTCCTCGTCAGGGGCATCCTCAAAAGGTGGGGGGCCTAGCGGCGCTTCTAGCACATATTGCTTTTTTGCAGTAGAGAGGAGAATCCTCAAATTCATGGCCCATTCGGTAAAGTTGCTACCGTTCGTTGCAAGTTTCTCTTTCTCCATGAACACATTGAAATTAAAAGCAGGTGGTGCCATCTACAACAGAATTTGTAAAGTTTAGACTAAGTTTATGATAGATTGAGTTCAACTAATCCATATTACGAATGAACTCCCACTCAAAAACGACATCCCTCATGCCATTTTGGTGACTACATGAACCAAATCCACTACACCAAGTCCGATCATCACGTGAGTCGGTATAGCTTCAAAGGCGAGCATCAAATGGGCATCATATCTACTATATGACTCATGCTTAACCTTTCGGTCCGTGTTCCGAGGCCATGTCTGTACATGCTAGGCTCGCCAAGTAAGAACCTTAGTATTCGCGTGTGTAACTGTTTTACACCCGAAATATGGTCGTGGATCCAAGAACACCCGATCATCACGTGATGTCTTGGAGCGACGAAAACATAATCGGTGCATACTAAAGGAAGAACACATTCTTATCTTGATATTTAAATGAGGGATCATCTTATTATGCTAACAAAACGCTAAACAAGCAATATAAGATGCTATCAAACATCACATGTTTATTAGTGGAATGTTATGGTTCCCGCATATGATCTCTATCATGTGCATCGTGGTATGATCACTATCATACCTTTATGTGTAAATCCAAGGTCTATGGAGTATACACGCTATGTGTGTTGTAAGAGTATCATCTCATACTTCTATTTACAACATCACCATATCATAACACTAGCCTAGCAATAATCTAAACTAGACGCCTCTAATTTATCCATTGCAAGTTTTACGTGGCTTAGGGCTTCCGAGATAGAACCGTTCTTACCTACGAACATGAACCACAACGAGGATAACCAAATTGTTGACAACTCGTTGCAAAATATATATTGACTATAGTAGGAGAGACAGACACTCGCTAGCCACTTATGCAAACTAGTTGCATGTCAAGCGTGGAACAGGTCTCATGTGCGGGGACATGTAAAGTTTTTCCGGGCCGCTTCATCCCACTATGCCACCAATATCCAAAATTACAACTAAGGAGCAACAACATGATCATCATCGCCCACATACTCATATGTGTACTACCCGTGTAAAGCATCTACGCATAGATCCGGCTCTGATACCACTGTAGGGTTCGCAGCATAGAAAACAAAAATTTTCCTATGATGGGAACTATGTACCAAGATCTATCTACTAGATACAAACAACGGGTGGATGTATATCCGTAGAGAACATACCCTTGAAGACCGACAAAGCTTAACGAGTTCGACTCATGGTTGATGTAGACGATCTCTTGCCGATCTCAAGATCGAGAGGAAGTCCTAGCGCCACAAATCAGCAGCGCATCCATGCTCGCACACACGTTCGAGGCACCAAGCAACCTCCGCCTCCTCACTCCAGCGATGCAGCGGAAGCACAACTCTCTCTTGCTGAATAGCCACCGGGAACATGTATCTCGCTAGTCCGAGACCATGGGGGATAAATTCTAGAGGGGGAGAGAGATCTTTCACGAGGAGGTGTGAGTGAGAAGTGAGAGGAGGGGCTCCTTATATAGGGGAGGGGGGAATCCCAAGGGGGCATGGCCGCCGGACATGGAGGGTGCCCCCACCTCTCCCTCATTCATGTGGGTGGACACTCCACTCACAAAATGACCCTTCAATTTTCTCCACTCAAAAATCCACTCAAATTCCCATTAAATTTCCACCAAATTTAATGCAAACTCTCATTAAATAAAACTCTTTTATTTTATTCAGAATTTTGTCAATTACTTTAATGACAAACATTCACAAATAACCCCTTGCTAGAATTCTATTTCACATGCATAACCTCTTTATGCAATTTCACCCGAAAACCTGTTTCGGTATCTAGTGAAATAAATTCCTGCGCTTGTTCATTCTTTCGGCATGAAACTTTTGCTCCAATTGGATGTCGGTGTCTCTTAAGTGTGTCACCCTACAGTTCGTGAATAATGCGGACATGATCGAGACCCCTCTCGGATCAATAATCAGAAGCGGGATCTGGAGACCCATACTGACTCCCACACATTCAACGATGACTTTCTTGTGATCGTCGGAACCTTTTATGCTAGTATCTTAATCCCTTTGTTTCACGATATATTACATGTCCGAGATTCGATCATCGGTATCTCCATACCTAGTTTGATCTCGTTACTGACATGCACTCTTTTCTCGTTCCCGTGATATAACATTCTAGTGATCAAACTTGCTTGCAAGCTAACCAATATGATATCACCGAGAGGGCCCAGAGTATATCTATCCATCATCGGGATGAACAAATTCCACTCTCGATCCATGGGCCTCAACATAACACTTTATTAGTTCTGAATCCATCTTTATAATCACCATGTTACGGTGTGACGTTTGATGTTATCAAGAAACTCTTTCGGTGTTAGTGATTGACATGATCTCATGGTCTAAGGATTAGGATCACTTCGTAAGTTGTTATTGCAATATAAACTCAATGACTTTGATCGTAATGTTATACTTCGGATGAATGTTCATCACACCATTACACTAATGTTGTGATTCCCGTTATTAACAACATCCAATGTCCATGATCAGGAAACCTTGATCATCTTGTTAATCAACGAGCTAGTTTATGAGAGAGGCATAACTAGGAACTTTCTGTTTATTTATTAAACACACATGTATTAACTTTTCCGTATTAGTACAATTATAGCATGCAAAATAAACATCTATCATATAATTGGAATACACATAATAAACACTTTATTATTGCCTCTCAGGGCATATTCCCTTCAAATTTCAAACTACCGAAGATAGAGCTGGATCCAAATGCGGAGGATCCAGTTGAGGACGCCTTAGAACATGGGAGAGCCATGGAGGCTAAGGTCAGGGAGTGGGCTTTGAAGAAGATGGCCCAGTGTTTCACCAACTGGAAGAAAAGATTGCACCTTGACTATGTCTTGAAAGAGAAGACTCCCGATTTCAAGAATATTCAGTTTGAGAAGATAAAACCATTCTGGGCTGAGTTTGTGAAATACAAGACATCAGAAAAAGCTAAGAAAATGTCTGCAACGAATAAGCTGAATGCTGCTAACAAGAAGTATCACCATACTATGGGGCAAGGTGGCTACAGGGCTGGCATTCCTAAGTGGGAGAAACTTGAGAATGAACTGCGTGCTAAAAAGATCACCCCAGAGACAGACGATTGGGTAGAACGTGCAAGGAATTGGTTTTACGAGCATGGGGGCACGTTGGACTCGGAAGGGAAGTGTATATATAACATACGACTTAAAGAAGACCCCTTGCCAATCGAGAAGATGAGAAAAGCAGTAACGGATGTTCATGATGGGGACTTCATTCCTGATAGAGAGAATGATGAGCTCACACTCGCCCTTGGAAATAAGGAACATGATGGACGAACACGAGGCACAAGCGGCTCCAAACCATGGAGGACTGGGTTTTCCGAAGAGAGGAAGAAATATCCTGATAGAAGCCGTCAGAGGAGAAAGGACATGGCGGAAGTTGAAGCAGATATTCAGAAAGAGCGAATGCGTATAATTGAAGAACGAATAAAGCAACAACAAGATAAAATTAACGCACTTAAAGAGCAAAGTACTACCGGCCCATCTCAGCAGCACACTGCATTCGATGCTACCGGCCTATCGAATAATCGAAAAAGCAGTGTGGCTTCCACTGAGGTCCCGGGTGATGACAATGGCGATGCCGATGGTGCACCGACGATGGCTCCTGTTGGCTACCCAGTGGATGATATCACAAAGATGACACACTGCGAGCTACATGTCAAACTTGTGAACATATCAATGAAGGTGGCGGTCGGCTATGCCTTACCAATTGGACCCACACCAACTTACCACTGTCGTCCGGTTCCAGAGGGCTACGCTGCTGTCGGGGTGGATGAAATCATGCCCACCTTTGAAGTTTTGAAGCTTGACTACCCTGCAGGTGAAGGGGATGTGACTGGACTGGGAGACGCAAAAAACGTCACCATTCTATGGCCAAAGTAATGTATCATGCTTCGAAATCACACGCCAAGGCCATCTTCGCCGCCGCCTCACCCGTCTCCAGCGAGGTCGTCGCCGCCGCGGCAGCCGTCTTCGTCGCTTCACCCGGCTCCGTCGCCTCACCAATCTCCAGCGCAACCATCGCCGCGGGAGCCATCGCCGGAGCCTCAGGATAAAAAGCGTAAGCGTACCGCTACTCTGCGTCGTGGTAAGCGATCGCCGAAATGTAAACAAGAGCCTCTTCCAAAAGTACCAAAAGTTCCTCCCAAGAGAGGTTATGACTGTACTGAAGATGAGACTGCGGCGATCGTTGATACGGAAACGACAGCGTTTTTCACTAAGCTGAGGCGGCCGAAAGAGCCAGAGCTCCCCAGCACCAAAGAAGAAAAAGCCAGAGTGTTCTAAATGCTAAAGACTCTTCATCAACCCGAGCCAAAGCTGTCATCAGACTATGATCGTTCTATTCTCAAGTCACATGCGGCACAACAAGCCTCGAAGAGCAGTACTGATGCAAGCGAGAAATCTGTTGCCCAGCTCGGAGAACAAGCAAAACAGTCTTGCGCCCCTCTCAAGGTGATTTCCCATACCAATGTGGGGTCGAGCAAATATGGGGCCGAAGAGCGGTATGATCCAGTGGTAGTTGCAGAATACGGAGAAGTTGTCGCTGCTCAAGGTATGAGTATTGCCCAGTACTTATCCCAGTTAGAGTACTTCCCCGTGAGTGAAGTAGCATACAAATACCAGTACGGCAAACCTCTCGTCAAACCCGAGGAGGTAAATAATCTTCCAACAAAAATGCGAAGATTGCATAACTGGTACATGCATGCCACAAAGGCCAGGGCTAACTGGATAGTGCTGAGGGTTACAAAAAAGCATCATGGGAAAGAAAAGGATGACATGGTATCCATTGAATTTGATGAACTATTTTAATTATTCAATCAAGACGCCTTCGAAAAATCGATCATCAGTGCCTATTGTCTGTAAGTACTAACTTTGTAATTAATTTAGTCTCCAGTTATCTCACCTTGTTTATTGCATGTATATAATCATATTGTAATATGCAGAATGGAGATTCTCGAATGCAGCAGAGGACAAATCAATGACATTGGCTTCATTGACCCATATTGGAACCTAATCTCAAAACAAGCCCCCAGGATACGGAGGATAATATAGTACACGCGTTAAGGTTTCAAAAAACCAAAAGGGAAATACTTTCTCCTTGCAACTTCGAGCGAGTGTTATTGTCTTGTATACACTTTCTATTTCGCTTACTCGATGTTAAGTATATAATTGATTAGTTATGCATTCGCAGCTTCCACTATATTCTGTTAATCATTCAACTTGACAAAGGGCATGTACTAGTCATGGACTCGAAACATAAACCCCTTGAGCAGTGGAAGGACATGCAGATGCTTCTCCAGCGGTAATTCTAATCATTACGACACTATATCGGCAACATTCGTGAATTTTATGATATCAAGTAATTAATAACTTATTTTATTTTTTTTCTTCGCCGGGCAGCGCTTGGAAACGGTTCACCAACAAGGCTAGGGTGTTTGGAAAGCGGAGCTTACATTTTAAGCACTAGATGTAAGCACCACTAGCTATATCCGCGCATTTATTTGATTCTAGTTTTGATACAGTTATTATCATGCTTGATTATTATTTTAATTGAACTATGTTCTCGTAAAGTGTCCGACACAGGGACCAGGTAACAATCTATGTGGATACTATGTTTGCGAGTTCATCCGACAGACGTGCGATGAGAAGAGAAGAAATTTAGAGCAAATCCACGTACGTAAACAATTTCTATAGTTTTTAATTACAATCAAATTGTGTTTAGTTTCATTCATATAGGCTGACTCCTTTTTTAAATCAGATCGAACGTCTACGGGACGGTCTTCTGCCAAAGGATCGCGTACGAGCAATTCAGGAGGAATTGTCGGGATTCTTGAATACAGAAGTCCTAAACCTAAAAGGGGAATACTATTCGGCTGTGTATAGACAATAGAAATTGTACAAAGAGCAATGTTTGTAAACGGGTGTATGAACTCGATCTGTGTATCGAATATATTATTGTCATGATGATCTTGTATAATATAATGGTTCCTTCATTGATGAGTGCAAAACACTAAATAAACAATAAAACAACATAAATGAATTCTCTGCCACGGCACAAAAAGTGGCCAAAATGCTGCCGCGGCAACAAAAATTGCCAAAATAAATTCTCTACCGCGACAGAGAAATGTGTCAAATCTCTGCCGCGGGAGAAGCTTATTTGTTCCGGTTCGTATTACGAACCGAGACGGTTGCTCCTCCCCCCTCGCGCGGAGCAGCGGCTACGTGTATGATCTTTTGTCCCGATTGGTGGAACAACCGGAAATAAAGATTCAGTCTTTAGTCCCGATTACCCCATCTCGGTTTGATAACCGGGACTAAAGTCCATTACCAACTAGGACCAATGGGTCTTTCTGCACTAGTACGCGCGCCCTGTCGAACCGCTGTTCCTGCCGATCGACGAACTTATAGCCTCTTACGTACGGGAGATCACATAGCTTGCAAGGACGGGCAATCAAAAATTAACGCATGACCTGCTTTTACCACCGTGCAGCAGTGTACTAAAATAGCAGCAGCCTCGATCGCTCGTCGTATACGCCGTGTGTATTTCCTCCAGCTAACTCTCGTCGTACGTACGCCCGAGTCCTTGCATTAGCTAATCTAAATATAGGGGCAAGAAGAATTGAAGACATGCATGCATGCACCGGATCGGGCAAAGACATATCGTCGGGTGCCTGGAATTATCCTTCCGTACGTACGTACGGTTGAGCCGTTTCGGTGCACGCACGCGGAACGGCCCACGTCTACGTACGTACGCACGCAACGCATCATCTCTCGTTACAACTTCTACCCGTTAGTACAGCCGAATCGAGTGGGAATAATACTCCACTGTCATTTAAGCATGTACGGTCGGTACCAGGTTGCCGAAATTAAAGGATGGAGGTTGTAATGTTCTTCGTTCGTGCTCGCGGTCGCGATCGTATCGATCGAATCCTAGGCGATCGAATGATCAATGGATCGGCCGTGTCATGCATCGACACCACGGTAACCCACGGCGAAATAAATTCAATGAGGTGATAATTCATTTATCACGTGACTGGTATCCTAGATGTACGTACGTAGATCGCCGAGATCCTCCTTGATAGCCGTGCCTAGCCAAGCAGGATACCGTTCGGACGTACGGCGGGACGTGTACAACCCCGCGCCATGCATGCATAAGTAATGGAATATATACTTCCTCTCGGTCATAAAAAAATATTAAAATTGTTTATATTAGAATATATATATACTAAAACGTATCTAGTTATACGTGAATCTAAATAAAAGATTTTTTTTAAGACAGAGGGGATTTGGTGCAATTAACCGTCCAGTTCCGTCGTTGTCAGCCGGCCGTCGTCGGTGAGCAAACAGCAGGTATTTACGGCCAACGATCATGCGCTCGACCTTGCATGCAGAATGTGTACCTATGTACGGCCCTTAGGTAGACGCATTCAAGGACGTCGTCGTTACAGGTCGATCGATCTTGCAGCGTCTTATATATATGCGAGACGCGTCTGGCCGGCCGGCCGTACATGGTACGACACACGGTACATCGATCGATGCATGCACACCCACCGCCGTATATATGCACGCTCGATCATTATGAAAGCAGCTCTCGGTCGGTCGAGCGTTGGTCTGGTTATAGTGTGGGGAGTAACTTAGCTTATGTTACTAGTCTAAGTTACTATCTTTATAGTAGAACATAACATATATATAGTGTATGCAAAGGCTTATTTATGCAATGTATACTTATTTTGTCTTAAAATGTGTGATGTTATGATAACATAGCTAGTTACTACAAATCTTTCTCGTATCATTTAATTGCATGACATGTCATCTAAATCCTTAGTTGACAATATATATATGGCTATGTTACTATTCAAATTACTCTCACTATGACTACCCTTAACCCTGGGCCGGGCGGGCTATATAGTAGGTCAGATCAAGCTAGGTAGGAGTATGTATAAAGCGTGTACTAGTCCCCAGCCCATCGAATATAAGCTGGCTCGATACTATCCATCCACGGTACTAGTCCCTCTATCCTCAAATATCCTGCATTTTGGCTTTTGTTAGTTAAACTTTATAATGTTTGGTAGAATATATAGAAAAAACTATAAACATCTGTAGGGCCAAATGTATATATTATAAAAATATACTTTATAATGATTCTAACGATACTTATATTGTATTATAGTTGTACATAAATTTTTCAATATGTTTGGTCAAACTTGACAAAGTTCGACTTTGAGTAAATCCAAAATACAGGATATTTTAGAACAGAAGGAGAATACCCGTGAAGTAGAACGCTGGATGGAGAGCAGGCCGACAAAGATTCGTATGGGTTTTGTGCATGTCCCCAAGCTAAAAGAAGCCGTCTATGCGCGTAGGCCGGTCTCGACCCTCTCCATCACGCTACAGGGTGCATGGTCCATGCATCAAAGCGCCGCTGTAGTACGCTAGCCTTTTCCTTTATCTTGCAATCGCATGGGCGGTGGCTGGTGATTTAAGAAAACTGGCCAAAACGCAAATGACGAATAGAAAGAATATCCTCCGTTTTAAAATATAAGATGTTTTAGGTTTGTGAAAAAGATGAATCTAGACTTATTTTAGTATATAGATTCATTCCAAACTTGAGTGAATCTACATACTAAAACAAGTGTAGATTCATTTTCTTCCCAAACCTAAAACATCCTATATTTTGAAACTGAGGGAGTAGTAGTTTACAAGAACACGGCGCCATTGACAACGGTGATAGCCGTCAAAATCGACAAACAGAGTTCTCGTGACTATAGACAAAAGGTATAGATGACCCTAGCGCAAATGACGCCATCTCCTCCTCCACCGCCGCCCGTCCAGCACCAGCACCAGTGGGGGGCATCCCCTGGCAGGTGCCAAACTAGATCAACCATGCATCCGGCAACAAGGATGAGTAGACGCGGCAGCACAAAACCTAGCGCTGCCAAGTGTAGTAGTACTTTTTTAGTTTGTATTTATGTTTTAGTTTTGTCCAAATTTCATCCAAACCTTATAAAATTTCCTGAATTTGAATACAAATTCTTTATTTTTCGATATTTTCAAACCTTGATAGTTGGGGGCGATCGTTGGGGGCGCCGGTGTGGGGCGGCCTCCCCAAACAGTCGGCAGTTTGAGCAGCGCCCCCAAACCAACTGCCAGCGCGCTTCCCGGCATCCTGTTGGGGGGGGGAGGGGGGCGAAGATGCTGTAATCCAGCCAGAGTTCACGCGCTTCATGACACACTACACACACCATAATGGCCTGGCCTGGACAAAACTATCCAGGGTGCCCAATATTAGCCTGCATTGCTCCTATATACTATGGTCGGAGGACGATATCCGGGTCCACGCCCCGAGCCTTCCGTCCAATCTCTCTCTTCCACCTAAAAAACTCCGATGAGCAATGCATAGCTGGCGGGCCCATGTCAGGAAGGGAGTCTTCTCCGGAGTGACCGCGCACGGTAACAACGCAGTGAAGGGGTGTTCAAGCACGGTGGCAACTGGTGGTTCGGGAGGCGTGGAGTAGTGGCACTCCATCTAGTCTTGCAACCACGGTACCCTCTCCCAGAGTGGGGGGGGGGGGGGGGTGGAAAGAAGGGAGGAGGCACAGGTGGAAGGTTCTCCGGGAGATCCTTTGCTGGGAGGTCCTAGAGGAGCGTGCCGTATTGGACTGCCTCATCATGTAGCCGTAGGAGGCGAAGAAGTGTGTCGCGTGGCAGTCCAGTATGACGCAGTGAAGGCGATTCACGCCTCCTTGGCGGGAAGAGAATGGCTTTGAGGTTAGGAAGGAGGATGACGCCACCACTCCTCCTAGCAGGAAGCTCCGGTGAGCGCCGCCGACACCGGGTATGGTTAGCTAGGGTTAGTATATTAGATCTAGCTAGATCCGTTTTGTAGGATATGAACTATGACAGGATAAATGATAATCTTTTAGTTTGAATCAATACTTGATTGGCATCTTATTTCTGGTTTGACTCACTTATTCTAGTTTGCAGTTTTATTATCCCCAATGCACGACTTTTCTTGCACGGCTTTCCGATCTGGCTAATCCGAATTCGTATTATCGTGCATATGCAATAGATGCTCTAAAAAAGGGGAAAAATATTTTGTTTACAAAAGTAGAAGCTCTGGTTACTACTACCTCCGTCCTATAATATAATTTTTTTTAGCAAACTAAAATAGCTTGGTAAAAAGTCTTATGTTGAAGGGAGTAGTACGTGAGGGAGCACGACGTGGTGACGCCAGGGCCGGCCAGCGACCATGTAGTCAATGGGTAGAAAACTTTACCCATACCCTTACCCGTGGGTATAAATCTTTACCCATGACCATACCCGATGGTTATCCGACGGGTAGATCCAATAGTACACAAGTTATTCATAATTTTACATTAATCAATATAATATTTGACAAAGAAATAAGTATCTCTACTTAATAATAGATAGACGATTACATAAAAATTATTAAAATTTAGAAATCACAATCTCATACTTACCTCTAGGCTACTCGGCCGCATAGGTTGAAACTCTATAGGTAAGTTTGACAAGTCAGTCTAAATGAGCAGGGTATAGGTATACCCACAGGTATAACCCTATACCCATGACTTAACGAGCAGGATATGGATATTACCCATGGGTATAAAGTACGCACATACCCTATTCATGCGGGTACGATACTCGCGAATACCCATACCCATGGGTAAAATTGCCATCCTTGGCCAGCGGCGGCTAGCATGCTACGCCATGCATGGCGTGGAGACCGACGTGACGAACGATCGACGGCACAAGCTAGCTAGCGACCTCATCCTGTTAACCTCTGCATCATTCCCTCTATAGTCGGCATTAACTAATCACAGCTACGTACTACTCTCCCAATATTTTCTGCGTACTACTAGGAAAACGACCCATCGATACGATAGGAGGAAAGTAAGCATTAGTACTAGTAGCAAAGCTTATAGTTAATAACAGAAGCCTGGGCAATTGCAACACAGATACTCCTACTACGTCACAGACACAGATCGACCGACGGACCGAGGCCAGGCGCGATGTCGACGTGATGCAGCCGCGTCGCTGTCAGTCGGATCATACACAAAAGAACAGCGACGCATGCTGATCGACGATCGACGTAAAACACACGCGTTGTTCATGTCACTTCCCCCGGTCCAGCCGGATCGACCGGTGCTCCGTTGGTTCACTGTCCGCGCGGTCTGATCGGGACGGCTGAGGAGAAAGGATGGCGATTTTCCTGGCAACTTCCCCCGTCAGTTCTCTAGCTGAATCAGGGGCCGATCGTCTGCCTGAGGAGCCATGCTAGCGGCGCGACGCGGCGAGTCGGCCGGAAGCACGCCGATGTTGGTGTTACACTGTTACTGTTGGTACTGTTGTTGACCTGTTGTCGATGAAGGTCCACGTATGCGTGCGTGTATACACACTTTTGATGTGGCATTACTAGTTCCGACGAATTCCTACAGAGTTGAGAGTGTAGGTATGGATTTTTTTTTTCATCACCTGATTTTACCTATCTCAAGATGTCCATTTACCCGCTTCAAAAAAAAAAAGATGCCTATTTAGGAAAACCTGTAACGGGAATGAAAGGAAATGTTGGAAGTGGGCAAAATGTTGCTTCGCTTGGCCTGCGCAGGCAAGGTTTAGGCCCATGGACGATTTAGTTAATCTGAGAATACGCCCCATATTTTCCCTAAAAAAAAAAGAACACGCCCCAGAAGGTTGGCTTCTTTGGGCCGCCCTACGTGGTAAATAAGAAGCTTGACGCTTCCAACTTTTCCTCAATGGATGCACCAAATGCGGCCCACTTACTAACATGACAAGTGCGGGCTGAAATGCTTGCCGGAAATCTGAGTGAAATGCCAGGGAAAGAACATGCACTGGTGACCTTGCGAATGTAGTGACACCAACAAGGCCTGCTAGTGTAGTGACACGGAGTATCAGGTCTTAAAAGTATCATGTCTTATTTGTATCAATCGTCGGCGAAGAATGTGTTTTGTACATGAGTGTTCCTTCCTTTCTACGCTTCAATTTGTGATTGAATTTGTATACGGAGTATATTGTTTCTAACAAAAATGAAATATAATGCTCTCTCTTGTCAAAACGTCTCATATTTAGAAAGAGAAAGAAGTATTTCACATGGGCTTAATCGAGCTCAAAAAAAACATGGGCTTAATCTACCTACTGTAGATGTCCAACATCATTACAATTACTTAGATTAACAAAACACGCACCTTAAGAATGGTGATACATTACTCCTTCTTGTACCAGAATGGGATTCTAATAGATAGGGTCTGTGTTGCTAACATGTGAAGCCATTATATCGGTCAATCTCGATAATGGACATTAACATGAATAAAAATTATAGGTTTAATATTGTCTCGCCTTAGCCGTTTGCACCGGTGACGCAACGGTCATATAGTTGTTATCAATTCTGAAAAACATGAAATTTATATAATTTTCTCTAACCAACTGAATCCTCCAACATACACATAAAATTTATATGAATCGAAGAGGCCTAAGTAGCCGGCCTTCTGTTTTTTCTTCACATAAACCATGGTACAACAATTTCACATAAATATTATGTTTATGTTCACCAAAAAAATTATAGTTGAATGTCCAATTATGAAATAGGAAGGTATATGGTAATAATAAGGAACCTTTACATAACTAGTTTTATTCAATTCCTTATATTTGCTATAGTTGTCGCTTATTTTGTCCAATTATGGTACTTTGTTGAATTAATCGTCAACTTTAAAATGTTTACTTATTAGAAAAGATATATCATGTTGTTACTTTTAAATCTCTACTACCTAAAAAAGAAGTTGTGTTCTGCCGTCGTCCTACATGCGTAATACGTCGTTCCCTTCGTCGCTCTTTTGCCCGCTCGCCCTGCGCACGCCTAAATGGGCCAAGCCCAAAAACAATCACCCATCATCCCCTTCCTTCCATCCTCGACCTTCTCCCTTGGAGCCCTAGCACATCTCACAGCTGCCGCCTTCCCACCGCCGTCTCCTAGGATAACCGCAGAACCAAACTCCCGACACATCGAGCGGAGCGCCTCCTCCCGGCCGGTAGACCTCTAGCGTGAGGTCCGTCCTCCTCCGAGTCCGGTTCTTCTCTAGCAACATCGTCGGCATCCTCCAGTACCAGCCCGAGCACCCCTAAGACGGACGGCCTCCTCCTTCCAAAGATCCATACCCACCTACAGAATCAGTCCAGTCTGATAATCATGGATGGATGCAGCGATAGAGCTGCGCGCCAGTTGATTTGCTTGTTGTTTCATACCTACAGCTTACTGCCACTTAGTGTTTGGAATAATTTTTTGTTTGGCCAAAGATATGAATTGTGTTTGTTTGGCCAAAGCTGAAAATATGTTTTGCTTCTCCCTCTGCAGATTTTCCTTTTCAATTCATTTTAGTGATCGACCAATGTGTTTTCATAAACAAGTATGTGATATGACGAGCTCCTACCTCACACAGTTTCATAGATTGAAGATGACAAATGTGGTTTCTATCTACAGGTAGTCCTAAATCTCCCCTTTACATACAACTCATTTGTCTATTTTTTATATCTTATTACTTGGTAGTTGGAATCAAATTTAGGACTGTCTATGTAGGCCTTATGCAAGCTAGCGGGTTTATGATAAAAAGTGTAACTTCTCGTGCAAATATCCTATTTGTAGTGAACAACAGATCAACTGGGTATAGAATGGTATATTGGATTGGCTACTTGCTATACCTCCAATATTTATTTCAAGTGGATGCTCAGTTGATCATGAACCAACTTCATTCTTTTCTTAATTGCAGAATCTACAATAAGAATCCTTATTGTTCTGATCATGGCAGATATCCAATTATAAGTTTTCAACTGATTTCCATGTGTACTTTTGTAAGAAAAAATCATGGTCCCAATGTGCTAATTGTAATCCGTGTGCCCTCCATTTTTTATGTATCCTTTCTCTATGAGATATTTTTTCGATACTTATGATTTCATTTTTCCTTGGCCACTTTATCAGTGGTATCTACGTGTGTTGCTGCCATCAATGGTTGCGTCAAGTCTTAAAAAATCAGAGCCACGCGAGAGTACATATTTGGAACATATTTTTATCAAATCAAAGACATGTGACTACATATTTGCACACCCTGTTTTCACGTGTGGAGAATAATATATCTGATTAGTATGAGATATATATATTACTCTGTGTGGCATCATTTATTCTCTAACCAATTTTCTTGTTATGTAAATCCTCACATTTTCCTAGGACACACCCTTCTTCAATGTGATGCTATTGGTGTAGGTGGACAGACAGATGAGTTTCACGTTGAGGCATGATGTATTAACATACTCGATGAATGTAGTTGATTGCAAAGATGTACTATCTTGCCATAAGTGAAATAATTAGGCGCACCCGGGGAAAACTCTAAACTATTAATGTGGATCAAGCATGAATAAGAAAATTTGAGTGAAGATGAAGCTCCACACGGAGCACTGCTCCTATGTATTCTGGTGTATATGCAACTCAAGCATATTTATACCTGGCTTTTGTTGTTGCACATTGCTTTACTTGCTATTCCATATTATTCATTTCACTAAATTCTTATTTCATTCTTCTAAATAAAAGAATCACCAAATTTAGGAGTATCGGTGGTATTCTCGAAGAAGATAATCTTGATGTCCTGCAAACGCTGGATCAAGTAGGTGAAGATTTTCTGATTGTCCTTTGGTAGTATTATTTCCAAAAAATGCAATTAATGCCACATGGAGAACGGTCCATCAGACCGCCGCCGCCACTGCCGCTGTTGAGTTAACCGAGGAGGACGAGAGCAACAGCTGATAGAGGCGGGAGGCTGAGGACGAGGAATATCAGTATGGGCGTAAGATAAGGAGCATGAGGTGGTTGATGAAGGAGGAGGGGTCAAGAATCTTCACAAGCTTGTTGTTCAGAGAGATCCCCATCTTATACTATCTACATTTGTATTATAAGGTTTTTCTTTTTATAAGACTATCTTACAGATTAGTAGCTGCAGTATAGAGTTTACCAAGATTGGTTTCAACTTTCTATATGTAGTTGTATCTTCTTTCGTTTGAAAAGACGTAGTTCTATGTGATGTGTGTGCACCATTGAGTTTAGATGTCAGAACTATTGTCTTGCTAGAAAATCTGCTCACAAATGCAATTAAGGGTTTTTCAGTATTTGTGTGTTTCGTAAAATGGCTAGCAACACATAGCCCACAAATTCTAAAGGCCTTTGGAAACCCAGAACGCAACCATTACAGCCTAGTGGTGGTGTTCTGGAGTATGGAAACGCCACCAGTAAATGGAGTCCATAGATGTAGTCGGGATAAACGTACTGCTGATGTTCGCTTTGTGTGAACACCACTACTATCTTTTTACCAAAACCGCCTTCCGTCAGACCCGGCCTAGCTAGCCGTGTCCACTTCACGCATTCAATCCGTGTGCCTTGGTCATCTGTGTATCTTCCCGTGGACACTCCGCGCAGCTATGACTCGATCCGCGCCGCCACACCTCCCACGTCCGTGTCCGCTCCCATCTCTTCCCTCCACTTAAATTATACCCACCCTCTCCACTCACTGCCCGCCACCCGCGTCCGCACCACAGTGTTTCCATCCGCCATCGCCACCATGTATCCGTCCACACCACCACACAACCGCCATTGTCTCCTTCCACGCCATCGCGGTCGCCTTGCCCCAGCCCTCCATCCTCTACACCATCAGTGAGTCTCCGATCCCCTAGGATTTTTTGTAATAGAATACAAATGTGTAGTTGATTTATATGTTGATTCATATAATAGATATGATATGTATATTTGATTATAACTAGTGCTAGTTGATTATTCTTGTAGACATAAAAATGAATATATTGATCATATAGTAGAGAGGATATGGTGTCAGATAAGCTATATTTTCTTATAGAGTATATGGGGTTATTATCTAGGACTTAACAACCATGATGTTTCTCCCCTCTTTCGGTCCCGCACGAATTCCGAGGCATGTGGAGGCTCTGAGGTGAGTCTTCTCCGGCCCTTGCCAGTGCCACTCCGGCGTCGGTGCCCACCCTCATGGATTCTCCGGTTGGTAGTTGGAAGGTCACCTACACGGGTGCAAGCTCAGGTGGTAAGTTTGTTGAAGGTTCTCTGATTCTTTCTTAGGATGATTGGCTGGTGCTTCTTAATGCCAAAGGATTGCCTTTGGATGGATATGTTATCGAAAATGGGGAGAAGATCTTGACTGGATCTATGGTGAGGTTCCCCTCTCACCTGGCTAGAGATAATGATGTCTTGATCTCTCTGGATGGTTGCTTTGGTAGATCTCCTTCTCCAGATGGATCAGATGAAGATTTCTCTCTGAGGTGGCATGCTCTCTGCTTCTCGCTTGATAAACAATTTCTAGGGTTTCTGATCTTGAATTCCCATGCAAAGAGATTGGTTCTTCTCAATCAAAATGAAGTGGTCATCGATGCTAGATATTTGCTTAAGGATGAAAAGATTGTGGAAGGGGCAGAGATGGAATTGCCAATTTTAAAAATCCGGGCTGGTGCTCAAATTATTTCCAACGTGTCCAAGAGCAGTCCAAAATGCTCCAAGGTGAACAAGGATTTTGTCATGGGTTTGGCTTCTCCAAAAGCCTCCAAAATTGGCAATATGACAGAAGTTGAGACTGAATCTTTTATTCCTGTGGTGAATGATTTTCCTAATCTATGTACTTCTGAGCAAGTTCAAGTGGATCCTTCTTTTTCTAGTGCAACTTCATTGGATTTCAATATTGGGAAAAGATTTGACAATGATATTATTTCTAAATTTGGCCATTCAGTCAATTTTCGTCCTGGTTTCGTCGAAGGCCCTTCTTCATGGTCTGCTCTTTTGGCAGAGCTAATTTCAAACTTGATGTTCATACTGTGGCTATTGCTCTGCAATCCTTCTTTGGAGGATCGGCTGCCCTGTTCCAAGTTAGATTTCTTCAAGACAGAACTTTCAGATTTTCAGTTGCTTCTAGAGCGGTTGGATTTGAAATTTACAATTCTTCGAAATTTATCTCTGATCATTTTATTATGTTCATCAATATCTAGGGCAATGGTGGGCCTAATTGGCAGGCAGAAAAAAGAAAATTTTATCGTGAGGAAGATCATTCTTGGAAAACGGTCACGACCAAAAAATCCGTGACACGGAATTCTGGTCAAATCTCAGGTGCTAACCGTTTGGGTATTAAGTCTGTTTTTGACCATTTAAAATTTCCTTTACCACGCCCACCGGTCAACCATCAAGTTAAATCAGCAGTTTCTTCTGATTTTAAGGAAAATCACACTAGGTCTTTCACTGATGCTGTCATTAGTGGCGCTCCTAGACAGGGGAGCAAATTTCCGATCCTCCCGCGCCCGTGATATCGGGCTCATTTAATCTGCCAGGGCTCCTCCCTTTTATGCGTTTTCCCTCTTTCCAAAAAAGGGAGTGGCCCAATGATTCTTTCCTTTCCTGGTTTAAGGCCCGGCCCAATTCGACAATTGAACCCCAGGTCTTCTCCTGTCTAAAAGATTTTTTCATTTCTGTCCACTATTCCACTATTGCTGCAGTTGCAGAGCGCCCTGTCTCCTCAACTCCTCCGCCTCAGAAAACCCCAACTTCTCCTCCCCTTGCAAGACCTCATCGCCGGCGGTCAGTGCTACAATGGCGAATATTCCCATCGACCATGTGCCTTTCCTGCCTCGAGGCTTTGAGATTATGCAGGTTGAAGGTCGGGTGGGTCTTAGAAGGGTGGTGGTTCCTCGCCGTCAACGTCAAAATGAACAGTATTCCATTGCTTCCATTCATCCTCTGCCTCCTGGCCCTGTCCCCTTCTTGAATATTCGCGATGTACTCATGGATTTCCTTCATAATGAGGCTAGGGTGGGGTTTGGTGAGGTTCAGGCCTGCCCCTTTGGTGCGGCTTATGTTCAGTTCACCCATGTTAGTGACAGGGACAGACTGGTTAGGGATAGTCCCATTGCTTTTCAAGATGTGCATGTGTCCTTTGTCAAGCATAATGAGGGGATTAACTGGCGTCGAGTTCAATTTAATAATGAGTGTTGGGTTATGCTTGTTGGCCCCCCCTTGGACCATATGAACACTGAAGACATTAATGCTATTTTTAATGGAATTGGTAAGATGCTGTTGTGGGAAAGAGAACCTGAGAACAAAGGTAGAATCCTTGCTAAGGTGAGAGTAAATGATCTGGCTGTCATTCCTAAAAGTGACAGTGAAGACTCTGAGTCCTGGACTTTTTCTGTGGAGATCCTACTCAGCAACCTTCTTGGAGGGGGGCCACCAGATGAAGACCCTGCTCCTGATGATGGAGAGGACCCACACCCTGTCCCTGTTGAAAGAGCATTTCCTATCCTTCTGATTTTTATGTTTGATAACAACACACTTATCGGTCTAATCGTGTGCTAAGTGTATCACAGGTGATAGATTGTGGCACAAATATTGACCTGGCCATGTGACCTTGCCTAAAGTCATTGTGCCAACCGGTAGTACCGGAAAAGTGACCGGTACTACCGGTCCTAGTACCGGTTGGACCCGTGCAAGGGTGGGAGGGATGGTTTTTCCTCAGTACCACCCGGTACCGCGGAGCGGCACTATCGCTCCAGCCGGTAGTACCGCTTGAGACAAGCGGTACTACCGCTTGGACACAGTAGTACCGTGAGCAGTAACGAGCAGTATTGGGGAAGGACCAGCCCTTCCCCTCTCGCATGGTGCCCACCGGTACTACCGCCCTGACCGGTAGTACCGTGTCTTGCGACCGGTACTACCGCTTGGGGGTAGTACTGCAGGGGTGTATCGGACAGAACTGAAGCTGGCTCGACCAAGAACTGCATCTCCGGTACCTGGTCCGGTACTGGACCGGTAGTACCGCTTGCAACCGGTACTACCGCTTGAGTGTCGGTAGTACCAGTGCATTTATTGATCCAACGGCCAGATTTCTCCAAGGGGTATAAATACCCCTCCACCTACCTTGGGACAAGGTGCTCATTCTCATTAAAGTCAAGACCACCATTAGAGCCACCAAATCCGCAAGATCTCCTCAATCCACCACATAAAGTCCTTGATCTTTGGGGAATCGAAGGAGGAGGCCTCGATCTACTACTTCACCAAAAGAGATCTTCATTTCCCCCTCATTCACTTGAGGGCCCCTTTGCTCTAGTGTTTTCTTGGAACCCTAGTTCTAGATTTGGTTCTTACAAACATGTCTTTGATTGTCTTGACAGCTTGCTAGTATTTGGGAGCCTCCAATTAAGTTGTGGATGTGTGCCCCAAACTTGTAAAGGTATCGGCGTCCACCTTGAAGGTCGCCGATATAGTGGAAGGTGGACCGATCCCGTTGGGGTGAGTTTCATCGAAGAACAAGGGGGGACTTTCGTGGCGTAGGTGGTTTGATACCACCCCCTCTCCAAACGTAGACGTACTTCCCCTCAAAAGGAAGGAACTACGGGAAACAAATCCTTGTGTCTTCGTGTCCACCTCTTTGGTTACTTCTATCCTTTACCGCACTTTACCTACTTGCTCGTGCTTAGTGTGTGGTTACTTGTGCATGTTCGTCATATAGGTAAATTCACCTTAGTTGCATTATCTAGAGAATTTACCTTATTGTCAAACCCTAATTTGAAAAAGAAGAAAATTTGAAGTAGCACCTATTCACCCCCCTCTAGGTGCCCATACGATCCTTTCACCTGTGGTGGCTGCTCCCTTTGTCCCCCACCCCCTCCACAAGATGACAATGCTGGTGAGTGGGACCAGTGGGTTGTACAAAATGTTGCCCAGAATGTGCCTGCTGGACCCATCCAGGAAGATGGTGAAGAGCTTCAACCTGACAATCTGCATTCCCCTCCCCATGTTGTTCACAGTGGGATTACTAACTCCTCCCCTGAGTTGGCAGTTAACCTTGCTGTTATCCAGACTGCTAATTCTAGTGATCAGGAGGTGAACCAAGCCCTCACTTCTGAACAGGAACTTGCTAGAGCTCTGCTGCAAGATGTTGGCATTGGGGATGGACTACTGGATATTCTTGATGCTTATGCTGATCTTGATGATGATGATTTATCCACTGCTGTTGCTGAAAATGTGGATAGGGATGGTGATTTCTTGATGGAGGACACCAACTTGATTGATCCAAATGAGGCCCACCTCCAGATTGGAATGGCTTGCACCCATTTTATGGAAACCCCTGACCTTTTTGACAACAAAGTTCAGGTTCTCTCAACAGGGCCTGGAAATTTGGGATAGATTCTTTGCCCCACACATCCAGTGTGAATCTTCTTCTTAGAAGAGGGCAAAATTTGAGATTCCTGTAAGTTGGTTTAACTTTATTACTCTTATGCTGATCACTCCTGAGAAATTTAATTAGGCTAAGAACTTTCTCTCTTCACCACTTTGGGAGATTATCCAAGAGCCTATTGCAAGTGAATCTACAATTTCCTTCTTGATTCGTGATAAATGTGTCACTCAGACTGCCCCTTTATGTGTTCAGGATTCTTTGGATCCTGGCTCTTCTGAGATAAATCCCTTGTCTCCTTCAAAGAAAAGGAGAGGTGCAGGTCCCATTGTTGAGACTGAGGTGAGAAGAAGTCCAAGAATTGTTGAACTTAATGGTGGTTTCAAAAGCCATATCAATTGCTCTGATTTTAATTGTTTATCCTGTCATGCTGAACCCCTATCTCTTGGCACTAAGGTGGTTAAAACCTGGCTGTTAATTTTTGTAAGGTGGCTGAGGAAAACCTTGACACAAAACTGCAGAAGAAGAGCAAGGTTGCTGACAAGACAGTAAAACCTCCTGGTGCAGCAAAAAAGGTCTTCTGGAGCTACTGCTAGTTCCAGTCAAGGGGATAAAAAGAAGAAGGACGCTGCTGGGACTTGTGGGCAGCAGGCCAAAAAGAAGATGAACAAATAAGTTTCCAATGTTAGGAAAACTCTACTTTTGGGTTGTCATCCTTGGACCTGTGATCCAATGGATTGCTTTTGTTATATATCTGAGCATGTGGCTCTGGAATATTGTATGGTGGATGTTCCTTTCTTTTGATGAACCATGTTACTCCTTAAAAGGCTTTCTCACTATGTCTCTGTTTGGCCTGGATGCTTTATCATATTTTGATAGACATCAAAACCTTTATCCCATCTATAGTTTCCATGGATAGTAAAAGAATTTGGAAAATCTTAAACTGGAACTTTAGAGGCATCAATTCTGAGAAAAAGTGGGTGGATCTTTCCCAAAAGATCCTGGAATCATAATGTGAGGTCATTTGCCTTCAGGAAACAAAAAGGAAAGATTTTGCTGATGAATATATTAGGAAATTTTGTCCTAAGAAATTGAATATGTTTGCTTTTCTACCTTCTGTTGGGGCCTCTGGGGGGGCACTTATCATATGGAATGGAAGGCTCTTTGATGGAGAAATGGTCTTCCAAAATGAATTCTCTATTTCTGTCAAATTTACCTCTAGGCTCTCCAATGATTCTTGGATTCTTACCAACGTCTATGGTCCTTGTCAACCTAAAAAAAGCCTTATTCATTCAACCAATATTGATATGCCTGATGACATTGACTGACTGCTCATGGGGGATTTCAATTTTATTAGGAAACCTTCAGATAGAAATAAAGTTGGTGGTGATGTTAACAACATGCTTCTCTTTAATGAAGCCATCAGTAACCTTGGTCTTGTGGAGCTCCCTTTAAAAGGAAGAAAGTTCTCTTGGAGCAATATGCAAAAAGATCCACTTCTGGAGAGATTATATTGGTTCTTCTCTTCACCCTCATGGACAATCTATTACCCATCCTCTTTTGTCTATTCCCTTTCGAAACCTACATCTGATCATACTCCATTTGTGATCTCAATTGGCACTAGAATCCCTAAGGCTCAGGTGTTTAGATTTGAGAATTTCTGGCTACAACATAGTGACTTTTTTCACACTGTGCAAAATGCCTGGGATATACCTGTGGGATATACAGATAGTGCAAAAAAGATTAATGCCAAACTGAAGAATGTGAGAGGGGTCTCAAGATTTGGGCAAAATCTCTCCCTTGCCTCAAACACTTAATTACAAAAGTCAATGAGACCATTGAATTTTTAGACTCGTTGGAAGAATTCAGGACACTAAGCATTTTTGAGTGGAATCTGAGAGATATTCTCAAAACTCACCTGATCCAATTACTTCAAAATAAAAAGGCTTATTGGAAACAAAGGGGAAAGATAAAATGGGTAAAGCTTGGTGATGAGAACATAATTTTTTTTCATGCAAAAGCAACTACTAGCTACAGAAACAATTATATCTCCATGCTAAAAAATGAGAATAACTCTGATATCTATGATCATGATGGAAAGGCAAGTATTCTTTGGAATGACTTTAAAAATAAAATGGGTTCCTCTGACAATCCAACAATGCACTTTAGCCTTCCAGATCTGTACAATGGACACATGGACTCTGATAGCTTGGCTATTCTTGAAGCCCCTTTCATAGAAAAGGAAATTGAGGAAATCATTAAAGATCTTCCTAATGAAAAATCTCCTGGTCCTGATGGCTTCAATAATGAATTTATTAAGGCATGTTGGAATATCATTGGAGCAGATGTTACTCAATTGATTCAGGATTTCTATCATGAAAGGATTTCCCTGGAAAGCATTAACTCTACTTTCATTACTCTCATTCCAAAGACTGATTTCCTTGTACATACCAATGACTTCAGACCAATTTCTTTATTGAATAGTGTGTTCAAAATCATTACAAAACTTCTTGCCAACAGATTACAAACTATAATCCTCAAGCTTGTGCATAAAAATCAATATGGCTTTCTCAAGAATAGATCCATTCAAGATTGCCTGGATGGGCATTTGAGTACCTCTTTCAATGTCATCAATCAAAAGAAGAGATTGTGATCCTTAAATTGGACTTTGAAAAAGCTTTTGATAGAATTGAACATTCAACCATTATTAGCATTCTGGAAGCAAGAGGTTTTGGAACTAAATGGATTAATTGGATCAAGATGATTTTCTGCACTGGAAACTCATCTGTGCTCCTCAATGGAGTACCTGGAAAGAAATTCTACTACAAGAGAGGTGTCAGACAAGGTGATCCTTTATCACCTCTTCTATTTGTGTTGGCAGCTGACTTTCTACAATCTCTTTTAAACTCTGCCATGAATAAGAATTTGCTAAGTCTTCCCATTCATTGCCCTGCTTGTCCTGATTTCCCTGTCATCCAATATGCTGATGATACCTTAGTTGTCATGAAGGCTGACTCAAAGCAACTACTCTGCCTTAAATCAATGCTGAATTGTTTTGCCATTTCTACTGGGCTTAAGGTTAACTATGCCAAATCAAGTATGATGCCTATCAACCTAAATCCTGAAAGACTTTTACATTTCTCTTCCACCTTTGGCTGCAAGATAGGTAGCCTCCCCTTCACATATCTGGGGCTCCCACTTAGCCTTAACAAGCCTTCTCTGGAGTTCTACCTTCCTATGGTACAAAGGGTTCAATCCAGACTTTGTGGAATAGCAGATTTTCTGAATTATGGGGGAAAACTTCAAATGGTTAAGTCAGTCTTAACATCATTACCACTCTTCTTCATGAGATCTCTTGATATCCCCATTACAATCAAAGACCAAGTAGTTAAATACATCAGACACTGTCTATGGAGGAAGAAAACTACTGATGTTCAGGCTAAAGGCAATGTAATGGTTGCTTGGACAAAGGTTTGTAGGCCAAAGAAACAAGGTGGTTTGGGAGTTCTTAATCTTAATATCCAAAATACTTCTCTATTGCTTAAGAATCTTGATAAGTTTTTCAATCACCATGATATCCCTTGGGTTCATCTTGTCTGGGAATCTTATTATAACCATGATAGACTTCCATGTTATCATTTAGAAGGTTCTTTTTGGTGGAAAGCACACCTGAAAGTCATTGATGTCTACAAGGCAATGGCTAGATGTCAACCTGGAAATGGAAAAACTGCTTATTTTTTGTCTGATTTGTGCGATAAAGAATGTTTGCAATTTCAGCTGCCTCATCTACTCTCCTATGCAAAAACACCAGAATTACTGTCAAGGAGGTTATTCACACTGAATATCTTGAAGATTTATTTAATCTTCATCTGTCTCAACAAGCTTTCATTGAGTTTGAACAACTAGAATTAAGATGCCAATAGATTGGTCACTTGATAACACCTGACAAATGGATTTATATTTGGGGCAGTGAAAAATTCTCTGTCAAAAAGGCTTATGAGGTTATGGCAGGTTTCCAACCTACACCTCCACATTTCTCCTGGATCTGGGATTCATCTTGTCAGGCAAAGCACAAATTCTTTTTTTGGTTACTTCTTCTGGATAGGCTAAATACAAGAAACCTTCTCAAAAGGAAAAACTGCTTCCTACCAGATTACATCTGTGCGGTTAGAAATTGCAACTCAGAGGAAACTTTGATTCACCTCTTTTGGAACTGCCCTTTTGCTGCTGAATGCTGGGATTATATCTGTCCCAATAGAGATTAGGGACTCTCTGTGTTTAAGGCTTTTCAAGACATAAGAACCAGAATTAAGCTTCCCTTTGCAATAGAGATAATTATTTTAACTGCTTGGGAAATATGGATTTATAGAAACAATAAGATATTTGAGAATATAACACCATAGTTCTCCAACGGGAAAGCAATATTTCTTCAAGAACTGAGATGGGTTAAACTAAGAATAAAAAAGAAACATGGTCCTCAATTTGATAGATGGTTCCAAACTCAAGTACATTAGTGGATTACTTCTGGTTAACACAATGTATAAATACCCTATTGTAACCATGTAATTATACTCTGTACCATATTTGATTATATAATAAAGAAAAAGTTGCAGTGGGGGTTCCCTCCCCTACAGTTTTTCCCTCAAAAAAGTATATGGGGTTAGATAAAATTGCTATATTTTCTTGTAGAGGTCATGGCAGTGTGTCAAGTTTGCTTTACTAACCGTTGTGATGAAAGTGTATCAGTCTCACTATTCACTGTCCGTCTCATATATGGTCGATTTAAGCATGCTTTGGTATGTAGAATATTTGATATGTAAATTCACCCATTTTTCCTTTTATGCTATTATCATCCCATGCAACCAATAGAAGAACATGACATAGCATGGAATTTCAGACTCTTGGGCGAACATATGCTGCCGACGTGCTCAAAGAGCGAGCAATGACTCGCCTTGCAGGTTTAACATGGGGAAGGTTCATTACTCAAAATCAAATCACCGCGGGTATATACCTATATTTTGCAATGGGAGATCCTAGGGCGAGAATTAGTGTCTTCTATTTCAACGAGGGCGACGAGGTGGGTGTCGACGAGGAGAGTCACGACGATAAGGAGAAAAGCCCATTGGATTTTGCAATTATCGCTTAAAGATGTGAGTTTACCGGTATTGAGGAGAAGTACCTGTAGGGGTTCGTAGCATGGAAAACAAAAAATTTCTACCGCATGCAAACAAACAAGCCAAGATCTATCTACTAGATTGTAGCAACGAGTCAATAGAGGAACTCACCCTCGAAGATTCCAAAGTGGTTAACGAGAGCAGATTCTCGTGGATGATGTAGTCGTACACTCCCGATCTCAAGATCGCGCAGACGATCCTTCTGGCGCTGTGTTCCGGCAGCGCTCCCGCAGTCGGTCACACGTTCGGTACTCGACGAAGACCTTCCTCTCCCTTGTTCCAGCAGGCAGCGGAGGTTGTAGAACTCTCCTCGCGATTCCGGCAGCATGACGGCGTGGTACCGGAAGTAGAGGGGAGATCTCGCAGGGCTTCGCCTTAAGCCGGAGCGAGTATGGTGGACTATGAGAGAGCCCTCGACGATCTAGGGTTTAGACACGCCGAGGAAGAGGTGCTTGGGCGGAGGCTAGGGTTTGGGTCTTGCCCAAGTCCGCGCCAAGGGGAGCCCTAGGAGGTGGCGGCACCAAATTAGGGTTTAGAGGAGAGGATCTTGTGTGTCTTGGAGGGGCAGCCCTGCCCCTCCCTTTATAGGTGGGAGGTGCGGCCAAGGGGAGGGGATTCCCTCCCCAACTCGGCTTGGAGGTGGGCCGCCGGTTGGAGGAGGGAACTCCTCCCCAACTCGGTTTCAAACTTCCTCCTCCTCTTTTCCACTTTCCAAATTTAGCCGTTTGACTTTTCAATTTAGCTATTTGACTTTTCAAACTAGGATTCGATTAATCCTTTACTTGGAACAGCGATGACACTTAGTACATGATGCAATCATTCCAACTTGCAATGACACATTCATGTACCCTTTCCCCTCCGGAGTGCCGGACATTTCGGAACCTTCTAGAACATTCCCGACGAAAACACCAGAATCATTTCCGAACTCCGAAACGGGACTTTCCTTATATGAATCTTATTATCCGGACCATTCCGGATCTCCTCGTGATATCCCGGATTCCATCCGAGACTCCGAACAACATTCGGTCTCTTACTCATCATTCCATAACTACTCAAACAACGTCGAATCCTTAAGTGTGTCTCCCTACGGTTCGTGAATTATGCGGACATGATCGAGACACTTCTCCGAACAATAACCAATAGAGGAATCTGGAAATTCATATGGCTCCCACATATTTCTATGATTACTTTGCGATCGAATGAACCACTTACATATGATACCAATTTCCCTTTGTCTCACGATAGTTTACTTATCCGAGGTTTTGATCGTCGGTATCTCTGCATACCTAGTTCAACCTCGTTACCGATAAGTACTCTTTTCTCGTTCCCGTGATATGTGATCCCTTGTGAGCCAGTCACATGCTTGCAAGCTAATTGGATGACATTACACCGAGAGGGCCCAGAGTATATCTATCCGTCATATGGATGGACAAATCCCACTCTTGATCCATGTGTTTCAACCAATACTTTCCGAACACTCAATGCCACCTTTATAGCCACCCAGTTACGGTGTGGTGTTTGATGTCATCAAAGCATCCATCCGGCAAAGGTGATATGCATGATCTCATGGTCGAAGGAATTAGGTTACTATGTATCAGAAAGCATATAGCAATTGAACTATTTAAAATGACTTGATCTTTATGCTACGCTTATCTATAGGAGTATGTCCATCACATCATTCTCCTAATGATATGACCCTGTTGTTAATAACATGTCTATGTTCATGATCAGGAAACCATGATCATATATTAACCAACAAGCTAGTTTAACAAGAGGCTTTACTAGGGACTCTTTTATGTTTACAAATCACACAAGTATCAATGTTTCCTATTAATACAATTATAGCATGGTATGTAAACATTTATCATAAGTATGAAGATATGATAATAACCACTTTATTATTGCCTCTTGGGCATATCTCCAACAGTCTCCCACTTGCACTAGAGTCAATAATCTAGTTTCAAACCTTTGTGTATTCAACACCTATGGCTTTCTGGTGTCGTATGTACACGATTGCTAGTGGTCAACTGATCTCCGGATCTGACACTTCCAGGTCCGTGTGTAATTGCATGTCTTTGCGTCTCTACGCATCACTCATTCTCTAATGAGATGGCTTCGTACAAATTTGGTCCTTTAGTGTGACCTTTAGTTCTTTGGGGTTAAAACATGTTGATAATATTGTCGTACAATATATCTTCATAGTATTATCCCGCTGTGAACTACACCTAGTTTGATAACAAACTACTTGACACAAATGCCCTCATTGGCTGCTATTATAGCAGTCATATACTTAGCCTTTTGTTGTAGTATCTGTCACAATGTCTTTAACTTTGGAACTCATCCAAATCCATCATGGAACTCTCTTTCCATTATATTGTGCCACCCTTAGTTTAGATTGAGATAAACTTAATTTGTACTTTGTGACAAAACTAGTATCAATGTAGTACTTTTACAATGAACTAACCATCTATTTGTCACTTTTACAAATAATATACTCTTAGTTCTTCCAAAAGATCATAAGAATATCCTTACTATTGTCCAATGATCATCTTATGAATCATTCTGGTATATGCTCATAACATTTAGAGCATAGGACATATCTGGATTTGTACACATCACAGCATGATTGATATAAATACTCTTTGTGATCAAGTATCAATCTATACTTGAATCTTGTTTCACTTACCAAATGTCAATACATTTGAATATATCATCAATATTGAACTCATTCAATCCTTTCTGTGCGACAAGAAACTTTCTTGTAGTTTCTATATTGAACTCATTCAATATCTCGTCTATGTACTTCTGGCATAACCATATTAGCGTCTATTCATGCCAAATATTTGGGTTTTGCCTAAGTCTTTCATCGGGATGAAATTCTTAATATGTGTTAATAAAAGATACATCATTTCCAATCAACAATATGTCTTCCACATAACGTATTAGAAACATGTCTTAGCGCTCCCACTTAATTTCTTGCAAATGCAAGCATCTTCATTGTCTCTGATGAAATTAAACTCTTTTAACAGTTTCATCATAGTGAAGATTCCAACTCCGCTATGCTTACTTCAACCATTGAAGTTTGCATATGCTTTTAGCATCCTTTGAATAAACAAAACCCTATGGACCGTGTTATGCACATGTCCTAGGTAACAATTCTATTAGAAGAACTTGTTTTGTTTATTCAACTACCACATAACAAAATTATATGTAGTGGTTGCTATATTAATCCGTCTAGACTAAATATCGCTATGAAAGATCAGATCTTGTCATAGTCAACCTTTGAACATTGTTGTGAACTCTTTCGCAACATGTCGACTATTTCATAGATGTGCAACATCCATGTCTATTTATTTATAGATCCAAACACAACTGTAAGGTCTTACACCTTTCTCGAGGGTCCTTCAAGTTCAAAACTTGATTTCTCGTGTATGGAACTATCACGGATTTTATGGCTTCAAGCCATTTGACGGATTCGGGGCCCATCATCGCTTCTTTGCATGTAGTCGGTTCATTATTCTCAAATAATGATTCAACCCTCAAATCTTGGTATTTGATTGTTTACCCGACCTACTTGTTTCAATAGGAACTTAGATCTCCGTGACCACAACCTTTGAGGCACGTGAGCCATGAGCATTATTGCTGCCTCCGGAACACTTTTCGGCGCTGCGCAACTCTGCACATATAGCTAAGGTTCTTTTAACCTTATCAAAGTTCTATTGTCCTCCCACTTATCTTTTCACGAAAAATTCCTTCTCAAAGAAACTTGACGTTCTAAGCGACAAACACTTTTGTCTCCGGTGTTATGGAGGATTACTTAACAGTTATTCGAAATAACATACAAAGACAGGTTCATCCGACTTTGGTTGCAAACATCTTTCTTATGCACAGCATACCAATGTTTAAGAAAGGACTACTTGGGTTTTATCCCAAACCATAACTTTATATGGTGTCATTTCAACGGATTATGATGAAGCTCTTTTCAGTGGAAAAACGGTAGTCTCTAAAGCTTTTAATCTTTAAAATATAATGGCAGTTTTATGAATTATACCTTTGATCTTACCATGTCAAACAAGGTTTAATTACATATCTCGAATGCTCCATACTCTTATGGTGTTTCGGGAAATGCAAACCCACGGAACAATTCCATAAATCTTAGGTATTATGCTAAACTTTGTAACTCAAATATCTTCCTTTATGATCTTTATCATAAACTGTTTATATTCTTGTTACAATGATTTTGCACTTCATCTTGAAAGTCTTTGAACTTTTCAAATGTTTCATACTTCATCCTTATTAAGTAAATATTCATATATTCCCTCAAATTTTCGGAGAAAGCATATGAAGTTGAAATCCATCGCTCTCGACTACACATAATGGACTTCGTACAACAATATGTACAAGTTACAATAAGCTAGTCATTCGTTCCCTTTTGGCCTATGAACGAAGTTTTAATTATTTCTAGAAAAGTTTCACAAGCGTCATTTGATCAAAATCAAAAGACTCTAAAATTCCATCCACATGGAGTTTCTTCATGTTTTCTTTCAATATAATTTAAACGGCGATGTCACTTCCTAAGTGATCTTTCAATCAATTTGTCTTTCGACATCTTTAGCACTAGTTTTATGGATGTGATTTCTCCAACGAGATTTGTGAATCATCCATCTTTTATGGATTACGGCAATTATTTGAACAACCCTTTTGTTCTCATAATACCTGATAAAACAAATCTTGAAGGCAAGCTTTGATGTTTAACGAGCAACACAATAACCCTTTATTTGTTCTCGATGAACATCATCACATATTCTTTTGCTAGTTACTTAGGCCATTGTAGTTCATGAAATGTGTTGTTTCGTATGTCGATTCATACCAACAAATTCAGTATCAAATACTTAAGAACCACATTTTTTAATAAGCAAAGAATATAGCCATAACATGTATATCATCTATATACTTAAACTGAACAATTCTAGTCTTTTCTTTTCTGCCATATATTTATGAGATTCTCTTTCAGTATTTCCTTTTCTGTTTGAAAGAATCTATCAATATCAATAGTGGAGTCATACATATGACACATAGTCCAAAGCGTGTATAATTAAATACCAATGTCTTTGGACTTGCACTTTGAAGTAGATCACCATCATCAAATGTTTGGTGTGCTTTCAAATTCCATTCTTTAGTAATCTCTTGGTGTAGTAAATATTTCACCTACATCAAATATTCACCCTTATCATGGAATTATCCATGATCAAGCTACTTTTAGCTTATAAAGATGAATCGCGAGTATAATGTTGCTCTCTAAAACCTTTTGTAGGATTAGGACAACTAGTGTCTCCAACCTTTTGCAAATTCTCATCAAATATGAGAACATGACTTTTGCCATATTATACTCTATCATGTTGCAACCAAAACTTCGTTTCAGATATCACAATATCTTCCACACATCATGGTTTCTGAAACAACTCTTTCAGATCCTAGATAACCTTGATATTAAGACAATCCTTTGAATATCAAGAATCATGGAGTCAAACATGATACTTATACACTAACACTTGGAATTGTCACTCTTGTTTTAATACCAATTATTAAACTTCATGGAGTAACCGGAACTTACTGAAAGTTTGCAATAGGACTTTTAAGCCTTAGATTAACACTTCAAAACAATACGATACCAGTTCGTAAAGTAACTAACCAGAATTCTATAGTTCTATCATCTCAATTATAACTAAGCGCAAGGTGGTAAACGGATGCCAATGACTACAACAATTATGCAAATTCACTTTGATTTAATTTATGATAAATAGTGTTCAACTTTTAATCATATTGCTGTTAAACTCCCACTCAAAACAATATCCCTCACATTGTTTTAGTGATCACACGAACCAAATCCACCATATCAAAACCGATCATCACGAGAGTTGACATAGCTTCAATGGCGAACAATCAACATGTTCATCATATCTCCTATATGACTCATGCTTTACCTTTCGGTGATCCGTGTTCCTGAGACCATGTCTGTACATGCTAGGCTCGTCAAGATCAAACCTTAGCTTCCGCATGAGCAAATCTGGCTTGCCCACGTTGTATACACTTGCGGAATCTAACACACCCGATCATCACGTGGTGCTTCGAAACAACAAGCTTTAGCAACGGTGCCAACTAAGGGTGAACACTTTATGACTTGAAATTCATGTGCATGAGGGATCATCTTATAATGCTACCGTCGTCTACTAAGCAATACAAGATGCATAAAGGATTAACATCACATGCAATTCATAATATGTGATATGATATGGCCTTTCTTCTTGTGCTTCCGATCTCCATCTTCAAGCACGAACATGATCTCCATCATCACCGGCATTGCATCAAGGTCAATGACGCTGCTCCATGGTTGTCGTCCACCGGCTTCAACTATTACAACTACTTTGAATAGACACGCGGGTCTTAACAGAAATTAAAGACAACCATATGGCTCCTGCCGGTTGCCGACTTACAATAAGGAACATTGCATACATCATATATAATCACAATCATGGCCATATCACATCACTGCACACCCCTGCAAAACAAAGTTAGACGCCTCTACTTTCTTTGCATATTTTACGTGGTTTGGGGCTTTCAATAAGTGTCGTTCTAACTTACGAACAAGAACCACAACATTGATACTACTATTGTTAATCACCCGTTGTAAATTGGATCTTAACTATGCTAGGAGAAACAGGCACCCGCAAAGCCACTTATGCAATACAAGTTGCATGTCAAGCGTGGAGCAAGTCTCATGAACGATGTCATGTAAGGTTAGCCCGGGCCGCTTCATCCCAACATACCGCAAGATGCAAAGTACACAAGAAGCAATCGACAATAAAAGCATCAACGCCCACAATGACCATTGTGTTCTACTCGTGCAACAGATCTACATATAGACACGGCTCTGATACCACTGTAGGGGTTCGTAGCATGGAAAACAAAAAATTTCTACCGCATGCAAACAAACAAGCCAAGATCTATCTACTAGATTGTAGCAACGAGTCAATAGAGGAACTCACCCTCGAAGATTCCAAAGCGGTTAACGAGAGCATATTCTCGTGGATGATGTAGTCGTACACTCCCGATCTCAAGATCGCGCAGACGATCCTTCTGGCGCTGCGTTCCGGCAGCGCTCCCGCAGTCGGTCACACGTTCGGTACTCGACGAAGACCTTCCTCTCCCTTGTTCCAGCAGGCAGCGGAGGTTGTAGCACTCTCCTCGCGATTCCGGCAGCATGACGGCGTGGTACCGGAAGTAGAGGGGAGATCTCGCAGGGCTTCGCCTTAAGCCGGAGCGAGTATGGTGGACTATGAGAGAGCCCTCGACGATCTAGGGTTTAGACACGCCGAGGAAGAGGTGCTTGGGCGGAGGCTAGGGTTTGGGTCTTGCCCAAGTCGGCGCCAAGGGGAGCCCTAGGAGGTGGCGGCACCAAATTAGGGTTTAGAGGAGAGGATCTTGTGTGTCTTGGAGGGGCAGCCCTGCCCCTCCCTTTATAGGTGGGAGGTGCGGCCAAGGGGAGGGTAGTCCCTCCCCAACTCGGCTTGGAGGTGGGCCGCCGGTTGGAGGAGGGAACTCCTCCCCAACTCGGTTTCAAACTTCCTCCTCCTCTTTTCCACTTTCCAAATTTAGCCGTTTGACTTTTCAATTTAGCTATTTGACTTTTCAAACTAGGATTCGATTAATCCTTTACTTGGAACAGCGATGACACTTAGTACATGATGCAATCATTCCAACTTGCAATGACACATTCATGTACCCTTTCCCCTCCGGAGTGCCGGACATTCTTGAACCTTCTAGAACATTCCCGACGAAAACACCGGAATCATTTCCGAACTCCGAAACGGGACTTTCCTTATATGAATCTTATTCTCCGGACCATTCCGGATCTCCTCGTGATATCCCGGATTCCATCCGAGACTCCGAACAACATTCGGTCTCTTACTCATCATTCCATAACTACTCAAACAACGTCGAATCCTTAAGTGTGTCTCCCTACGGTTCGTGAATTATGCGGACATGATCGAGACACTTCTCCGAACAATAACCAATAGAGGAATCTGGAAATTCATATGGCTCCCACATATTTCTACGATTACTTTGCGATCGAATGAACCACTTACATACGATACCAATTTCCCTTTGTCTCACGATAGTTTACTTATCCGAGGTTTTGATCGTCGGTATCTCTGCATACCTAGTTCAACCTCGTTACCGATAAGTACTCTTTTCTCGTTCCCGTGATATGTGATCCCTTGTGAGCCAGTCACATGCTTGCAAGCTAATTGGATGACATTACACCGAGAGGGCCCAGAGTATATCTATCCGTCATATGGATGGACAAATCCCACTCTTGATCCATGTGTTTCAACCAATACTTTCCGAACACTCAATGCCACCTTTATAGCCACCCAGGGGTGTGGTGTTTGATGTCATCAAAGCATCCATCAGGCAAAGGTGATATGCATGATCTCATGGTCGAAGGAATTAGGTTACTATGTATCAGAAAGCATATAGCAATTGAACTATTTAAAATGACTTGATCTTTATGCTACGCTTATCTATAGGAGTATGTCCATCACATCATTCTCCTAATGATATGACCCTGTTGTTAATAACATGTCTATGTTCATGATCAGGAAACCATGATCATATATTAACCAACAAGCTAGTTTAACAAGAGGCTTTACTAGGGACTCTTTTATGTTTACAAATCACACAAGTATCAATGTTTCCTATTAATACAATTATAGCATGGTATGTAAACATTTATCATAAGTATGAAGATATGATAATAACCACTTTATTATTGCCTCTTGGGCATATCTCCAACAGTCTCCCACTTGCACTAGAGTCAATAATCTAGTTTCAAACCTTTGTGTATTCAACACCTATGGCTTTCTGGTGTCGTATGTACACGATTGCTAGTGGTCAACTGATCTCCGGATCTGACACTTCCAGGTCCGTGTGTAATTGCATGTCTTTGCGTCTCTACGCATCACTCATTCTCTAATGAGATGGCTTCGTACAAATTTGGTCCTTTAGTGTGACCTTTAGTTCTTTGGGGTTAAAACATGTTGATAATATTGTCGTACAATATATCTTCATAGTATTATCCCGCTGTGAACTACACCTAGTTTGATAACAAACTACTTGACACAAATGCCCTCATTGGCTGCTATTATAGCAGTCATATACTTAGCCTTTTGTTGTAGTATCTGTCACAATGTCTTTAACTTTGGAACTCATCCAAATCCATCATGGAACTCTCTTTCCATTATATTGTTCCACCCTTAGTTTAGATTGAGATAAACTTAATTTGTACTTTGTGACAAAACTAGTATCAATGTAGTACTTTTACAATGAACTAACCATCTATTTGTCACTTTTACAAATAATATACTCTTAGTTCTTCCAAAAGATCATAAGAATATCCTTACTATTGTCCAATGATCATCTTATGAATCATTCTGGTATATGCTCATAACATTTAGAGCATAGGACATATCTGGATTTGTACACATCACAGCATGATTGATATAAATACTCTTTGTGATCAAGTATCAATCTATACTTGAATCTTGTTTCACTTACCAAATGTCAATACATTTGAATATATCATCAATATTGAACTCATTCAATCCTTTCTGTGCGACAAGAAACTTTCTTGTAGTTTCTATATTGAACTCATTCAATATCTCGTCTATGTACTTCTGGCATAACCATATTAGCGTCTATTCATGCCAAATATTTGGGTTTTGCCTAAGTCTTTCATCGGGATGAAATTCTTAATATGTGTTAATAAAAGATACATCATTTCCAATCAACAATATGTCTTCCACATAACGTATTAGAAACATGTCTTAGCGCTCCCACTTAATTTCTTACAAATGCAAGCATCTTCATTGTCTCTGATGAAATTAAACTCTTTTAACAGTTTCATCATAGTGAAGATTCCAACTCCGCTATGCTTACTTCAACCATTGAAGTTTGCATATGCTTTTAGCATCCTTTGAATAAACAAAACCCTATGGACCGTGTTATGCACATGTCCTAGGTAACAATTCTATTAGAAGAACTTGTTTTGTTTATTCAACTACCACATAACAAAATTATATGTAGTGGTTGCTATATTAATCCGTCTAGACTAAATATCGCTATGAAAGATCAGATCTTGTCATAGTCAACCTTTGAACATTGTTGTGAACTCTTTCGCAACATGTCGACTATTTCATAGATGTGCAACATCCATGTCTATTTATTTATAGATCCAAACACAACTGTAAGGTCTTACACCTTTCTCGAGGGTCCTTCAAGTTCAAAACTTGATTTCTCGTGTATGGAACTATCACGGATTTTATGGCTTCAAGCCATTTGATGGATTCGGGGCCCATCATCGCTTCTTTGCATGTAGTCGGTTCATTATTCTCAAATAATGATTCAACCCTCAAATCTTGGTATTTGATTGTTTACCCGACCTACTTGTTTCAATAGGAACTTAGATCTCCGTGACCACAACCTTTGAGGCACGTGAGCCATGAGCATTATTGCTGCCTCCGGAACACTTTTCGGCGCTGCGCAACTCTGCACATATAGCTAAGGTTCTTTTAACCTTATCAAAGTTCTATTGTCCTCCCACTTATCTTTTCACGAAAAATTCCTTCTCAAAGAAACTTGACGTTCTAAGCGACAAACACTTTTGTCTCCGGTGTTATGGAGGATTACTTAACAGTTATTCGAAATAACATACAAAGACAGGTTCATCCGACTTTGGTTGCAAACATCTTTCTTATGCACAGCATACCAATGTTTAAGAAAGGACTACTTGGGTTTTATCCCAAACCATAACTTTATATGGTGTCATTTCAACGGATTATGATGAAGCTCTTTTCAGTGGAAAAACGGTAGTCTCTAAAGCTTTTAATCTTTAAAATATAATGGCAGTTTTATGAATTATACCTTTGATCTTACCATGTCAAACAAGGTTTAATTACATATCTCGAATGCTCCATACTCTTATGGTGTTTCGGGAAATGCAAACCCACGGAACAATTCCATAAATCTTAGGTATTATGCTAAACTTTGTAACTCAAATATCTTCCTTTATGATCTTTATCATAAACTGTTTATATTCTTGTTACAATGATTTTGCACTTCATCTTGAAAGTCTTTGAACTTTTCAAATGTTTCATACTTCATCCTTATTAAGTAAATATTCATATATTCCCTCAAATTTTCGGAGAAAGCATATGAAGTTGAAATCCATCGCTCTCGACTACACATAATGGACTTCGTACAACAATATGTACAAGTTACAATAAGCTAGTCATTCGTTCCCTTTTGGCCTATGAACGAAGTTTTAATTATTTCTAGAAAAGTTTCACAAGCGTCATTTGATCAAAATCAAAAGACTCTAAAATTCCATCCACATGGAGTTTCTTCATGTTTTCTTTCAATATAATTTAAACGGCGATGTCACTTCCTAAGTGATCTTTCAATCAATTTGTCTTTCGACATCTTTAGCACTAGTTTTATGGATGTGATTTCTCCAACGAGATTTGTGAATCATCCATCTTTTATGGATTACGGCAATTATTTGAACAACCCTTTTGTTCTCATAATACCTGATAAAACAAATCTTGAAGGCAAGCTTTGATGTTTAACGAGCAACACAATAACCCTTTATTTGTTCTCGATGAACATCATCACATATTCTTTTGCTAGTTACTTAGGCCATTGTAGTTCATGAAATGTGTTGTTTCGTATGTCGATTCATACCAACAAATTCAGTATCAAATACTTAAGAACCACATTTTTTAATAAGCAAAGAATATAGCCATAACATGTATATCATCTATATACTTAAACTGAACAATTCTAGTCTTTCTTTTCTGCCATATATTTATGAGATTCTCTTTCAGTATTTCCTTTTCTGTTTGAAAGAATCTATCAATATCAATAGTGGAGTCATACATATGACACATAGTCCAAAGCGTGTATAATTAAATACCAATGTCTTTGGACTTGCACTTTGAAGTAGATCACCATCATCAAATGTTTGGTGTGCTTTCAAATTCCATTCTTTAGTAATCTCTTGGTGTAGTAAATATTTCACCTACATCAAATATTCACCCTTATCATGGAATTATCCATGATCAAGCTACTTTTAGCTTATAAAGATGAATCGCGAGTATAATGTTGCTCTCTAAAACCTTTTGTAGGATTAGGACAACTAGTGTCTCCAACCTTTTGCAAATTCTCATCAAATATGAGAACATGACTTTTGCCATATTATACTCTATCATGTTGCAACCAAAACTTCGTTTCAGATATCACAATATCTTCCACACATCATGGTTTCTGAAACAACTCTTTCAGATCCTAGATAACCTTGATATTAAGACAATCCTTTGAATATCAAGAATCATGGAGTCAAACATGATACTTATACACTAACACTTGGAATTGTCACTCTTGTTTTAATACCAATTATTAAACTTCATGGAGTAACCGGAACTTACTGAAAGTTTGCAATAGGACTTTTAAGCCTTAGATTAACACTTCAAAACAATACGATACCAGTTCGTAAAGTAACTAACCAGAATTCTATAGTTCTATCATCTCAATTATAACTAAGCGCAAGGTGGTAAACGGATGCCAATGACTACAACAATTATGCAAATTCACTTTGATTTAATTTATGATAAATAGTGTTCAACTTTTAATCATATTGCTGTTAAACTCCCACTCAAAACAATATCCCTCACATTGTTTTAGTGATCACACGAACCAAATCCACCATATCAAAACCGATCATCACGAGAGTTGACATAGCTTCAATGGCGAACAATCAACATGTTCATCATATCTCCTATATGACTCATGCTTTACCTTTCGGTGATCCGTGTTCCTGAGACCATGTCTGTACATGCTAGGCTCGTCAAGATCAAACCTTAGCTTCCGCATGAGCAAATCTGGCTTGCCCACGTTGTATACACTTGCGGAATCTAACACACCCGATCATCACGTGGTGCTTCGAAACAACAAGCTTTAGCAACGGTGCCAACTAAGGGTGAACACTTTATGACTTGAAATTCATGTGCATGAGGGATCATCTTATAATGCTACCGTCGTCTACTAAGCAATACAAGATGCATAAAGGATTAACATCACATGCAATTCATAATATGTGATATGATATGGCCTTTCTTCTTGTGCTTCCGATCTCCATCTTCAAGCACGAACATGATCTCCATCATCACCGGCATTGCATCAAGGTCAATGACGCTGCTCCATGGTTGTCGTCCACCGGCTTCAACTATTACAACTACTTTGAATAGACACGCGGGTCTTAACAGAAATTAAAGACAACCATATGGCTCCTGCCGGTTGCCGACTTACAATAAGGAACATTGCATACATCATATATAATCACAATCATGGCCATATCACATCACTGCACACCCCTGCAAAACAAAGTTAGACGCCTCTACTTTCTTTGCATATTTTACGTGGTTTGGGGCTTTCAATAAGTGTCGTTCTAACTTACGAACAAGAACCACAACATTGATACTACTATTGTTAATCACCCGTTGTAAATTGGATCTTAACTATGCTAGGAGAAACAGGCACCCGCAAAGCCACTTATGCAATACAAGTTGCATGTCAAGCGTGGAGAAAGTCTCATGAACGATGTCATGTAAGGTTAGCCCGGGCCGCTTCATCCCAACATACCGCAAGATGCAAAGTACACAAGAAGCAATCGACAATAAAAGCATCAACGCCCACAATGACCATTGTGTTCTACTCGTGCAACAGATCTACATATAGACACGGCTCTAATACCACTGTAGGGGTTCGTAGCATGGAAAACAAAAAAATTCTACCGCATGCAAACAAACAAGCCAAGATCTATCTACTAGATTGTAGCAACGAGTCAATAGAGGAACTCACCCTCGAAGATTCCAAAGCGGTTAACGAGAGCAGATTCTCGTGGATGATGTAGTCGTACACTCCCGATCTCAAGATCGCGCGATCCTTCTGGCGCTGCGTTCCGGCAGCGCTCCCGCAGTCGGTCACACGTTCGGTACTCGACGAAGACCTTCCTCTCCCTTGTTCCAGCAGGCAGCGGAGGTTGTAGCACTCTCCTCGCGATTCCGACAGCATGACGGCGTGGTACCGGAAGTAGAGGGGAGATCTCGTAGGGCTTCGCCTTAAGCCGGAGCGAGTATGGTGGACTATGATAGAGCCCTCGACGATCTAGGGTTTAGACACGCCGAGGAAAGGTGCTTGGGCGGAGGCTAGGGTTTGGGTCTTGCCCAAGTCGGCGCCAAGGGGAGCCCTAGGAGGTGGCGGCACCAAATTAGGGTTTAGAGGAGAGGATCTTGTGTGTCTTGGAGGGGCAGCCCTGCCCCTCCCTTTATAGGTGGGAGGTGCGGCCAAGGGGAGGGGAGTCCCTCCCCAACTCGGTTTCAAACATCCTCCTCCTCTTTTCCACTTTCCAAATTTAGCCGTTTGACTTTTCAATTTAGCTATTTGACTTTTCAAACTAGGATTCGATTAATCCTTTACTTGGAACAGCGATGACACTTAGTGCATGATGCAATCATTCCAACTTGCAATGACACATTCATGTACCCTTTCCCCTCCGGAGTGCTGGACATTCCGGAACCTTCTAGAACATTCCTGACGAAAACACCGGAATCATTTCCGAACTCCGAAACGGGACTTTCCTTATATGAATCTTATTCTCCGGACCATTCCGGATCTCCTCGTGATATCCCGGATTCCATCCGAGACTCCGAACAACATTCGGTCTCTTACTCATCATTCCATAACTACTCAAACAACGTCGAATCCTTAAGTGTGTCTCCCTACGATTCGTGAATTATGCGGACATGATCGAGACACTTCTCCGAACAATAACCAATAGAGGAATCTGGAAATTCATATGGATCCCACATATTTCTACGATTACTTTGCGATCGAATGAACCACTTACATACGATACCAATTTCCCTTTGTCTCACGATAGTTTACTTATCCGAGGTTTTGATCGTCGGTATCTCTGCATACCTAGTTCAACCTCGTTACCGATAAGTACTCTTTTCTCGTTCCCGTGATATGTGATCCCTTGTGAGCCAGTCACATGCTTGCAAGCTAATTGGATGACATTACACCGAGAGGGCCCAGAGTATATCTATCCGTCATATGGATGGACAAATCCCACTCTTGATCCATGTGTTTCAACCAATACTTTCCGAACACTCGATGCCACCTTTATAGCCACCCAGTTACGGTGTGGTGTTTGATGTCATCAAAGCATCCATCCGGCAAAGGTGATATGCATGATCTCATGGTCGAAGGAATTAGGTTACTATGTATCAGAAAGCATATAGCAATTGAACTATTTAAAATGACTTGATCTTTATGCTACGCTTATCTGTAGGAGTATGTCCATCACATCATTCTCCTAATGATATGACCCTGTTGTTAATAACATCTCTATGTTCATGATCAGGAAACCATGATCATATATTAACCAACAAGCTAGTTTAACAAGAGGCTTTACTAGGGACTCTTTTATGTTTACAAATCACACAAGTATCAATGTTTCCTATTAATACAATTATAGCATGGTATGTAAACATTTATCATAAGTATGAAGATATGATAATAACCACTTTATTATTGCCTCTTGGGCATATCTCCAACAGTACCTCGTCGACAACTTTCCTCCAATGAATTCCTTCATCGGGCCGGCATTTGACACTCGCTTTACAACGACTCATATTGAGCTACACAATGTGTTATATTTTAACTTACCATTCTTTCTTCATTTTCTATGATATTCGTATTGTGTGATGGTTCTCTATTTAACATTAAGATATCTAACTTTTGCATCTTAGAAACTCTAATCGAGAATATTTTTTCTCTTTATATTCCTAAAAAAGGCTTGGCTGGAGTAAGCATTGGAGCAAGAGGTGGCGTTAGCACCGTTTCATACAAGACAACGACAAATTACCGCATCGTCTTCAACAAGCAGGGGTGGAAGAACTTCCTTCAAGCTAAAGATTTGCATCTTGGGCAAGTTATTCTTCTCACTAGCAGGACCACCTCACGCCGTAACCTTCATATGATGTTTATCATTGACATCATCATTCATAATAACCAACCGCTGTCAGATTTGGAGCCGTACTCCGAGCGATAGTTTGTCTCAAGATGTTTTGTTAAGAACATGTGTAGTAATGCAACTTTCTAGTGTGATTCTTGTTTTAAACTGTTTGTTAATAACATGTGGTGAACCAACTCATTTATTTCTTACTATTTCTGATATTATTGCAGTTTGTATTATGTAAATTCTGCTATTTTTTAATTCTCATATTTCCCTTCGTGACGTTTAACTAATATAAACGCCATGAGTCTTTTAGCTACTAGCGGCGTTCATTCCACATGCCACTAGTACAAAAGTCAACGGTAGCGTCCCAAGCACACGCCACTAGTACGGAATTTACCCGTGGTGTTCATGCTATACACCATCAATAGTGGTTATCGCTGGCGTGAGTGCCACTTGAACGCCACCAATCCCCTTTTAAAACCCCGTGAGTAAGTCTTTTTACTAGTATTAGCTTTTCATACGGCTGGAAAAATATTGTAACCGAGCACCTTTACATGGATAATTACAACGTACATTCTCTAGATTTCGAAGCTAAAAATATTTTGTCTCTCAATCCGTAGGCTAAAAATAAGGTATGTGTCATGGTTGTCTTTGTCGCGGCGCGATTTTTAAAACTAGTTCCAAAATAGATATTTTTGACTACTTCATTCGACAATGTTACCCGATTATAGTTACCATGTCATGTTATAGTCAAGTTGGTTATCATGTTAACATCAAGTGGTTATCAGATTTTTCGAACTTCTCTTCAAATTAATGTAAACTTATCGTGATGGTAATTCCATCCTTTTAGTGATTAGATTGTGTCGAATACCCACTCTTTAGACATAAAGATCATGTTTCTAGTAAGGATGTAAAAATTATGGGATCAACTAAAAATTAGCCTAATTTCTACTACAAGGAATCTCAATTATGAGCCAATTTGCAACTAGAAATATCACAGTCTAACCTCACTTACAACTATAGTACACTTGGAACTAAAAATCCAACTTGCAACACCACCTGTAACTCAAGTTACGCACGAATCGTGATGCAAATCCGGTGAATTAGTACATAACTAAGCTCTAACTTAATTCTTGATCGATTTAGAATTACCAAAACTAGAAATATTCATGTTTCGATATATTAATTGTTGTTTTTCAAATTTAAATATTCAAATGTTTATATCGGTGATTTTGATAAAACTCTCAACCTCCACGATTGATTAGAAAAAAGCTAAAAAAGAAAACTCGTACGATCGGATGGCTAGAATCATTTAGAGCGACGTGGCACACGGGAAAGAAAGGATAAGACAAACGCCATCGTTCTATCTCTGTCTCTCGCCCACTCTGCTCGCGCAGGGAGCTGAGCCTCTCCACCATCCATGGCTTCTCGAGCCCTGGCCGCTCTGTCCATCCAGCCGCGTCTCGGCGCGAGCTCTGCGTCGTATTCGGGCCGGCCTATCCGCGCCACCGCGAGGTCCATATGGCGCGGCCGCCGGCGCCGGTCTATGGTCGTGCGGGCCGGCGGGCCGCCGAGCACCAACGTGCTCATCCTCGCCTTCGTGCTGCCGGCCTCCCTCTTCATCGGCACCCTCATCGCCGCCGCTCGCGTCGCCGACGACCTCGACGAGCGGTTCCTGCGCGAGGTATGACGCACATCTCCCCAAGATTCTCCTAGCAGTAGTAGTACTCCCTCTGTCCAAAAATAGATGTCTTACGTTTTTCAAATTTTGAATGAATCTATATACTAAATAGTGTCTAGATTCATCTAAATTCTAACAAATTTGAGACATCTATTTTGGGACGGAGGGAGTAGTAGTTAGTACGATACGCTGTTCATATTCATTTCCATATGGCCTGTGCTGATTCTGGCATAGTAAGATATGTCATCTACACCTCGATACGAACTACTTTCCAAGTGTATCTTTTTTTAATTACCGGTTCGGTTGTGACAACCGACAAGATTATTGCCACAAAAGTTGCAGAGTATAGTTTTTGTTGACACAAGATGCGTGAACTGAATATCCTGTATGTGCAGATGGAGATCAATAAGGCGATATTGGAAGAGAACGAGGCTTCCGAGGAAGGCGAAGACAACGGCGGAGAGTTCGTCGTGGACGGGGAGGAGGTCGTGCAGCCGGCGGTGGAGAAGGAGCAAGTTCTCGTCACTGCTACTGGCACGCGCACCAGGAACAGGCCGAAAAGGGAAGTGTATTAGTTAGACCTACAAGTGTTCAGAAAATGTTCCCAAAATGCTAGGTTCGATTTGGTATGCAAGTTTGCAATGGAATATATACAGCCAATGCTGCTACACGAGTTGCTAGTATGCTGTACACAATTACACAAAGGAGATGAAGTGCAGGATACAGAACTGTCAGTGTTGGGCTATAAGAGCGAGAACTAGATCGTAGACCGTACTGTTTCAGATACTTTCCATCCGTTTATGCTCGTGTTTCATTTTTTTTTCAAGGATACGTCCTGCGAGACAGTTATTTGTTTGCGTTGAGATGCATACAGATCATATATACATACGTGATGTACAGATGTTAAGCGCATAAACTGAATCTTGGCTAGTATGTCACCTTTTACCACAAATTTACAAGAGGCCCCCGATCTAATTAGCACCTGACTAAGTACACCGACCTGAAGTAGTACTAATACTAATCGAAATCGGCTAACCTGCCTGCAATGTTCTACTCGGATTGCTACCGTGTTTTCCTATAAATTCACCTCTTGTTGCGTAGCCACGAAACCAGAGGAAGAAACTAAAGCCTTGCAGTAAAGCTAGCCTGTACTTGGCTGTTAACCAACAACACGAGAGCTTGAAAAGGATTGATCGTCGGGCGTAGACCCATGGCTCCCTGCACGACGAGGAAGCGCGACCGCGCCGAGGCTTTCGATGCATCCGACGGAGACTTCATCTCCAGCGGCGTTGTCAGAAAAACGTTCGCCGAGGCCGTTTCGATTCTGGTACCGGAAAATTCCTCCAGAGTGCGAGGTACGGCTGTTTCCGACTCTGACGTGATCTTTTTCAGCGACGACGAATCTGACGACGACGACGACAACGACGACTGGGAGGATGATGACATGCTGCCGGAGGAAGGCCCCGAGGTGGTCGATCCACCGGCGACGAGAGGCCGCGACGGCGGGGACGTGGTCGGACTTGCGGTGGAGATGTCCATGGACGAGGACGAGTACGTGGACATCGAAGGGACTTCCGACTCGGAGGAGGACGACTATGACGGTGAGGTCGTCGACTGACCTCCCTGCTGGTTTCCTTGTATTCATCTGTTGCTGCTTAGCACCATTCCTGTTTGCATCGATGATCTGATGATGATCCCATGCATCAAACAAATCAGGATTTGACATGCATATAATAAAACGAGAATCAGTTATGTCACTGTTGCATTGCAGCATCTCGTACTACTAGCTAGTATGTTTCTCTCTTGTCCTCAAACCCAAATCATCAGACTGGAACTTGAAAAGAATGTGACGCTATGTTGGTTTTGCTGTCTGGTTTTCTATTAGATGAGTTTTTTTATTACACCATGGGCAATATGTAGCCATGTCTCTTTCTTTTTTTTCTTGATTGGCATATTTGATCTTATACTGTTCTGTCCGTTCGAGATACATCCATCTTAACAATTGTTGCACACGCTTTTTATATGCGTTTTCTCAGTTGACGAAGGTCCACGGAGCCCGCTCGTGCGAGGGCCACTCGAGCTGCGTAACTGGGAAGAGGCGCGGCCCATGTTGACGAGCATGCGGGGCACCGCGCCACATTCTCAGAAAGATATATGTGAAAGTTTTTTTTTGGAACCAGTGAATATTACATTTTCCAAACATGAACACCTTTTAAATATCTTAAGGATTTTTCCCAAAAATACTTGAACATATTTTTGTTAATACATGGATTTCCTCATTGTTACTGAACATTTTTATGCTTTGCAATGAATTTTTTCCATGTATCTATTTTATTTTCAAAATGTTACATGAATACATCATTATTTTTGAAATAACAATATTATTAAATTATGTATGTTAATTAGATGGGTAAAATGACTACTTCCACATACAAGTCTACCCTATTGCTTGTAGCCCGTAGCGCAACCTGGACAAAAATAGGAGTCAACTGTGAGTACTTGAGCAGGCCCAACAAGACCAAAAGGGCGGTCTCTAATTCCCTTCGTAGGCCCAACAAGCCAAAAAGGGCAATCTCTAATTCCTTCATGTAATAATTTTTTCATCTATTTTAAACATTATAGAATTTACTCGATCATCTAATAAATACCTAATTAACGATCACTTTATATTTTTGCGCAAAGACATTATTTTTTCACCAAGCAGTAAAATGGGTTCTTTTTTATTATAGCTCAAAAAATATACATATCTTAGTGTTTGATTGATGGTTCTCAACATCAACCAAGAACTACTGAATTATCAGGGGCCAAGAAATAACATAATAAAAGGGATAAATCAAAATGATGATAAAAAAGGAAAGAGAAAGTAGAACAAAGGAAACAAAATAGCCAACGGAAACAAGTATTCACCATCATACACATAAATTGTTTCATATACTATATTAGAACATCCATGCAACTACAAAGTCAGTTTCCGCTCATAACTAGATAAGTTAGTTCATGAAAAACATTTTAAATAGGGATCCTATAATAAAATTAAGTTTCTTGAACTCAATATAAGTGTTTCTTATTTTAAGGATAAATATGAACAAAACCATTATTAAAAATTAAATAGGAAATTGAGAGAACCATGAATATATGTAGAAACAAGTAGATAATAACTTAGAGTAAAGTAAAATAATAAAGCAAAAGGAAATAAAAAACTTGAAAAAGGTAATTTTTTGCTAAAACCAAAATGATATTTGCAAGAAATAAGGAGAAATGGACAAAGAAGCATGCCATTATATCGATATTCATGGGAAATTTTCTTAGAAGTCATGTTAGCAATAAATGTAAAAAGGGCACAAAAAGGCAATTAGAAAAAATGAAACACAAAAATATGCAAAGATAATAGAGCCAAAGAAGAATAATGTAACATCCTAGAGAACGTATTATTTTTCTTTGATGTAACTAGAGACGAGGCTCCTATTTAACGCTAGTTGGGCCAAATATGACACTGCCACCTAAAGGATTCCACACGGATTACATTCTGGCATGACCCAATAATGTGCCTTTCTTATGAATCTTGAAATATGGATTTACTCTTAGAAAAAATATTTTAGGAATCGAAGAACAATGTATTAGAAAAATAATTATTCGTTTGTGCAAAATAAGTGTTTTCAAATCTTAGAACAAATGTGATGCATTCAAAAAAATCATGTATCATAGAAGAAATATTTTACATATAAAAGTGTAAAAATAAAATATAAATATATAAGAAATTGAAAATAATCTAAATAAATGTCCATGTATCATAAATTAAATATTCATACATGTTGCAAGAATTTTCACATATTCAAAAAAAATTATTCATGGACGTTAGAATGTATGATCATGGGATTCAAATAATGTTCCTGTATTTCTCAAAAAACTAACATAACGGAAAATATAAAGAGTGGAAGACGAAAAAAGTTCAATAAATAAAGAAAATTAAAAGGAGGATAATACAATGGAAATTGCACAAACTAGATTTAAACTCGAAAAATAGATCTAAAATTAAAACTAATTTATGGAATATAATATAGAAAAATGCACAAGAAGATATCGTGAAAAATTAAATAAATTATTATAAAGCAACACAACAGACGTTCAAAAACACACAATAAAAGGAATGGAAATTTTAATCTTACTTTTCTAGTCTGGCCCAAAGGGCATGCTCCTATTTCATTGAGATTGGTGACCAGAAGAAGAGAACTCCATGTAGATAGATCCACAATCGCAATATTTCCTTTATTCATTTCCCTTTTAGTTTTAATTGTGACCTTTAGGTTAACACACAAATAATTTTTCTATGATAATTTTTTTTGTTTGGGACAAGTGAATTTTTTTATTTAAAAACATAAATATCTATTTCGAGATGTATGGAAGTTTACTAATTGATGGACATTTCTAAATTATATGATATTTTCTTGAAATACATGAACGTTTATTTTGGTATACGTGGATATTACCTTTTTCCAAACACAAACATCTTTTTGATATATACATAATTTAAAGAACACTTAAACATATCTTTTAATACATAAACAATCTTTTTGTTATTGAACATCATTATGATTTGCATTAAATGTTTATTATCATGTATTTGTATTTTCTTAAAAGTTCACATGAATACATTATTATTTTTGAAAAAGTATATTAGAAATCATACATGTTAATGGGATGCATCAAATACTGACTTTCATAGAAAGGCCCATCCTATTGCTCTTAGGCTGGTCATAGTGGGGAGTAACATAGGTTAGTAACATGCACAAGTTACTACTCTATGTTACTACTTTTATAGTGGAGAGTAACATATAAGTGGTGTCATGCAAAGTATCATTTATTAGGTGATAGACTCATCCTGCATTGGTATGTGTGATGTTACGGTAACCAAATATGTTATTTCATCCTTCTCTCTCTTTATTAACTCATTGCCACATAAGCAATTTTGCTGAGTTGGACCATTTGTTACACTTGAAGTTACTTGCACTATGACCAGCCTTAACAGACCCATCTAGCGTACCCTGACCAATGGAAGAAGTCAACTATGAGTAATAGAGCGACACAACAAGACAAAAAGGGCAAGCTCTAATTCTCACATTTAATAATTTGTTCATCTATTGTAAACAATGAATTATGCCTATTGAAGTTGCCATTCTTCCTAATGTGATTAGTAAGGCTGATGGTATGCAATGTGGAGGAAGTGTAAAAATGTAAGGGAAAAGAAGAGGGGTTTTAATGATAATGAGAATATAGAATATGGCAATCGGAATGAGAAGAGCACGGTGGATCTGGATAATGGTAGTGCAACACAAAACTTGAAAGCGGGGCTGCAAGATCAGCTCCGCGCGGACCAATGAGGATGTCTGGATGGAACGAGCGGGGGTGGGGAATGGGTCGGGTGTTCGAGGCCTTCTGGTACTCTAGAAGAAGGAGGATCCCGGTATCCTTTTCTTATCAAAAACTAAGCTTGATAAGAAGGGGATAGAGAAGTTGAGGTATACTCTTGGCATGCCTTCAGTGGTGTTCAAAGAGTGTGTTGTAGCATGGTTTAAATTAACGAGATTGTAACAACAGTTGGATGTTGTTTGGAGACAACGTGCGCATATGCACCGGTTTGGAGAAGGGCGAATGAAACACAAGATACTTTCATGCCCAAGCTATAGAGAGGAAGAAACAAAACACAATAAAAATTGAAGGGAGATGATGGAGTTATCGTGGAGGGAGAGGAGGGTCCTAAGGACCTCATAACTAATTATTTTTATTCATTGTTTACCCTCTATAGAAGGTATTGATGTTCAACATGTTTTGGAGTGTTCACACCACGTGTTATTGCACAAATTAATGAATTTCTCGCATCTTATTATTCTGGGGAGGAGGTGAAGAAATCTCTTGATGATATGGGGGATCTTAAATCCTCTAGTGCCGATGGTATGCCTACAATTTTTTTATAAGAAGTTTTGGGGTGCTCTTGGTGAAACTATGGTAAAGGAGGTGCTATAGGTGTTGCGACATGGTAGTATACTGCATGTATGGAATGAAACTATTGTTGTGCTCATCCCGAAGGTTTAGAACCCATGTCATCTAAAAGATCTACGCCCTATTTGCCTTTGCAATGTTGTGTACAAGCTCATTTCCAGAGCTATTGCCAACCGACTCAAGCTCATCTTGGGAGAGTTGATATTGCCTAATCAATTGGCGTTTGTTTCAAGGAGATTAATTTTGGATAATACCATATTAGCCTATGAGATGTCACATTACATGAGAAGGAAGAGAAAAGGAAAGGATGTTTAAATGGAACTTAAATTGGATATGAGTAAGGCTAATGATCGTGTGGAGTGGACATTCTTGGAAGGAATGACGATGCATATAGGTTTTAATAATATGTTTGTACAATTGGTTATGAAGTGTGTTTCTATGGTGTCATATCGGTTCCGTGTAAATGGGGACCATACTTATGTAGTGCAACTAGGAAGAGGATTACGGCAGAGGGATCCAATCTCCCCGTACCTTTTTCTTCTATGTGCTGAAGGATTTTCTAGCCTAAGATGATGGCTTAATTCGTGGCGTCAAACTAATGTCGGGTGCACCATGGGTTAACCACCTTTTGTTCACTGATGATTCCTTATTGTTAGTTGAGGCAAATGTTCAAGGAGTGGAGACCATCAATTCAAAATCTTTAGTCATGTTCAGCTAAAATGCTAATAGAAGTATAAAAAATCTCCTTATAGAAGCTCTAGGATTGGGAGCCGAAGCTATTGAAGGAAATTATTTCGGACTACCGACTTATATTAGTCATTCTAGGAAGAAATGTTTTTCTTATATTAAGGAGAAGATTTGGAGTAAACTCCAAGGTTGGAAGGATAGATTGATGTCTATGGCCGCAAAGGAGATTTTGATAAATGCAGTAGCTTAGGCTATTCTCACTTATGCAATGGCATGCTTTGATCTCTCGAAATCATTTTGTGATGAGATTAGCCAGCTGGTTTGTCGATATTTGTGGTCACAAAATTATGATGAGAATAAAATGCATTGGATTGGACGGGAAAAGATGAAATTAACTAAGGAAAATGGAGGTTTGGGATTTAGGGATTTACACTTCTTTAATCTCGCGATGCAAGCATGATAGTTGTAACACCCTTAGAATCGGCCCTATGCAAGTTTTAGCGAAACTCGCCAAACCCGCATAGAAACGATTCGAAGGTGCCCACCAGGCACTTTCGTGCGGGTGGAAAGCAAAGTAATAACATTACACAACAGTCCTCGATGGGACCCACAGAACAGATATATATACAACACGACTCCATGAGTCAAGAATACAGATACAATATACAAAGATCCAAATCACCTTGAAAATGACAGAGCGTCCGACTACGGACAAGATGCAAATGGGGCTAAGAGCCCTGAAGAATAACCAATGGCGTCCATAACCCTGCCCAGGCCAAGCCGGAAGGGTAACCCTGCTAACGACGTCAATCTCAAAACCTGCTTAAACAAAAGGGGTGCCGACAAGGGGCAAAGGAAAAGAGGAGCGTCAGTACTGAGGCCAGTACACGGCGAGGCTAGAATTCGGCGGTCCTCGCCTACATAGGTATGGTGGACTGGGCGGCAGCGGCAGCATGCACTAAACAACCTATAGAGACTCGATACAACTGGCGGCTATCAGAGAGGGGTAAGAAAGTCCTATTCGGATCCAACCTGATACTAGCATCAGACAAACCCATCCTGGCATTTCCCCCTCGAGACCAAACGAGGAAGTCAACCGAGGAACTCACACAGTTGGCAGTTTTATTTATTTATTTATCGTTGCAGCAATTACTAGTCAGGTTCAGATAATCATCCTGATAAAATAAGCAGTGGGCACTTTTAGTTAACCATTCCGTTGTAGTTGCGACACTTACTAGTCAGATACAATTAGCATGAGATAACCCAAAAACCCAGCAGTTGTTGGTACTTTTATTTAGCCATTCCGTTGTAGTGAAGCTGATTACTAGTCATATCGGATACAAGTCAATTTATAACAATAAACTTTAGTTATAGTTGTCTATGATCAAGCACTGTGCTCCAAGTCGTCCATAACCGCGGACACGGCTTCTCGAAAAGATTTAACCCTGCAGGGGTGCACCAAAGTATCCACAGGCACTTCGACCCTTTTTGCCAGATCAGTTAACATACACCCATCGGTATGTCGGCGGGGCCTAAGTCACGACGTTCCCAGACCCAAAGCAAGCACGGGGGGCCACCCCACTAAGTACACCCGCAACGAAGTCGGCCGGTCTCCGAGACGGACTTAGGGTTTGCGACAATGGCTGTAAACGATAGCAGGTCCCCAATCGGGGACTGTCGATACCGCGAAAACATTCCGCTTCCTAAACAGTACAACGTGCTCCTCACACAATCGTAAATACAGCAGTAAAGCATGGCATAGGTACCGGATAGTAAATAAATCCTCAAACTAGTTGTGGCCCCCAGTACAATACTTTGAAATCAGGTAATAATCAATGGGGGGCCCATATCTCCCCACCTGTGGTTAGCGCGCTCGATCTCGGAACAGGTGTCAAGAACTCGGGTCCTACGGGACACAAGTGGGCGGTCGGAAACCAAATCTTACCTATCACCCACCGATGCCTCTGCTTAATTCAATTTTTAGTTGTTAAACAGGAATTAAAGTGAAACAATAATTTAAGCCATGATCATCTCCAACGTCAACATGCGGCAATCCTCCAACAATTGTGGTACTTGACGACAAGCAACACTCTTGAGCAAGCGATTACGACACGCGGGTCCAACTATCTACCAAACAACAGGTAATAGGAGGTGTCCAAGGCTATATATGGCTGCAAGGGATATCACGGATACGAAAAACTAGAGCATCGCAACACAGATAGCAATAGATCAACAGGAGGGAATAAATACTAGAAAAATAAGATAGGTAGAAAGGGGGGGAGATGCTCGCCTGAAAACATTGTCGAAGGTTCAACCGAAGATCGGGGCGAAGCTCACATCAACTCAACGACCTTATCCGCGAAGAACCAAAACACTAGAAGAAACACCGGATGCAATATTTAATACAACGGCAGAAGATCGGCATGATGCATGTATGACGCATGGCATGGCAAAGGTGCAGTGCGATTAGGCAAGATTAAGCGGAACCGGGGTCCCGACAATTAATTAGTTGGTTCAAGTTGTTTAGAACCCCCCGCAATTTAAATGTTGTATTAACATGGCAAAAGATAGCACCGGGTTCACTACACAAATTTAAATGAGGCCGATATGAGACTAGATTTGCCCGCATATGGGCCCCATATTTGATTATTAGGTGAATCGGCATAAGGCCCCCAAACCAATGATATGCATGCGAGATGACAATTAAATATGCAACAAGTTGATATCATTTATAAAATAGGGTATCGAGGAAAAGGGTCACACATTTAGAGTTCGGCAGATCTTGGGTTCTGGGGGTTCGGGGTCGGTCTCAGGGTCCAGGGTTCGATGGATCGGTCTCGACGGAAACGCTCTCGGATGACGGAGGTAGGTCTTGGCGGCTCGGAGGGGTTCGAGGTATCGGAACGGTCTTCAATTTCCGTGAGGGAGATCATGGCGTCGGTGTGGTCGATCTTGTCGGTTCCACGGGGTCGATCTTGCCGTTGCGAGGATCTTGCCAGGCTCGCGCCATCGAGTCGGTGTCAACGTTCGGGGGCGTTCTCGTGGCAATCTTGGCGTCCTTCAGGTTCAGGTTCTGGCGCTTCAGATCGATCTTCAGGGGTCCGGGAAGGCGACCTTGGCGCTCGGGTTCGGTCTTCAGATCCGGATAGGAGGTCTTGGCGCGGCATCGGATTCGGGGTGTCGAGGCTTGGTATTCGGGGTTCATGAGGCGGACTTGGCGTCCGAGGGTTCCTCCGAATCTGTGGCGCGTCCGTGTGGAAGTACTTGATGCTCCGTGACGGAGTCCCTGGAGTCCGGTACCGACGGCGTCTTGTCTTGATCTTCGGTGACTTACTTGCCTGACTGTAGATTTGTACACCCACATGTCTTAGTCATCTCGCCGGGAGATTTTAGCCGAGACCGCATCATCACGCCCCACCATCTCGTCAACCCTCGTGCGGCACCTTACTGATCAACGCCCCGAAGGAAGAACATGCACAGCAGCCTTGGGCACGCGCGATGCGGTTGGTGGCGGTTACCGGAAGCAGACGAGGTCGACGCAGGCCGGGACCGGTCGGAGGTGGGGTCGGCACGGCCGGTGGCGCGGTGCCTGGCCGGGCAGGGACGACGACAAGGGGTGGACGGCGGCGACCCGACGAGGCAGGGGCGAGCGGAGGTTCGGCAGGGGACGGCGAGGACGCGCCGGCGGCGACTCTGGCCGGAGAGCTCCGCAGCGGGCAGCGACGGAAACGGCGAGGACGGTGGAGGTCACGCGGGTCGCGGGCGGCGCCGCGCTGGGGCCTGCTAGGGGGAGGCGAGGCGCCCGCGACTGGGTGCGGCGGAGCAGAGGAGGGGTACTGGCAGTGGCGGACTGGAGGCGGCCGAGCTTGACGGAGAGAGGAGAGGGGTCGAAGCGGGGCCGGGTCGGCTGGCGCGGCGGCGGGGTCGGAGAAGAGGCGCGGAGGAGAGGGGTCGCCGGCGGGGAGCTCGAAGGGAGGATGCGGGCGAGCGGTTGGAGGAGCGAGGTGGGAGAAGGCGTGCGGGCTGCGGGAGAAGAGGAACAGGGGCGGGCGCGGTGCTGTGGTGGGGCCCGCGGGATGGGGCCAGGTAGAGAGAGTGGGGGTTGGCTGCAGGGTGGGGCCAGCTGGTGCTGTGTGCGCGCGTGTGTGAGGGGTGGGGCTGAGAGAGAGAGAGAGGAGAGAGATTAGGTGGGGAGGGGAGAGGTGACGTGGCGAGTGGTGATTGGGTAAGGGAGAGGGAGGAGCTGAGGTGGCGCGCTCCTACTGGTTGGGGTGATGTGGAGGAAAGGGGTGGGTAGATTAGTTGGTAGCCTTAGGATTTAGAAGGGCAGGTGTAGGTGGACCGTTTAGAAAATGGGGGTGGTCGTTCGGGTCGAGTCGGCCCGTTCGACTGCCCCCACTTAAAACAATGAAACTTTTTATTTGATTTAAACGGGCCGTGTGCAATCCGATAGCGGCCAAAATAATTAATCCGGAGAACCGGGCTTGCATTTGAATTAAGATGGGGCGTTTGAAAAACAAATCGGGCTTTGCGAACATAGTTTTATGCAAACAATGCATGATGATGACGATGCAATGCACAAATTCAACGCGATTTTCTAGTAGTGGTTTTTGCGGGATGCCACAATTCGACACCACTAACAATGGATCTCGCCCTCGAGATCCGCCTCATGGTACCGGAAGGAAGGTCGGCGATCTGCGTCTTCTTGCTTCGTGTAGATCCTCGCGACACCACTAACAAGAGGTCGTTGTCCCTGTTCGTCAAGAGAACACTCCGGATAAACATCGAACGAAGTTAAAGGTAAGGCCACCTCTAACTTTCATGGAAGGAGTAGAATTGCATCGATCCACCATTCAATGTACATAAGCGAATGATAAGAGTAGTGGTATGGTCGCGACTCCATCCCGCACTCAAAGCATTACTATGTACACGAATAGACAGATTATGCAACCAACCCTCAAGATTCAGACTGAAGATCTCGACAAGCGAGGTTCGGAACAAAGGAGTGATGCAGACTCTGCATCGGATCTGGAGTAGATGATGTCGTCGCGTCGGAAACACCGGAAGGCACAATCAAAGAACAAAGAATGGTACCGCAGTAGACGGATTCCTCAGGCAGCTTGAACACCGGATGATAGACCACCGTTATCAGAGGAGGGAGCAAAACCCTGAAGTTACGACGGAAACCCATCCACGATAAATCCTGGACTCGAAGAGAGAGAAAAGAGCGGATTCAAAACACGTCGAGATAAGAGGGGAGTAGCAAAGGGGTAAGAAGTAAAATCAGACCTAATCAGATCTATCCAACCGATTTTTGCAAATTAGTTTTGACACTCTACTCCGGCCGTTAGCTAGGTTATCCTACAGGCTGGACTTGTGGGGTATCGCAACTGCTGAGCTCTGATACCACTCTGTAACACCCTCAGAATCGGCCCTATGCAAGTTTTAGCGAAACTCGCCAAACCCGCATAGAAACGATTCGAAGGTGCCCACCAGGCACTTTCGTGCGGGTGGAAAGCAAAGTAATAACATTACACAACAGTCCTCGATGGGACCCACAGAACAGATATATATACAACACGACTCCATGATTCAAGAATACAGATACAATATACAAAGATCCAAATCACCTTGAAAATGACAGAGCGTCCGACTACGGACAAGATGCAAATGGGGCTAAGAGCCCTGAAGAATAACCAATGGCGTCCATAACCCTGCCCAGGCCAAGCCGGAAGGGTAACCCTGCTAACGACGTCGATCTCAAAACCTGCTTAAACAAAAGGGGTGCCGGCAAGGGGCAAAGGAAAAGAGGAGCGTCAGTACTGAGGCCAGTACACGGCGAGGCTAGAATTCGGTGGTCCTCGCCTACATAGGTATGGTGGACTGGGCGGCAGCGGCAGCATGCACTAAACAACCTATAGAGACTCGATACAACTGGCGGCTATCAGAGAGGGGTAAGAAAGTCCTATTCGGATCCAACCTGATACTAGCATCAGACAAACCCATCCTGGCATTTCCCCCTCGAGACCAAACGAGGAAGTCAACCGAGGAACTCACACAGTTGGCAGTTTTATTTATTTAGTTATCGTTGCAGCAATTACTAGTCAGGTTCAGATAATCATCCTGATAAAATAAGCAGTGGGCACTTTTAGTTAACCATTCCGTTGTAGTTGCGACACTTACTAGTCAGATATAATTAGCATGAGATAACCCAAAAACCCAGCAGTTGTTGGTACTTTTATTTAGACATTCCGTTGTAGTGAAGCTGATTACTAGTCATATCGGATACAAGTCAATTTATAACAATAAACTTTAGTTATAGTTGTCTATGATCAAGCACTGTGCTCCAAGTCGTCCATAACCGCGGACACGGCTTCTCGAAAAGATTTAACCCTGCAGGGGTGTACCAAAGTATCCACAGGCACTTCGACCCTTTTTGCCAGATCAGTTAACATACACCCATCGGTATGTCGGCGGGGCCTAAGTCACGACGTTCCCAGACCCAAAGCAAGCACGGGGGGCCACCCCACTAAGTACACCCGCAACGAAGTCGGCCGGTCTCCGAGACGGACTTAGGGTTTGCGACAATGGCTGTAAACGACAGCAGGTCCCCAATCGGGGACTGTCGATACCGCGAAAACATTCCGCTTCCTAAACAGTACAGCGTGCTCCTCACACAATCGTAAATACAGCAGTAAAGCATGGCATAGGTACAGGATAGTAAATAAATCCTCAAACTAGTTGTGGCCCCCAGTACAATACTTTGAAATCAGGTAATAATCAATGGGGGGCCCATATCTCCCCACCTGTGGTTAGCGCGCTCGATCTCGGAACAGGTGTCAAGAACTCGGGTCCTACGGGACACAAGTGGGCGGTCGGAAACCAAATCTTACCTATCACCCACCGATGCCTCTGCTTAATTCAATTTTTAGTTGTTAAACAGGAATTAAAGTGAAACAATAATTTAAGCCATGATCATCTCCAACGTCAACATGCGGCAATCCTCCAACAATTGTGGTACTTGACGACAAGCAACACTCTTGAGCAAGCGATTACGACACGCGGGTCCAACTATCTACCAAACAACAGGTAATAGGAGGTGTCCAAGGCTATATATGGTTGCAAGGGATATCACGGATACGAAAAACTAGAGCATCGCAACACAGATAGCAATAGATCAACAGGAGGGAATAAATACTAGAAAAGTAAGATAGGTAGAAAGGGGGGAGATGCTCGCCTGAAAACATTGTCGAAGGTTCAACCGAAGATCGGGGCGAAGCTCACATCAACTCAACGACCTTATCCGCGAAGAACTAAAACACTAGAAGAAACACCGGATGCAATATTTAATACAACGGTAGAAGATCGGCATGATGCATGTATGACGCATGGCATGGCAAAGGTGCAGTGCGATTAGGCAAGATTAAGCGGAACCGGGGTCCCGACAATTAATTAGTTGGTTCAAGTTGTTTAGAACCCCCCGCAATTTAAATGTTGTATTAACATGGCAAAAGATAGCACCGGGTTTGCTACACAAATTTAAATGAGGCCGATATGAGACTAGATTTGCCCGCATATGGGCCCCATATTTGATTATTAGGTGAATCGGCATAAGGCCCCCAAACCAATGATATGCATGCGAGATGACAATTAAATATGCAACAAGTTGATATCATTTATAAAATAGGGTATCGAGGAAAAGGGTCACACATTTAGAGTTCGGCAGATCTTGGGTTCTGGGGGTTCGGGGTCGGTCTCATGGTCCAGGGTTCGATGGATCGGTCTCGACGGAAACGCTCTCGGATGACGGAGGTAGGTCTTGGCGGCTCGGAGGGGTTCGAGGTATCGGAACGGTCTTCAATTTCCGTGAGGGAGATCATGGCGTCGGTGTGGTCGATCTTGTCGGTTCCACGGGGTCGATCTTGCCGTTGCGAGGATCTTGCCGGGCTCGCGCCATCGAGTCGGTGTCAACGTTCGGGGGCGTTCTCGCGGCAATCTTGGCGTCCTTCAGGTTCAGGTTCTGGCGCTTCGGATCGATCTTCAGGGGTCCGGGAAGGCGACCTTGGCGCTCGGGTTCGGTCTTCAGATCCGGATAGGAGGTCTTGGCGCGGCACCGGATTCGGGGTGTCGAGGCTTGGTCTTCGGGGTTCATGAGGCGGACTTGGCGTCCGAGGGTTCCTCCGAATCTGTGGCGCGTCCGTGTGGAAGTACTTGATGCTCCGTGACGGAGTCCCTGGAGTCCGGTACCGACGGCGTCTTGTCTTGATCTTCGGTGACTTACTTGCCTGACTGTAGATTTGTACACCCACATGTCTTAGTCATCTCGCCGAGAGATTTTAGCCGAGACCGCATCATCACGCCCCACCATCTCGTCAACCCTCGTGCGGCACCTTACTGATCAACGCCCCGAAGGAAGAACATGCACAGCAGCCTTGGGCACGCGCGACGCGGTTGGTGGCGGTTACCGGAAGCAGACGAGGTCGACGCAGGCCGGGACCAGTCGGAGGTGGGGTCGGCACGGCCGGTGGCGCGGTGCCTGGCCGGGCAGGGACGACGACGAGGGGTGGACGGCAGCGACCCGACGAGGCAGGGGCGAGCGGAGGTTCGGCAGGGGCCGGCGAGGACGCGCCGGCGGCGACTCTGGCCGGAGAGCTCCGCAGCGGGCAGCGACGGAAACGGCGAGGACGGTGGAGGTCGCGCGGGTCGCGGGCGGCGCCGCGCCGGGGCCTGCTAGGGGGAGGCGAGGCGCCCGCGACTGGGTGCGGCGGAGCAGAGGAGGGGTACTGGCGGTGGCGGACTGGAGGCGGCCGAGCTTGACGGAGAGAGGAGAGGGGTCGAAGCGGGGCCGGGTCGGCTGGCGCGGCGTTGGGGTCGGAGAAGAGGCGCGGAGGAGAGGGGTCGCCGGCGGGGAGCTCGAAGGGAGGATGCGGGCGAGCGGTTGGAGGAGCGAGGTGGGAGAAGGCGTGCGGGCTGCGGGAGAAGAGGAACAGGGGCGGGCGCGGTGCTGTGGTGGGGCCCGTGGGATGGGGCCAGGTAGAGAGAGTGGGGGTTGGCTGCAGGGTGGGGCCAGCTGGTGCTGTGTGCGCGCGTGTGTGAGGGGTGGGGCTGAGAGAGAGAGAGGAGAGAGATTAGGTGGGGAGGGGAGAGGTGACGTGGCGAGTGGTGATTGGGTAAGGGAGAGGGAGGAGGTGAGGTGGCGTGCTCCTACTGGTTGGGGTGATGTGGAGGAAAGGGGTGGGTAGATTAGTTGGTAGCCTTAGGATTTAGAAGGGCAGGTGTAGGTGGACCGTTTAGAAAATGGGGGTGGTCGTTCGGGTCGAGTCGGCCCGTTCGACTGCCCCCACTTAAAACAATGAAACTTTTTATTTGATTTAAACGGGCCGTGTGCAATCCGATAGCGGCCAAAATAATTAATCCGGAGAACCGGGCTTGCATTTGAATTAAGATGGGGCGTTTGAAAAACAAATCGGGCTTTGCGAACATAGTTTTATGCAAACAATGCATGATGATGACGATGCAATGCACAAATTCAACGCGATTTTCTAGTAGTGGTTTTTGCGGGATGCCACAATTCGACACCACTAACAATGGATCTCGCCCTCGAGATCCGCCTCATGGTACCGGAAGGAAGGTCGGCGATCTGCGTCTTCTTGCTTCGTGTAGATCCTCGCGACACCACTAACAAGAGGTCGTTGTCCCTGTTCGTCAAGAGAACACTCCGGATAAACATCGGACGAAGTTAAAGGTAAGGCCACCTCTAACTTTCATGGAAGGAGTAGAATTGCATCGATCCACCATTCAATGTACATAAGCGAATGATAAGAGTAGTGGTATGGTCGCGACTCCATCCCGCACTCAAAGCATTACTATGTACACGAATAGACAGATTATGCAACCAACCCTCAAGATTCAGACTGAAGATCTCGACAAGCGAGGTTCGGAACAAAGGAGTGATGCAGACTCTGCATCGGATCTGGCGTAAATGATGTCGTCGCGTCGGAAACACCGGAAGGCACAATCAAAGAACAAAGAATGGTACCGCAGTAGACGGATTCCTCAGGCAGCTTGAACACCGGATGATAGACCACCGTTATCAGAGGAGGGAGCGAAACCCTGAAGGTACGACGGAAACCCATCCACGATAAATCCTGGACTCGAAGAGAGAGAAAAGAGCGGATTCAAAACACGTCGAGATAAGAGGGGAGTAGCAAAGGGGTAAGAAGTAAAATCAGACCTAATCAGATCTATCCAACCGATTTTTGCAAATTAGTTTTGACACTCTACTCCGGCCGTTAGCTAGGTTATCCTACAGGCTGGACTTGTGGGGTATCGCAACTGCTGAGCTCTGATACCACTCTGTAACACCCTCAGAATCGGCCCTATGCAAGTTTTAGCGAAACTCGCCAAACCCGCATAGAAACGATTCGAAGGTGCCCACCAGGCACTTTCGTGCGGGTGGAAAGCAAAGTAATAACATTACACAACAGTCCTCGATGGGACCCACAGAACAGATATATATACAACACGACTCCATGAGTCAAGAATACAGATACAATATACAAAGATCCAAATCACCTTGAAAATGACAGAGCGTCCGACTACGGACAAGATGCAAATGGGGCTAAGAGCCCTGAAGAATAACCAATGGCGTCCATAACCCTGCCCAGGCCAAGCCGGAAGGGTAACCCTGCTAACGACGTCGATCTCAAAACCTGCTTAAACAAAAGGGGTGCCGACAAGGGGCAAAGGAAAAGAGGAGCGTCAGTACTGAGGCCAGTACACGGCGACGCTAGAATTCGGCGGTCCTCGCCTACATAGGTATGGTGGACTGGGCGGCAGCGGCAGCATGCACTAAACAACCTATAGAGACTCGATACAACTGGCGGCTATCAGAGAGGGGTAAGAAAGTCCTATTCGGATCCAACCTGATACTAGCATCAGACAAACCCATCCTGGCATTTCCCCCTCGAGACCAAACGAGGAAGTCAACCGAGGAACTCACACATTTGGCAGTTTTATTTATTTAGTTATCGTTGCAGCAATTACTAGTCAGGTTCAGATAATCATCCTGATAAAATAAGCAGTGGGCACTTTTAGTTAACCATTCCGTTGTAGTTGCGACACTTACTAGTCAGATACAATTAGCATGAGATAACCCAAAAACCCAGCAGTTGTTGGTACTTTTATTTAGCCATTCCGTTGTAGTGAAGCTGATTACTAGTCATATCGGATACAAGTCAATTTATAACAATAAACTTTAGTTATAGTTGTCTATGATCAAGCACTGTGCTCCAAGTCGTCCATAACCGCGGACACGGCTTCTCGAAAAGATTTAACCCTGCAGGGGTGCACCAAAGTATCCACAGGCACTTCGACCCTTTTTGCCAGATCAGTTAACATACACCCATCGGTATGTCGGCGGGGCCTAAGTCACGACGTTCCCAGACCCAAAGCAAGCACGGGGGGCCACCCCACTAAGTACACCCGCAACGAAGTCGGCCGGTCTCCGAGACGGACTTAGGTTTGCGACAATGGCTGTAAACGACAGCAGGTCCCCAATCAGGGACTGTCGATACCGCGAAAACATTCCGCTTCCTAAACAGTACAGCGTGCTCCTCACACAATCGTAAATACAGCAGTAAAGCATGGCATAGGTACAGGATAGTAAATAAATCCTCAAACTAGTTGTGGCCCCCAGTACAATACTTTGAAATCAGGTAATAATCAATGGGGGGCCCATATCTCCCCACCTGTGGTTAGCGCGCTCGATCTCGGAACAGGTGTCAAGAACTCGGGTCCTACGGGACACAAGTGGGCGGTCGGAAACCAAATCTTACCTATCACCCACCGATGCCTCTGCTTAATTCAATTTTTAGTTGTTAAACAGGAATTAAAGTGAAACAATAATTTAAGCCATGATCATCTCCAACGTCAACATGCGGCAATCCTCCAACAATTGTGGTACTTGACGACAAGCAACACTCTTGAGCAAGCGATTACGACACGCGGGTCCAACTATCTACCAAACAACAGGTAATAGGAGGTGTCCAAGGCTATATATGGCTGCAAGGGATATCACGGATACGAAAAACTAGAGCATCGCAACACAGATAGCAATAGATCAACAGGAGGGAATAAATACTAGAAAAGTAAGATAGGTAGAAAGGGGGGAGATGCTCGCCTGAAAACATTGTCGAAGGTTCAACCGAAGATCGGGGCGAAGCTCACATCAACTCAACGACCTTATCCGCGAAGAACCAAAACACTAGAAGAAACACCGGATGCAATATTTAATACAACGGCAGAAGATCGGCATGATGCATGTATGACGCATGGCATGGCAAAGGTGCAGTGCGATTAGGCAAGATTAAGCGGAACCGGGGTCCCGACAATTAATTAGTTGGTTCAAGTTGTTTAGAACCCCCCGCAATTTAAATGTTGTATTAACATGGCAAAAGATAGCACCGGGTTCGCTACACAAATTTAAATGAGGCCGATATGAGACTAGATTTGCCCGCATATGGGCCCCATATTTGATTATTAGGTGAATCGGCATAAGGCCCCCAAACCAATGATATGCATGCGAGATGACAATTAAATATGCAACAAGTTGATATCATTTATAAAATAGGGTATCGAGGAAAAGGGTCACACATTTAGAGTTCGGCAGATCTTGGGTTCTGGGGGTTCGGGGTCGGTCTCAGGGTCCAGGGTTCGATGGATCGGTCTCGACGGAAACGCTCTCGGATGACGGAGGTAGGTCTTGGCGGCTCGGAGGGGTTCGAGGTATCGGAACGGTCTTCAATTTCCGTGAGGGAGATCATGGAGTCGGTGTGGTCGATCTTGTCGGTTCCACGGGGTCGATCTTGCCGTTGCGAGGATCTTGCCGGTCTCGCGCCATCGAGTCGGTGTCAACGTTCGGGGGCGTTCTCGCGGCAATCTTGGCGTCCTTCAGGTTCAGGTTCTGGCGCTTCGGATCGATCTTCAGGGGTCCGGGAAGGCGACCTTGGCGCTCGGGTTCGGTCTTCAGATCCGGATAGGAGGTCTTGGCGCGGCACCGGATTCGGGGTGTCGAGGCTTGGTCTTCGGGGTTCATGAGGCGGACTTGGCGTCCGAGGGTTCCTCCGAATCTGTGGCGCGTCCGTGTGGAAGTACTTGATGCTCCGTGACGGAGTCCCTGGAGTCCGGTACCGACGGCGTCTTGTCTTGATCTTCGGTGACTTACTTGCCTGACTGTAGATTTGTACACCCACATGTCTTAGTCATCTCGCCGGGAGATTTTAGCCGAGACCGCATCATCACGCCCCACCATCTCGTCAACCCTCGTGCGGCACCTTACTGATCAACGCCCCGAAGGAAGAACATGCACAGCAGCCTTGGGCACGCGCGACGCGGTTGGTGGCGGTTACCGGAAGCAGACGAGGTCGACGCAGGCCGGGACCGGTCGGAGGTGGGGTCGGCACGGCCGGTGGCGCGGTGCCTGGCCGGGCAGGGACGACGACGAGGGGTGGACGGCGGCGACCCGACGAGGCAGGGGCGAGCGGAGGTTCGGCAGGGGACGGCGAGGACGCGCCGGCGACGACTCTGGCCGGAGAGCTCCGCAGCGGGCAGCGACGGAAACGGCGAGGACGGTGGAGGTCGCGCGGGTCGCGGGCGGCGCCGCGCCGGGGCCTGCTAGGGGGAGGCGAGGCGCCCGCGACTGGGTGCGGCGGAGCAGAGGAGGGGTACTGGCGGTGGCGGACTGGAGGCGGCCAAGCTTGACGGAGAGAGGAGAGGGGTCGAAGCGGGGCCGGGTCGGCTGGCGCGGCGGCGGGGTCGGAGAAGAGGCGCGGAGGAGAGGGGTCGCCGGCGGGGAGCTCGAAGGGAGGATGCGGGCGAGCGGTTGGAGGAGCGAGGTGGGAGAAGGCGTGCGGGCTGCGGGAGAAGAGGAACAGGGGCGGGCGCGGTGCTGTGGTGGGGCCCGCGGGATGGGGCCAGGTAGAGAGAGTGGGGGTTGGCTGCAGGGTGGGGCCAGCTGGTGCTGTGTGCGCGCGTGTGTGAGGGGTGGGGCTGAGAGAGAGAGAGGAGAGAGATTAGGTGGGGAGGGGAGAGGTGGCGTGGCGAGTGGTGATTGGGTAAGGGAGAGGGAGGAGGTGAGGTGGCGTGCTCCTACTGGTTGGGGTGATGTGGAGGAAAGGGGTGGGTAGATTAGTTGGTAGCCTTAGGATTTAGAAGGGCAGGTGTAGGTGGACCGTTTAGAAAATGGGGGTGGTCGTTCGGGTCGAGTCGGCCCGTTCGACTGCCCCCACTTAAAACAATGAAACTTTTTATTTGATTTAAACGGGCCGTGTGCAATCCGATAGCGGCCAAAATAATTAATCCGAAGAACCGGGCTTGCATTTGAATTAAGATGGGGCTTTTGAAAAACAAATCGGGCTTTGCGAACATAGTTTTATGCAAACAATGCATGATGATGACGATGCAATGCACAAATTCAACGCGATTTTCTAGTAGTGGTTTTTGCGGGATGCCACAATAGTGTCGGAGACTGATCCAAGATCCCAAATCTCTTTGTGCTCAAGTTCTTAAAGCTAAATACTTTCTCAATGGGGACCTCTTGCTGCAAATCCAATGGTGGGGATGAGTTATGTCTGGAGAAGTGTTTTAAAAAGGAATCATTTGGAGGATTGGTGACGGATCAAGAGTGAATATATGGCATGATCCTTGGCTCCCAAGAGGTGTTACAAGATGGTCACCAACACATCAGGGGGACTATGAGTTAGGGATGGTTTCCGAGTTGATTGATGCCTCAACTTGTACATGGAACCATGACCTGATTACTCAGCATTTCCACCCAGATGATGTGTCCGTTATTCTCAGCATTCCATTGCGTGATCAGACTGAGGATGTTGTCGCCTGGCACTTCAATAAACATGGTATTTTCTTTGTGAAATCAGCATACAAAGTACATGTGGAAATGCTGAAACGAGAACATAATTCCCAAGTTGGACATGGTTCTGTAGCTACACCGACTAAATATGAGGTCTTCAAAAAAAATCTGGAAAGTGAAATGTCCACCCAAGGTTCATCATTTTCTGTGGCAGTTAGCTCATAATAGCCATCCCTTTAAGTATGCACATTTGTTGGCATGGTATCGATTTAGATACGAGAAGCTCACTGTGTCATAGGTTGTTCGAGGATGGTGGTCATTTGTTTCTCAACTATAAGTTTGCCAAGCAGAGTTGGAGGGATTTGCACCTTGAAGATGTGTGACTGAAACCGTTACCATGTCATTCGGCAATAGAGATGATGGATGAGGTTTTGAACTTATCAGAGGAAGAAAATCTATTGTCTGTCTCATTGATGTGGAACTGATGGCAAGAACGAAACAGAGGTAACCATGGACAAAATCATCAGAGTGGCAGTTTCCAATTTACTATCCGTAGACATGTTCATGAATGGATTACATATCTAAAAAAAAGAGGCAGTGCAGTCTAACAAGATCAATCAACAATGGGAAGCTCCACCAACCGAGTTTGTTAAGTTGAATGTGGATGCCTCTTATCGCAAAAACACACTAAGTGGAGGTTGGGGTGTCATCAGCAGAAATATTATGTCTGAGATTTGTGTGGCACTTGCAGGTCCTCTTCACACGATGGATGATGAAACGAATGCCCTATCTAATGCCATACAAATTGCAGACTAAACAGGGATGGGTAGAGTTATTTTTGAGACATATTGTATTAACCTGACATGAAGCTTCAGCTTTAGATGAATACCCCCTCTCACCTATTGGTACTTTAATTGGTGACATGAAGCTTCAGCTTTAGATGAATTTTATAGAGGCTAGACACTACAGGAATGGACGGAGACGCCGACGGCCAGGCGCTACACCGGCAGCCAAGTGTCGGGGCCGTCGGTGTAGACCGTGAAGCCCCCCAAGCAGTCGTCGATATAGAATTGCCTTCGGTGTAGAATAGGCTATGCCGACGGCTGTCCTCGGCGTAGCTATTTTTTCTTTTACCTCATTAATTTTTGAAAAATTATAACTAAATTATTCTAATTCATAAAAATACAATATCAAACTTTACAGAAAAATAAGATCTATTTATCTACACTCAAATATTACATATTTGTAAAAAAACTAAGTGAAACATAAAATATTATATATAGTTTAAAACAGGCATAAGAAATTCAAAAACGATCCAAACAATGAGAAACCTTCACGTGGTGTCTTATTATGTGACATAGTTACAAGGGAAAATATCAAACTTGGTATATTGATTATGTATCTAAAAAACCTTCACAAAATGACCTATCTCATTCGAAGTTTCCTGGCTTTCGAGTCAAATGACCAATGTTATGGCTAGAATCAAGGCATAGTTTATGATAATATGTTCATAATGTGCATATATGTGCATCATGGGATGACGAAAAATGTTACAGGAGGAAGTTTTCCTTTTCGTTGCACAAAAAAGCCATTTTCCATTTTCCGAGTGCAAAAAACAGACGGTTTGTGAAGCAACCACCAAATGGATAATTCAAAATGCTACCACCATATTTTTATAAAATACCAGGACACCTTACATGGACAATGTCCTAACATGGGGACCTCAAACCTTTTCATCCATCATTGGTGAAAAAGACAAATTCCTGCCAAATCGGAAGGAAATGGGCAGATATGAACTACATGTACATGATATGATGCTCATGATTTTTTAAAATCATTTTTAGGTTCACAATATGATATTTTATCAAATATCCACCTCAAATTTAGCGAGGCTCAGCCCCAAGTTAAGAATCTTCATGCCCACAGTTCGACAAAGTTTGACAATAGTTTAAAACAGGCATAAGAAATTTAAAAACGATCCAAACAATACGAAACCTCCGCGTGGTGTCATAATATGTGACATAGTTAGAAGAAAAAATATCAAACTTGATATATTGATTATGTCTAAAAAAACCTTCACCTATCTTATTCGAGGTTTCCTGGCTTTCGAGTCAAATGAATAATGTCATGGCTAGAATCAAGACATAGTTTGTGATAACGTATCCATATTGTGCATATATGTGCATCATGGGATGCCGAACAATGTTACAGGAGGAAGTTTTCCTTTTCGTTGTACCAAAAAGCCATTTTCCATTTTCTGAGTGCAAAAACGGACGGTTTTGTGAAGCAACCACCAAATGGCTAATTCAAAATACTACCACCATATTTTTTGAAAATATTAGATCACCCTACATGAACAATGTCCTAACGGGAGGATCTCAAACCTTTCTGTCCATCCCTAGTGAAAAAGACAAATTCCTGTCAAATCGGCAGGAAGTGAGTCAGATATGAACTAAAGGTACATGATATGATGCTCATAATTTTTTACAAAAATCATTTTTAGGTTCACAATATAATATTTCATCATAAGTTTAACGAGGCTCATCCCCGAGTTAAGAATCTTCATGCCCGCCATTCGACAAAGTTTGACGATAGTTTAAAACGGACATCAGAAATTTAAAAATGATCCAAACAATACGAAACCTTCTCGTGGTGTCATATTATGTGACATAGTTGGAAGGAAAAATATCAAACTTGGTATATTTTTCTGAAAAAAACCTTCACAAAATAACCTATCTCATTCGAGGTTTCCTAGCTTTCGGGTCAAATGACCAATATTATGGCTAGAATCATGACATAGTTTACAATAAGTTGATATGGATATCATACTTGGATTCTTCTCATTTTTTTGATCAATTTAGAAATATTATTTGTCGAATTATGATTTATAGATTTAAAGATATTAATTATTCTATATTAAATAGAAAAATACAAAAAATCGTTATATTTTTATTTGAATTCAATATTTTTTTTACTTATTCATTATTGTTTACTTATATATTTGTTCGTAATTTTAAAAAATACAAACATGTGACATGATGATATAAGAGTTAATAGGATTGATATCATAGTATTGACAACAAATTATAAATTGCTTTGCGGAAACAAATTCTGAAGGAACGGAGAAGTTAAGCGTGCTGGGTGGAGTAGTTAGGATGGGTGATCGACCGAGAAGTTTGACCAAGACTGCAATTTAATTAAAGATTAAGTGTAATTAGTGTTAAAAATGTTCCAAGTAAGAGATTAACGAGTCAAACAATTCAAAGATTAAAAAAAGATGAAAACAAAATTGAATTTGTTTTTGAATTATTTTTTCAACCGACCGTTAGGCTATATCGAAGGCCGCTATGCCGAGGGCAGCCGTTAGAATAGCCCCACGCCGACGGCTTTTAATCCTCGGCGTATCACGCGCGTCCTGTAGTGAGAATGATTTACACTGTCAGAGTTTGTAATAGGCCGGCTCATGAGCTTACACCTTTTATCCCACGACTCCCATCCGATGGTGCGCAAGAAATCCGAAAAAAAATACACAGAAAAAGTAAAGTTGCTAGGAAAAATAGAAAATTTTCATGAAACAAAAACTTAGATTTGTGTTCGCTATGAGTGGTTAGATAGCCTATGTTTCTCCCCCTTATAAATTCCAAAAAGGAAAATAAATATGTGGCCTGGCTTGTCTTCCACTTCGCGCCGAATTCAAATGGAAGAAGTTTTCAAAGCCATTATGGAGTATGGACGTACCCGTAACCATAAAACCTGCGAATTCGGTAAGGTTAGACTGATATAGGGTGGAATTCCACGAGCCGGACGCCGGGGCACAGCTGTTCCCTGCCGGATTTGTGTAGGTACATACACTTGCACGCCGCGATTGGTGGGCGCGTGTACGTCTCATGTATTTGGCCGAACCAAGATGGCGACCTCCTTGTGTAGTTCCAAGCTCGAAAAAAAAAAAGCTCGGAGCACACGGCGTGGGTGTGTGCGTTAGATATTGGTATGGGGGTCAAGCACGCCGGCTGGCTGCCGACGTCGACGTATCGGTCAGTTAGCGCGGAAAACTTGGATCCCAGCGTGGAACTTTTGAACCGGTGCCGTGCCACACGGGTAGCCCTGTGTGTATAAATAGAGGGGCGAATGCTTGGTGCAATCCATGCAAAAGGAACACACGTACTTACCTAGCTAGCAGATACACACACAGAGAGCTAGCTAGCTAGCTATACACTCTTTGGTTGCACGAAGATCAGTGGAGATGGCAGGGCATCATCGTGCTGCGGCCTACATCTTCGCGGTGGCGCTGGCACTCGGCGTGCTCGCCGCAGTTCCGTCTGCCGTCGAGTCCATCGGCGTGGCGTACGGCGTGAACGGCGACAACCTGCCCTCGGCGAGCGACGTGGTGCAGCTCTACAAGTCCAAGGGCATCACCGGCATGCGCATCTACTTCCCCGACAGCAACGCCCTCAAGGCCCTCAGCGGCAGCGGCATCAACCTCATCATCGACACGGGCAACGACCAGCTCAGCAACCTCGCCGCCAGCGCCTCCAACGCCGCCGCCTGGGTCAAGGCCAACATCCAGGCCTACCAGGGCCTCACCATCAAGTACATCGCCGTCGGCAACGAGGTCTCCGGCGGCGACACGCAGCTCATCCTCCCGGCCATGAAGAACGTCAACGCCGCGCTCTCCGCGGCAGGCCTCGGCGGCATCAAGGTCTCCACGGCCGTGCAGTCGGGCGTCACCGCCGGGTACCCGCCGTCCCAGGGCACCTTCTCCGCATCCCACATGGGGCCCATCGCGCAGTACCTCGCCACCACCGGCGCGCCGCTGCTCGCCAACATCTACCCCTACTTCTCCTACGTGGGCAACCAGGCCAGCATCGACATCAAGTACGCCCTCTTCACCTCGTCCGGCACCGTCGTGCAGGACGGAAGCAACGCCTACCAGAACCTCTTCGACGCCCTCGTCGACACCTTCTACTCCGCCTTGGGGAGCGCCGGAGCCGGGAACGTCAAGATCGTCGTGTCCGAGAGCGGGTGGCCGTCCGCCGGCGGCACCGCGGCCAGCACCGCTAACGCGCAGACCTACAACCAGAACCTCATCAACCATGTCGGGAAGGGGACGCCCAAGAGGCCCGGGGCAATCGAGACGTACATCTTCGCCATGTTCGACGAGAACAAGAAGACCGGGGATGAGACGGAGAAGCACTTTGGCCTCTTCAACTCGGACAAATCGCCGGCCTACTCCATCAAGTTCTAAACGTACGGGACGGACGAGCGAGGAACATTTTGCCTAATAATTTCTGGATTTAAATAAGGTGCATGTAAGAATGCCAAAGCTTGCTTGAATAGTAAGGCAGGCATTTAAATAAATTATCAACTGGAGATGAATAATAAGAGACGATATGTGGTGTGGAATCATCTGAGAAAGTGACTGTGTTATGTGGTGTCGTCGCTGGCTCGCTGCATCTTTTTTCTGAAATGGCGAACGGCACGGGTACTTTTTATTTTTGTATGAGTAGCCTTATAATGTGTTAACTTTAAACTACTCAAAATGGGTTTGTGTCCAGCTATACTAATATAGCAACCACGACTGAAACTGTCGCTGGGCCAGACAGCACAACAAAAAAAAAGAAATAAAAACAAAGTCGATAAGACAAAAACGAGAATGACCACGCTTCTAGCGCTCCGAAGCGTCGCGTACCACGCAGCACCTCCAAAAAGGAATGTGGGAGGTGAAAAAGAGATACACCCGACGCCCGTCAGGAAGGACAGCGACACCCGCAGATGTCACCACGTCGGTGTCTAAACGACAAGGATTTCTCTCGACCCCTAAAAAAACCACAGTCCCGGACGCTTCGAATTGCTCCACCAAGCTCACCACCCACCAGCACACGCCACCATGGTCTTGTTGTCACCATCGACGTCTCATTGTGAAGCACATTGTGAGGCTGCTAGGACTGAAAAAGCGGCGATACAGCAGCACACGGGAGGGAATTGCCTCCACCGCTAGAAGGCGGTAGCCGACCAGATGCTACCATAAGGCAAACCAGGCCCACCTGGCCCAGCCGAGCCCGAAGAGGCCCGTGAAGCCCCGTCGCCACACTGCAGCAAGAGTGCCATTGTGCTCGCCTGCCCTAGCCCTAGACCCTAATCGTCCGTCCCCCAGTGGAACAGCCACCGCGGATCCATGCCGCCAAGTAGCAACACTGTCGCCATCGTGCCCACCCGGACCTACCGGACCACCACCAGTCTGAGAAAAACCATCGGGGTGGCAGTTGCCTCCAAGCCGAAATACCTCATGGGCCCAAAATTTACTACTCAAAAGTAAATTGGGTCTCAACCATAGGATCGAGCCCAATAAACGTCCTTATTGTACCGATGTACCATAAACGTCCCTCAAATCCGCTTCATATTATCATTCTTCTCAAGTAGTTAGGGATGTAGACACATAGGATAATTTTCCTACCGTATCTGTTTCCTGATCTATTTTGGGGAGGGTGGTTGCGATACGTGATTCAACCTGTAAAAATATTGAGCCCAAATGTCCAGCCCGAAAGTCTAGCAAATCCAAACGCCCCATTTTTAGGTATCCGAGTTGTCAATGCCCGAACATCCAATACTTAGCCTGAATACAAACATCCAAACGCACCCTTAGAGACTCCATATCCTGTTAGAATGAATACAACGCACTACAGGAAGGAACATCACTGCTGAGCGGGAAAACGCTCGGTGTAGGCCAGTTCCCCCTCGGGCCTTCTCAACTCCGAGGGGAACCCTCGGCATTAAGCCCTCGGCGTAGGTGGTCCTCGGCACAGCAGTTTACCTTCGGCGTTGCTCCGGCCCTCGGCGTAGATGGATATGTTGAGCGTTTAAAGGCGCCCCTCAGCACAGCCCAGCTGTCAGCACACGGAGTTAACGGCGCGAAGAAGACGGCGCCCAGGAGCAACGCCGAGGGGGATACGCTCGGCATCACTTGCCACGTGGAGTGGTAGGGAGGATGCTTTGATAGACCTGTGCCGAGGGGAGCCCACTCGGCTTTGTGTGATGTGTGCCGAGGGGGTACTCTCGGCGTTGCTTGCTTTGTGCTGAGCGGTTCCCTCTCGGCTTTGCTTGATGTGCGCTGAGGGGATCCCGCTCGGCGTTGCTAGATGTGCCGAGGGGATCCCTCTCGGCGTTGATGCCCAGCACTTTTCTATGTGTTATCGCATGCAAGTGAACATGAACGCACCCGGGAGTTAGGAATTGCATCTATGTACCTTCCACCACACTTGTACACGTATTCTAGGTCCACTTGCAAGTTTTCGCGTGATTCCGGTGCTCCGGCGGTCTTTATCAACCAAAACCCTAGTCCGTGGGACCCGCGGGTCTACCCCCGTAGCATTCTCCGTGCGAGGGTTCATCGATGTACTTTTTGGTTGGTTTAGGTTTGTATAGGTCATATCTACATGGACAAGAAAGGTTGGGACCAAGATTCCACCGGTAGCCCTCCGTTTGATCCGTGGCGGGTGTTTCCTCCTACACGCCCAGCACTTTTCTATGTGTTATCGCATGCAAGTGAACATAAAAGCACCCGGGAGCTAGGAATTGCATCTATGGACCTTCCACCACACTTGTACACGTATTCTAGGGCCACTTGCAAGTTTTCGTTTGATTCCGATGCTCCGGCGGTCTTTCTCCACCGAAACCCTAGTCCGTGGGACCCGCGGGTCTACCCCCGTAGCATTCTCCATACGAGGGTTCATCGATGTACTTTTTGGTTGGTTTAGGCTTGTATAGGTCATATCTACATGGACAAGAAAGGTTGGGACCAAGATTCCACCGGTAGCCCTCTGTTTGATCCGTGGCGGGAGTTTTCTCCTACACGCCCAACACTTTTCTATGTGTTATCGCATGCAAGTGAACATGAACGCACCCGAGAGCTAGAAATTGCATCTACGGACCTTCCACCACACTTGGACACATATTCTAGGGCCAGGTGTCCTATGCTGCTAGCGACGCTGAGAGGAATCCCCTCGGCGTCGGTCCTGCCAGGTGTGCTATGCTGCTAGCAATGGTGAGAGGAATCCCCTCGGCGTAGGTCCTGCCAGGTGTGCTATGCTGCTAGGAACGGTGAGGGGAATCCCCTCGGCGTAGGTCCTGCCCGGTGTGCTATGCTGCTAGCAACGGTGAGAGGAATCCCCTCGGCGTAGGTCCTGCCAGGTGTGCTATGCTGCTAGCAACGCTGAGAGGAATCCCCTCGGCGTAGGTCCTGCCAGGTGTGTGCTTTCCCGCTAGCTTGCTAATAGCAATGCCGAGGGGATTCCCCTCGGTGTAGGTGTCCCAATGCTGAGCGGAATCCTCTCGGCTTTGATTTGTGCCGTTAACTTTCACTACACAGAGCTATGCCAACGGTAAGCCTCTCGGCACTGTCATATACCGCGAACTGTCCGTCCGCAACGCGGGAAGGAGACCCGTGCTCAGCTTGCGCTGATGGTACCCCTCGGCATTGCTACTACTACGCTGAGGGTATAGCTACGCCGAGGGTCCCTCTCGGCATTGAATCGTCTGTGCCGAAGGTTTTGCTATGCCGACGACATTTTTGCGGCACACGGCACTGCGTGACCTATGCTGAGCGGCCCGACCATTTCCTCTCAGCGTTGAATTTCCCGCTCAGCATCTGAGTTCGTTCCCGTAGTGACGGATAAGGATATCTGAATCCAAACTTGACATATGGATACGGTATAGTATATGGTACGCCAAATAACACCCGTATATCTGTATCCGAAAATTATTTAGGATTATCCAGTGGGCATAAGCCGAATAATCCGATTTTCATTTGAAATGCCACAGTTCACAAACACTAGTTAGTGAGTCGCCAAATTTTTAGGTTAGACATTAGCATACTTACATAGTCATTTTACCGAATATGAAGTCCAAATAATTTGTTAGGATATTGGTCTATTGCAACATGCCTCAAATGTTATCTTAGCCATTTGTTTCTATTGTTGCAACCCCATCGACTTATTTGTTAATCAGATCAATTTACATTTTATTCATTCAATCATGTTACAATTATTGAATCTAATATTGTTTTGTTGAGCTTGTTTTATCAATTAATTTTGGCTGTCTAGTTTATCGATCTTATGATGTACCGATTCGATTAATTTTCTTTCTGCCCAGAGTTAGCTCTGTTTCTCTTGTGAAACTGTGTAGTATATCCGCATTTGTATCCACAACCGGTTATTATTTGATCCGGTTCGAATCCGTCCAAAAAATCTATCTACTAATTTTTTTTGAAACATCATATATTAAGCATGCAAGCCGCCTCATTAAAACCTTCCAGTCCCCTTAGGTACCCTGGTAAGGAAAAAGAGTGCGTCTGAAACTTGCAGCCCATCAAACATTTGATACATCGTTTACAAGAGATTCTAAGATAAAGCTAGGGGGTTCATCGACCCAATTACAAGAAATCATACTAGAAAAACATGACCTAGCTAATTCATGCGATATTCTGTTGGCCTCCCTCGGGCAGTGTTGGAATACTACATTTTCAACCATAGATGCCTCGTCAATACAATCCGCCAGAACAGCCGAGGATTCACACCACCATGCCTCTTCTCCATTACAAGCTTCGATAATTTCCGTTGAGTCTGATTCTGCAATCACATTATTACATCCCAACCGAATGATAAGAGAAAGCCCTTCTCGCATTGCAATTGTTTCGGCTGCCAATGGCGATGTCACGTTAGGAATAAATAGAGTAGCCTCTGCAATATCCCTCCTGATCTCTTACTACGGCACCTGCAGAACCTGAACAAGTATCACCATGGAAAGAACCGTCAACGTTCACCTTGAACTGTCTAGGTCCCTGCTTAATCCACTTTGCCCGCGTCACGGTTTTGTTAGAGTGGGCTTTACTTGCATTAGTAGCAATAGAGAGAATAGACATCTGGAATTTTGGAATAGATGGGACATGTTCATCTCTTACACGACGCCTTCTTAGCCACCATAGGTACCAACATGCAATAACGATCACCTCTTTGAGACCCGCTTGACCAAAACCTGGAAAATTATTATTTGGCTGGGTGAGCAGAATCTCTAATACCTCAGATCCTGATCGTTCACCAGTAATAGCTGTGTCAATAATCATAAAAATCCCCAGACTGTCCCAAAGCGCTCTGGCAGCTTCACGTTGAAATAAGAGGTGCAGAATATCTTCCGCCGCAGTAGAGCAGACCGGATATGCTCCACTCTTCCCAACATGTCTATTTGCCAATATTGATTTTAGTGGTAAGATGCCATGGAGAGCCCGCCAAGTAAAAAATTTAATTTTGCTTGGGATCCTTAATTGCCATAATAACTTCCACACTGGATTATTTGCAGATGAACCAGGTAATGCCAACTGACCTTCCCTCGGCTCAAAGCTGTGTCGCCATTGCAAGTAGTAGGCCTATTTAACAGTAAACCGACCATGTTTTGTAGGGTGCCAGGCAACAAAATCCTCAAAGCCCTGGATGTTCAGCGGAATTTGGAGGATACGATTTACATCCACAGTAGAAAATAAGATACGGAGAAGTTGATCATGCAGGTACCTGATATTGGACATATTAGTTCAGAGACCTCCGTATATATAGAGTTTCCCATTGGCGTGATGATCTTCTTGTTTGCACTGGACGTGATCCATGGATCGGAATAAATGTTGATAGTGTCGCCCTTGCCGACCCTCCAGATATAAACGCGTTTGAATGTTGACAACCCCGCCATTATGCTTTGCCAAGTGAAAGAGGAACCTGTCTTAGGAACAGCTGTGGCATCCCGCAAAACCACTACTAGAAAATCGCGTTGAATTTGTGCATTGCATCGTCATCATCATGCATCGTTTGCCAAAATTATTTTTCACAACCCCGTTTTGTTTTCTAAAACGCCCCCTCTTGATTCAAACACCAAAATCCGGGTCGCCGGGATATTTTGTTTTGTTTGAGATCGGTTTGCAAAAGTCTTGTTTGAATAAATAAAAGTTATATTAATTTTAGGAGGGGCAGTCGAACGGGCCAACCCGACCCGAACGACCACCCCCGTATACAACAATTCGGTCCAACCAGTCCCACCCCTTAATCCTAAAGTTACCAACTAGTCTACCCTCACCCCTTGGCCACCTCACCCCACCCTATAGCAACTCGCCACGTCATCTCTCCCCTCCCCCTCAGCCTATCACACTATGCCACCTCACCTAGTCTAAACCCAACCCACACCACTCACACTCACCCACCCCACCAACCGGCCTCCACCTCCACGCAGAGCACGCGGCCACGCACACAGCCCCCTTTTCCCACCTCCCTGCCAACCCTGTCCCACCCCCAGGCCGACCCCACCCTCTGGCCCACAGCCCTCCCCACCATCCCCACGCGACCTGCCCGTCCTCATCCCCTCCCTCCCGCACGCGGCGCAGCAACCGCCGCGCCCCTTCCTCCCTGGCGCCTCGCTCGCCCGCTACCCTCCTCCGCTCCGGCCGCCCGCGCGCCGCCGGCGCCCCTCCCCAGTCGCCCTCGCCACCTCCCTCCGCCGCGCGTCGCTCGGCCCCAGAGCTCCACCGCCCCGGCAGAGCTCCGCCGCCCCGCCTCCCGACCGCGACGCCGCCGCCGGTGGCCTCGCCGCCTCAGCGCGTCGAGCTCACCGCGGGCCCTGCCGCCGCCACGCCGCCCGACCGGCTCCGCCCTCCTCGCCTTTCCCCGTCCCGCGCCGCCCCTGGCGCTCGCCGCGCGCTTCCCCGACGCGAACCGCCGTCTCCGGCCGGTCCCGCGGCCGCCACCGCCCACCGTCGCTCCGCCTGCCCGCGACCATCCTCCCCGACCTCCGTCTCACGTCGCCGGCCTCCGCTCCGACGAGCTCCGCGAGCGCCGCCTCCGTCTCCCGCCAGACATCTCCCTCGCCGGCCGCCGCAGCCTCCTCCGTCGAGCCCTCAACCGACGCCGCCGCCAGGAAGCCGCCCGGCGCCCCCTGCCCTGCCGTCACCAACTCGACGTCATCCTCCGCTGGCTGCTGGGATCCGTCGCCCAGGGCCCTGCTTCCGTGCGCCTTGCCTCGACCACAAGGGCCCGCGTCGCCGTCCCTTCGCCCGTCCTGGGGCCTCCTTCTTCGATGCGTCCCCAGCGGTCGGTGTTCCCTGGTCCAGTAGCCGCCATGCTACTCCGGCCGTAGTACGGCTCATACGACCTCGATGTGACCTACCGAAGCCAAGTAGGCCAAGTACACAAGGGGCAAGATCGCGTGAAGCACGGCAAGATCTTCTGCCCGGAACTCGTGGAACCGACTCCGTTTCATGTTCTTCACCAACCGTCAAAGTGGGAACCCAAGTACTCCGACACGGAACCCCCGGAAGACCCCGGTGTCGAGCCCCAAGGTCGCCAAGATCTTCGATGCGGAGACCCCCGTACCGGCCCCAACAAGATCTTCTCGAAGCGGTAACAACAAGAACTTCACGGACCAAAGGCCCCGAACCCTCTCGGAACCCGAAGACCGCGGAACCCCAAGACCTCCGACATGGATCCGAAGCGCCAAGGCCTCCGACATGGAATCAACAAGATCATCACGAAACGCCGAGTACTTCTTCCCGAACGCCTTGATCGTCGACATGACCCGGCGACCGCGGATGCGACAGGATCATCCCCGGAACACCGAGAACTTTCCCCCGGAACAACAAGATCTACTTCGCGGGCACCGTGCGACAAGATCTACCCCCGATATCCGAGAACGATCCCGCCGAGGCCGAACCCGTCGAACCCTGGACCCTGAGACCGACCCCGAACCCCGGAACCCCAAGATCGTCGAGACCCTAGATGTGTGACCCTTATCCGAGAACCCTATTTTATAAGATAATAACAACTTGTTGCATTTTAATTGTTCATCTCGCATGCATCTTGTGTGGTTTGGGGGCCTTATGCCGATTCACCTAATAATTAAATATGGGGCCCATATGCGGGCAAATCTAGCCTTATATTGGCCTCATTTAAACTTGTGTAGCGAACCGGTATCTTATCTTGCCTTGTTAAAACAACATTTAAATTGCGGGGGTTCTAAACAACTTGAACCACCTAACTAATTGTCGGGACCCCGGTTCCACTTAACATGACCTAATTGCATCGCACCGTTGCCATGCCATGCATCATACATGCATCATGCCGATCTTCTGCCGTGTATTAAATATTGCATCCGGTGTTTATTCTAGTGTTTTGCTTCTTCGCGGATAAGGCCGTTGAGTTGATGTGAGCTTCGCCCCGATCTTCGGTTGAACCCTTCGACAATGTTTTCAGGCGAGCATCTCCCCCTTTCTACCTATCTTACTTTTATAGTATTTACTTCCCTCCTGTTGATCTATTGCTATCTGTGTTGCGATGCTCTAGTTTCCGTACCCGTGATATTCCATGCAGCCCTATATTTGCCTTGGACACATCCTATTACCTGTTGTTTGGTAGATAGTTGGACTTGCGCGTCGTAGTCGCTTGCTCAAGTGCTGTTGCGTGTCGGTCCGTGCCACAGTTGCTGATGTATTGTCACATGTTGATGTTGGAGATGATTCTAGTTTACTTATCGTCACTTTAATTCCTGTTTAACAACTAAAATTGAAATAAGCAGAGGCATCGGTGGGTGATAGATAATATTTGGTTTCCGAACGCCCACTTGTGTCCCGTAAGACCCCGAGTACTTGATACCTGTTCCTTGATTTATCGCGCTATCCACATCCGGGAGGTATATGGGACCCCCCTGAGCCAGAGCTTGATTCAGTCTTATTTCTTGGGGCCACAAACTAGTTTGAGGTGTTTTTACTATCCTGTACTTATGCCATGCTACTGTTTTAATTACGATTGTGCGAGGAGCACACTGTACTGTTTAGGATTGTGACCCGTTTACGTGGTATCGACAAGCCCAGCCACACTTTCGGGTTCCCAGTCGTTTACCGCCGGCCCCACAAACCTTGAGGCCGTCTCGGAGTCAGCTAGCTTCGTTGCGGAATCTACTTAAGGGGTGGCCCCCTGAAATATTTCTGAATCCTGTGATTGTTCAGTCGTGAAAGCCTCGTTGGGTTTTGATTTGGTTTTTTCCGAGGTTGATCGAGCGTGTGTTGCTATTGGTGCACCCCGGCCGGGTAAAACTTTCTGAAAGCCGTGTCCGCGGATATGGACGACTTGGAGCACAGTATCTCGATCATAGACAAGCATAACTAAAGTTTACTGCTATAAATTTGACTTTATAATGACTAGTAATCAGCTTCACTATAATGGAATGGCTAATTAATACTGCCCACAATTGCTTGTTTGGAGTGTCGCTTGCGACCATTGTACCTGACTAGTAAGTATGGCAACTACAACGGAATGGCTGAATAAAAGTACCAACAACTGCTGGGTTTTGGGATTATATCATGCCATCTGTATCTGGTTAGTAATTGCTGCAACTACAACGGAATGAATAACTAAAAGTGCCCACTGCTTATTTTATCAGGATGACTATCAATATTTGACTAGTAATTGCTGCAACGATAACTGAATCAATAAAACTGCCAACTGTGTGAGTTCCTCGGTTGACTTCCTCGTTTGGTCTCGAGGGGGAAACATCAGGATGGGTTTGTTTGGTGTTAGCTTCAGGTTGGATCCGGATAGGTCATTCTTACCCCTCTCTATTTGCCGCCAGTTGTATCGAGTCTCTATAGGTTGTTTAGTGCATGCTGCCGCTGCCGCTTCAGTCCACCATACCTATGTAGGCGAGGACCGCCGAATTCTAGCCTCGCCGTGTACTGGCCTCAGTACTGACGCTCCTTCTTTTTCCTTTGCCCTTCGCCGGCACCCCTTTTGTTTAAGCAGGTTTTGAGATCGACGTCGTTAGCAGGGTTACCCTTCCGGCTTGGCCTGGGCAGGGTTATGGACGCCATTGGTTATTCTTCAGGGCTCTTAGCCCCATTTGCATCTTGTCCGTAGCTGGACGCTCTATCGTTTTCAAGGTGATTTGGATCTTTGTATATTATATTGGTATTCTTGACTCTTTGAGTCGCTGTTATATATATCTGTTCTGTGGGTCCCATCGAGGACTGCTGTGTAATGTTATTACTTCGTTTTCCACCCGCACGAAAGTGCCTGGTGGGCACCTTTGAATCGTTTCTATACGGGTTTGGCGAATTTTGCTCAAACTTGCATAGGTCCGATTCTGAGGGTGTTACAGAGTGGTATCAGAGCTCAGCAGTTGCGATACCCCACAAGTCCAGCCTGTAGGATAACCTAGCTAACGGCCGAAGTAGAGAGTCAAAACTATTTTGGAAAATCGGTTGGATAGTTCTGAGTAGGTCTGATTTTATTCCTTACCCCTCTGCTGTTCTCCTCTTACCTCTACGTGTTTTGAATCCGCTCTCGTCTCTTTCTTCGAGTCCAGGAATTCTCGTGGTTGGGTTTCCGTCGTACCTTCAGGGTTTCGCGTCCCCCTCTGATAACGGTGATGCTACATATGGTCTTCATGCTATCCGAGGAATCCTTCGTCTGTGGTATCATTCTTTGATCCTTGTTTGTGCCTTCCGGTGTTTCCGACGCAACGACATCATCTACGCCAGATCCGATGCAGAGTCGGCATCACCCCTCTTGTTCCGAACCTCGATTGTCGAGATCTTCAGTCTGTTCCGAGGATGGTTGCACTCTTTTCTACTGATTGTGCGGAGTAATAGTTTGGGTGCGTGATGGATTGGCCCCCATGCCGACTACCCTTTCTATTCGCTTTTGTACATTGAAGTGGACGAGAATGCATCGGTTCCCTCTTTCCATCGAAGCTAGAGGTGGCTTTATTTGTTGATACCTCTACCTTCGACCTTTTGTTCCCGGAGTGTTCTCTCGACGATCACGGACAACAACCCTTGTTAGTGGTGTCGCGAGGATCTACACGATGCGAGAAGACGCAGATCGCCGACCTTCCTTTCGGTACCATGAGGCGGATCTCGAGGGCGAGATCCATTGTTAGTGGTGTCGAATTGTGGCATCCCGCAAAACCACTACTAGAAAATCGCGTTGAATTTGTGCATTGCATCGTCATCATCATGCATCGTTTGCCAAAATTATTTTTCAAACCCCGTTTTGTTTTCTAAAACGCCCCCTCTTGATTCAAACACCAAAATCCGGGTCGCCGGGATATTTTGTTTTGTTTGAGATCGGTTTGCAAAAGTCTTGTTTGAATAAATAAAAGTTATATTAATTTTAGGAGGGGCAGTCGAACGGGCCAACCCGACCCGAACGACCACCCCCGTATACAACAATTCGGTCCAACCAGTCCCACCCCTTAATCCTAAAGTTACCAACTAGTCTACCCTCACCCCTTGGCCACCTCACCCCACCCTATAGCAACTCGCCACGTCATCTCTCCCCTCCCCCTCAGCCTATCACACTATGCCACCTCACCTAGTCTAAACCCAACCCACACCACTCACACTCACCCACCCCACCAACCGGCCTCCACCTCCACGCAGAGCACGCGGCCACGCACAGAGCCCCCTTTTCCCACCTCCCTGCCAACCCTGTCCCACCCCCAGGCCGACCCCACCCTCTGGCCCACAGCCCTCCCCACCATCCCCACGCGACCTGCCCGTCCTTATCCCCTCCCTCCCGCACGCGGCGCAGCAACCGCCGCGCCCCTTCCTCCCTGGCGCCTCGCTCGCCCGCTACCCTCCTCCGCTCCGGCCGCCCGCGCGCGCCGCCGGCGCCCCTCCCCAGTCGCCCTCGCCACCTCCCTCCGCCGCGCGTCGCTCAGCCCTCAGAGCTCCACCGCCCCGGCAGAGCTCCGCCGCCCCGCCTCCAGACCGCGACGCCGCCGCCGGTGGCCTCGCCGCCTCAGCGCGTCGAGCTCACCGCGGGCCCTGCCGCCGCCACGCCGCCCGACCGGCTCCGCCCTCCTCGCCTTTCCCCGTCCCGCGCCGCCCCTGGCGCTCGCCGCGCGCTTCCCCGACGCGAACCGCCGTCTCCGGCCGGTCCCGCGGCCGCCACCGCCCACCGTCGCTCCGCCTGCCCGCGACCATCCTCCCCGACCTCCGTCTCGCGTCGCCGGCCTCCGCTCCGACGATCTCCGCGAGCGCCGCCTCCGTCTCCCGCCAGACATCTCCCTCGCCGGCCACCGCAGCCTCCTCCGTCGAGCCCTCAACCGACGCCGCCGCCAGGAAGCCGCCCGGCGCCCCCTGCCCTGCCGTCACCAACTCGACGTCATCCTCCGCTGGCTGCTGGGATCCGCCGCCCAGGGCCCTGCTTCCGTGCGCCTTGCCTCGACCAGAAGGGCCCGCGTCGCCGTCCCTTCGCCCGTCCTGGGGCCTCCTTCTTCGATGCGTCCCCAGCGGTCGGTGTTCCCTGGTCCAGCAGCCGCCATGCTACTCCGGCCGTAGTACGGCTCATACGACCTCGATGTGACCTACCGAAGCCAAGTAGGCCAAGTACACAAGGGGCAAGATTGCGTGAAGCACGGCAAGATCTTCTGCCCGGAACTCGTGGAACCGACTCCGTTTCATGTTCTTCACCAACCGTCAAAGTGGGAACCCAAGTACTCCGACACGGAACCCCCGGAAGACCCCGGTGTCGAGCCCCAAGGTCGCCAAGATCTTCGATGCGGAGACCCCCATACCGGCCCCAACAAGATCTTCTCGAAGCGGTAACAACAAGAACTTCACGGACCAAAGACCCCGAACCCTCTCGGAACCCGAAGACCGCGGAACCCCAAGACCTCCGACATGGATCCGAAGCGCCAAGGCCTCCGACATGGAATCAACAAGATCATCACGAAACGCCGAGTACTTCTTCCCGAACGCCTTGATCGTCGACATGACCCGGCGACCGCGGATGCGACAGGATCATCCCCGGAACACCGAGAACTTTCCCCCGGAACAACAAGATCTACTTCGCGGGCACCGTGCGACAAGATCTACCCCCGATATCCGAGAACGATCCCGCCGAGGCCGAACCCGTCGAACCCTGGACCCTGAGACCGACCCCGAACCCCGGAACCCCAAGATCGTCGAGACCCTAGATGTGTGACCCTTATCCGAGAACCCTATTTTATAAGATAATAACAACTTGTTGCATTTTAATTGTTCATCTCGCATGCATCTTGTGTGGTTTGGGGGCCTTATGCCGATTCACCTAATAATTAAATATGGGGCCCATATGCGGGCAAATCTAGCCTTATATTGGCCTCATTTAAACTTGTGTAGCGAACCGGTATCTTATCTTGCCTTGTTAAAACAACATTTAAATTGCGGGGGTTCTAAACAACTTGAACCACCTAACTAATTGTCGGGACCCCGGTTCCACTTAACATGACCTAATTGCATCGCACCGTTGCCATGCCATGCATCATACATGCATCATGCCGATCTTCTGCCGTGTATTAAATATTGCATCCGGTGTTTATTCTAGTGTTTTGCTTCTTCGCGGATAAGGCCGTTGAGTTGATGTGAGCTTCGCCCCGATCTTCGGTTGAACCCTTCGAAAATGTTTTCAGGCGAGCATCTCCCCCTTTCTACCTATCTTACTTTTATTGTATTTACTTCCCTCCTGTTGATCTATTGCTATCTGTGTTGCGATGCTCTAGTTTCCGTACCCGTGATATTCCATGCAGCCCTATATTTGCCTTGGACACATCCTATTACCTGTTGTTTGGTAGATAGTTGGACTTGCGCGTCGTAGTCGCTTGCTCAAGTGCTGTTGCGTGTCGGTCCGTGCCACAGTTGCTGATGTATTGTCGCATGTTGATGTTGGAGATGATTCTAGTTTACTTATCGTCACTTTAATTCCTGTTTAACAACTAAAATTGAAATAAGCAGAGGCATCGGTGGGTGATAGATAATATTTGGTTTCCGAACGCCCACTTGTGTCCCGTAAGACCCCGAGTACTTGATACCTGTTCCTTGATTTATCGCGCTATCCACATCCGGGAGGTATATGGGACCCCCCTGAGCCAGAGCTTGATTCAGTCTTATTTCTTGGGGCCACAAACTAGTTTGAGGTGTTTTTACTATCCTGTACTTATGCCATGCTACTGTTTTAATTACGATTGTGCGAGGAGCACACTGTACTGTTTAGGATTGTGACCCGTTTACGTGGTATCGACAAGCCCGGCCACACTTTCGATTTCCCAGTCGTTTACCGCCGGCCCCACAAACCTTGAGGCCGTCTCGGAGTCAGCTAGCTTCGTTGCGGAATCTACTTAAGGGGTGGCCCCCTAAAATATTTCTGAGTCCTGTGATTGTTCAGTCGTGAAAGCCTCGTTGGGTTTTGATTTGGTTTTTCCGAGGTTGATCGAGCGTGTGTTGCTATTGGTGCACCCCGGCCGGGTAAAACTTTCTGAAAGCCGTGTCCGCGGATATGGACGACTTGGAGCACAGTATCTCGATCATAGACAAGCATAACTAAAGTTTACTGCTATAAATTTGACTTTATAATGACTAGTAATCAGCTTCACTATAATGGAATGGCTAATTAATACTGCCCACAATTGCTTGTTTGGAGTGTCGCTTGCGACCATTGTACCTGACTAGTAAGTATGGCAACTACAACGGAATGGCTGAATAAAAGTACCAACAACTGCTGGGTTTTGGGATTATATCATGCCATCTGTATCTGGTTAGTAATTGCTGCAACTACAACGGAATGAATAACTAAAAGTGCCCACTGCTTATTTTATCAGGATGACTATCAATATTTGACTAGTAATTGCTGCAACGATAACTGAATCAATAAAACTGCCAACTGTGTGAGTTCCTCGGTTGACTTCCTCGTTTGGTCTCGAGGGGGAAACATCAGGATGGGTTTGTTTGGTGTTAGCTTCAGGTTGGATCCGGATAGGTCATTCTTACCCCTCTCTATTTGCCGCCAGTTGTATCGAGTCTCTATAGGTTGTTTAGTGCATGCTGCCGCTGCCGCTTTAGTCCACCATACCTATGTTGGCGAGGACCGCCGAATTCTAGCCTCGCCGTGTACTGGCCTCAGTACTGACGCTCCTTCTTTTTCCTTTGCCCTTCGCCGGCACCCCTTTTGTTTAAGCAGGTTTTGAGATCGACGCCGTTAGCAGGGTTACCCTTCCGGCTTGGCCTGGGCAGGGTTATGGACGCCATTGGTTATTCTTCAGGGCTCTTAGCCCCATTTGCATCTTGTCCGTAGCTGGACGCTCTATCGTTTTCAAGGTGATTTGGATCTTTGTATATTATATTGGTATTCTTGACTCTTTGAGTCGCTGTTATATATATCTGTTCTGTGGGTCCCATCGAGGACTGCTGTGTAATGTTATTACTTCGTTTTCCACCCGCACGAAAGTGCCTGGTGGGCACCTTTGAATCGTTTCTATGCGGGTTTGGCGAATTTTGCTCAAACTTGCATAGGTCCGATTCTGAGGGTGTTACACCAGCCTTTTGATATATCGCCATGTGAGTAGTATTTTGCACGGAGAACTTTAGCACAGAGGGATTCAGGATCAGATATAAGTCTCCAGACTTGTTTAGCAAGCATAGCAAAATTAAAAGAGTGAAAATCCCGAAAACCCATACCCCCTTCTGCTTTGGGATAACAAAGTTTCCACCATGCCAGCCAATGCATCTTCTTACTATTCTCGTCGTCCCCCCACCAGAATTGAGATATGGCTTTGGTCATCCTTTTGCAAACCCCAATGGGTAACTGGAATACTGACATAGCATAAACGGGAATAGCTTGAGCAACCGCCTTTAAAAGAGTTTCTTTACCTCCTATAGATAGAAATTTTTCCTTCCATCCATTAATCCTCTGAATAATGCGTTCAACAAAGCGAACAAAGCAATCACTTTTATCCGCACCCACCAACGCTGGGAGTCCAAGATATTTGTCAGACAGGGCCTCAGTTTCTATATGCAGAGTTTCACTTATTTCTGCTCTAACTATGGCATTTGTATTTGGGGAAAAGTAGATGCTCGACTTTGCTGCACTCACAAGTTGACCTGAATTTGCACAATAGGTGTCCAACACTTGCTGCAAGGAAGTTTCATTGTTCATATCCGCTTTCATGAGAATAAGAGAATCATCAGCAAAAAGTAAATGAGAGACTGACGGTGCATTTCTGCACACTCTTAACCCATCAATGCCACCAACTTCTTCTTCATGCAGCAGAAGGCTAGATAAACCCTCAACACATATAAGGAACAAATATGGAGAGAGAGGATCCCCTTGACGGAGACCCCTAGTAGGAGTAAACATCTTTGTTTCCTTAGAGTTAAACCGAATCTGATACCTCACTGACCTCAGACATGCCATCATCGGTGAAGTCCAACTTTCAGAGAATCCCAACTTTTTCATCATGTTTTCTAGGAAAATCCACTCAACTCGGTCATATGCCTTGTGCATATCAAGCTTAATAGCACACGCCCTAGAGTTGCCACGTTTCTTCTTTTTTATAGCATGAACAGTCTCATATGCCACTAGCACATTATCAGTAATAAGACGACCAGGTACAAAAGCACTTTGCATTGGATAAATCACGTCAGGGAGAACTTGCTTTAGCCGGAATGCTAGCATTTTCGAGATAACTTATAGGTCGGTATTGTGTTACCTGCTCTGGGGTGTCAACTTTGGGGATAAGAACAATTGTAGTATCATTACAGCCTTCAGGTATAATCCCTGTTTCCAGAGCCTGCAAAATTTCAGTAGTTATTTGCTCACCACACATGTCCCAAAACCTTTTGTAGAAAATAGCATGGAGACCATCCGGACCAGGGGCCTTGAAATCTCCAATACTAAAAGCCGCCTTTTTAACATCATCAGCTGTGAACGTCCTCATGAGCATCTCATTCATTTCAATAGTCACTTTTGGGTTGATTTTGTCAAGCACAGTCTGATCGGTGTTATGAACCTCAGAAGAAAATAAGTCAGAGAAGTATTGAAATATGATTGGCTTTAGAGACTCTGTACCTTCATACCACTCATCATTTGGCCCCTTGAGACGTTTGATATAATTTTTCTTCCTTCGAGTTGCTGCAAATAGGTGAAAAAATTTGTGTTTCGACCCCCCTGCATCACCCAATTTGCTCGGGAGCGTTGAAACCAGTAAATTTCTTCTTCTTCCAGGAGAAGCTCAACCAAATCAGCCAATTCCTTTGCTACCTTTTCACTCTCTTCGGTCATAGGGCCATTTAGAACATTTTCTAACTTTGATTGAGCTTGTCGAAGTCTTTGTTTGGGCTTCTTTAAGTAAGCAGCATCCCAAGCATGGAGGGAACCATGCAAATGAGAAAGACTCCCAAGCACCCCCCCCCATCGATCACTACACCATTTGCTTCTACCCAAGCCTGTTCGACTACTTCTCTGAAATTACTTTCTTGGAACCATCTTGCCTCAAATCTGCGAGTTGTACCATGACGATTTGGAGCTGCAAGGAATTAGGTTTCTAATAGCAAGGGCCGGTGGTCAGATCTTGCATAGTCCAAATGTTGAAGGGTAGCATCAGGATGCATTGTATTCCAAGCTTCATTCACCAAGACTCGATCTAGCCTTTGCCGGATTCGGCCACGCCTCCATGTGAACGGTTCTCCCCTGTAACCGATATCAATAAGGTTACAATCAGAAATAACATCACAGAAAGCCTGCATATAACTTTGTGGACGCGGATTTCGTCCCTCCTTCTCAAGTGAATATAAGATCTCATTAAAGTCCCCAATTGGTTTCGATCTCGCGTGGGGGAAAGAGAGATATTTTTAGGGTTCGCTATGAGCGGATTCCTAACTGGTGTGAAGTATGTGGTCTAATGGGGCATGTTTACAAAGAGCATGGTGATGGTATTCATTCCGAAAAAACCATAAGTTTGGTCCCTGGTTATTGGCCGAACCAAGTTGGAGAGGTCGAGGACGTGGCCGCGGAGGCCAGGGCAGAGGTGCAGGCCGCTTTGGAAGAGGAAGGGGTCGAGATCAGGATGTTTACATGGGCGATGAAGTGTACAAGGAAGAGGCGGATGGGGTTGTTAGGGCACTTTCTGTCCTAGGTGATCCAAAACTTGATATTGATATGGATGAAGATGAAAATAATAGGAAGCATGCCTTAGCTAATTCTCAACAGGCAGCGTCTGTGGTTGCATTAGTAAATTAGTTTGAGAAATCTCCTAGCGATGGGGTATCCCCTGCAAGTCCACAACCTAAGAGGGATCCGAAGAGGCATAGGAAGGATGGTCAGGAGGAGGATGAAATTAATGGTAACTCTACGGATAAATCTAAATTGGCGGGCTCCCATGAGGGGCGCCGCCAGGACCAATGAGGATCCTAGGTATGAACTGTCGGGGTTTGGGGAATGACCCGGCAGTTCGATCGCTTTTGGACGTCCAAAGGCGCAGCAACCCCGATGTGTTGTTTTTGTCGGAGACACACTTGGACAGCTATCCGGCAGAATGCTTAAAAAGAAGGCTTAAGATGGATTTGAAGAATGTTAATCCAAGCAATGGTAGGAGTGGTGGTGTGTTATTACTTTGGAGGAAGGAAATTAAAGTGGAGCAGATTTTTTCGGCACCTAAATATATTGATGTTCGAATTGTGGAGAGGCCTGATAAAATTTGGCGGTTAACAGGGATTTATGGCGAACCTAGATGGGAAGATAAACATTTGACTTGGGACAAAATCAGAGAACTCCATAGTCAATATGATCTACCATGGGAAATCTATCTACTAATTTACGGTGCGGTAGGTACGTCCTACAAAATTTCTGTCCAACTTTTGTTGGACGGTTTTGCCCCTGGCTATCTGAGGGTATTACAGGACTGCCACCGCCGAGTCAAGAAGAACGGGTCGGTAACTTCCCTCACTGGTCCTATCGCTGTCTCCTTCCAGTCTTCCACGAGCGCCTTGTCCTCCTCTTTCCCTACCCTCTCCCCCGTACTTGCCTCCGCCGCGCCTGGGGAGATTGGAGCCAGGACCTCCCGAGATCGAATCTCCGTCCCCGCCTTCGCCGCACCTAGGGAGATTAGATCCAGGCCCTGCCGGGGTCGATTCCCCTTCCCTGCCTCCGCCGTGTCTGCGGGATATTGGAGGGACGGGCATCACTGTGGTGAAAAGGAGGACCTATTTTTGCGATTGCCTCCTCCCGAGTTCCCTCCGCCTAACTGTGTCTCTGTTCTTGTCAAGCCTGGGCCGGTGGCAGCCCTGAAACATCTTCTCGTGACCTGTACGTACCCTCGGACCCACCCTGTTGCCGATAGCCTCCCAGTGCGCCTCCGTCTCTGCTGGCTGGCGCAGACAAACACGGCCTCCCATTCTTCTCCGGCAATGGCGAGCGTGGTTCAGCCCCGCCTGCCCCCTTCCTTTTGCACCTGCTATACTGCTATGGCCATCAGTTCACGATTCCTCTGCATAGTTCGATTTCTACGTATACTAATTCTGATTTTACAAATTGCCTGCAGAAGTAGCTGTGCTATTTTATATTTTTGATAGCAGAAAAAGCAGTTCAGAGTTAAACTTATGAACCATATATGTTCTCCTGTAGTTGAGTGGTTATCGCTCGTATTGGCTAGGTACAGATCATTCTAAAATAAAAAAGCTAGGTATAAATTTAGTCTTGCTACCTTGCAAATATTTGAAAGACTCAGTCTTGCTATCTTGCAAATAATTGATGTCTAACACGTTATGCTGCAATTGTTGAGCAGTGTGCGTTTGCACTTCAAATTTAATCTATGGGACATTCACTCGAGCAGTTGGTAAATTTGTCTAATGCATGATGCGCCGTTGTTTATAGGATGGGAGAATGCACATCGTGATACTATGCATACATTATTATGGCCGACTGTTGCTCAAGTATTTCTACAACCTTTTACCAGCTATAAATTGTTGATTCATTTTCATTGCCTAACGATGGGTGATTTAGTTGTATTAATTATTGTTTCGAGTATTAGACTTTTTAGATCGGCCACGGCCAGAATGCTCTAAATATGAATATTCATCTTCACTTTTTTGCATATTATTTGACAATGCAAACCAACTTACTTTTCTTGATACATAATTCTTTCGATGAGGGATTTTCTGTTGTTCAGAACGAATGTAGATGGAAGAAAGCATCGTATAGAATAAGATATTCAAAAATTGAGAGTACTAAGGTCCTATCTTCTTGAAGGCAGGCCAACCGCATTTGTTTCTTGTAGGGAGAAAGACAAGTTATTCATGGCACGCTGAAGTTGAGCAATCCATCTATATAAATCATATTCATTTGATAATTTTTATGTTAGTTTTTTATGAGTCCGTAGCAAAACACGGGAATTTAGTTAGTATGATATAGGATATGATACGTACCTAGCAGTAGTGCATATTTAGATAAATAGGGGCAAGATAAAGCACATGAAAGTTTTCCTTAGATGACGCTCCTCTTGCGCGCCCGATGTGGTTCAAATTTTGAATCCGCCGGCGGCGACCCGGCCGGCGCGGCGGCGGCCACCTCCATGGCGCTGTCCTCGCCCTCCTTGGATGCCTCTCCGCTTCACTGGCGTGCCTCCATGGCCTTCGTCTTCGCAAGCTGCCGCCCTGGCTGGTCGGCGGCCACCGTCGTCCTCCGACCGGCGGAGGGGCGCCTCATCATCCACAACACATAGGGGGTGGTCGTTGACACTCGAGATCGCCGGCACGGTGAATTCATTCGGCAGGGTGCTTCCCTCTCCTTCCCGGCGCACACAGTGAATGTCGGAGGCCGTTTCCCCTCTCCGGCGACCGTCCCGACCCCGTTTAGATCACCTGCGAGGCTGGCCCCTCCCCCGTCCCGGCCGCTGCCGCCGGAGCGGGTGGCCGAGCTTGTTGATTGATACGCCCAATTTGCATCACCTTTCTATATCATAATTTACCTCTATTCATTGATGTTTGTCTTATTATGAGGTATAACTTATGAATTTTTCATCTGTTTATGCATGTTGGATGATTCCTAGAGGATGAACTGCCGGAGTTTGGATTCTGATGGGAAAAAAGGCGTTTCAGTGCAATTTCACGAAGATCAGAAAAATACTAAAAAAATATGGAAATGTATTATTGCTCCAAAAGAATGAGGGAACCAGAAGGAGGGACGGAGAAGGGCCTCAGGGGGCCCACCCCCTAGGCGTGGGCCCACCTGACCCCGCGCCAAGGGCAGGTGTGGCCCACCTGCCCGGCCTCCGACTCCGCCCCTTCGCCTATATCTTCCCTACGGAACCCTAATACCAGGGGAGCGACCACAGATAGATTTCCGCCGCCTCTGGGGGCAAAAAACACCGAGAGAGAAAGATCTCTCTGGCAGACAGATTTCTGTCGGGGGAATTCCTTCCCGAAGAGGGGAAACCGTCGCTATCAACACCGTCATCAAGCTAGGCTTCATCGGGATCATCATCATCATCCACACCATCATCTCCACCATCACCATCATCACCACTCTGTCCCGCTGTAATAGTTGTGTTGGATATTGCTTTAGTTCTTAGGGGAAACTTTCCTGGTGTTAATTACTATTGTAGTTGATGCTTGTGAGTGGAACCATTGGATTATTGTTTATGTTCATATTGTTATCCATTATCATATCATCTTTGATCTTGATCCATATGATGTCTTGTGAGTAGTTCGTTTAGTTCTTGAGGACATGGGAGAAGTCATGTTGTTATTAGTGGATCTGTGATGAGTTATTATTCAATGGTTTAGTATTTAAGTTGTGGTGCTATTCTTCTAATGGTGTCATGTGAACGTCGACTACATGACACTTCACCATTTATGGGCCTAGGGGAATGCATTGTGTATTTGGCTACTAATCATGGGGTTGCCGGAATGACAGAAATCGGAACCCCCGTTAGGACACCTTTGCACAAGGGAGTGTAGGATCTCAGAGTTTAAGGCCGTGGTTAGATTTATATCTTAATTACTTTCCTGTAGTTACGGATGTTTGCAGGAGGTTTAATCACAAGTATGTATTAGTCCTAGGAAGGGCGGTATGTTAGCACAGGTTCACCCACACAACACTTACAAACACCAAAGAAGAATACTCAGCTATTTGAAGCGAAAGCACTTGAAAGAATTCCCATGTGTCCTCAAGAACGTTTGGTCCTTATAAGTATTTCCACCGGCTTGTCCTTTGCTAAGAAAGGTTTGGACCACCTATACTTGTGGGTCATCAAGACTATTTTCTGGCACCGTTGCCGGGGAGTGAAGCGCTATTGAAGAGTGGAACTGGTAAGGGAAACTTTTACTGTGAGTATTGCTTTTGTTACTGCTTGTTACTTTGTTTCCAATATGGATAACCCACTTGGTTTTCTGTTTGAGAAAACTACTACCGCTGCTAGGGTAGTAGATGAACCACCTTCTGTTGAGATAGATTCTTTTAATATACCTACAAGTATAGTTAATCGTGTTATGGATAATTATTATTTTGGGGATGGAACTGTCCATCCTGGTGATCATTTGTTTTTTATCCATGAATTATGCGGGTTGTTTAAGTGTGCATGTATCAAAACTGAACAGGTGAACAAGAAGTTACTCTCCATATCCTTGAAAGGGAGAGCTGAAGAATGGTATAAGCTGCTGAAGAATGGACAATCCATGGAATGGGAGGAGATGACATCTCTCTTTTACTCTAAATTTTATCCTCCCAGTGAAATCTATAAGGATAGAAATCTTATATATAACTTTTGGCCTCTTGATGGAGAGAGTACAACTCAAGCTTGGGGGAGATTGAAGTTACTAATGCTTAAATATCCTATTCATGAACTCCCTAACAATATTATTCTCAATAACTTTTATGCTAGATGCTTCTTGTGCTGGATCATTCACACGTATGAAGGAAGAATATAAATGAGATCTCTTAGACCGAATTCAAGATAACACTGAGGCTTGAGAGAATGACAAAGGAAGGAAATCAGGTATAAACTATGATTATGAATGCATTAAATCTAATATGGGTACTGATAACTTCTGTGATATTCACAATGAGTTTGGTCTTGATTCCCAAAGTATTGCCAATTTTTTTAAGGCCTTTGCCTCTTACATAGAAATCCCCAAGAAGAAGTGGAATAAGTACCATGCTCCGTATAAATATGTTGTTAGTCATGTTCCTGTTAGAAGTACTCAAGTTTGTACTACTAATCATATTGTGCCTGAACCTTATGTTGAGAGAATACCTTTCCCAGCTAAGGTAAAGGAGTATTCTATGATTATTAGTGCAAATAATAAAGGTACAATGAAAACTGTGGATCCTGATGGGCAATTGAATGTTGAACCTGTGGTAGCTGTTGTGAAAGATCTTGACGCTAGAAATATAGAGGTTGAGCACATTGTCTTCTGTGAAGATGCTTCTAATATTATCTCTCATCCTAGTAAAGCTAGAAAAGCTAATGTTCCTGTGCTTTCTGTTAAAATTGGTGATCATTGCTACTATGGTTTATGTGATATTGGTGCTAGTTCTAGTGCTATTCCTTATGAGCTTTACAGTGAAATTATGCATGAGATTGGTCCTTATCAGCTTGAGGACATTGATGTGGTTATTCACCTTGCTAATAAGGAGACCATTTTGCCCCATTGGCATTGTAAGAGATGTGGAGGTTCTTTGTGGTAAGATTAAGTATCCTGCTGATTTTCTAGTGCTTAATTCAGCAGCTAGCAAAACTTGTCCTATCATTTTTGGTAGACCTTTCTTAAACACTTGTGGTGCTATTATTGATTGTAACAAGGAAAACGTTTTAACTAAGTTTGATGGAGATTCTTATGATTTTAACTTTTCCAAATTTGCTAAAGCTCCTTGTGAAAATGGCTTGCCTAACAAAGGTTTCAGGATGGAACAACTTGCTTCTATTGATCCGGTTTATGACCTTGGACCTCTCTTTGATGACTGTAAGTATGCTTATTCTGATAATAAAGTTGTTTCCAGTGATAGTTATATTGTCAACTTTATTCAAAGTGCCACTGGAAGTTATTTTGAGAGAGGGAAACATGGCTTATTGCATCTCAATGATGTTAAGTTTCCCCGTTTTATGTTGAAAGCTTCGAAGTTGCATCTGTTTTGTCTTCCTATGCTAGTGGCTTTTTGTTTCAACAATTCGTTTTCCCATGATACCCCATGCATAGGAAGTGGGTTAAACTCAAGTGTGTTGGTTATTTGCTTCTTGATGCTCTCTTTCATTTCAGATTTATATCTCCTTTGTGAGCATCTTTGGAAGTTTCAAGCCTAACTTAAAGGAATTAAAGAAAAGTACTTGTTGAGAGATAACCCAAGAGTTTTTTCCGAGTCTTGGAAGTTATTACCTCTGTAATAACTGCTCCTTATCCTTTTTGTTTTGGTTTTTTGTGTCAAGTTCAACTACTTTTGTGAAGTAAAGGAGTTGTGAAAAGTGGCTGTCCTGGGACAGATATTGTTTGTGTTGTATTGTAAAAAATCGTGAGGAAGCTCAGTATGTCGGATGGAGCTGCATTTTTCTGAGATTGTTCTCCAAGTTGTTACCCAACTTTCATTTGTTCTTCACTTTTTGATTTAAGCAACAGAAGGTCTTCGAAAAAATCAATCTTTACCTGCTAGTATGTTTTGACAGACTGCCATCATTTGCATTTGCCTCTTACAGAAGCTTTTGTTTTGGTGGGCTTTCTGTTGAAGTGTGTACCAAAGATTTATTGTTTTTGCTTACACTAATGTTGTCATTGAGTTTGTGCAAGGGTTTTGTAAGAAGGAAATTATTAGGAGAAAGAAAAGGAAACTGCAGAGTTCGCCTTTGAATAGGTAAAAGTGGTGAAAACAGAAGGTTCGTGAAACTCCAATCTTTTTATATTTTTGATGTTTTTAATGCATAAGGGAAGCTACGAGATGGAACTGAAGAGGAACTGGAGTCCGGGGTGGACAAACCCACCCCAGGCGCGGGCCCAGCCTGGCCGCACCTAGAGGGGTTTGGCACCCTCGAACTCCGTATCCGCCTCGTTTCCGTATCAAACCTTCCTTATGCATTGAAACTTCATAATATATAACCCCCCGGGTTCCCCGAGGTTCTTGCACCGTGTTCTCATCGTGTTTTTGTTCAATCTGTTTCTCTCAAGAAATCTTCTCAAGTTTAGAGCACCATGGCCTCCGCGAACGACAAAGGCAAGAAGCCCGAAGAAGAAGAGCCTCAAGTCCCCAAGGAGGAGGAGATTTCAGAAGGGTATGAAGGTGACATGGATGAGGACAAGCAACCGGATACTCGCGCTACCGTCGCAAGCATTGGTTTGGTGGCAAGACCTACCAAGCTTAAGAGGACGGCACAAATGTCTACAGGAGGTAGAACTCCGCGTCATATCCTTGCTCCACGCACAATTCCTCCTAATTCCCATTGTTCTAACCGTGCAGGGAAGAAACACTCTAATTTGGAAGAATGGAGAAAGAATAACAAGGACTGGAATTCTTGGTCTGACATGATCATGAATCGCATAGATCAAAACTCGGAGCTCATCCGTACTCTTACTTTTGAGTTCGAGGAGTTGAAGAAACTCATTATCAAGAGAACACCACCACCACCAAAGGAGTAATTCATCATCAGGTTTGGCATCCCCTTGGCTTGTTCCAAGCTTGCGGGAGTGTCGTGGTATCACCACCATTATATTTTATCTTTTACCTTTTTAGTGCATTCCTATCTTTGGTAGAGAGGTTATCTTATAGTTTGGTTTGCATGTGGAAGTATCTCTCCTTTAGTTGATTATATTTGTATCCCTTGGTGTGAGTGCCTTTATTGGAATATTAATGAGAAGTCTCATCTTTTACTTTTTGCACTTCTTATTTTAGTTTGCAATCTCTATTATATAATGGATCTTGTTGATCAGTATTGGCACCACTTTGGGATCATCAAGTGGATCTAAATTGGTTTTGACAAATCGAGTTCTGGTCAGTAGCATTACTATGAAAGAGAAAAAGAAAGAAAAAGATTACATGTATTTTGTATCATTTGTTTTCTTTCTTGTTGGCTCATAAGCTTAGTATTATTTATTTAAGATCCTATTGTGTCTTCAAGGAAGATTGCGTGTTTGGCTTTATTACTTGTATGTTTGCTTGTTTCTTTCAACTCTCTTGCTTGCTACCCAGCCTTGCTAGCCAAAAACCTATTTTGAGAAGGCATACTTCTCATGTTTCCAAAACCCTTTGAACCAAAAACCTTTGCCATTTGTGTCCACCATATATACCTAGTAGCACTTTTGATATTCCTAGCAAATTCTCAAGATGCATCTACCTTTTGAATTAAAAAGTATTTTGTTATGAGAAAACTAGTTAGTAAAGCTCTCACGAACTTGATGGCACACTTTATTTCTTTGCCCCTAATAAACTTGAACCATTGTGAACATCGAAGTTCTATATGCTTGCATCTATATGTTGGAATTAGCAGAATCATGCTGTCACGGGGAATGTTTTCAGCATTGCACTTGTACTTTTGTTCTTAGTTGCTATCATGCTCTTTTGTCTATGGATGTCATCGGTGTGAAATAAAGAGGGAACTTGTAAGTCCATGGAGTTTGTATTCTGTGTTGGAGAAACGCCTGGGCCGCTAGCCTAAGCCATGCTTAATCATGGTGGAAACTTGCATCATCACCATAGTGAGTCATCTATGAAGCATCCTCAATAAAAAGTTATGCATATGGTAAATAAAAAGATTGCTGAGATGCTCATTGTCTACTGGCCTTGTCATTTTGGTTATGGGAAAGCTCATGTGCCGTGTTCAAGGGGTACCCCATTGGCGGTTCTCAATGATATGCAAATACTTACAATGACAAGAACTTACCTGGACCCAAAGTTGAGTATGCATGAGGAGTGGCCCTCATATTCAAGGGACATGAGATTGCCAACTTATATTTCGTCAAGCATATACTCCATCTCTGTTCATTTTAACCTTAATCACCTCAAGATGCTTATGATAGGGGCAATGAGGGCTCAAAGCTAGTAAGTACCATAATCTTTTGGAAGCTCTTTATGACTTGTAATCCCTGCTACCCTCTAAGAAGGGACCTTTCTCCTAGTTACCAGTTTAGTCAATAAACCTACTTCCTCTCTATCTCCAGCAAGCATTTGAGTTGTTATGTTTCAAGCATTCATATGGTGATTTATTCAATCATGTTCTTGATACATCGGAAACATATCTATAATTTTTGATGCTCCATGTTTGTTTTGTATATACTTTGCTTTGCTTTGCTTTATCTACACTTTGAGGTGTTTTTATATCTTTTCTGCAACTAACCTATTAACAAGTTGCCATAGTGCCAGTTGCTTGTTTTCTTCTGTTTTTGGTTCCAGAGAGGCAGAAAATCAATATTCTTGGAATTGGACGGGACAAAAGCCAAAGTCTTTATTTTTCCCGGAGCAACACGAAACCATGAAGCAGAGTCGGAGGGGGTCCATAGGGTGGTCGCACCCCGCTAGGTGCGGGCAAGCCCTGGGGGCGCCTGGAGGGGGTGTGGGCCCCCTGGACCCCCACCGACCTTGATTCATGCGCCTATAAGAGCCCCATAATGATAAAACCCTAAAGAATCCAGAAGAAATCCACGAAAACCTCCACAGCACCGCCGCCACCGAAGGGGAGATTCGAGGGACAGAAAGTCTCTGTTCCCGCACCCTGCCGAGACGGGGAAGTGCCCCCGGAGCCATCTCCATCGATCTCCATCGCCATCTTCATCACCGTTGCTGATTCCCATGATGAGGAGGGAGTAGTTCTTCCTCAGGGCTAAGGGCTCTACCGGTAGCTATGTGTTCATCTCTCTCTCTATGCATGATCTTGTGGTCATGAGCTTTGTAATCAAGTAGATCTACCTTGCTACTCAAGTGCTTCATTAGATCTCTGCTCTCCCCATGTGTGTGAAAGTGACAGCCTGCACGCCATGGTGGCACTTACGTTTGAGTCTACATAAATACTCTTTGTCCTTTAATAGATCTATGCTTTTCCCCACGTGTGTGAAAGTGACAGCGTGCATACCGTGTGTGGCACTTTGGCTAGATTGAATATTTGTTATGAGTTATATTTGGAGTTGGATGTCTCTATGAAATTGTGGTGTTTGTTGGAACCATCTATCGCTCAAGGTGATAGTGTGGGGTTATCTATATTGGGGAAGGCCCTGCCGTGGATTAGAGTGTCCAACCGGAGAGTAGTTAAGAGTAGTATCATGAAGAGAGGATATTTATATGAGAGAGTGTTCACTAGTGAAAGTATGATCCCTAGGCCTTGTTTATAAACATTGTGTCACATCCCAAGATTTCCCAAATCTTGTAATGAGAAAACAAATGAATAAAAATAAAATTTTGTTTGATTTTCAGAGCCAGAAGAAACTTTTTGAATTTAAATGGAACCTCAAACCCATTTGAATTAAATAAAATCCTAAAGGAATTTAGTGAGTTAAACATTTAATTAAAGGAAATTAAAAAAGTTTTGGAATTACTATTTTGGAATCATTTAATAAAAGATTTGGTGTTTAAAAGAAAAGATGAGTTTATAAATAAAGAATATTTTATAAAGCCAAAATAAACCTTGACCAAACTTTGGGATTAAACATTATATTTGAATAAAATTGGCAAAGGCTTATTTAAATTAATAAGAATTTAATATCCCAGTTTTCTTTAAATAAAAGGCCTTACCATTTTAGTTAAAACCTCAACACTTATTAATAAGTTTTCCAAGTATTTTATATTCTCAAATAAAATCTACTGAAGAGTTTTTGTTTTACTTTTAGTTGTCAAAATAAAGATATTAATAAAATAAATCATAATTGATTTTATAATGAAGGTCTATTGAATTTAAAGGACCCTAAAATAAAAGGTTATGTTATTTTGTTTTAAACAAGTTCCAAGTATTCATTATTTCCAAATAAAACCTACTGTTTTTGTTTTGAAAATATTTGGATTTCAAATGGAGATTTTTTTTAAAAATAAATCAAACCCAATTTGATTAAATAACTTTGATTTATTTTATTTAATTATTAAATAAGATCCTAAAAAGAATAAAATATATTTTATTTTTGGAATTTAGGTTTATGCTGATAAAACAGAGCCAAATTCAAAGTACAAAGTTGAGTGGTTGTTTGAATCAAATTGAGACTTGTTTGATTGTTTGAAATTCAAAACAGAAAAACAGATATAGAAAAAGAAAAGGTTACAGAATAAAAAAAATGGATTGGACCCAGCCCAGCCGGCCAAGCCCAGGAAGCCCACCAACCAGCCCAGCTCCTTTCCCCGAAGAAAAAACGATTCGCACGCAGTAACAGACCCGCACAGAGACTGACTGGTGGACCTCTCTCCCACTCTATTGCCCACTGACCAGCGGACCCCACTTCTCCAGCCCGTCTCCTTCCTCGCGATGACCACGCCGGCCGTTTCTGCCGTTGATGCCGCGCGTTAATTCGCAGTAATGCCGCAGTGATTCCGCGCAGCGACCTCGCCCTCTTAAGCGCCCACTCTCCCTCTCCATTTTCCCTCAAGCTTCTCCCTCTCTCTGCCCCGAGGCTGCCCAATTCGACTCGACACACTCCCAGCTCCGACCACCGTCTCCGGCCGATTCCGGCCAAGCCACACCACCCCGAGCCTCCCTGAGCACGCTGACAGCTTCCTCACTCCCAGACGTTTCTCCCTGTGCCCTTCATTCAACCGCGGGCGCCCCAGAACGTCGGCTACGTCAAGCTTCCGAACGCCGCCGCGTCTGTCTTCAACTCCGGCAAGCGCCCAGGTAGATTCCGACCGCCCCGTGCCTTCTCGTTCATGCACGTGATTTCTCCGTGACCTCCCACACTTAACCATGCTCCTGTCTTGTCCTGGGACGATCTACAATGTCGCCTTCGACCGTGGACAGAACCACCCGACGCCGTTCTTTACTCCGGCGAGGAATTACTGCGGACCCTGAGCGCCCCGCGACCAACCGACCGCGCCCCGAGCATCACCTCGTCCTCGCGATCACGGTGAGCATTCTCACCTCGTACTTTGCTTCCTAGAACCTCCGATAGCCGCAGCCAGACCGTCGCCGCCGAGCGCCGCCAGAATTTGGCAAGCGTGTTAGTGACCGTTAGATTTAGATCTGACGTTTAGGAAAGAAAGTGAGCGAAGGGGTATCGAGCAACCAGTGCTGTGCGATCCCACTTAGATCCAACGATCCAGAGAGATCAATCCGACCGAACCGGTATCGGCCAATTAAAACATGACGCGTGGCCAGCTAGTGTTTAAAACAAAGATTTGAATCAGATTTATTTGCAAACTTCAAACCTTTGTAACTTTCAAACCACACGTCCAAAAATTACAAATTTTATATCAATGGATTCAGGAGAGCAAGACCTAACCAACCATGACCTTAGTTTGGAAAATGGTATCTGTTAGCTTGCTTGATTTTGCAGATTCCTTTGTGAGCTTATTTAGAGTAGGAAAATTGTTTAAAATTGAATTTAGGGGTAAAACTTTTGCAAAATGGTTTTATGAGACCTTAGTGAGCCTAGGAACCAACCCTTGGTAATAAAAATGATTTAGATAAAAGTTAGCTTGAATTATTTGACTTAGCCAATTTCTAGCCATATAAGATTATTGATTTTATTATGAAAATGCTTATGGAAAGAAAACTTTGAGAAAATATGTTGATTCAAAGCTACTGACCCAAAACAACAAATCTTGAGAGTTAGAAACTTTGGGTGAAGACTTAAAGGTTTTAGATTTAATAAAACTAATTTCCACCACATAAAATGTAAAATGGATTCTTAAAATAGATTTGAGCAAACCCCCTAACTAATGACTTTGCCATGTTGGTAAATGACCAATTTGGGCCTTACAAAGTTTATAAACCTAGTAGAGACCAACCTTGCATTAGAACCCTCTTTTGCATGACTTAGATTCCATTGCTTTGTGAGTGTGGAAATTGTTTGTTTAACCTTGGTTTGGAATGTTAGTTGATTTTGTGTTTTGCTTGATTGACTTGTAGTGAAATTAGCAAAGTGTGAGACTAGAAAGATCAAGGAGTGAACCACCATTCCCTACCAAAAAGGCAAGTTACACTATCATACAAAAGCCCTACTATTTTCATTATACTTAGTGGATTTTGAAAACATGCATGAAAAGACATTTCTGTACTTATGCTATGCTAAATCCTAGTAGGATTCCCTATACACTCCTTAGTAAAAATATTGAAGTTGTACATGCTTAGCCATGCTATGTTTTGAAAAGAGATACATGTTGCGATTTTACAAAGGTTGAGAAAAGGACTTGTGTTTTACATAATAAAACAAGGACTCAATGAACCACCTAGGTGGAGGATACTTGAAGTTTTGGAGAAGGTGGCAACAAAAGGAACCATGTCTATGGCAATCACTTTGTGTTGTGCTCCAAATGAAAACCACCTAGGAAACTTAGAGATTGAACATGTTTCTCCAATTGTGGCTTTCGTGTGCAACCACATGCTATTTATGGCTCTGGCTTAGTCAACTACATTAGGAAGACCCATACATTGTCTTTAGTTACCGGACATGGGGATCTGGAATGCTTCATGGGGGCTGAAGACAAGCTAGCAATGATGTATGGGAGGACCTTTTGGAAAGACTTCGTCACATTCTCAATCTGCCAGTACTCCATTTTGGTGAGCACTAATCCAGTAGGCCACTGGTGGCAAAAGGATGGGATTGTGACATGTGGGTAAAGTGTACTCCTTCTGCAGAAGTTAATAAAATCTAAGTACTTAGCCGTGTCCCCGGTTATGGACAATACTGAGCAACTAAAGTTTGAACCATGGGAGATCTCGACATTCCAACTTCTAATATAAAAACTTGATGCACTTGGGGGTACCAAGGAATTCAAAGAGATTTGTTAAACTTGTTGCACTTAGGGGTTACCAAGGTGCTCAAGAGCATGATGTACTTGGGGTTACCAAGGAACTCATGAGATTTGATAAAACTTGTTGCACTTGGGGTTACCAAGTAGCTCAAGGGATTTTTGACAAGGACTTGAACACTTGAGTTTCTACCAAGGAGTTCAAGGATCTTGGAAAAAAGAATTTGACAAAGGACCAAAACCATTTTTAAAAGATTGGATAAATACTGCTTTATGCAAAATAGTCTTAAACTCTACTTATTCAAATATGCATGTAATGATAGGATCCACTTAAATTCCACATATTAGTGAAACTTGCCAATACAATTCAAATGTATTGACCCTTGTGGCTGTAACTTGTAATGTTGCAGGTTTGATTGAATTTAGGGAAGATTGTTTGATTAGGATTACAAAGTCTACAACCAACATCTTCCTGTGGCACCTTGAAGATGAAGGACCCCATGATTATAGTTATTCCTCTGCAATGTAATGTATTAGCCAAACGAGCTATGTATGATGTAATAAAATTATGTTATTCCTGGTTATAAAGTTATGTTATGACCTTTGTATCTTGATATTACATCTTAACTGTGGATGCTAGCTATTGATCCAGGGACTAGCATTGTAAAACACAGGAGGAATCTACCTTATCAGGTTGAGGCCTTTTACACATTGAAACACCATTTGCAACTAGATCTGTTACATGTTTGCTTGCTTTAGTATTTACCTCACCGTCAAGCTATTTTCTAGCACCGTTACCACTTGTATTTCACTATCTCTTCGCTGAACTAGTGCACCTATACACATGACAAATGTATTAGGTGTGTTGGGGACACAAGAGACTTCTTGTATCTTGATTGCAGGATTGCTTGAGAGGGAATAGCTTTGACCACTTCCTCCCTGAGTTCGATAAACCTTGGGTGATCCACTTAAGGGAAACTTGCTGCTGTTCTACAAACCTCTACACTTGGAGGCCCAACAATTGTCTACAAGAATATAAGTGCGTAGACATCAAGCTCTTTTATGGCGCCGTTGCCGGGGAGAAAAGGTAAAAGGCACTCACACACATTTACCTCATGGTAACAAACAAGCCAGAAAGCTCTTTTCTGGTGCCGTTGCCGGGGAGGAAAGGTAAAAGGCACTCACACACATTACCCCACGGCAACAGCAAGCCAGAAAGCTCTTTTCTGGCGCCGATGTCGGGGAGGTAAGGTAAAAGGTACTCACATCCTCCGGTGTGAGTGCTCGAAGTTATTTCCTTTAGATTCTGCAATTTTTTCTTTTTTTTCTTGTTTTCACTAGTTAGGCTTAATGGAAAACAACAACAAAATTAGAGAGCTCTATATTCTTTATCTTGAGTTAGGACATGAAGTGTTTGAAGAGAAAATTAAAAAACCTATGGAACTTTATTTGCATGCTAATAGCAATGTTATTAGTATAAATTCTTTGGACACCATTATTGCTAATGCTATGGAAAAGTCTAAGCTTGGGGAAGCCAGTTTTGATGAAAATGATCTTTTTAGTTCCCCAGCTTTGGAAGATAGCTATTCCATTGCTTATGATGATACTAAACCTCCAATATATGATGATTACAATGATGAGTATGATATTTTCAATTCACCTACTATTGAGGAGAAAATTAATTATGATCATAATATGCCTCCTATATTTGATGATTATGGTGATGAGAATAATAGTGATGGCTATTTTATTGAATTTGCTCCCACTATAATTAATAAGAATGGCTATTCTTATGTGGAGAGTAATAATCATTTTATGCATGAGGCTCATGATAAGAATGTTTTATGTGATAGATATATTCTTAATTTCATGCATGATGCTACTGAAAGTTATTATGAGAGAGGGAAACATGGTTTTATGTATCTCAATAATATTAAGTTTCCCCTATTTATGTTGAAAATCTTGAAGTTGCACTTGTTTTGCTTTCCTATGCTTGTTGCTTTGTGCTTTCATGACTTGTTTCTTTACAAGATTCCTATGCATAGGAAGTGGGTTAGACTTAAATGTGTTTTGAATTTGCTTCTTGATGCTCTCTTTTACTTCAATTGATATTTCTTATGTGAGCATCTTCTCAAGCTATAAAGCCTAACTTAAAGGTGTTAAAGAAAAGTACTTATTGGGAGATAACCCAAGAGTTTTTTTGAGTCCTGGAAGTTATTACTTCTGTAATGACCTCTCTTTATCCTTTTTGTTTGCTTTTTGTACCAAGAATGACCTCTAATGAGAGGGAAGTAAGATTTGGGGAGTTCCTCTCCTGAAACAGATTTCTGTCCTCCATCAAAACAGTTCGTGAGGAGTCTCTGTAACTCGGATTTAGCTGAAAATTTACGAATAAATCCCCCAGTATGTTATATCACTTTCTTTAGTTTAACACTTTTTGATTTGAGCAACATAAGGTCTTCTAAAAAATCGGTTTCTACCTACTGTTCTGTTTTGACAGATTTCTGCCATTATTTGCATTTGCTTCTTACTGATTCCTTTTTGAGTTCTCTTTTGGGGATTTGAGATTTTTGAAGGAGTTGCTACAGTAGCTTGTGTTTTTAGTGAAAAGTTTTCATGTTCCAAAGCTTTGCCTAAGGGTCTAATATCTTTTGAATACACTAATGTTGCTAATGAAGATTGTGTGAAGTTTTGTATGAAGGAAAAAATTCAGGTGTAAAGAGAGAATGATGTAATGAGATGAAGAATGGACAAAAGCTCAAGCTTGGGGATGCCACCCCGGTGTCACCCTAAGAAATATCCAAGAGGTACAAGTGTCAAATCTTGGAGATGCCCAAGGCATCCCCTTCTTCATCAATAAAAATCTTAGGTCTTTCTAGACACTTCGTTTTTATTGTTTCATGCATTGCTGTGTTGTTCTTGGAGCGTCTTAGTTTTCGTTTTTTGTTTACGTTTGCTTAGTTTCCTTGAGTAAGTTGGTTGGTTCCCAGCACATTTCTTTTGGAGAGAGACACACTCTGTTTCCATTGCCTAGAACACCCTAGTTTTCACTCTTATTGTTTTGTGAGTGTTCTCTTTTGCTAGCACTGTGTTCAGCCTTAGTTTTCTTGTGCTTTAAGCTTAGAACTTTTTAGTTCTTCTTTGTGGATTTGTGAGACAAGCTCACTGGTCTTTATTGATTATTATCCTTGTGAGTTGTTTCAAATAAGTCGATTGGTGTTGGAAAAGAGTAGAAAGTTTCATGCTTATAGTAGTACAAAAGGAAGCTTGTTTTGGCTCTGGCTTAGACTTTAGCATGACATGCTAGGTGTGGTTTTGACCTTATGCTTAGTAATTATTGCTGTAGCATGTCTTTTTCCAAACAATTAGGATTGCTTAATGTGCCTTGAAGGAATCATGCCTTGTTTTAGCATACAAAAGCATAGTATTGCGGTATTATCCTTTAATGCTTTGTTTGGGTCGACTTGGCACATGCTCACACCATATTATGACTATGAAAAAGTCATCATAGCCTCTATTATCATTTAGTCCTTGACTTGTAATACCACTCTATGCTTTGATTAGTAATATTTTGTTGCTCTGCATTATTATGGCCATTATTGCTCTGTTAGTTGGTTGCTCCCAATATTTTGCTAGCCTCCACTTGTATGAGTAAGCTCTACTCATGCTTCCAACTCCCAAGAAACCAAGTTATTCCAAAGTGTCCACTGTAAACTCCTAATGCATGTTGTGTTACACCATTCCAAGTATATTCTTGTTTTTAGCTATCTTCCAATTAAAAACTATTTTGTTATGTGAAAACTTAGTGATTAAAGCCCTCACGAAATTGATGGCACACTTTATATTCTTTGCCCCTAATAAACTTGAACCATTGTGTCATCTATGTTGTATATGCTTGCACTTATACGTTGGAATTAGCAGAACCGTGCTGTCACGGGGAACATTTTCAACATTGCACTTGTACTTTGTACTCAGTTGATATCATGCTCTTTTGTCTATGGATGTCACCGGTGTGAAATAAAGAGGGAAATTGCAAGTCCATGGAGTTTGTATCCTGTGCTAGAGAAACGCCTGGGACACTAGCATAATCCATGCCTAATCATGGTAGAAACTTGCAGCATCACCATAGTGACATCTATGAAGCATTCTTCTTATAAAAAAAGAGACACATTGAGAAAAGAGGAAAGAGAGAAAAAGCACCATATTCCCATGGTACATAAGAAGATTGCTGAGATGCTCATTGTCTTCTTGCCTTGTCATTTTGGTTATGGGATAGCTCCTGTACCATGTGCAAGGGGTACCCCGTTGGCGGTTCTCAATGATATGCAAATACTTACAATGACAAGAACTTACAGGTGACTAAAGTTGAGTAGCATGAGGTGTGGCCCTCGTATTCAAGGGACTTGAGATTGCCAACTTATATTTCGTCAACCATATACTCCATCTTTGTTCACTTTAACCTTACTCACTTCAAGATCCTTATGATAGGGGCAATGAGGGCTAAAAGCTAACAAATACCATAATTTTTGGAAGCTCTTTTTGAAACTTGTAATCCCTGCTTCCTTTAAAAAAGGCATTTCTTCCACCATTATTTGAGTCTCCACCTTCTAAGTTTAGGCACCATTAAGAGAGCATAGTTGTCATTCTGTGTGTAGTGTTCCAAAGCTTATTGATTGATGCATATTGTGATATTACTTGTTCTTGTGCTATTTGTTTCTAGTCACCCTTGTGAACTTTGAAGGTGTCCTATGCATCTATATTGCTACTCTATGAGGGACAAGCTGATTGCCATTATGCTATGTTTTCTGTATGTGAAACAAACAAATGTTTTTCAATGCATGTTATTCATGATCTTTGTTTGTAGCCTTTCATGTTGCATGCATAGTTACTATGTCCTATTGTTAGAACTCCATCTTTTATGCACATGTTTAGAGTTCTTTGGTCACAACTTTCAATACTTGCAAATGGTTGGATCTTTATTGTGAGGGTGCATGTCACCTAAAAAATTATTCTTTTTATCACTTACCTACTCGAGGACGAGCAGGAGTTAAGCTTGGGGATGCTTGATATGTCGGAAACGTATCTATAATTTTTAAAGCTCCATGCTTGTTTTGTATCTACTTTGCTTTGCTTTGTCTACACTTTGAGGTGTTTTTATATCTTTCTGGAACTAACCTATTAACAAGTCGCCACAGTTCCATTTGCCTGTTTTCTTCTGTTTTTGGTTCCAGAAAGACATAAAATCAATATTCTTGGAATTTGACGGGGCAAAATCCAAAGTCATTATTTTCCCGGAGCAACACGGAACCACGAAGCAGAGACGGAGGGGGGCCATAGGGTGGCCGCACCCCCTAGGCGCGGGCAAGCCCTGGGGGCGCCTGGAGGGGGTGTGGGCCCCTGACCCCCACCGACCTGGATTCCTGCGCCTATAAGATCCCTCTCGATGAGAAAACCCTAAAGAATCCAGAAGAAATCCACGAAAACCTCCACAGCGCCGCCGGCACCGAAGGGGAGATTCGGGGGACAGAAAGTCTCTGTTCTGGCACCCTGCCGGGACGGGGAAGTGCCCCCGGAGCCATCTCCATCGATCTCCATCTCCATCTTCATCATCGTTGCTGATTTCCATGATGAGGAGGGAGTAGTTCTTCCTCAGGGCTAAGGGCTCTACCAGTAGCTATGTGTTCATCTCTCTATCTATACATGATCTTGTGGTCATGAGCTTTGTAATCAAGTAGATCTACCTTTCTACTCAAGTGCTTCATTAGATCTATGCTCTCCCCATGTGTGTGAAAGTGACAGCGTGCACGCCATGGTGGCACTTAGGTTTGAGTCTACATAAATACTCTCTGTGCTTTAATAGATCTATGCTTTTCCCCACGTGTGTGTGAAAGTGACAGCGTGCATACCGTGTGTGGCACTTTGGCTAGATTGAATATTTGTTATGAGTTATATTTGGAGTTGGATGTCTTTATGAAATTATGGTGTTTGTTGGAACCATCTAGCGCTCAAGGTGACAGTGTGGGGCTATCTAGATTGGGGAAGGCCCTACCGTGGATTAGAGTGTCCAACCGGAGAGTAGTTAAGAGTAGTATCATGAAGAGAGGATATTTATATGAGAGAGTGTTCACTAGTGAAAGTATGATCCCTAGTCCTTGTTTCTAAATGTTGAAACACCGTTTGCAACTAGATCTGTTACATGTTTGCTTGCTTCCATCTGTTTGCTTGCTTTAGTCTTTACCTCACCGTCAAGCTATTTTCTAGCACCGTTACCACTTGTATTTCACTATCTCTTCGCCGAACTGGTGCACCTATACACCTGACAAGTGTATTAGGTGTGTTGGGGACACAAGAGACTTCTTGTATCTTGATTGCAGGATTGCTTGAGAGGGAATACCTTTGACCACTTCCTCCCTGAGTTCGATAAACCTTGGGTGATCCACTTAAGGGAAACTTGTTGTTGTTCTACAAACCTCTGCACTTGGAGGCCCAACAACTGTCTACAAGAATAGAAGTGCGTAGACATCAGTTCTTTATCTTCCTTGTTTGCACAAAACTCTTACCTATTGAGTATTACTTTGAAAGCCTTCACTTGTGAAAAACCTTTTTGAGAAAAGAGTGCTCCCGTTTTGAAACTTCTACAAAAAGCTTTTGTGAAACCGTTATCCAGGTGTTCTCTGACCAAGAACAAGTTTGCCAATTCCAATTATGATTTATCTTTATGCATCTCTATTGTGACTGCTGTACTTGGTTACAAGCTAAGTTATATAATGGTGAGTTGCTTTCTTCTATGAGTTGTGCAATGGTAAGTGTGATGCTTCTTGTTCGTATTATTTTATCGACACTTCACTCAATAAACCTATGGACATGTTTACCTAGCTCAGTATTCACTTGGGGACAAGCGAAGTCTAAGCTTGGGGGACTTGATACGCCCAATTTGCATCACCTTTCTATATCATAATTTACCTCTATTCATTGATGTTTGCAGGAGGTTTAATCAAAAGTATGTATTAGTCCTAGGAAGGGCGGTATGTTAGCACAGGTTCACCCACACAACACTTACAAACACCAAAGAAGAATACTCGGCTATTTGAAGCGAAAGCACTTGACAGAATTCCCATGTGTCCTCGAGAACGTTTTGTCCTTATAAGTATTTCCACCGGCTTGTCCTTTTCTAAGAAATGATTGGGCCACTTGCTCCGTTTGTTTGTTACTCTTGTTACTTGCTCCTTGTTTTTTTGCTTTGTCAGAAAACCACTAAAAATCTGTTTGCTAAGTATTTATAGGGATTTCCTGCTCCATACCACTGTTCAGCACCTTCTGCTCCTCGTTGGGATCGACACTCCTATTTATCGAAAGTACTATGATACACCCCCTATACTTGTGGGTCATCACTGATCGTCATGGGTTGTCGTGGGGGGCGTTGAGGAGGAGGACTCGGCGGCCGACGCGCCAACGCTGGAGGTGGTGATGACGTTCGTCACGTGGGCGCCTGGCGAGCTTTCGGATGGGGAACGCGGCGTCCCTACGGCTCGATGCGTCTCCTCTCTGACCCTTCCCTCCCTCGGGGACTTCCTCCCGCTTGCTCGGGCTTCCCCTCGGCGGCCTCGCCGGTAGGGAGGGATCCCGGTGAGGAAGCCCTAGGAGTCGTCTCAGCAAGGGTTGGGTGGGGTGGGGAGGGGCCCTAGGCAGACCCTGGTGGATGGGGCCTCAGTGGGGCTGACCTACCAGGCTGCTCGTGGGCCTCGGCCTGCTAGTAGCCTGGCTCGATCGGCCCAAGCGATCTCGGCTAGCTACCGCCCAGGTGGCGGCTCCCATGCGGGGCGAACTCAGCCCACTGGGGAACGCCCGGCCCAGGAACGGGGGGTAGAACCTAGAGCCCAATGTGGTCCACTCATGTTCCCACTCTGCCGTCGCCTGTGTTCCCGTCACCCTCGAGATGCTTCCCACGCCGTCGTCTCCCCCTAAGCCACCTCGGTTGTACCGCGAGGCCCTCATGGCGCCCCGCCCCCGAAGCCCTCTGGCGGTGGCTCGCGATCCCTCCCCTCGCTATGCCTCGCCCCCTCCATGCCGTGCACCCTTCCACCGCCGCGCCTCTACTCGGCGTCGTGCGCCCTCCCCTGCGCGCCACCGGCGGTCCCCTCTTGCGCGCGGCCAGCTAGGGGCTTACCAGCACCCTGGCCGCTGTTCCTTGCCGTCCCTGCGCTACTCGCATCCCCGCCACTCGTCCTGCCCCCCTCGCGTATGACGCCGTCTGGAGGAGCCCAGGCGCTCGCCACCTCTACCCCAGGACACTGCCCGTGAGGAGCGGCTCCGAGCCGAGGCGCTGCAGGCTCGAGATATGGCGGCGGTGACCCGCCAGGGCTCTGGACGGCTGATGCAGGCTCCTGGCGTGAGGGTAGGACCCCGGACTAGCCACCCATGGTTGCGGCGGTGCGTCGCGAAGGCGAGAGTGGCGACGCGGCGATTCCCAAGAAGAAGAATAGAAAGTCCAAGAAGAAGAAGGGCACGACATCCATGGCCGTGGGACCTTCGGCGTTGGCGGATCGGGGCCCCGGTGTGCTGGGCGCCCCTCTAGGGGTGTCCTCGGAAGTGGGGGGCGGCTTCCTGACGGCTGCTTCCATCCCACGTCGCAGGGAGTCCCTGGAGTACTATGGCCACGGGGTAGACCGTGGCTTCTACTTCATCGATATGGGTGGAGTGCCGATGACCGTCCTAGAGACACTTGCCATGGTGACGATCCTCCCAGTGCAGGACCCACCCCTCGCGGTGGAGGTGACAGAGTGCCTGATCCAGGAGGAGCTTAGCACGGTTCTGCCTGGCCATGAGTGGCTGGTGCACCGTGTCTCAGCCTCCGAGTTTGCCGTGTCCTTCCGTCCGTGGGGATTCTGCGCATGTGCGCCTGTGGCATGTCCTTCACATTGCCGATCCACCAGCTGAAGGTCTCAATCCAGCCATCCTCGGCCATCCAGGAGATGTTGTCCACTCTCTCGGAGGTGTGGGTGCGCCTGCACGGGGTACCGTTCGAGGCTAGGAGTCCTGAGGTGGTGGCACTCTTGTCCCAGACGGTGGGCAAGCTCACGGTGGTGGATGTGGGCTCGCTTCCTGGCCATGGCCCGATTCGTGTACGGATCCTTTGCCTGGACACCTTTGTCTTCCCGGTCTCCCTGCCACTCTTCTTCTTCGACCGGGTGGGCAAGGACCTCTTGGTAGAGCTCGACGAGGAGGTGGCCGCCCCTGAGGCCAGCCCTCCGTCTCCTCCCCATCCCCTCCCCTGTCAATGAAGGCACTGGGACCGGGGGCCGAGGGATCCGACGGCAGTGACTCCGAGTCTGACCCAAAATCACCTCTAGCCACCAACGCGTTGCCTCCACCTCCGCTGCCTCCGAAAGGGGGCCCCGGGGGCACCTCGTACCTCATGTTGGTTGTCGGTCCCTCGGGAGGTGGACCCTTCTTCCCTAGGAGGCGCCCCTTGTCGCTGAGCGCTCCAACCAAGTTGGCCCCGGTGGACGTCCCTCGTTGCTAACGCCCTGACCCACCTGTGTCCATCGACCTCGACATCGCTCAGTACGGCTCCAACCTCGCCCTGGGCCCCGGATCCCCCAGCTTCTCTGTTGTCTTCGGAGGAGACCTCGGGGTGTGTGAGGTTGGTGGTCTGCTCTCACCAGTCCCCGCGCTCCCCTGGGGTGGTGTGCTACTCCCTCCCCCCGGACACCCCTGACCCATCCGCGTTAGTAGCCGGCGCGATCGACTCCGACTCCCCCGTGGCTGTCTCCAAGTTGCGTTGGTCCAGGGCCCCCAGGCCGCCGCCCCCGGCCCCCTCCCGCCACAGCGTCCGCCTCGCGGGCTCTAGGGCGGGCCTAACCGGTACGGAGCCGACGGTGGCGGAGCGGGCTTCCCGCCTTGTCGTGGCTCATGACGAGTTTCCAGGTACCTCCTCTACCCCTCCAGTTGTTCTTTCTGACCCGGTCCTTCCGGGCTTCCTAGCTCTCTGTTCTATGTGCTCTCCGAGGTGTCACTCGCCACCTGGGTGAGGTTGCTGATGATTGTGGCATTATTTTTCGTGGCGAGAAGGGGCACAGGATCGAGCAGATCGCCGCCATTAAGGCGCGGGAGGGTTATGCGGGAGCGATCGCTGCTGCCCGGGGCACGAGACGCCCGGGAGCGGGAACGTTCCCAGCTTCTTGCGGGGGATAGGTCCGCTGGACCTGGCCCTAGAAAGGTGCCCCTCCTACACCTGATGAGTAGGAGGTTACTCACAAGATTGCCCCTGGGTAGGCCACGTGGTAGACCTCCCAGGGCTTCTGCGACCTGCCCCCGACTTGTCGTGCCTGCTCGGTCCCTGCTAAGGGGACCCCCCAGGCTTGAGGTCCCCTGATGGATCTCCTTCGAGCCATTCAGGCGTTCATTTGGAACATCCGGGGGTTCGGGCACGAGGGCCGCTGCCGCCAGATCAAGGAGTACATTCTCTTGGAAGCGCTGGATATTGTCGGCCTTCAGGAGATGATTCACCCGGATTTTTCCATATCTGAGTTGGAAGGTTTGAGCTGCTGTAAATTCTCTTGGACTTGGCTTCCTGCTATTGGCCACTCCGGGGGGATCCTCCTTGGGGCAAAGGAGGATTCCTTCGAGGTTGATGATATGGACCGCAGGGAGTTTTTTGTGAGCATGGCGCTCACCCATAGACAATCTCGCTTCAAATGGGAAGTGATCATTGTCTATGGCCCCTTGGACCATAGGAGGTCCGCTGATTTCCTGCTCGAGCTCAAGCTGAAAGTGGAACGGACTGAGGTCCCGATTGTGGTGGCCGGTGATTTCAACCTGATCCGATCGGCTGAAGGAAAGAGCTCGGCAAATGTGGACCTCCCTAGGATGCGTATGTTTAATGACTGCATCGCTGATCTTGCTCTCCGCAAGATTGTGCGGGTGGGTGCTAGATATACATGGACGAATAAGCAGCTCGACCCGATTCACAATGTCCTTGATCGTGTCTTTGTGTCAGTCGACTAGGAGGTGGCTTTCCCCCTTTTCTCTCTGAGGGCGGTCACCCAGATTGGCTCAGATCACACACCCCTCCTCCTCTCCTATGGAGGGGCAGCCCACCGCGGCTGAACCGCTTTCACTTTGAATCCTTATGGCTTTAGAAGCAGGGATTCATGGAGGCAGTTCGTGCCAGGTGGCTATCGGCAGCTGCCTCTCTCCCTCGGGTCTACTCTGCGGTTGATATCTGGTACCACTGTGCCAAGGTATCCCGACAATTCATGAGGGGCTAGGGGGCCAACTTGGGTGCGCCCCTTAGGGAACAAAAGGGAGCCATTCTGCGGGAAATGTAGTCCCTTGATCGAAAGGCTGACCAACGTGACCTCTCGGCGGAGGCCTGGTCCCATAGGTACTCCCTTGAGACTTCCATTATGGAGATCTACAAGGGAGAGGAGGCGTTTTGGTGAAAGTGGAGTCGTCAGAACTGGACTGTCCAGGGGGAGTCGAACACGGCCTACTTCCATGCCATTGCGAATGGTAGGAGGAGGAAGTGCTCAATCTGTTGCTTCTGGGAGGGGGATTCTCTTTTGGAATCCCCGCAGGCTATCTCCTCCCATATTTATGCCTCCTACAAGGACCTCTTCTCAATGTTTCCCCCTTCGGGCCTCTCGCTTGCTCTGGACTTCTGGTCAGGGGGAGCTGGTCACCCCCACTGAGAACGCGGATCTTACCCGCCCTTTTCTTGCGGAGGAGGTGGCAGCGGCCTTGAAATCCATGAAGACTGGATCGGCTCCAGGGCCTGATGGGCTACCTGTGAGCTTCTTCCAGACTTTTTGGGACCAGTTGCAGCCGGTGATCTTGCAGATGTTTCATGAGTTCTACATGGGGACCCTGGTGATGGCTCGGCTGAACTTTGGTGTGGTTACTCTGATCCCCAAGGTTGTGGGGGCCACGGACATCCGTCAATTCCGCCCGATCACTGTGATTAATGTCATCCAACGTCTCTTTGCAAAGGTCTGTGGCTCTGTGACCTCCGTCTTGCCCTTGTCCTGGAGAGGCTCATGCATCCTCTCCAGTTCTCTTTCCTGAAGGGACGCCTAATTCACAATGATGTCCTTTCTCTTCATGAAATTATTCATGAGGTTAATACACGCCGTCAGAAGGGGGTGTTCCTCAAACTGGACTTCCATAAAGCCTATGACCGCTTGGATTGGGCTTTCTTGAGGCTAGTGTTGGAAAGAAGGGGGTTTGATGATCGCATGATCTGCTGGATCATGCAATTTGTGATGAGCGGAAGGACGGTGATCAACATCAATGGTGATATTGGCCCCTACTTTAGTCCTTCCTGCAGGGTTAGACAAGGGGACCCGATCTCCCCCCTTCCTATTTAACTCCGCGGTGGATGCCCTGGCAAAGATTTTGGATAGAGCCAAACTCGCTGACCACATCACTTGTGTGGTAGGACACCTGATCCCAGGAGGGGGTATCTCCCATCTCCAATATGCGGATGATACCATGATCATGGTGCAGGGATCGGAACTCGACATCATTAATCTGAAGTTCCTGCTACTTTGCTTCGAGGCCATGTCAGGGCTAAAGATCAACTTCGACAAGAGCGAAGTCATGATTATTGGGTTCCCTGAAGAGGATAGGAAGAGGATTGCTGATAATCTTAAGTGAAAGTTGGCGGAGTTCCCCATTACCTACCCGGGGATGCCCATTCGAGAAACTAGGGTCTTGATCAGGGACCTTGCCCCCTTGGTCACGAGGGTGCGCTCAAAAGATGAACCCTGGAGGGTGTGGCTCACGACTAAGGGTAGCAAGACGGTCCTGATCAACTCCTGTCTCTCAAGTCTGCCCATGTACCAGATGGGGTTGTACTTTTTGCCGGAAGGGACCGATGCCGACTTCGCTAAGGAGTTATCTAGGTTCTTTTGGGAGGAAAGGGATGGCCATCAGAGGTACCATATGGTCAAGTGGGTGGACGTGTGCGCCCCCAAGTGTCTTGGGGGCATAGGAATCCTAGACTCGTGTCGCTTTAACGTGGCCTTGATGCTGAAACGGGTTTGGCGCATCCTTAGGGACGACGGGGGTCTTTGGCTTCAGCTCATCAAGGCCAAATACCTCTGAGGCCGCCCCCTATTAGCATCCGAGCATCGGGAGGGGTCTCAATTCTAGAGAGCCATCCAAGATATTAAATACTTCATTGGGTTGGGCATCTCCTTTGTCTCCGGGAGCGGCCAGGGGGTGCGGTTTTGGCTGGATCCTTGGCTTCTACCAGTCCCCCTGGGGGTTCGGTTCCCCGCCCTTTTCACCATATCGGACTCCCCGTCTTCCCTTGTAGCCGAGGCCTTTCGGGGGGACCGATGGAACCTCCTGTTTTGTCGGACCTTTAATGCGGCTGAGATGGAGGAGTTCCAGGACCTGATGGAGACCCTACCTGCTTTGCTATCCGAGGATCCGGACTCGGCCTCTTGGCAGCTGCTTCCGCCGGGGGAGTTCTCGGTGAGTTCGGCATATCGGGCCCTGTTCCAGGGACCGTAGTTGCATTGGACGTCGCCCCTTTGGAAAGCCCCCTCCTCCTTAGTATTCACATTTTCGTCTGGCAATTTCTCTGCGACCGCTTACCTTCAGGAGTTGAGGTGGCCAAGCGCAATGGCCCCGGTACTGGCCGATGTCCCCTATGCGGGACATCGGAGACCTATGCCCATATTATGTTCTCTTGCATGGCGGCACAGTTTTTATGGAGTTTTGTTTGGCAGGCGCCGGGACCTGTGTGGCAAGCGCAGGAACTTGGGGAGTTCCTGTAGACCTAGGCAAACAGGGCCAGAGGAGGGCGCCGACTCTTCTAGCTCGTGTTTGCGGCCATTTCCTGGACTTCGTGGAATGTTAGAAATAAGATGGTGATTGAGAGGATCTTCCCTTCCCGGGCGTCTTGACTCTATTTTTGCTCTGCTTGACTTCCTTCAGCAGTGGTCCCACTTGGTGCGTCAGCGTGATCGGCCTTCCTTCGATGACACCCTGCAGCGGTGCTCCCCTTCTCGGCTGCGGCTACCTCGACCCTGCGGCGCCCTGAGGGGTGTCTTCGTTCCCCTCTATGCTCTTTTTGTTTTCTTCTTGGGCTTTGTTGTGCTGTGGCCAGCGGATGTTCAACTTTTCCCTTTTCGCTTTGGCTTCGGCCGTTGTGGTTGTGTGTCAGACCATATACTTGGATTATGCTTTATTTATAAAGCGAGGCAAAAGCCTGGTTCGAGAGAGTAGTGCATATTTAGAGCGCTTGCCTTGCATGCAAGCACCCTTTCACATTTTAATAATGCTACATGTACAGACGTTTTTTACGAAATATAAGTTATGGACTGACGTGGGATTAGCAGATTGGATTACGGTTTCTGAAATTATGGTTGGATTTTTTTTTGCGCCAGCCCGCTTCCTCCACCTCAGCCTGTAAAATGTTTCCGTAGCCTAGATTCCGTAAGTGTAGCATTTCTGTTCGCATTTTACAGGCATCTTATTCAAATCCGTAAATGAAAATGCAGATCTTCGTGTCATCTTGCCACGTATTACGTGCATATGGGTCCGCCCTATTTAGAAGCTGATGGGGTACGCCGGCGATTGGTCCGGGTTGAACAGCCCAAAGTGCTTCTCTGTCTCAAGCCCAGTTTTCCCATTCTCGTTGAACATGGCGAATATGTACGCCTCGATCGCCCCAGGCCTCTTGGGTGTCCCCTTGCTGACATGGTTGATCAGATTCTGGTTGTGCGTCCGTGCGTTGTCCATGGTGGCCACTGCGTCGCCGGCGGACGGCCACCCGCACTCGGACACCACGATGCCGACGGTCCCGGCCCCGGCGCTCTCGAGCGCGGAGTACATGGTGTCCACGAGCGCGTCGAACAAGTTCTGGTACTGGTTGCCGTTGTCGTCCGTGACCACCGTGGCCGGCGCGGTGAAGAGGGCGTAGTCAAGGCGGATGTTGGTGGTGTCGCCCTTGTAGGAAAAGTAGGGGTATATGTTGGCGAGCAGCGGCGCGCCGATGCTGGCGAGGTACTGCGCGATGGGCGGCATGTGGGAGGCAGAGAAGGTGCCGCGGGAGGGCGGGAAGCCCTGGGTGACGCCCGAATGCACGGCGGTGGACACCTTGATGCCGCCGAGGCCGGCCCTGGCGAGCGCGTCGTGCACGTTCTTCATGGCCGGGAGGATGTCGCTCGTGTTGCCGCCTTGGTCGGGAACCTCGTTGCCGACGGCGATGTACCTGACGGAGAGGCCCTGGTGCGACTGCACGTTAGCCTTGACCCATGCGTCGGCGTTGGCGGCGCTGGCGGCGAGGCTGGCGAGCTGGTCGTTGCCCGTGTCGAGGATGAGGCCGACGCCGCTGCCGCTTAAGGCCTGGAGTGTGTTGCTGTTGACGGTGTAGACGCGCATGGCGGTGATGCCGTTGGAGTTGTAGAGCTGCACCACCTCGCTCGCCGAGGGCAGGTCGTCGCCGTTCACGCCGTAGCCCACGCCGATGGACTCAACCGCTGCGGTTGGTTGATCAATCAATCGATTAGTTTGCTAACACGATCGAGGTGTACTTGTAAGCAAGAACGAGAGAAATGCGGATTACCTGACGGAATGGCAGCAAGCACGCCAATTGCCAACGCGACTGCAAAGATGTAGGCAGAGGCACCATGCTTTGCCATCTCCACTGTCTTTCGTGGCTTCTAGTACGTAGCTGTGCCTTTTGCATGCAGGCGTTCACCCCTATATATAGTACATACACACACAAGCTCAAGCGCTGGCATGCATGCATGTACCACTGAGTCGTTCCGCTGATCGATGCGCTACCGGACCAATACTACGTCGACGTCGCCAGCCAGCTGCCGGCCCGGTTCAAGAGCGATCGAGGTCGTCGTCCACCAATGGCGAGTTGGCCACGGGGCTTTGTCCGGCTCGTGGAATTTCCGGGGTACGCCGACCGCTCTCCTGGCTTGCTAGTACAAGGGCTGATAGTGCGCGCCTTGTTGCTTCCTGCCACTTGGTCTTGGTTGGTTGTCTAGTACAGTACTCGATTGCATATTGTTTAACACATCTCGTCTTATCAAATCCACATTGTTTAGAGAAGAGAAAATAGTTGGTTAATGATATACTCTGTCTCATCCAAACTATTAGTTGATAGGCAGGAATCTGCGCCCAATTAATTTGGAGGTATGCAATCCGGCCAAAACTCCTTTCCTTCCCACAAATGCAGTTCTAGCCAACGATCGTTGACCTGGGGTGATCATGGCAATGCCCGCTAGTGAGTTCGTCGGCTTATCAAACAAGGGGAAGGCACGATTTACCCAGGTTTAGGATTTCGACGGGAAACCCTACTTCCTGCTTGTCTAATCTTTGTTGCGGTGTATAGAGTCGCCGAGTTGGAAAAGGGTGCACTAATTGGATCTGGTGAGAGTTGTGGTTATGAGAGAGAGAGAGAGAGAGAGAGAGAGAGAGAGAGAGAGAGAGAGAGAGAGAGAGAGAGAGAGAGAGAGACTCCCTGGTGGCCCTTTCCAGCCTTTATATTGGAGGCTGGATCTCGGTCCCGATCTGAATCGGTTAAAGATACAGGATAAACCCTAGTACTTCCTAATCTGGATCTTTGTTTTTTGCGTTGTGCGCCATGTATATGGGCTTTTGAGGCTCTGGTAGCTTTGGATCCTTCATGCGCTTTGTGGCTCCTGGCAGATCATCAATCTCGAGGAACTCGTTGAGGTCTTGGGCTTGCCATACAGGCCCTAGAGCCTCTCGGACAAAGCTTCATAGAAATTGGGTAGTATGATAGGTGAATATTATGTTTTGGTCCCCTTTTTCAGGGTCCCACACAGCAGACATAGGCCATTGTTAGGATCGTGTCGCTTGGACACCTCCACCCCCAAGGCTAGACAGTCTCACAGAAATTACCACACAAAGAACTTAAGATTTAGGGGTAGTGGCGCATTCCATAAGGGAGTTATCCACGGGAGAACGATCCCTCGAAAGAGGGCTCAGTAAGACGAGTTAACGGAGAAAATCCATGATGGTAACAATCGCCAGGATACACGATCAGGTGCATCCGATAAGACAAGCTAACGGAGAAAGTCCATGACGGTAACAATCGCCAGGATACACGATCAGGTGCATCCGATAAGACAAGCTAACGGAGAAAGTCCATGACGGTAACAATCGCCAGGATACACGATCAGGTGCATCCGATAAGACGAGCTAACGGAGAAAGTCCATGACGAGACCTTGAAGTCCATAGCCTTGACCACCCCAAGGGTTCTTCAGAACGGGATGTTCTAGGTACCCTCATGGCATGCCTCGGCCACAAGCACCGGTGGATCAGCGCAGATAGCGAAGAGAGACAGAAGCAAGTTTTAAAATGCATCATCATTTTTCCTTTTTGTTTTGGAAAAATCGATTAGATCACGCAAGGCTCATTTCTCAGCAAGTATTGGCCAACAACGTGTTCAAGATTACTTTTTTTCATGTACCTAGGGACAGGAATGAAACTAAAAAATCTTACTAACCAATCATAAAGTGTGACTTAAAATCCTATAATGAATAGAGAGCTAGACTTACCTCTTAAAATAAAAGCAAAAGATTTACATATTTTCATTTAAAAAGTGTTATTTGATACAAGGATCTGAGATAGAAAGGACCCTTAAAAAGAACAAAAACCTAATCTGAGATTGATGAACACAACCGGTTGTTTGTATTTTAGAGGTAAGCCGCCTTTAGGCACCGTCTCTAAGTAACAAGTTTGTACTAATAACTCCTTTGGATGGATTGCTATTTCATTCCAATACCTTATGTGTGATCTCATACAATCCACATTACTCACCTCCGTTGAAACATGACGATAAGAGGGAACAAGGAAAATAAGAAGGGAAGGCAATCCCCGGGCCGGTACTACCGCTAGGCATGGCCAGTACTACTGCCCTGCCCATCCATGAAGCACCGGATCCTACAAGAGCAGTACTACCGGCAAGGCAACCGGTACTACCACCAAGACGGTACTACTGTCGTCACTACCGCCATGAATACTGCTTAAACACCTCAGGTCACATAAAAAGCGGTACTGAAGATGGTACTACTATTGTTGGAGATATGCCCAAGAGGCAATAATAAAGTGGTTATTATCATCTCTTCATGCTTATGATAAATGTTTACATACCATGCTATAATTGTATTAACCAGAAATATTAATACTTGTGTGATTTGTAAACATAAAAGAGTCCCTAGTAAAGCCTCTTGTTAAACTAGCTTGTTGGTTAATATATGATCATGGTTTCCTGATCATGAACATAGAGATGTTATTAACAATAGGTTCATATCATTAGGAGAATGATGTGATGGACATACTCCTATAGTTAAGCGTAGCATAAAGATCAAGTCATTTAATATAGTTCATTTGCTATAAGCTTTCTGATACATAGTAACCTAATTCCTTCGACCATGAGATCATGTTAATCACCATCACCAGAAGGATGCTTTGATGACATCAAACACCACACCGTAACTAGGTGGCTCTAAAGGTGGCATTGAGTATTTGGAAAGTATGGGTTGAGGCACATGGATCAAGAGTGGGATTTTTCCATCCATATGACAGATAGATATACTCTGGGCCCTCTCGGTGGAATGTTATCCAATTAGCTTGAAAGCATGTGACTGGCTCACAAGGGATCACATATCACGGGAACGAGAAAAGAGTACTTATCGGTAACGAGGTTGAACTAGGTATGCAGAGATACCGATGATCAAAACCTCGGATAAGTAAACTATCGTGAGACAAAGGAAAATTGGTATCGTATGTAAATGGTTCATTCGATCGCAAAGTAATCGTAGACATATGTGGGAGCCATATGAATTTCCAGATTCCTCTATTGGTTATTGATCAGAGAAGTGTCTCGATCATGTCCGCATAATTCACGAACCGTAGGGAGACACACTTAAGGATTCGATGTTGTTGAGTAGTTATGGAATGATGAGTAAGAGAACGAATGTTGTTCGGAGTCTCGGATGGGATCCGGGATATCACGAGGAGATCCGGAATGGTCCAAAGAATAAGATTCATATAAGAAAAGTCCTGTTTCGGAGTTAGGGAATGATTCCGGTGTTTTTGCCGGGAATGTTCTAGAAGGGTCCGGAAGGTCCGGCACTCCGAAGGGGAAGGGTACATGAATGTTTCATAACAATATGGAATGGTTGCATCATGTACTAGGTCACTTGGCTGGGCAAAATAAAGGAAGAAATCAAATCCTAGTTTGAAAGTCAAATGCCAATTTGAAAAGTAAAACGGCAAGTTTGCTTGGTGGAGGGAGAGTAGGAAACCTACTTGGGGAGGAAGTCCTCCTACCTCCACCCGCCGGCCAAGGAGGCCGATTTGGGGAGAACTCCCTCCTCCCAACCGGCCACCCTCCACCTATATAAGGAGGGGTAGGGCTCTCCTACCCCTCACAGCTTAAACCCTAGCTCCTGGCGCCACCACCTGCTGTTGCTGCTGCCGCCTAGGGCCTCCTCCCAAGTCGCCGACTAGTGTTTCCCCAAACCCTAGCCACCGGATACACCCCTCCCCTTGGTGCTTCTAAACCCTAGATCGCCAAGGCACCTCTCTTGCTCCACCATACTCGCTCCGGCTTAAGGCGAAGCTCTGCGTGATCTTTCCTCTACTTCCGACACCACGCCGTCGTGCTGCCGGAATCGCGAGGAGAGTGCTACAACCTCCGCTGCCGCTGGAACAAGGGAGAGGAAGGTCTTCATCGAGTACCGAATGTGTGACCGACTGCGGAAGCGCTGCCGGAACGCAGCGCCGGAAGGATCGTCTACGCGATATTGAGATCGGCAAGTGTACGACTACATCACCCACGAGAATCTGCTCTCGTTAACCGCTTTGGAATCTTCGAGTGTGAGTTCTTCTATCGACTCGTTGCTACAATCTAGTAGATAGATCTTGGCTTGTTTGTGTGTATGCGGTAGAATTTTTTTGTTTTCCATGCTACGAACCCCTAAAGTGGTATCAGAGCCGTGTCTATATGTAGATCTGTTGCACGAGTAGAACACAATGGTCATTGTGGGCGTTGATGTTTTTGTTGTCGATTTCTTCTTGTGTACTTTGCATCTTGCGGGATGGTGGGATGAAGCGGCCCGGGCTAACCTTACATGACATCATTCATGAGACTTGCTCCACGCTTGACATGCAACTTGTATTGCATAAGTGGCTTTGCGGGTGCATGTTTCTCCCAACATAGTTAAGATTCAATTTACAACGGGTGATTGACAATACTAGTATCAACGTTGTGGTTCTTGTTCATAAGTTAGAGCGACACTTATTGAAAGCCTCAAACCACGTAAAACATGCAAAGAAAATTAGAGGCGTCTAACTTTGTTTTGCAGGGGTGTGCTGTGATGTGATATGGCCATGATTGTGATTATATATGATGTATGCAATGTTCCTTATTGTAAGTTGGCAACCGGCAGGAGCCATATGGTTGTCTTTTAAATTCTGTTAAGACCTGCATGTCTATTCAAAGAAGTTGTAATAGTTGATGCTAGTGGACGACAACCATGAAGCGGCGCCATTGACCTTGACGCCACACCGGTGATGATGGAGATCATGTTCGTGCTTGAAGATTGAGATCAGAAGCACAAGAAGAAAGGCCATGTCATATCACATATTATGAATTGCATGTGATGTTAATCCTTTTATGCATCTTGTATTGCTTAGTTCACTACGGTAGCATTATAAGATGATCCCTCAAGCACACAATTTCAAGTTTTAAAGTGTTCATCCTTAGTAAGCACCGTTGCTAAAGCTCTTTGTTTCGAAGCATCACGTGATGATCGGGTGTGTTAGATTCTGCGAGTGTATACAACGTGAGCAAGCCAGATTTGCTCATGCGGAAGCTAAGATTTGATCTTGACGAGCCTAGCATGTACAGACATGGTCTCGGAACACGGATCACCGAAAGGTAAAGCATGAGTCATATAGTAGATATGATGAACATGTTGATTGTTCGCCATTGAAGCTACATCAACTCTCGTGATGATCAATTTTGATGTGGTGGATTTGGTTCGTGTGATCACTAAAACAATGTGAGGGATATTGTTTTGAGTGGGAGTTCAACAGCAATATGATTAAAAGTTGAACTATTTATCATAAATTAAATCAAAGTGAATTTGCATAATTGTTGTAGTCATTGGCATCCGTTTACCACCTTGCGCTTAGTTATAATTGAGATGATAGAACTATAAAATTCTGGTTAGTTACTTTACGAACTAGTATCATATTGTTTTGAAGTGTTGATCTAAAGTTTAAAAGTCCCATTGAAAACTTTCAGCAAGTTTCAATTACTCCGTGAAGTTTAATAGTTGGTATTAAATCAAGAGTAACAATTCCAATGTTAGTATATAAGTATCATGTTTATCTCCATGATTCTTGATATTCGAAAGATAGTTTCAATATCAAGGTAATCTAGGAGTTGAAAGAGTTGTTTCAGAAACCATGATGTGTGGAAGATATTGTGATATCTGAAACGAAGTTTTGGTTGCAAAATGATAGAGTATAATATGGCAAAAGTCATGTTCTCATATTTGATGAGAATTTGCAAAAGGTTGGAGACACTAGTTGTCCTAATCCTCCAAAAGGTTTTGGAGAGCAACATTATACTCGCGATTCACCGTTATAAGATAAGAGTAGCTTGATCATGGATAATTCCATGATAAGGGTGAATATTTGATGTAGGTAAAATGTTTACTACACCAAGAGATTACTAAAGAAAGGAATTTGAAAGAACACCAAACATTTGATGATGGTGATCTACTTCAAAGTGCAAGTCCAAAGACATTGGTATTTTACTATACATGCTTTGGACTATGTGTCATGTATATGGCTCCACTATTGATGTTGATAGATTCTTTCAAACAGAAAAGGAAATACTGAAAGAGAATCTCATAAATATATGGCAGAAAAGAAAAGACTAGAATTGTTCAGCTTAAGTATATAGATGATATACATGTTATGGCTATATTCTTTGATTATTAAACAATGTGGTTCTTAAGTATTTGATACTGAATTTGTTGGTGTGAATCGTCATACGAAACAACACAATTCATGAACTACAATGGCCTAAGTAACTAGCAAAATAATATGTGATGATGTTCATCGAGAACAAATAAAGGGTTATTGTGCTGCTTGTTAAACATCAAAGCTTGCCTTCAAGATTTGTTTTATCAGGTATTATGAGAACAAAAGGGTTGTTCAAATAATTTCCGTAATCCATAAAAGATGGATGATTCACAAATCTCGTTAGAGAAATCACATCCATAAAACTAGTGCTAAAAATGTCGAAAGACAAATTGATTGAAAGATCACTTAGGAAGTGACATCGCTGTTTAAATTATATTGGAAAGAAAACATGAAGAAACTCCATGTGGGTGGAATTTTGGAGTCTTTTTGATTTTTGATCAAATGACGCTTGTGAAACTTTCCTAGAGATAATTAAAACTTCATTCATAGGCCAAAAGGGAACGAATGACTAGCTTATTGGAACTTGTACATATTGTTGTATGAAGTCCATTATGTGTAGTCAAGAGCGATGGATTTCAACTTAATATGCTTCTCCAAAAATTTGAGTGAATATATGAATATTTACTTAATAAGGATGAAGTATGAAACATTTGAAAAGTTTAAAGATTTTCAAGATGAAGTGCAAAATCATTGTAACAAGAATATAAATAGTTTATGATAAAGATCATAAAGGAAGATATTTGAGTTACAAGTTTAGCATAAAACACCTAAGATTTAAGGAATCGTTCCGTGGATTTGCATTTTCCGAGACACCATAAGAGTATGGAGCGTTCGAGATATGTAATTAAACCTTGTTTGACATGGTAAGATCAAAGGTGTAATTCATAAAACTGCCATTATATTTTAAAGATTAAAAGCTTGAGAGACTATCGTTTTTTCCACTGAAAAGAGCTCCATCATAATCCGTTGAATCGACACCATATAAAGTTATGGTTTGGGATAGAACCCAAGTTGTCCTTTCTTAAAAAAAATTGGTATGCTATGCATAAGAAAGATGTTTGCAACCAAAATCGGATGAACATATGTTTGTATGTTATTTTGAATAATCGTTGAGTATTCCTCCATAACACCAAAGACAAAAATGTTTGTCGCTTAGAACGTCAAGTTTCTTTGAGAAAGAAACTTTTTGTGAAAAGTTAAGTGGGAGGATAATAGAACTTTGATAAGGTTAAAAGAACCTTAGCTATATGTGCAAAGTTGCGCAGCGCCGAAAAGTGTTCCAGAGGCAGCAACAATGCTCATGGCTGACGTGCCTCAAAGGTTATGGTCATGGAGATCTAAGTTCCTATTAAAACAAATAGGTCGGGTAAACAATCAAATACCAAGATTTGAGAGTTAAATCATTATTTGACAATAATGATCCAACTACATGCAAAGAAGCGATGATGGTCCCTGACTCCGTCAAATGGCTTGAAGCCATAAAATCCGTGATAGTTTCATATACGAGAGATCAAGCTTTGAACTTGAAAGACCCTCTAGAAAGGTACAAGACCTTACAGTCATATTTGGATCTATAAAGAGATAGACATGGATGTTTCACATCTTTGAAATTATCGACATATCGGGAAAGAGTTCACGACAATGTTCAAAGAATTGACTATGACAAGATCTGATCTTTCATTAAGCGATATTTAGTCTAGACGGATTAATATAGCAACAACGACATATAATTTTGTTATGTGTTGAATAAACAAAACAAGTTCTTCTAATAGAATGGTTACCTAGAACGTGTGCATGACACAGTCCAAAGTGTTTTGTTAATTCAAAGGATGCTAAAATCATATGCAAATTTCAATGGTTGAAGTAAGCATCGCGGAGTTGGAATCTTCACTATGATGAAACTGTTAAAATAGTTTAATTTCATCGAAGACGATGAAGATGCTTGCATTTGCAAGAAATTAAGTGGGAGCGCTAAGACATGTTTCTAATACATTATGTGGAAGACATATTGTTGATTATAAATGATGTATCTTTTATTAACACATATTAAGAATTTCATCGTGATGAAAGACTTAGGAAAAAACCCAAATATTTGGCATCAATAGACGCTAATATGGTTGTGCCGAAAGTACATAGATGATGTATTGAATGAGTTCAATATAGAAACTAGAAGAAAGGTTCTTGTCGCACAGAAATGATTGAATGGGTTCAAGTGTATTGACACTTGGTAAGTGAAACAAATATTCAAGTATAGATTGATACTTGATGTATGAAATCACAAAGAGTATTTATATCAATCATACTGTGATATGTAAAAATCCAGATATGTCCTATGCTCTAAATATTATGAGCATATACCAGAATGATTCATAAGATAATCATTGGACGATAGTAAGGATATTCTTATGATCTTTTGGAAGAACTAAGAGTATATTATTTTGTAGAAGTGGCAAATAGATGGTTAGTTCATTGTAAAAGTACTACATTGATACTAGTTTTGTCACAAAGTACAAATTAAGTTTATCTCAATCTAAACTAAGGGTGGCACAATATAATGGAAAGTAAGTTCCATAATGGATTTGGATGAGTTCCAAAGTTAAGACATTATGACAGATACTACAACAAAAGGCTAAGTATATAACTGCTATTATAGCAGCAAAAGAGGGCATTTGTGTCAAGTAGTTTGTTATCAAACTAGGTGTGGTTCACAGCAGGGATAATACTATGAAGATATATTGTACGACAATATTATCAACATGTTTTAACCCCAAAGAACTAAAGGTCTCACCAAAGGACCAAATTTATATAAAGCCATCTCATTAGAGAATAAGTGATGCATAAAGACGCAAAGACATGCAATTACACACGGACCTGGAAGTGTCAGATCCGGAGATCAGTTGACCACTAGCAATCGTGTACATACAACACCAGAAAGCCATACGTGTTGAATACACGAAGGTTTGGAACCAGATTATTGACTCTAGTGCAAGTGGGAGACTGTTGGAGATATGCCCAAGAGGCAATAATAAAGTGGTTATTATCATATCTTCATTCTTATGATAAATGTTTACATACCATGCTATAATTGTATTAACCGGAAACATTAATACTTGTGTGATTTGTAAACATAAAAGAGTCCCTAGTAAAGCCTCTTGTTAAACTAGCTTGTTGGTTAATATATGATCATGGTTTCCTGATCATGAACATAGAGATGTTATTAACAACAGGTTCATATCATTAGGAGAATGATGTGATGGACATACTCCTATAGTTAAGCGTAGCATAAAGATCAAGTCATTTAATATAGTTCATTTGCTATAAGCTTTCTGATACATAGTAACCTAATTCCTTCGACCATGAGATCATGTTAATCACCATCACCGGAAGGATGCTTTGATGACATCAAACACCACACCGTAACTGGGTGGCTATAAAGGTGGCATTGAGTGTTTGGAAAGTATGGGTTGAGGCACATGGATCAAGAGTGGGATTTGTCCATCCATATGACGGATAGATATACTCTGGGCCCTCTCGGTGGAATGTCATCCAATTAGCTTGCAAGCATGTGACTGGCTCACAAGGGATCACATATCATGGGAATGAGAAAAGAGTACTTATCGGTAACGAGGTTGAACTAGGTATGCAGAGATACCGACGATCAAAACCTCGGATAAGTAAACTATCGTGAGACAAAGGGAAATTGGTATCGTATGTAAGTGGTTCATTCGATCGCAAAGTAATCGTAGAAATATGTGGGAGCCATATGAATTTCCAGATTCCTCTATTGGTTATTGATCGGAGAAGTGTCTCGATCATGTCCGCATAATTCACGAACCGTAGGAAGACACACTTAAGGATTCGATGTTGTTGAGTAGTTATGGAATGATGAGTAAGAGACCGAATGTTGTTCGGAGTCTCAGATGGGATCCGGGATATCACGAGGAGATCCGGAATGGTCCGGAGAATAAGATTCATATAAGGAAAGTCCTGTTTCGGAGTTGGGGAATGATTCCGGTGTTTTCACCGGGAATGTTCTAGAAGGGTCCGGAATGTCCGGCACTTCGGAGGGGAAGGGTCATATGAATGTGTCATAACAATATGGAATGGTTGCATCATGTACTAGGTCACTTGGCTGGGCAAAATAAAGGAAGAAATCAAATCCTAGTTTGAAAGTTAAACGCCAATTTGAAAAGTCAAACGACAAGTTTGCTTGGTGGAGGGAGAGTAGGAAACCTACCTGGGGAGGAAGTCCTCCTCCCTCCACCCTCCGGCCAAGGAGGCCGAGTTGGGGGAGGACTCCCTCCTCCCAACCGGCCACCCTCCACCTATATAAGGAGGGGTAGGGCTCCCCTACCCCTCACACCTTAAACCCTAGCTCCTGGCGCCACCACCTGCTGCCGCCGCCTAGGGCCTCCTCCCAAGTCGCCGACTCCGCCGGCTACACCCCTCCCCTTGGTGCTTCTAAACCCTAGATCGCCAAGGCACCTCTCTTGCCTCACCATACTGGCTTCGGCTTAAGGCGAAGCTCTGCGAGATCTCCCCTCTACTTTCGACACCACGCCGTCGTGCTGCCGGAATCGCGAGGAGAGTGCTACAACCTTCGCTGCCTGCTGGAACAAGGGAGAGGAAGGTATTCATCGAGTACCGAACGTGTGACCGACTACGGAAGCGCTGCCGGAACACAGCGCCGGAAGGATCGTCTACGTGATCTTGAGATCGGCAAGTGTACGACTACATCACCCACGATAATCCGCTCTCGTTAACCGCTTTGGAATCTTCGAGGATGAGTTCTTCTATCGACTCGTTGCTACAATCTAGTAGATAGATCTTGGCTTGTTTATGTGCATGCGGTAGAATTTTTTTGTTTTCCATGCTACGAACCCCTACAACTATTGCTACTACAACCTCAAAGCCTCACTTGTCGGTGTTACTGCATGCCTCTTAGCGGTACTACCGTTGAATGGACTTCGTCGCTCCCGAAGCCTACCCGCGCCAGCAGTGCCGCTAGGAGGGCCGGTACTAACACGAGTGGAAGCGTTTGTGTGCAAAAATGGTTCTTTGGCCACCTAATCTTACCCATAGCTTACCAATTCACCACTTGCACTATAAATATCCCATCTTGGCTGAGATACAGGGTTAGTTAGACATAATTTGAGATTAGAATTCAGCTTTGCTCTCCTCTGGTGGGGTCCTCACTCTTTCTTAAGATTGCTATTGATCTCTCTCTTTGGGTCTCTATAAATTTACATTTTCACCTTAGGATTATATCCTTTTTCTTGGCGATCTTTACATCGCGAGTCTCTACCCTACGGGTCTCTCCCACAAGGATTCTAACGATTCGGGTCAATGAGCCCCATCCGTGTTCATCGTGCTCTTCATACTCACTCACACTCACGAGTCAATCCATGAAGACTCGGCAATCACCTCGACGTGAAAACCTCATCGGTACCTCTAAAGATAAATATTTTTATGTTGTTTCTTAAATAAAATGTTGCTTACTAAGGATAGTCTTGAAAAAGGCGATGGACTGGGTATACGGAATGTGCCTTGTGAGTTCACTTTACTTTTAGTATACCTCCGACAACAAATGCCACAAATATGTTTGAAATGGGTTAAATGAGATTGATAAGAAGAAGAAAAAATCTCAACTTCATGTGGAGGTTTGTGTTATAATTTGGGAAATTTGAAAACATTGAAACCATGCCGTTTTACCAAAACTGGTGTTGCCAACATTTTGCAGGTTATCTATAGAGGTATATATTGGATTCACATATGCGGCACTTTCTCCTTGCGGTGAAGTAAAAGGGGACATATTAATTTCGGGTGCAAGCGGCTATACAGGTTATATTCGTGTATTGGAGTCTTTACACTAAGAACAGTCTTAACTCATCATTAACGACCTAAGGAGCGATGTCATTTTTTCTCAAAACCACATGCAAGAAGTCTTAAGTTAAGGCTTAGCGATATACTCCCTCCGTTTCAAAATATAAGATGTTTTAGGTTTGTGAAAAAGATGAATTTAGACTTATTTAGTATGTAGATTTATTCCAAAGTTAAGTGAACCTACATACTAAAACAAGTCTAGATTCATTTTCTTCACAAACCTAAAACATCTTATATTTTAAAACGGAGGGAGTATATAGCAATCACATATGCATCGACCAGTGGCAGGAAGCAACAAGGCGTGTGCACTGTCGAGGGCCCTATCAGGCCTTGTAACAAGCCAGGACAGGGGTCAGCGGGCGAGGGAATTCCACGAGCAGGACAAAGCCCCGTGGCTCCGCATGCATATATACCGCAAAGTCCTCCTCCGGCACGACGGCAGGTTGACGACGACCTCGCTACCTGCCGTGCGAGACAGGTAGCCCCGTGTGTGTGTATATATCGAAAGGGGCGCGAATGCTTTGATGCAATGCAAGCAAAAAAGGCACACGTACGTACGTTACGTAGCAGCAGGTTCATAGTTCGGACAGATCGAGCAGTTTTAGCCTAGACACTTGTGATAGCACCCGGGCGATAAGTGGGGATGGTAGATCATCGTGCCGATTCCTACATGTTTGCGGTCGGCTTGGTCTTTGGCCTGCTCGCAGCCATTCCGGCAGGTATTCCAGATTTCTCTCAACCCTTACTTATTAGTAGGATATGTAAGTAGTGTACAACATAGTGCATCCTCCAATCAAACTACAATTAACATGGATACTACACTCATTAAGGGCCGGGTATATTTTCGTCTAATTGGATTTGTGATTAGTTCCATATATATAAGGGTATATTATAATGGCACGATTGACATTAACAAGTAGTGTAGTGCGCACGATTGACATTAATTAGCTCAACAAGTAGCAACAACAGGTATACGCGCTCCACTGCTCACGAATTAATGGATCATTGATCGGTCAACCAAACCACAGCAGTTGAGTCCATCGGCGTGGGCTACGGCGTCAACGGCAACGACCTGCCGTCGGCGAGCCAGGTAGTGCAGCTCTACAAGTCCAACGGCATCAGCAGCATGCGCATCTACACCGTCGACGGCAACACCCTCCAGGCCGTAAGCGGCAGCAACATCGGCCTCATCCTCGACACCGGCAACACGGAGCTCGCCAACCTCGCCGCCACCGCCGCCAACGCGGACTCATGGGTCAAGACCAACGTGCAGTCGCACCAGGGCCTGAGCATCAAGTACATCGCCGTCAGTAACGAGGTTCCCGGTCAAGGAGGGGACCCGAGGGACATACTCCCAGCCATGAAGAACGTGCAGGCGGCGTTGGACAAGGCCGGCGTCAGCGGCATCAAGGTGTCCACAGCGGTAAATTCCGCCGTCACCGCCGGGTTCCCGCCTTCCCACGGCATCTTCAATGCCTCCTCCGCCTCCCACATGCCGCCCATCGCGCAGTACCTGGCCACCACCGGCGCGCCGCTGCTCGCCAACATCTACCCCTACTTCTCTTACAAGGGCGACCCCACCAACATCCGCCTCGACTACGCCCTCTTCACCGCGCCGGCCACGGTGGTCACGGACGACAACGGCAACTAGTACCAGAACCTGTTCGACGCCCTGGTGGACACCATGTACTCCGCGCTGGAGAGCGCCGGCGCCACGAGCGTCCCCATCGTGGCTGTTTAACTCGGACAAGTCACCAGCGTACAAAATCAACTTCTAAACGGGACACCCGAACGCGCTTACGTACGTGGCAAGATCAGGAACAAGATGCCTATTTAATTTCCAGATTTTGAATAAAGATGCCTGTAAATGCGCAAGTTTGCTTACACGTCAGGCATGCGCTTTATATATACTAGCAGTACTGGAGACGAATATATAATAATATGATGCACATTTGGGATATACTACTAGCTACGTGGTTGTGTGCGAGTTATGAATCAGAAGACGAATGGAATGAAGCATACATATTTGTTGCTTTTCATTTTCAGTTGGTTGATACATGTTTTAATCTTAGCTGATTCATCATTGTAATAAATTATATTATAAAAAAAATTTAATAAAAAATACTGTGTGCATCGCTTGATGCAGAGGCCGGGACTAAGTTCCTATTTCAAGAAAAAAAAGTGAGTAACATGTCCTAGAGCTGTGCACATCTTCGAAACAGATTTTCGTCCCGCTTTATAAATAAAGCACAATCATCCAAGTAGGATACAAGTTCCGAACAAATGAGCAGCCAAATAAGACAAGATACAAACTCCCAAAGAGGAAGCTCAGCGGGCCCACAGAGAAGAGTACTGGCGCGCAGCCTCCAGTAGGGCCTGAAGAATTATTTCCAAATGCTCTCTATCTGCTGTCTAGAAAGTGGGTGCCACTGCTATGGAAGATCCAGCTCATCGCGGCAAACACTAACCAGAAGAGACAACGCCTCCTACTAGTACGGTTTGCCTCGGTCTCGGGGAACTCTTCTAGGTCTTGAGCTTGCCATGCAGGCCCTAAGCCTCTCGAACAAAGCTCCATAGAAACTGGATAGCGGGACAGGTGAACATTATGTTGGTCCTTGTTTTCGGGGTCCCATACAACGGACATAGGCCATTGTCAGTCCCATGTCGCTTGGACACCTCCACCCCTGAGGGTAGACGGTCCCATAGAAATTGCCACACAAAGATCTTGCGATTTAGCGGTAGTGACACATTCCATAGGGGAGTCGTCCACGGAAACACAAGCCCTCGAAAGAGGGCCCGGTAGGACGAGCTAACAGAGCAAGTCCATGACGAGTACAATCGCCAAGATACACAGTCAGGTGCATTCGATAAGACAAGCTAACGGAGAAAGTACATGACAGGACCTCAAAGGCTTGTGACCTTGACCACACGGAGGGTTCTCCCGTACGGGATGTTTCAGGTCCCCACATGGCATGCCTCAGCCACAAGCAACACAAATAGCAAAGAGAGAGGGAAGCTCAACTCTAAGAGGGGTACCGAGAGCCAGAGATCTGGACCATGCATGATCATCAGTTCTCTAGATCCGCCAATGAATGGACTATTTTGTGTTTTTGCTCATTTGAGTATCTCTGTTGATCATCTTGTGTTAGCTGTAGCATCTTTTGTAAGATGGTGAAGTGAACTGGTACACTGTTCTTGCAGGGGAGAGGAACTTTTAACATGCACACATGAGATACCCTGTATATTCGTACGTTGGTGTTGGAGATTTATGTCGCATTTTAATTTTTGTCCGAAGTTGTCATGTTTTAGAATGTTGCAAACTATCTTTTCATGGTTGATTCTAGTTACATCAGGTTTTCTTTTGTTTTAAAATGCATCATCATTTTTCCTTTTTTGTATTGGAAAAATTGAGTTGATCACGCAAGGCTCATTTTTCAGCAAGGATAGGCCAACAGCGTGTTCAAGCTTGTTTTTTTCATGTACCTAGGGATAGGAATGAAACTCAAAAATCTTACTAACTAATAATAAAGTGTGACTTAAAATCCTATAATGAATAGTTCAAGCAAGCTAGACTTTCCTTTTAAAATAAAGGAAAATGATTTATATATTTTCACTTCAAAAATTTATTTGATACAAGGATCTAAGATAGAAAGGACCCCTAAAAAACACACAAAAATCTAATCTCCTCGAATAAAATGACCCATACTTTCTCCATCCGCTAAGCGCCACAATTTCACTCCTCTCTTGATCTTAGCAATAATGACGGATGGCAAGGTGGCAAAGTGCCAAAAAAAATCCTTGCATACTTGCTTTCCAAATCTCTCATGAGAAAGCACGAGGAGCGAGGCTAAGGATTTTCTTGCGCTGATATCTGTTTCGAATCACCTCCCATCGTCCCCCAAGTTTTGACGTCATCGGCTCTACCTTCCAAATCCTATGGGTTCAAGATTTCTAAACCAAGATATTCTGTTTGATAGCCATCAAAATGCCAATGGAAAACCGTACAAAAGAATAGGTGAGAGTATGTCTCCAAATTTTGTGCACGATGCGTCAACCGTAGAATTTTAGAGGGTGGTATGTTTTTCAAGAGGATTTATTGTGGTTTCAGTGATATGCCAAAAGTTTGATGTAGGTGGGAGACCGGAGATGCACTATTGACTTTGTTACCCGCGAATTTTCAAGCACTAGTCAAAAATAAGAGGGGGGATATATTGAACCGGGGACATCTGAACCCAACTCACCGATCAGAGTGGGGAGAGAAGAGAGGGGATCTAAAAGAAAAAAGTACTCCCTTCGTTTCAAAATAAGTGACATGATTTTTCCTCTAGGTATGCATGTATCTTTGTCTAGATACATATATATATATCCAAATAAAGCTACGTCATTTATTTTGGGCCGGATGGAATACTCTGTTTTTCAGTGGTAGAATGGTCGCATTTGCAAGTTTGAAAGATTGCAAAAGAAAACCCACTCATATAGTCACATAGATAATCGGTGCATGTACCCATTAGACACACACATAGAACGAGTGGCGTGAACCAACGAAGCACGCACTGCCGACGCCCCTATGAGCCCTTTGAAGAAGCCATGCTAGCAGTTAGAGGGACCGGAAATTCCACGAGCATACCATGCGTGGCACTGCATACATACCGCCAAGTTCTCCGAATTTGCCCGGGGAACGAGACGACCTTGGCCACTCCCGACGGATCGAGTCAAGTAACCACATAGTAATAAGGGCAGACTCGATGGCGACCGGTGTTCAGTTTGTTTCCACGAGCCAATGAACAAGTTGGACATGCACCTGCAGCAAGCAATATACTCCCTCTATTCTAAATTAGTAAGCATATAGTTTTTGATTAAAATAAAAAAAATTAAAATTTGACCAACTATATAGAAAAGGTGCTAATATTTATAATATCAAAACATTATTGTTAGAACCTTTATAAAATATATTTTTATATTAGTGCATTTGGTATCGTAGATATGTATATTTTTTCTTATATAATCGAATTTTTAATTTTGACTAAAAACTATATGCATTCTAATTTAGAATAGAAAGAGTAAACTCTCCCTGCCGGTCCCCACTAAAACGACAGTAATGTTATACTTACGGACGAGACTTACAGAAGAAACCTACGGACGCAGTCGTGGCTTCAGGAGATTGGCCCACGCTCACACAGTTGCTCCAAGAATTCAGCTGAGAACGAATAGAAGCACGCCACATTTGTCCGTAAGCCACTTCCCGTGACAATTCGTCCGTAATCTTAGCATTATTGCTAAAACAAATACAGGAATGCGCACAGTAGCTAGTGCCTACTTGCTCTAGTGGTGGAAAATGGAAACCGATCGGAACATGCATGTATGTTGGACTCGTTCGTGAGCAATAATCAACGTGTGATGCGCCAAACTTGATCATCGGTAGTGCAGCAGCTAGATAGGGGATTTTCATATTTTTTTTGCATATATATAGGGGTGAGTGTGCTTGGTGCATCGGAAATGCTAGATTTACGGAAAAGAGGTTACGGATAAATTTTACAGACAAACGTGGTGAGAAGTGATTGGTTTAATTTCCTATGACTCCCTGATTTCACACGTAAGATGAACAGCCAGTGGCAGGAAGCAACGAGCGCGCACTTTCAGCCCACGAAACGGGGGCCAGGTCAGCGGTCACCACACCAAGGAAATTCCACGAGCGCGGCTCTGCATACAGCCAAGTTCTCTTCCAGGCGACCGTGACCGCCGGTACCTCCCGTCGACGAACCTCAGTCCTGGACGGATTGAGTCAATAAGCCGGTACGAGTCGATGGTGACCGGCATTCAAACCGTTTCCACGGGCCAACGAACAAGTTGGGCATGCACTCGCGCCGGCTGCCGGTCATGGCTGCTACCGATCGATATACACTAAGGCCATTTCTAATCGATTCCCTAAAATAATCGGTTAGAGAAGTAAAAGTATGCGGCGGCGGCATCTAACTAAACTTTTAAACGGTTAGAGAAGTAAAATTATACTCATTGGAGGAGTAAAAGTGGCTACCTCTCCCTCACTCGCCGCCCATACCCCGCCGCCCCTACCCCGGTCCCTCTGCCGCCGTTCGGCCTACGTCTTCCTCACTCGCCGCCTTTTGCCGTCGCCGTAATCGACGGGGCGAGCTCGTTTTCGCCGGTCGCCGTCCCGATTTGGAGCAAATCGGGCTTCATCGTCGTTGAATCGCCGCAACTTCGAGCCGTCGGAGGCTGGGAAGGCTACAGAAGGCAGACACCGTCGCCCTCGACGCCTCCTCTGCCCTACCCGATGACCGCCAGGCCAACCTCGTCGCCTCCTCCGCCCGTGAGGTGTTCAACCGAATAGCAATGTGAGGTTTTTTAGCCGAATTTATTTGTTTTGGTTTTCAAATTTGACCGGCGCCGTTGTCGTGTAGATGAAGAGGTTCAGGGAGTACATCTTGGACGACTCATCGTCGGAGGAAAAGGAGGAGGACGACAACGACGTCGAGATGGCCATGGCCATTATTTTGAACGATGAAGTTCGGCGGCCGAGGCTAGGATCACAGTTCGGCCGCGCATACATCAACCGTGATATAGCCGAGGGCCATGCCAAGATTACGCGTGACTATTTCAACGCCAATGCCACCTATCCGAAGAAGTGCTTTCGCCGACGTTTCCGTATGCTTAATATTTGTTTTGTAAACTTAATATTTATTCATTCATAAACATTTTATTTGATTGTATGTGAACTATGCCGAATGTTTGGCTATTGATAGTTTGATTTCTACAAAAAAAAAAGTTTTACCCCTCTAATATTTAGGGGTTCGGTTCGGCGTCGACCTCCTTTAGAGGAGTATATTTACTTCTCCGAAGTTTACTCCTCCGTTTACTTCTCTAACCGATTGGGGATCGGTTAGGGATGTAAATGACACTTAAATGGCATCCGCAAGTCTCGTTTATTCAAAATCTTAGTTCTTTGTTTTAGAAAAAACAAACTTTATTAAACTAGAGTACTAATAAACGATATTACGCGGGATTAAATGGTGTGCCACTTACATCCCTAGGATCGGTTAGAGATGCCCTAAGCTCCACTAAACAGAGAATAGCAATATACACAGTGCTAGCTAGCTAGTGGCAGAAAATGGAAACCGATCGGAAATGTATGGTGGTGGACTGGAGCGGGAGCGATCAACGTGTGATGCGCCAAACTTGATCATCGGTAGTGCAGCAGCTAGTGATTTGCATTTTTTTTGCATATATATAGGGGTGAGTGTGCTTGGTGCATTGCATACAAACATAAACGGGAGAGTAGGATCGAAGATGGCCAATCGCCAAGGCCTTGCTTCCATGTTTGCAGTGACAGCACTGCTCTTTGCAGCCGTCGCTACGTTTCCAGCAGGTAAATACTACTAGTATATACTACAATATGTGGATATGCACATCTATATGTTTGTTGGAATCGTACATGAAATAATAAACGAATGGTATTTTTGTATGTGCTTGCATTGGCATAAAAAGAGTGCAGTGCTCACCGGGCAGCTGACGCTCGCGGACATACCAAAGGTATCATCTAAGCTGCCGCATCCTCCTCATAAGTAACTAAACCCTTATTACGTGCATGTTGCTTGTCTGTATTTTTGGAGGAAATTTAACTCAACTGATTCGATGGTAACAGGCGTGCACTCCATCGGCGTCTGCAACGGCGTCATCGGCAGCAACCTGCCGTCACCGGCCGACGTGGTGAAGCTCTACAGGGCCAAGGGCATCGGCGCCATGCGCATCTACGCCCCGGAGACCAACGTCCTCCGCGCGCTCAGCAGCACCGGCATCGGCCTCCTCATGGACGTGCCCAACGAGAACATCACCGCCTTCGCATCCACCCCGTCCGCGGCCGCCGCCTGGGTCAAGGCCTATGTGCAGCCCTATCCGGGAGTCTCCTTCCGGTACATCGCCGTCGGCAACGAGGTGATGGACGTCAACGCGCAGAAGGACATCCTCCCGGCCATGAAGAACCTCAACGCAGCGCTCTCCGCGGCCGGCCTCGGTGGCCGCGACATCAAGGTGTCCACCGCGCTGAGGTTCGACGTCGTCACCGACACCTTCCCGCCCTCCAGCGGCGTGTTCGCGAACGACGACTTCATGGACCCCATCGCGGAGTACCTGGAGACCACCGGCGCGCCGCTGCTGGCCAACGTGTACCCCTACTTCGCCTACGTGGGCGACACCACGGACATCCGTCTAGACTACGCGACTTTCCAGCCGGGAACCACCGTGACCGACGACGGCAATGGGCTGACCTACACGAGCCTCTTCGACTCCATGGTCGACTCCATCTACGCCGCGCTGGAAGACGCCGGCACGCCGGGGGTGAAGGTCGTCGTGTCTGAGACCGGGTGGCCGTCTAGCGGCAGCTCCGCCGCAACTGTCCAGAACGCGCGAACCTACAACCAAAACCTGATCAACCATGTCGGCGGGGGCACGCCCAAGAGGCCCGGGCCGCTGGAGACATACATGTTTGCCATGTTCAACGAGAACCTCAAGACAGGGGACGAGACAGAGAGGCACTTTGGGCTGTTCAATCCGGACAAGTCGCCGGCATACACCCTCAGTTTCTGAGACGACTGAGATTCTCAGAGACATGATCCTTCTGGGTTTGAAATAAACTGGCCGTGGGTTAAATGCAAACATGCACCTCGGGATGTCTAGTACAACTACTAGTAGAGTGTTATTAGTTCAACTCAGGATTCGATGCAAACATGCACTCTCGAATCCTCAATACAAACAAAACCGTGCAGCTTCAAGAGAGGGCAAAACCTCATGATCATAGCATTTGTCATGACTGTGAGAACATGTAGAAGAAAAGAGAGCATACCAAAATGATATCTTGAAACAAAGCAGGACTTGACATAACAATAATCTTATAAGGAAGAAAAGAAAATAAATTTTCAGTGTGTAGTTCTATGCAAAAAAAAAAAAGTAAACTCGTACTAACACATGACCCCCAAAAACACCAAAGCAGATTTCTTGCACCATGATGCATATTGCCACAATTATCAGAACGGTTCCTGACTATATGAACTTTTCACAAGTTTCCTCTCAAAAAAGAAATACTTCTCATGTGTTTTACCTCAAAAATGAACTTCTCATAAGTTTCCAAAACCCGAATGATGGCCAATATTTGTGAAAAATAACACTCAGTTCCTTGATCAGCATCAACTACTCTTGCGATCTTCATCTCAGAGACAGCCCACACAGGGAGCAGTCCCCCCTCTAGTTCAGAGTATTTGACCCACTACAATTCTTAAACCAGTTTCGACTAAAGTTTACAACACGCAATGGATTTCATTACTATTTCACCAACAGCAAGAATATTTTGTTAGAACTATCATGTAAGTTCCCTTTGATCACTTGGAAGCTTCACTTTCTTGCACCTGCACACAATAACTTGAAGCTTTAGAAACAATGAAATTTCCTTCACACAAAAGCATGCGATCCACAGCTAAGAATTGCAAGCTCAAAAGGTAAGAAAATGAGCACAGTAGAATATACTGTACTTGAAATAACAATGTCAACCATGCTATTTCATTTATTACTCCATTTGATTACGTGTCATTTCAGCAATGGTTTGGATTGACCACTGTAGCATCTTCAGACGTCAAAGCTAGTGCATCGAATAGAAATCTGCAATGTCAACCATGCTATATTGGCCCGTTAAAAGCGTGTGAATTCCTCGTGGAATACAACAACATTTCAATAGCCTCCACACTGAGCAAACACATATTGCTAATCTATTGATATTACACATTGTCTTGCAAAGATTCATTTCTGCTTTATGCTATTACAGCCTAACTATACTTGTTTACAATAATTTTCATAGATGATGTACAACTTGTAGCAGATGGGTTTAGCTTTACTGTTTTCCGAAAAGGTAACTATTATTAGAGTGTGGAAATAGAAAACAGGATGGTGTATACATGACGAATTTGAGTGTCTTTTGCTATAGCATTAGTACTTCAGATTAAGAGTCTATGTTTACTTAACAAATATACTCCCTCTGAGCCTAATGTATTTAGTAGGAGTTCAGATTCAGAGTCTATGTTTACTTAACAATATAGCATTAGTAGGGGTTCATATTTGAGTGTCTTTTGCTATAGCATTAGGACAGAGGGAGTATATAGCATCAAAATCATTAGTTCAGATTCAAAATCTTTGTATTTTTACAATCCAAAATATTATGAATTCATAATTCGAGTCTTTTTTTTACCTACGATGTATACAATTCTTTCTTTTCCTTGTGTTTCTTTGTACAAAAATATGGATCTGAGCCTAATGTAGTCCACACAAATCAGAGATAAGAGACTGAATTACAAAAACATAGCAAGAGATGGAGAGGAGATATTACCGATGTGATGATGCTCTGGCTCAGATCAAGAAATCCCATGGAAGGCTTCAGATCCAAGCACTGGGCTCTTAACCAGTCAACCTAAAACACTTCCACAGGTATCTTCACCGCACCTCACCAGGACGGCAGTCGTTGTGCCGGCCTGAACCACCATCCTCCCAGTCCCAGAGGGGTCAGGGTCAGGGACGCATGAAGCGAGGTTTGGGGAAGAACAGAAGCTGTGGAGTCGCCCCACCGACACCGCCCCGGCTGCTGCTGCACAGGTGATGCGCGTTGACCAGATGGACGCTATGGGGGGCGCAGCGGTGCTCATGTGCACGGCGGTGGGGCTGGGCATGGTGACAGGGAGGCAGGGCAAGGAGCAAGAAGGGCGCAAAGAGACGCAGAGCAGTACCTTACCAGCAAACTGACCACGAGACTGGCCCCACCTGGCAGCTAAACATTGGCTGAGAGCGCTCCCAGCCAACCAGGATTGCAGTTTAGAGGTATTCGCCAGCACAATCAACTGACAGAGGATATCAGACGTTGACTAGATTCCCTAGTTCAACATCTGCACTTCATTTGTCCTACAAGGCTACAACCTATTGGGCATCACATCTTCGTATGCTACTCCAGGCTGCTCATCAACCTTACCACAACTTCCAATAAACTTCCTACTCTTTTTTGATAAGTTAGTACCCTTTCCATATGCACTCACATTTCAGCAAAACGGTCATGTTTATGTTTCGAGAAACCATAAGAGGATATTACCTTACATAGTCTTGACACTATGTAACCCTCTTTAAAATTTCAGTTTGAAACACACATGGTTTTGCATATGTAACGAGCGCAGAATTAGTAGCATAAAATCCTATCTTGAAGAAGTAATATTAATGAGAGGTTCACTCTATGACTACTGTCTAAAAGAGGACGAAGTCAGCATATCACAGGATGTTTTTACCTCACGAGGTGTTGACTGACGCTGCACTCCAGGAGGTGGAGGCTGCCAAGATGCACCAATAGGCAGCTCCAGAGTAGGGGTAAGCTGCAGCCACTGTGGTTGGAAGTTGCCATAGCCTGTGTGTGCGCCATAGGAAAATGAGTTAGGGGCAGCAAGTTGCTGTGAATACCCATAGTAGCTGGCTCCATTGCGATAGTTGAAGCATGGCTGGGGTGCCTGAAATCATAGGCAGCAGCTTATGGTAAATGAGGGGAAAACGGACATATAGGCAACACGTCAAAAGAAGCACATCAGTACATCACAGCATAGCAGAAATAGATAATTTCATCTTTGTTACTTATTATATTATAGTGACCTCAAATAATGAATTTATTATAATGGTTTAGTTGCTTTTAGACTTGCTGATTAAAAATATTTAAACTTGGTGCCCATAGCTTTTTTTTCCTCTTTTACTTTCAGAAGGCACAATGAAACAATGCACAAAACATGTCAAGTTGGGTCCATCGGCCATGATGGCCTATGCGAGAGAATTACTACTAAGAATATGTATCTTGCGAGTATTTTTAACAAGTGGAGATGGTCCATTCCAGAGCTACAGGTCAACAGAGGAGATAGCACAATATCATAGGCTTCACCAATGTTTTTACCTCATGAAGTCCAAACTCACTGCTAGACGTCAACTGCTGTTTTGATGATGGCCACAGTGGTTGGTAGTTGTGACGACCATGTACAGGGGCCAATGATGCATACCCAGGGCCACAGGGTCCATTTGGCTTGTTGAAGCATTGCTGCATTGCCTGGAATGGTACATTCTAATTAATCTTGCTGTATGAAGATGAGAAAATAGACAAACGTGAAACAGGGTATATGGAATACAACATACCAGATTGTTTTGATGGGGCCGCAATGAAAGCCCAGGGGCGTAGCACGGCGCATCCCACTTGTTGAAGCACTGCTTTTGTGGCTGGAAATGATGCATTCTAATTAATCTTGCTGAATGATGTTAGGAAAATGTATCCGAAACAGGGCATATGGAATTCAACATACCAAATTGTTTTCAACAGGATGGACCTGGGAAATATGATCATTCTGTATAACAGTCTCACCACCATTCTGTGCACGCCTGATTTTCTCAGACAATTCTATTAGGCTGAGGAACAGAAAGTCAATCAGACCCAATATGGCAATATCAGGTAAAACTAATTAGCGCTATCAAACTATAGAATGAACTGATCTAAATCAGATCATATAGCAGCTAGGAAGAGAGTTCTGATATAGAATAAGAAACTTGCCTTTGGACTGTGGTCCTTGGTTCGCAGGAACTGGGCTCACCCACACGGATCTATGCACAGAAGTGAGGGCAAGTTAGTTGGCAGCGATTCTTTGAAATAAAAGGTGATGTGAAATACTAACTGAGGTATTGCTTGGAAGACTTGCAGAGCTGCTAGCCTCTGTGATCTTGCGACATGCTGAGACTTGAATGCCTACACAAACCGCTAAATTCATAAGCAACACAGATCCCAATGTTTTTAGGGAACAGGCAAAGATGCAGGCTCCATCAAATGGGTCCAGACAGACAAACAAACAAACAAGGCAGTCACAGCAAGAAGATAACTAAGAGCATAAGGATAGTAAGAAGCATTGCATAGGCGTGCAAATAACTAGACATACCTGGAGTCATATCCATATGGTGGGACAATGTACAGGCAAGGAAAGGATGTTCAACGTCATAGCAACGATCGTAATAAAAATCATCCGGAAGATAATACTGTCCGGTTGCTTTCAGTGCCTTGTTTCCTATGTCAACAGCAGCCACCCATCCATCCCAATGACTGATTTCCACCAGAGATTTGAGATAAAGAATATCGCCACCATCCTCCGGGCTCAGGATGGGGAAAGCTGAGTAGAGGTCCTTGAATGTCACCTGCTGGCTCTTTATGTCAGAAACATGAGCAGCGCAAGTCTGGCGCCAAAAGTTAGACCATGACGACGAAACTTCCCGGCTCCATGTCACAACCCTCCAGGCATCCCTAAAGGAGGACAGCTGCTGCTTGGGATTCCCATCGACGGCTTTGCGCTTGAGCGACATGATCAGGTCTGCATCGTAGATAATATTATCCTCCTTGCTTTCAGGAGGAGGATTCTCCATCTCAACAAACTTGAGCACGCCATTGACGCATGCGAGATCCCGAAACCAGCTTGCTGAGTGGGATTCTTTGTCCTCTGCAGGGTGTCCTTTCACCTTTTTGGTGGGGGGAATGGGGTGTTTTAGTTTGTACCTGTTTCCAGGCAACGGTTCGGGCAACGGGATGAAGAAGCTTACACCCCCGCCACCACCACCAGTGGGATCGGGATCTTGAAGAAGAAGCAGGTCGCACACCAGCAGGCCGTGTGATAGATCAACCCACCCCATTAAGCCGCCTTGTCCAAGCGTGATCACCTTGTCGGGTATAACCCTGTCGACCCCAGGACATGGATTGTGCAATGTCCTGGTGCTCCATGATTTTGTCTGGGACGAGTAGATTCGAAGCTGGTAGCCGTCGTCCAAGGACGGTGCATCACGGAGAGTGGCCAGGAGATAGTGGCCGCCCCCGAGGCCGAGGATGCCAAACTTGGTGACCCTGCGCATATCATCAAAATCACCGAACCCGTCGTGGGGAGAAGGGATCCGCTCGAGCGACGGTGGGGACCCGGCCTTGTAAAGGAAAAACTCGCGGGTGCCGCCGGAGCGGGCGAAGACGGCACGGAGGAGGACGAAAGGGCCGTCGGCGCCGACCACGCGTGGCATAACAGAGAAAAGGCACTTCTCCGCGCCTTTGGTGCAGTGGATGGAGAAGAGGGACAGCTGCGGTGGCTGGGCCACCCAGAAGGAGACCGCTATGGTGTTGCCGTCTTTGGATTTGGCGGTGGCCGTGGTGTCGTTCGTGCAGGCGGTGAAGCGCGGTTTCCGGGCGAGGAGAATCGAGGCCAGCCGGCCTCCATTGGGGATAGCGGCGTCGCCCATCAGGGTTTGTTCCGATCCGATTTGGGGGATTAGGGTTACCGCTCTAACAAATCTTGAGGAAGGTCGGTCGGACAGGATTTGGGGACTAGAGTTTGATTTTGATTGAATTTGGTGGAGAAAAGAAGAGGATTTAGGTTGGGTGGTGGGAAAGAATTCATACCTTGAGCATGCGTGTGGACAAGGTCGCCGGGCAGAGATGGCTGCGGACGGCGGCGGTGATCGGCATCATCGCCAGCGGAATCGCGCGAGGCTGGGGTGCGTCGCCTGCGGGGTGGGCCGGAAGAAGGTGGATGGATCTGCTCCTGGCAGAGCGAGCTGGAGGATGGGGTGGCCGGCGACCGAGCGGCGGCGTCGATCGCGCGAGAGAAGGAAAGAGAATCGAGCTGGTTGTGTGGTAACCGCTGTATTGGGCCGGATTCAAGTTGCAGGAGGCTCGTGTCACATTCAGGCTTCAGGGCCGGGCATCGTGGCCAACGGGCCGGCCCGGCACGGCCCCAGCCCGGCACACGGTAAACGGGTTGCACGTGGCACGGCCCGCCGTGGCCCGTCAGGCCATGTGCCGTGCCGGGCCAGCACGCGTGCCCCGCCTGGCGGCCCGAGCCCGGCCCGAGCCGTGGCACGTGAGGCACGCGGACATGTTGGTCTTTTTTCGTTGGCCCGTCCATTTAACATATAAAAAGACGCGCGTCTCTTAAGAACAGATAAATTTCCTTAGAGCAGGTACAATCCTGGACGCTAAATATAGCCGCTTAGAGCAAAAAAAAATAGCAGAAAAACAGATTAATTCCTAAGCGACCGGGATCCCAATGGAAGACGCTAATCACGGATGGAAAACTGCCTTCCTGATTTCCCCGTAGAGAGAGAAAAGGCGTAATAAGAGTCGCCGCTAAGTCTTGCGTCGATGGCGGATAGACGTCAGGAATAAAAGTCTGAACCGCCGATCGACCGGGAAAAGGATCCTGGCGCCCACGGATAGCGTCTCCCGTTGTTCATGCCCTTATCGTGTTGGTTGAAGGACTGGTCTTGAGGGGTCAGGTCGCGAGTTTGATCCCCCGGTGGACATCATTTTGCCTAATATTCCTATATACTCACCGCATGCGAGCTTGCCTAATATTCCTATATACTCACCGCATGCGAGCTTGACGGGTCGTGACGGGCACGACCCGGCTTCTCACGGGCCGGCACGGGCCCGACACGTCGCGGGCCGGGCCGGGCTAGTGCTGGGCTTTCCTCGCGGGCTCACGGGCTAGCCCGCCAAAAGGCGGCCCGTTGGCCAGGATTGGGCAGGGCAGCCTGCAGAACGACAGCAGAATAATACTAGCAGTCAGCAGACGCAATTGCAGCGAAATATAATATTCGCCAAACCAAATATAAACGATAGAGAGATAGTCTGATTCAACAGATATAGATAACATAAAGTAAAGCTTATTCATCCACCTTTCGGTTACTGAACAAGAAGATGAAGGAATACCAAACCCCTTGAAAATATTATTAATCATTTTATGAGGATTGCACTAATTACTAGTCGAGTTTAGTCAAATTAAACACGCTTATTTAGTTTGAGTTGTCTATGGTCAAGACACTGTGCTCCAAGTAGTTCATAACTGCAGACATGACTTTTCGAAAAGATTTACCCCGAAGGGGGTGCAAGAATACAACACATGCATGCTCAACCTCGGAGAAAAAACAAATGAAAGAAAAAGGTATCATGACAAAGCACGCTCAGAATTCAATAGTTATTATAGGGATACCGCAACAAAGTTGGTCGGGCTCTGAAATGGACCCAGAGTTTGTGGCGATGATTGAAAAAGACGGGGAATCCGAAAGTATGATTGGGCTTATCCAAACAGTGTTGGCACAATCCTAAATATTATAGTAGTAAACCGCTTCTCGAGCAACAATAGTAAATAATTTAGTAAAGCACGACATAAGTACAAGATAGTAGTAAAGTCCAAACTAATTGTGGCTCTAAAGATAGTAGTAAAGCCCCAAACTAATTGTAGCTCTGAAAAATAAACTCTGAACTAAGATTGTACCAAGTGGGTCACATAGGTCCCACATGTGTATAGTGCTATAGTTAAGAAACAGACACCAAGTACTCGGATCCTACGGGACACAACTGAGCGGATAAAAGCCAAACTCAAGTATTTTCTATTGGTGCCTCTTTCTTTAGTTATCCCAATACTATACAGTTTAGTTGTTTAGGGCACCTCATTATCCTTGCACAAACCCTACACATGCAATTCTATGACTCACATGGTTCAATCAACTTTTGTAGTAATGTCTGATAGGATAGAGGGAACACGCTTTTATAGTAAGGCTAAAAAGTAAAGGCTATGCATCATTTGGGATTGTAATTTAATAAAGAATCACGTCATATAATATAAAAGTAAATATAGAGGTATATGTGCTATCAATATAAATGCAAGCGGAGGAATGCTTGCCTGATATCTTTGAGGGGTAATAGCTAGGATCCGGGTAATATTCAGTAGACTCATGATAACCTTCTTGCTTAGCGTTTATTCGGATAAAAACCAAACACAAGGATCCAATAAATAAAATACGCAAATATACGAAGCATATGCAAAAAGCAATACATGGTATGCCATGATGAAATAATACACATTTACATGGTATATAACATGGTATGGCATTGGTGGAACATTATCAACAAGAATAAATCATTTTCCTATTTTATTTCACATTTGTTTTTCATAAATAGTTCTGGTTATTCAAGTTCTTCATGGTGAATAATGCAATTGCAAGTATGGAATATATAGTTGGAAAAGACGCGTTGCGCTGATCGATTTAGACATATTATTTATCAAATTATAATTTATAGAATTAAAGTTATAAATTATTTAAGAAATAAGGATTTTTATTGGAACAATTCCGAATTTTTTATTGTTCAAAAAATAATTTTAAATATCATATTATTAATATTTGCATTTTTATCAAGTTTGGTATATAATATATTTTATTGGGCCCTGCTACTCATCATTCAGTTGGAGTTCTAAAATCATCTGGATCCCTTTTGCTATTACCAAAATCTATGATGCTCACTTTCTTTCCTTGTAGAGGTAGCCTCCCCATGATAGCATGGGATATCTCCAATATGTCACGGACTTTTCAATTTTCAGTAGATTAAACTGACATCATTAGCAATGATCCTAAAGTTGGTAACGAACATCAAAACTGATTATCCTTTCAATCTCCTCTTTTTTGTTGTTCGATGACAACAAGAGGATTTTGCATGGAATTCTTAATATGAAACATAACTATGCTCCCCCTAACGATGTGCAGCAAGATATACATCTCATACAAAGCATATCTGGTAATAGAAAGTAAAGGCTTGCATAGAGTAGAGAGATTACCACCTGAGTCTTTACCATTACAATAATAACCTGGGCATAGCATGTCCACACACATAGAGTAGAGAGATAGTCTCACAAGAAACAAGGAAAACAAATGTTCGAACTTTAAGATAAAGGGCATAAGAAAATACAAAACAACCAAATGCCCATCCCATGCAAATCCCGAATGATCCTAATAGACATCTTCTCTCCCTTTGGCATCAAAACGCTAAAAAGGGAAACGACCAAGCTAGCGCCCCAAATGAATCACTCGTAGTCATCATCGTCATCGCTTCATCCTCATCCTCTTCCTCCTCATAGTCATCATCACCACCTGGGGCCACGGGTCCTTTGCCATGAGGGCGAGAGGGGGAAGTACCCTGAGTACCAAAGCCATAAGTGACCTCAGAGAAGGTCTTCCAATCAACTAGGCTCTCGTTCATTGCGTTCCATGCACCAAAGGAGAGAGTGTGATCTGATTCCACTGACTATTCAGCTCCACGCTCATCATTGTATTCTGCCTCTCCTTCATCTACTTCCTATTCACCTTGAGCCTTAATCTCCTTAAGGAGCTTCTCAATTCTATGGTTGATCTTGTAGGAGGCATGATGTTCCTTGCGAATATCCACATTCGTGCAACACAGTGTCTTCTCCCAAAAGGATGCCTTCTTGACCTTTTCCCGAACATACTCAGGGGTGACAGGAGGCATAGGAGCATTGGAGGCATTATTCCTTCTAGAGCCCCTTGGAGGAGTGGGAGCCCGCTCTGCCTCCGAAATCTTATCATCCTCACTTGCATGAGGCTGCTTAGGAGTTGGACCCATCCTCCCCTTCTTTTGGAGAGCCACAGAGCCATGCTCTACAAAATTAGGAGGAATGGCAAGAGGTGAACCATGGGGCTGAGTGTTGATGAGCCTCATAACAAGAGCTGCATATGGAGGAGATTTTCTAAAAAGTATGGAATGATGCATCTCCTAAAAAATGAAGTCCATGATATCAATAGTGAATCCTTCAGTAGTCGGTCCAGCACACACCCCCTTGTGAGCATGATGGAGCAAGTTGACAAGCCCACACCGAATAGCATCATCATTTCCAGCACTAGGGGAAATGGTGTGGCGAAATATCCTTAGCAACAAATTGTAGAGAGGCTTGAGTCCCTTGGACTCCCCAACAGTGCAATTGCTCCCATATAGAGGTGCGAGCTTGTTTTTGTTGTTTCCAAGAGAAGCATCATGCATACGGTTCCCAACAAGAACAGACACGCCATGGAAAGTCTCGTGAATGGCTCTGGCAAAATCAAAAAAGGTTGCAGAGCAGCGGACGTTACCGGTCATCCAAGTCATGGTCCTTGCCTCATCAGTACCAAATACAACAGTGGCATAAAATTGTTGCACAAGGGTGACGTTGTCGTCCTCACGGAGTCCCATAAGACCATGCATCCCAAATTCTTAGTGATCCAAAGAGCATATGCGAAATAGTCATTTCCACGCATGTTGTAAAAGTCCATAACCTTTTGTGGACAAACTGGGGACTTGGTGAGTTTGCGATATATATACTGCATGAAAACCTTTTTCTCTTTCCTCCAATAGCATGGGTCCTCACTGGTTCTTGGCATGTCAAATAAGTTCATCTGATGCAGATCACGGTTGAAAGTACAAAGGAAGTCGCCTAGAGGGGGGTGAATAGGCTTTTAAAAATATTACGGTTTAGGCTCAAGTAAATGCGGAATAAAACTAACGTTTAATTTATTGAGCACAAAACCTAGCCACTAAGTTCACCTAGGTGCACCAACAACCTATGCTAAGCAATACAAGAAACAAGGTGATAGCAAGGTATAAATACTTCAAGCACGATGGCTATCACAATGTAAAGTGCATAAGTAAAGGGTTCGGTTGAGAGATAACCGATGGACGCGGAGACGAAGATTTGTTTCCCGAAGTTCACTTCCAAAGAAGCTACGTCTCCGTTGGAGAGGTGCGATGGCGCAATGCTCTCCGAACGCCACAAATGGATCACCTCGAGGTGTGGTGGCTCGATGCTCACCCAACGCCACACAAGGCCTCACCCCGGATGCGGAAGCACGCAACTCACCGACGCCACAAAAGGCTCACCCTATTCTCCCAAGTGCGCACCACAAAAGGCGGGCACTTGCTCCACTATGGGACGCTTGAGGGCGGTCACCGAACCCGTACAAGATTGGGGCTAACTCCACAACTCAATTGGAGGCTCCCAACAACAAAGCCACAAAAGGCCAACAATGCCACAAAAGGCCAACAACGCCACAAAAGGCTACACGACCACAAAAGGTCAACAAGACCACAAAAGGTCAACAGTCCAACCACACAACCGTCTAGGGTTCCAAGGAACCCAAGAGAAACAAGCTCACAAGCTTGAACTCGCCGAATCTCCGAGGAGAACTCAAACCTATGCACCAAATGCAAGGGCAAGTCCTTCTCCCCCAAATTCCAACAGCTACAAAAGCTATTGGGGGAATAAGGGAGGAAGAACACAAGAGTAGAACTCAAACCTATGCACCAAATGCAAGGGCAAGTCCTTCTCTCCCAAATTCCAACAAAGCTACAAAAGCTATTGGGGGAATAAGGGAGGAAGAACACAAGAGGAGAACACAAAACTCTCCAAGATCTAGATCCCAATGATTCCTTCACAAAGAAGGGATTTGACTTGGGGGGATTGTAGATCTAGATCTCCTCTCTCAAATCCCTCAAAAAGATGCAAGAATCATAGGAGGGGAAAGGGAGAGGGAAAGCTTCTTCAAGGTTGACAATGGAGGAGAGAGAGAAAGCCAAGAACCAAGAAGAAAAGCTAGTACCCACGAAGGGGAAGAGGAGCCCCTTTTAAAGGGATCCCAGATCTGCCCGTTATGGGCATTCGCGACACCTGGCCGGAACTTCCGTGGGAGGCCGGAAGTTCCGGTGGCACCCAGCCAACGGACGAAAACTGCGGAGCGAGAAACTGAAAAAACGAAACAGACCGTTGACGCCCGCTCCAGAAGCGCAACCGAAAGTTCCGGTCAAAACGGACCGGAAGTTCCGGTGAACTTCCGAGCGAGCAAGTTCCGACCAGGTTCCGGCTAAATAGAACGCTTCAAAACAGAAGGTTACTGAACGTGAGCGTAACAAGAGCCGGAAGTTCAACCGGAACTTTTGGCGGCAACTAGGCCTGAGCGGAACTTCCGGTCCCTGGCCGGAACTTCCGGTGGGAGCGAAACTTCCGGTTGAAATTCCGACTGAAGTTCCGTCAAATAGCACATCCAAAACAGAAGGTTACTGAACGTGAGCGGAAGAAGATCCGGAACTTCCACCGGAACTTTCGGCTGCAAAGTTGCCCTAGCGGAACTTCCGGTGGGAAGCCGGAACTTCCGGTCAGGGAAATTCCAGAAACCAGAAAACCAATAACTTTTGCATCCGAACTCCAAACGGGATGAAACCAATTTTCTTGGAAAGATAACGACGAATATAATCCAACAAAAACCTCCTAATATTGGGTATCACCTTGGGAGAAAATACCATGAATATATATGTGATCTATCCCCCAAGGTGTGGAGCCGGAAAACTCGCAAGATCAAAAACCGCAATAAGATATGCAAGTGAAATCCTTAGATGATGAGATAGAGCTTGTTATGATGGTGACCACAAGCTCTAGATTCTCTCATGGACAAGAACCAAATAATAACCAAGAAAGATGATGATATGAATGCAAAGGTTTGAGCTCTCTCCGAACGATGCAAACGAGACACCCGCTTGAGAGCCCCTCTTGATAGAACGGCTATCTATCCTAAACCCGGTCTCCCAACTAACAACACGAGACCGGCAAAAGATAAGCCCTATCAACATACCTTTGCCTTGAGCGTCCCACTTGAACTTGATGTAGACCGTCTTGTTCTTCTATAGTGGGAACACCTTTCTTGTTTGCTCTTGCTCGCTCTTGCTTGATGAAGACTTGCAAAATGCTCCCCCATACTCCATGGGGAAACCTCTTCTTTGAACTTGTCTTCATCATTCCATGAGCACGAGGATGGCAAGCTTCAAGCATGAGATATTCTAGAGATGGCGCATCTTGAGCTCGTCCTTCTTCATCCTTACTTGAGGTTGATCCATCTTGATGCAACTCTTTGCACATGCCTCGATCGACCTTCAAGCTCCTTCTTTCTTCATGATTCCAATGGGCACAAAGCCCTTGGACATTTCTTCATCTTCCAACCTTGAGACCAACACATGGCCCAAGCGATGCCAATGGACAAACCTACAAGTGAAACTCAATTTACACATTAGTCCATAGAGATTGTCATTAATTACCAAAACCACACATGGGGGCATACATGCCCTTTCAATCTCCCCCATTTTGGTAATTGATGACAATCCCTTAGCGAGGGTTTAAATATGACAATTAACGACCAAAGCGGTTGCCCCAACATCAAATACTACACAAGTATGTGATGTTGGTACAACCACAATATATAGAGCAAACTCCCCCACAATCTATGCATATGTGATGAACTTGAATTTCATTGCATAGATTGCCAACCGTTACCGTTGGTTGAGTTTCCTCTATATATTCAACATGGAAAGCAAATGCCAACTTCCCTTAAACCCTCCAAAACTTCTCCCCCATTGGCATCGATTGCCAAAATGGGTGAAAAGTTCTAGACGGCCAACATAGTGAGAATTCCTCCAAAGGTGTGCATATGCACAAGGCAAATGATGAGAACTAGGGAGGAAGTAAAACTATATTGAGGAACCAAAGAAAGCAAAAAATAAAAGAAAAGAAAAGGGCTTCAACAAATGAAGCGAGCAATCAAAAGATCCAAAAGAAACAAATGAAACACCATCAAATGATGTCAAAAGGAAACAACAACCAAAAGTGTGTTTAAATAAAAATAGAGAAGCTCCCCAAACTTTGTGCAAAGATTAGAATACTTGTATTGAATACAATATGCACAAATATGGAATCCTTGCTCCCCCATAAGCATTTAAACCACAAGAAACGAGAAAGTAGGAACATGTGCATCATTAAATGAATTATAGAAGCTCCCCAAAGATTGTGCACAAATTATAGTAATTATATTTGGAAAGAATATGCACAACCATGGAATCCTCACTCCTTCAAAACCATTTAGCAATGCACACAAAATACAATAATTTGGAAACCACTGAAGAATCAAAATGAAGTAAGAGGTGATTTCCAAGAAATGCAAAAACAACCAAATATTGATCTTCTCTTGTGTGTATAAATTTTAGGTGGAAAATATCACAAAGACATATAACCACAAAGAAACATGCACACACAAAATAGATACTCAAGAGAGCACATGAAGACCCAAAAAGAAGTCACAGAATATACCAATAAGATGTTTTGCTTGAAAGCATGCCCAAGGGCTCAAATATATCTTATTGTACATCAATGAGCTTCAAACACCAACATACCCCATACAACACAACTATTCTCAAGGGAAGAAGAGGATAGAAGGAATATATGGAGAAAGGCAACAAGTATCACAAGATAGAAATCAACTTGGCAAAAATACTCACTATTGCACATGGGAGATATTGAGGAAACGATATGCAACAAAATTTCTAGATTGACATATTTGGGATTAGTGAATCATGAGCATGATTTAGTATAGTCCCCATTATATGCACTCATCTCAACATACACATATTTGCAATAGAGAGAACTCTTCAAAGCCAAAACAAGAAATCCTACATATGGAAGAACACAAATTCATGCCAACAAGCAACCTACACAAGGTTGGGAACAAGATATGTATACATGAGAGAGAGATACTTGTTACCGAGATATAATTGGTAGGATGAAGAAGATATGAATTCGTTGATCATCCTAACTTGCATCCAACTAACATGTAGACGCCACTTCTTCCTTGTTCAAGATACAAGCACCCAATATATATCTCCAATGCACCTAAAACACAATTAAGTACACTATGGTCCCCAAACAAATTGGGTCCAAAGTAGTTAGTGAAACTACAATACATAGGAGAGCCCCCACACAAATATGTGCATATTGATATGAAATTGAATTTCATGCACATCTTAGCCCATTAGGATTTGGTGGAGTTTCTCCTATATATTGGATCAAAGAAAGCAAGCATGCCATAATATATACAAGAAGTAAATATGCATGCATAGGCTTTCAAGAACCAAAAGGATATACAATTTGAACAAAAAACACCAAGTAAACCAATAAGACACACACAAAAGTGTGACTCGACAAAAGGTGTCCAAATTGTATCGAAGAGCCAAATAAACACATGAAAGAGCACAAGTTCAACAAATGAACTCGAAAGAGCCAAAGAAAAAGGATAAGAAAAATACCAAGGCTCAAGGATTTATCTCATCCTAAAAGAACAAAACAAGTGAAACGGAATGAGATAAAGCCAACTCCCAACGAGAGCAAGGAAATAATAACCAAAACAAACTCTTCACACTTTTCATGATGGCACACAAAGTACCAACACAAAAAGGATCGAGCTTGCAAGCAAGAAGGATCAAATCAAGAAGCATAAAACAATGTTCTAGATAATATAGGAGAGCTCCCCCATAAGTAGAGCATTATATATAATTTTGCCTTTGAATGCAAAATGCCCACAAATGAGATCATCACTACTACCTACACTAAATAAAACACAAGGGGAAATAAATAAAATAAGAAGATACACAAGAGGCAAGGAAAGCTTGGGAGCAAATAGAAAAACATTTTATTGGCCAAAGATAATATAAATAAGAAAAGGCCAAAACGAATATGATCAAAGAATCCTACCATATATTAAATACTAATTGTCCAAGGATAAAAAATAATAGGGATAATTTTCCCGAGGTAGTTTGCAAGGATATCCAAGATCATATTCACACAAAGAAGCATATAACAAGATAGGAATTAAGCTTGATGCTTCGAAAGAGATTCTTGATTGCTTCAAATAGTCACACAATCACTAGTGATTGGATTAAATAGAAGCAAGTGGTTCCCATGAGGATATGTAGATCCAAATATGAGGAAACACATACCAAGAATCACTATCACGAACAAGATCCAAAAGATGAGCAATAAAAACATTTAAGCAAATTGGAACTTGTATGAGCAAATGTGCCACATAGGAACTAGATAATTCTCAATATCAAATCTAAGTGGCACTACCTCAAATGTCCACATTTTCTAGGTTTGTAATATGCACAAAGCATATGACTCCCCCATAATGTGATAAGCCAAGAAATCTCAACAAGAGGCAAAAGGATCAAACTAGAGGTATTAATGGACATTATGGAAACTTGAGTTTCTCATGAGAGAGAAAAACCACATAGAGACAACAAAATGACTACTAAGTGGTTTTTCTCATGTACACACATTTTAGGATTGTGGAATGCCCAAGCATGACACTCCCCCAAAACGGAATATTCCATTAATCCCTCACAAGAGCCAAATAAGATACCTACTAGAAACAATAAAGGCTCAAAACCAAGAAACACAAATACATGGTGTGCCAACCAACATACACAAAGATAATTCATAGGTCAATATAAGTAAGTGGGAAGCACAAAATGTACAAGCACATGCAAGGTACAAAACCAACACATGCACAAGGGAGCAAGTAACTATAAATGTAAAGGAGTTTAGCACAAGTTACCGGAAGGAGGAACATTGGATAAGGAATAGAAGCATGATAACCAATGACTTGACTTTGACAACAAGAAAATAATGAAGATCTCTCAACTCTTCATAAGATAGCCAAGTCTCTAATGCCCTCCAAAAACACCTATTGATCAAGTTTTAGCTTGTTGGTCCCCAACCAAGTTGGGTCCTAAGAAGTTAGTCACAATAGGCTTGGCAACCCAAATGGTTCTTTTCTTGACACCACTTTGGGCACCAACAAATTTGGCAAACACATTGCCACCCTCATCCTTACAAAGTGAATAAGCATCATCAAACAAGATAGGATGGGATGAGGAGATACCCATGGTGCATGAGGAAGAAAGGTGCCCCTTCTCACGACATATGTAGCAAGTTCTTCTCTTGCCGTCTTTCTTCTTGGGAGGAGCTGCACCATGAAGAAGAGCTTGAGGCTTCTTGGGAAGTGGCCCATCTTGAGCTTGTGGAGGAGCTTGAGGCCGCTTCCCCCGTTGCTTCTCACTAAGAGGATTCTTCTTCAATGGGCAATACCTCACATGATTCCCTTCTTCCTTGCATTTGAAGCACACAATGTTGGCCGGATTCTTCACTTGTCCTTGGCCCTTCTTCTTGTTGCCCTTGTGCTTCAACGAGATAGTGGACTTGCTCTTGGTGTTGGAGTTGAATCCAAGCCTACTCTTGTCACTTGGGGGGCGTCGCACACTCAACATATTCTTGAGTGTGGTCTTCCCTTCATGACACATTTTCAAGTCATTCTTCAAAGAAGTGACTTGAGCCTTGAGCTCTTTGACTTCCTCTACATGGTTAATATCAACAACAATACTAGAGGAAGTAGAAGCTTTATTGTTAGAGCAACAAGGCAAAGGATGCAATTCATCACAAGATTTAGCATGGTTGTGAGAGGATGAATTACAAGGACTAGCACATGGCAATATAACATTTGGAGTAGATATAGTGCTAATGTCCACATGAGGCCCACTAGATGTTACCTTTGACACAATGGCCTCATGAGCTAACTCTAGCCTACCATGGGAGAGTAGAAGATCCTCATGCGAGCTTGAGAGCTTGGCATGACTTTCTTCTAATTTCCCATAGTTGCTAGTTAGCAAAGCAAGTTGAGCTTTTAGCTCAACATTCTCCTTCAAGATAGATGCTTCATAAGAAATAGAGTTAGTAGCACAAGCATCATCAATTAAAGCAAGAGGTGAGGGCAACTTGGAAAGCTCTTTAGAATATGAAGCTTTAAGTTGCTCATGTAACTCGGTGAGTTTGATGATCTCACCCTTGATAACCCTAGAGCCATTGTTGAGGTGCTCAAAATCCTCAAGGAGTTTAGCATAGGCAACTTCAAGTTCATCATTTTTAATTTGAAGAGCACTTGCCACCTCAAACTCTCTATCATGAGATTTCCTTACTCTAGATAGCTCTAGAGCAAAGGCCTCCTCAAGAGATTCCTTAGTGGTTTGTTCCTCTTCAAGAGCTTCATTTAGATTGGCAATTTCATTAGCATACTCACGCTCAAGACTACATATTTTATCTATTTTGTCCTCATGCTCATATATTAGTTGCCTACTTTCAATAGCACTAGTCAAGATTTCAATGAAAGTAGAGCAAGCATTTTTATTAGGATGAAGAGCACGAAGGACTAGCCCCCCCTTCTCTTTTAGAGAAGCAACATCATTATCTACTTCTACATGATCAACATTCACATCATCATGAGATATATTGGAGTCCAAAGGAGAGGTTACCTTTGAACCCTTAGACATGAGGCACAAGTGAACATTGGAAGAAGAAGATGATGAGGGAACACATGAAGCTCTAATGACAACTTTGCCTTGGCCCACACATTCTTCACTTTCCTCTACATGGTTAGCAACACAAGAACTAGAGGAAATGGAAGCACATTTATCATGGCAATAAGGCAAAGATAGCATATCATCATGAGATATATCCAATTCATTTCTACAAGATATTCAAGGGCAATCAACACTAGGATACAAGATATGGAAGTTCCGGTGGCACCCAGCCAACGGACGAAAACTGCGGAGTGAGAAACTGAAAAAACGAATCATGGCCGGAACTTCCGGCTCTGGGGCGGAAGTTCCGCCCAGCCTGGCTCCAACGGTCATCAGACCGTTGACGCCCGCTCCAGAAGCGCAACCGGAAGTTCCGGTCAAAACGGACCGGAAGTTCCGGTGAAATTCCGAGCAAGTTCCGACCAGGTTCCGGCTAAATAGAACGCTTCAAAACAGAAGGTTACTGAACATGAGCGGAACAAGAGCCGGAAGTTCAACCGGAACTTTTGGCGGCAACTAGGCCTGAGCGGAACTTCCGGTCCCTGGCCGGAACTTCCGGTGGGAGCAAAACTTCCGGTTGAAATTCCGACTGAAGTTCCGTCAAATAGCACATCCAAAACAGAAGGTTACTGAACGTGAGCGGAAGAAGACCCGGAACTTCCACCGGAACTTTCGGCGGCAAAGTTGCCCTAGCGGAACTTTCGGTGGGAAGCCGGAACTTCCGGTCAGGGAAATTCCAGAAACCAGAAAACCAATAACTTTTGCATCCGAACTCCAAACGGGATGAAACCAATTTTCTTGGAAAGATAACGACGAATAGAATCCAACAAAAACCTCCTAATATTGGGTATCACCTTGGGAGAAAATACCATGAATATATATGTGATCTATCCCCCAAGGTGTGGAGCCGGAAAACTCGCAAGATCAAAAACCGCAATAAGATATGCAAGTGAAATCCTTAGATGATGAGCTAGAGCTTGTTATGATGGTGACCACAAGCTCTAGATTCTCTCATGGACAAGAACCAAATAATAACCAAGAAAGATGATGATATGAATGCAAAGGTTTGAGCTCTCTCCGAACGATGCAAACGAGACACCCGCTTGAGAGCCCCTCTTGATAGAACGGCTATCTATCCTAAACCCGGTCTCCCAACTAACAACACGAGACCGACAAAAGATAAGCCCTATCAACATACCTTTGCCTTGAGCGTCCCACTTGAACTTGATGTAGACCGTCTTGTTCTTCTATAGTGGGAACACCTTTCTTGTTTGCTCTTGCTCGCTCTTGCTTGATGAAGACTTGCAAAATGCTCCCCCATACTCCATGGGGAAACCTCTTCTTTGAACTTGTCTTCATCATTCCATGAGCACGAGGATGGCAAGCTTCAAGCATGAGATCTTCTAGAGATGGCGCATCTTGAGCTCGTCCTTCTTCATCCTTACTTGAGGTTGATCCATCTTGATGCAACTCTTTGCACATGCCTCGATCGACCTTCAAGCTCCTTCTTTCTTCATGATTCCAATGGGCACAAAGCCCTTGGAAATTTCTTCATCTTCCAACCTTGAGACCAACACATGGCCCAAGCGATGCCAATGGACAAACCTACAAGTGAAACTCAATTTACACATTAGTCCATAGAGATTGTCATTAATTACCAAAACCACACATGGGGGCATACATGCCCTTTCAACGGTATTCTTTCTTGGACATATGAGTTAAGGACTACAAGTTGTCATACTTGTCTCTGCTGGCACAGTTTTCTTCCTCAATGCCTGTATGGTCCCTTCTCATATAGGCAGCATCTCTAGCCTTCTGCCTCTGGTTAGAAGGCGCAATAATGTACTGCCCAACTTCCTTATCATATTAAGGGTCTCCCCTTTTGGACTTGGCCTTGGTGCGAAGTACACAACGAGAACCAGAGACACCTATGAATATAGTGGAGGAGGAAAAGCATGAAGGTAAGAATATATGTTTCGAAGTCAAAACACAAGCCCCAAACCCTTGCAGGATGTGCCAGAAATAAACCTCACCCGAGTCTCCGGTGTGCACACCGGAATCTCCCATCAACACAGGAATCTCCGGTCTTGAGGGACCAGAAACTCCGGTCCGGAGATCGGGTTGCACAAGGAGGCTCTAGGAATCATAATTTCGAGCATATCGGGCATGTAATCGAGGCTAATGTGATAGTAGTGCACACATACATGAGTTTCCAGTGGAAGAAATCGGTACATTGCTCAAAATAAACAAAGGGGAAGAACCCTAGGTTCATGGTGAGAGAGGGGGTACCAGTTCTGTCCAATAGAGAAAATCCATGGGTGGCGAATGGCCCAAGAGTGGAGAGGGTGGAGATGGTCGGCAGCATGGTGGATCCCTGCAGCTTTAGGGCCCCGCGGCGGCGATTTTGTTTCTCTCAAAATGTTTGTTTCTCTCAACCCGACCTCCCTTAAGTCAGTGCCCGAAACCGTCCCAGACCAGAGACTCTGGTCCGCTAGAATGGAGATTCCAGTGCTTTCACACCATAAACTCTGGCCCTCTTCGACCAAAAACTCCAGTTTCAAGTATATGGGGACATATATGATAGAGAGCATGTTTTTAGGGAAGGGAATAAGGCTTGGGATAAGATGTCATACTGTGAAGAAGCAAGAATCAATATAATCCAAATAAATGTCAAATGAAACTCCAATTCAATCAAACCAAGAACCAACTCTTCATAAAGAAGAGGCCGGTGGCCTAGGCCACCATGTAAGAGTGTGATGCAAGATACCGCGAAGAATTATCCTTGGGTTCATAGCCACTACTCATTAATGAATCTCACATATCACAAAGTGATATTAAGAGAATTGATTTTCTTAATGTTGGCATTATGGGGGGAGTAATATCCCAATGGATTATGACCGCACTCACCCTATCTCCATGCATGCACCTAAACCAAATAAGGATCAAGATATAGGCGATTATGCAAGATGATCAAGTCAAATTCCTTGAATCTACGATATTTAGCTCATTCCTCAAATAGCAAAACCTTGCTTCATCAAGTGGCTTCGTGAATATATCGGCAAGTTGGTCTTTGGTTAAAACATAAGATAGCTCAATATCTCCTCGTGCACATGATCTTTAATGAAATGGTGACAAATTTCAATATGCTTTGTCCTTTTATGATCCACCGGGTTGTAGGCAATCCTGATAGCACTTTCATTGTCACATAAAAGAGGCACTTTGTCACAATGGAAACCATATTCCTTTAAAGTTTGCCTCATCCATAACAATTGAGTGCATGCACTAGCAGCTGCCACATATTTGGCTTGGGAGGTGGAGAGAGATATACAATTTTGCTTCTTAGAAGACCAACACACCAAGGACCTACCAAGAAATTGGCAAGCCTCAGAGGTTAATTTCCTATCATCCTTGTCACCAGCCCAATATGAATTCGTGTACCCACAAAGAGAGAATGTTGAGCCCCTAGGGTACCACACACCATAGTTTGGGGTATGAACCAAATATCAAAAAAATTCTTTTGACCACCATCAAGTGGCTTTATTTAGGAGCCACTTGATATCTTGCACATACTCCTACACTAAACACAATATCGGGTCTAGATGCACAAAGGTAAAGCAAAGAAACAATCATAGATCGGTATACCTTTTGATCCACAACTTTACCATTTGGATTTAGTTCAAGATGAGTCTTGGTTGCCATGGGAGTAGGAGCTCCATTTAGTTCTTTCATGTTGAACCTCTTGAGCATGTCTTGAGTATACTTGGCTTGATTAAAGAAGGTTCCTACTCTTACTTGCTTGATCTCAAAACCAAGGAATACCCTCAACTCTCCCATCATAGACATCTTGAACCTATTAGTCATAAGCTTTGATAATTCATCATTAAAATATTTGTTACAAGAAACAAAAATAATATCATCAACATATATTTGGAAAACGAAAAGCTCCCCATTAACCTTCTTAGTAAAAAGAGTGGGATCGATTTTCCCAACCTCAAATCCACGGTCTAACAACTCTCTAAGATGCTCATGCCACATGTGTGGAGCTTGTTTAAGCCCATATACCGCCTTATCAATCTTTTAGACTTGATTTGGGAAGTTGGGATCCTCGAATCCAGGGGGTTGCTTAACATAAACCAACTCATGCAATGGACCATTTATGAAAGCACTTTCCACATCTATTTGTTGCAATTTAAAATTATGATGTGGGGCATATGCAAAAAGGATACAGATGGACTCAAGGAGAGCCATAGGAGCATAGGTGTCTCCATAATCAATGCCTTCAATTTGAGAAAATACTTGAGCTACCAATCTTGCCTTGTTCCTCACAACAATTCCCTATTCATCTTGCTTGTTCTTGAATATACATTTAGTGTCAATAACATTGCGGCAATCTTTGGGCTTTTTCTACCAACTTCCAAACTTTGTTTCTCTCAAAGTTGTTGAGCTCATTGTGCATGGATTCTAACCAATCTAAATCTTCAAGAGCTTCACACACTTTCTTGGGCTCCAACATGGATATATGAGCTTGATGCTCACCAAAATGCTTCAAATTAGCTCGAGTGGACATTCCACTCCTTAGATCACCAAGAACATTCTCAATAGTGTGGTCTATTCTTTCCAACATTCTATCTGCTCTAGATTTGCGACTAGTTTCGATCTCCTTGTTGTTTCTTGTGGGGATCTCTTCATCATTTTGGTCCTCGTATTGACCTTGATCATCAATGTGTTCATTCTCATCATCATGAGACATAGGTTGAACTTGGTCTTGATCACTAATACTACTATAAAGGCGTTTAGATGATCTTGTGGATGACTGAATGAATTTTCCTTGTGCAACTGACTGCGCAGGGCTGGACAATCCGGTCAATGGAGAAGGTCGGATCATCTTGCCTGGAGCTTTCAGCCTGGTCAACTTGGTGAGAGTTCTCAGCTTGTCTTTGGCTTGGGTCATCATTGTCTTCAATAATAGGAGCTTGTTGATGTTATGAATATGAGGGCTCCACTTGAGTAGAGCATAGTTCTTCTCGATCCGCCACAAGGGGTTCCTCAACGGGGAGGATGAATCCCGCACCCATTCTTCTTATGGAATCTTGAGGTATTTCATCATCTACATCACAAACATCAACACGCCCCGCTTGGGGACCATCATATTCTTCGAAAACCACACTACAAGACTCTATGACAACCCCGAAGAGTTTATCATAGATTCTATAAGTGTGAGATTCGATACCATAGCCAACAAAATACCCTCTAAAGCTTTGGAATCAAATTTGGACAAATGAACACCTTTTACGAGGTAGAAACACTTACAACCAAACACCCAGAAGTATGTAACGTTGGGCTTGTTATCGGTAAGTATTTCATATGGAGTCTTGATCAACTTTTTGCGGAGGTAGAGATGGTTCAATGCATGACATGCGGTGGAGATTGCCTCAGCTCAAAAACTATATGGAGACTTAAACTTCGCCAACATGGACCTTTCCATATCCATTAATGTCCGATTCTTCCTCTAAACTACACCATTTTTTTGAGGGGTATATGCAGCGGAATATTGATGTTTATTACCTCATCACTAAGAAATCCATTCAAGGTGTAGTTCTTGAACTCGATGTCGTTGTCGCTTCTTATCACCAACATGGGGAAATTGTATTGTCGTTGAACCATATTGACGAAGTCGATTAAGTTTTATTTGGGTCTCACTCTTCAACTTAAAGAAGTATACCCATGTATATCTTGAGTAGTAATCAACAATCACCAAACAATATTTCTTCCCACCAAGACTAACATGAGATGGAGGACCAAAGAGATCCACATGAAGGAGATCCAAGATCCTCTTGGATTTTACGATGTTATTGGGTTTGTGGGGAGAATCATGCATCTTTCCTTCAACACAAGCCCTGCACACACGATCTTTGGCAAAACAAACATTTCATTTTAGTCAAACAATATGGCCACCCTTGTGGATAATTTGGGAAGTTCTCATATTGACATGGGATAGACGGCGATGCCATACCAACCCACATCGGCCTTTCCGAATAGGCACATCGCACTTGTAGTGGGTTTCCCCGAAAATTCCACCACATACAAGTCATTTTTGACGTACCCAACAAAAGCGACCTTTAGAGTCTTGCTCCACAAGAGAACCACAATATCATTATCAATAAAGATGACAATTCCCATCTTTCCAAGAACATGGACTGAAAGTAAATTATACCCAAGGGTCTCAACAAGCATGACGTCCACGAGAGTAGTATCATGTGCAACCACAACCTTGCCAAGACCTATTACCTAAGACCTTGACTTGTCGGCATATGTGACGGTTATTTGATCATGATTTGGTCTTATCTTCATTATTATCACCTTGCTTCCGATCATATGACTTGTGAATCCACTATCAAGCACCCACTTTGACCCGCCGGAAGCATAGTTCTACAAGAGATCAAACTAGTTTTTATGTATCCATTTTTCAATGGGTCCTCTTTTGTTAGTGACAAGGGTCTTGGGAACCTAAATAGACCAAGCAATATAACCATCAAAAGGGCCAACATATTGTGCATAAACATCACCATAATAATCACGTATTAAAACATAGTGAGGGTTAGCAATTCCCGCAAAATCATATTGTGGCATAGTTTTGCCACCTGTGGTATTACTACCCGCAATATTCTTGTATTTTGCTTGTGCCGGCTTGGCCTTATTCTTGTTGCTGTTCTTCCTCTTGGCCTTGGACACAAAGCCAATACCTCCTTTCTCATTATTTGACCTTTTCTTACTCAAAAGATCATTGATAGACTTGTTTCTTTCTGGGAAGGTGGCCTTTGCAAGCTCCCCCTTCAACCTAGCATTTTCCTCAAAAATGTTTGTACTACTAGAAGGAATGAAAATACTAGGTAAAGCATTATTAGTCAATTGAGTTTGAAGTTTTTCACGAGACTTAAAGAGAATCAAGAGTTCACTTTCCACCGGGAAGGTGGCCTTTGCAATCTCCCCCTTCAACCTAGCATTTTCCTCAAAAATTGTACTACTAGAAGGAATGAAAATACTAGGTGAAGCATTATTAGTCAATTGCGTTTGAAGTTTTTCATGAGACTTTGTGAGAATCAAGAGTTCACTTTCCAAGGCCTTGTGAGCCTCGTCAAGCTTCCTAAAGTCCTCGCTAAGTTTGTCATGAACAACACCAAACTCAATCTTATCCTTTTTATACTTAGCAATGGCATCATCACATTCCTCAATTAGTTTATTGACAATTTGATCATTTTCCTCATCGAGGCCTTCAAGTTTCTTTTCAAGAGACTCCCTAGTATCTTTCTATTCTTCTAGAGCATTAGATAGAGAGTCCATCTCAAGGATATGCTCTGTCCCAAGTTTGCATCTCTCATCAATAAGCTCTTGTGTGTGAGAAAGTTGATTCAAGAGATTCACAAAATGCTTCTTGTGCTCCCCTTGCAATTTAGACATAAACATATCGAAAGCAACTAATTCCCCCTTTATCTCAAGAGTTATATCATCATCGATCATTGAGGTGGGGAGAGAAGATGATGATACCTCTGATCCTCTTTCCATAAGGCAAGTGACGTTCTTGTTAGATATATTCTCATTTGGAGAGTCGAAGAGTGAGAACGTGGATGTAGAGGTGGTGGCGATGTCCACCACACCATTTTATGTTTCTTCTTATTCATCATATTCATCATCGGATGAGAATTCTTCATGTGATATTAATGCAATGTTAGCTGACTTCTTGTTGGTGGCATTCTTATTGATGAAAGGCTTCTTGAAAGGGGCCTTTGACCTTTTCTTCAATACAAGTTCACCACCATGATCTTCCCTTTTCTCATAGGGACATTCGGCAACAAAATGATAGCGGTCACCATAGTTGAAGCAAGTTCTCAGTTTTGAACTATTCTCTTTTCGACCACTTGGGTTGCTTCTTCGTTGCATCTCCATCTTGGCCTTGGCGGGATCTTTCCAAAAGTTCCTAGCATAGAAGGCCATGTATTCACCATGAGCAACCTTGACATCTTCAAGGTGGCTCATTTTCGGAGCTTCATCACTTCCTTCTTCTTCCTCATACTCTAAAACCTTGCCTTCAAGGCAAGATTCACACAATTGCTCATTCCAAGGGCATGAGCGCGGGCATATTTAACATTCTTGGCAGCAACCTTGAAGGCAGACATCTCTTGCATTACTTCGTTGGAGGTCATGATATGGTAGTTGTGTCTTCCTTGGAGACTCTTCAAGTCTATGGGCTCGAAAGGCTTGAGCGCTCTCACATACTTCCTCTTTATCCAAGCATCATCCACATGTGAGGCACCAACATTTCAAAAGGCGGTGGCTATGGATCTGAGTCTCCAATCATGTCTTCATGATCCTCGCCATACTTCATATAGAAGCCTTAGGCTTCATTGCTCAAGGCATCATATAGGTTCCTTCTCATGCTCTCATTTCCAACAAACAACTCAATGAGAGCATCCCAAGCTTCCTTGGCGGTATTGAGGTGTTCAGTGTGAGGGAAATCTTTTGGCCCCACACCAAGTTGAATCATGTGCAACGCGGTGGCATTGAGTTGAATATTGACTACTTCTCTTCTTGTCAAATTGGTTGGATCCTCAATTTTGAGTCCTTCTTCAATAATATTCCACAAGTCAATGCAAGAGCTGCGCACATGAGATTTCATCAAACTTGCCATTGAGCAAAAGAATGTGCAGCTAGCTTAGGTGGGTCACCTCTATTATTTATATGTGGGTGAGGGATCGGGAGGGTCAGGAGAGTACCACCCGGGAACCGCATGGTGCTCTTCCTTCCCATCGCCCTTTTTAGTGGAGGAATTAGTGGCATCATGTTCATCCCCCATGTCGTGGTATTGCCGACGATTACGCCATGGAGGGGTCCTCACAGTGCGTGTTTAGAGACATGGGGTAAGGCAGACGGTTGACGGGTACGGGGTAACACAACTTACCCAGGTTCAGATCCCACAACGGTGGCGGAATCCTACTCCTGCTATAAATCACTATAAGGGCAATACGCCGAGTTACAGAGATTGGTTCGCTGTGCGAGGTTGTATGAATCGATGCCCTAAAGGCTCCCATAGGCCCGACTTATATAGTCGCCAGGTCCTAGGGTTACAGGGAAAAGTCCTAGCCGGACAGGTTACAGAGTCCTACACCGTCTATTACTAGTCTTGTGTATCTTGCACTCCAAGGCTCCGGGTACGTTGGTGACTCCACCGTAGCCTTCCTTTATCCAGAATGGGCCTCCCTTCTAGATCCATCTAACTGGGCCGCCCAGCAGGCCATAGGCCATGCTACCGACTATTGTCACATCCCAAGGTTTTCCAAATCTTGCTATGTGAAAAATAAATACATAAAATAAATTATTGTTGAAAAATTAGGGTGAAATGGAACTTTGTTTCTAAATGGAAACTTACAATCCCATATTGAACAAACTTTGGTTAACATTTGAATCCAACAAAACTTCAAAATCAAGAAATGCATTCCTCAATGAATGTATCTTGAAACTTAAACACTTGGAAAATAAATCCAAACCCTAAACCCTAATGGAATAAAAATCATTTCCAAACTATCTCCAAGCCTATGGATTTGATCCATATAAAAATTTGTCAACAAACATTTACAAATGATCAAGAAAGACAAATAGAAATATTATAAAACCATAGAAATTGGTTTCACTTAATTTGGAGCCATAAATAAAAACTTATGAATTTAATAAGCTAAGGAAAAGTAAATTCCAAAGCTAATAAAGCACTCATCTAAAATCCAAACCAAATGGTGAGCAATTAATCCTAAAGAGATTTAAAGTGATAATTAAATATCAAACAATATTTTACAAATTGGAATCACCAAGTTTGGATCTCTAAATAAAAAGATATGGATTTTATAAGATGAAGAAAGAAATATTAAATAAAGAATATTTAAAGACCAGATCAAATCTTGGACAAATCCATAAGCAAATGGAATGAATTATAATGCAAATCCAAATAAAATAAAAGGACAAAGAATTTCCAAATAAAATAAAATGGCATTAACCATTCTATCCCTAATTAAATAAAGACAAATCTCTAATAAGAATAATTACTTAATTCTTGAGAAAATAGTATTTTGGAATTTACCCAAGTAGAATAAAAGTTGTTTAATTAACTTAAATAAAATAAATCTTCCAAAATAAAATTTAGGGAATTAAAACTATATTTAATCCCATTGGAATTAAAACAAATATCCAATTCATATGATTTTTGATTCATATTAAATACTTTCCAAATAATTCAAGATGAATTATTTGACACCCTATCAATCAAATAAAAACCTACTAAAAAGATTTGGAAAGTTTTTAGAAACTTAAATGGTGTTTGAAAATATTATTAAACCCTATTTAATTTAAAACAAGGGCTTATTTGAATAAATAAAAGACTCCAAAAAGAATAAAATTTTATTTCAAAATTGACTTCAGAATATAATACAAATCATTATTTAAACCTACACAAATTATGGCAAAGGTTTGAATTCAAATGAGTGTTTGAATTGCTTATTCAAAATCAAAACAGAAAAATCAAATGAGAAAAAGAAAAGCAAACAAAACAAAAAAATGGAATGGACACAGCCCAGCCCATTAAGCCCAGTCCAGCCCACCTCTACCTCTCACCCGAACGAACCGTTATTCACCGAGAAAGAAACCCGCAGCGACACTGACGCGTGGACCCCATCCCCACTCTCTCTCTCACTGCCAAGCGACCCCACGCCAGGTCATCTTCTTCCTCCCCGCGGTGACCACGCCCCCTCTTTCCTCCCCGGCCGTTCTGTCGCCGTTTCCTCGCGTTAATACGCAGTAACCACGCCATTAAACGCCCCTGCGACCACGACTTCTTAATCGTCAGCGTCTCCTCTCTCTTTCCCCTCCGTTGCCTCACCCTAGTGCGCCCCCAGGCTGCCCAATTTCCCCTACACCGCCCTCTGTTCCGACGCTCTCCGACAGCCCCTCGCCGCCCCTTGCCTCCTCGAGCACACAAGCGTGATCCCCATCTCCTGGAGAACCTCCTAGTAGCATCAGCTCGTCCCCGCGCGCCCCTGAACCTCGGCAAGGACAACCACTGACCGTCGCCGCCGTCAGCTCCAACTCCGACGAGCTCCACAGGTAGTCTCTGGCCGCGCCGCCCTCTCTCTTTGATGCTCCCGTGCTCCCTACTTTCCCACGCGTCTAATAGCATCATATTTTCCCTCTCCTGTGCTCTACAACGATGTCCCCGACGACGACCGCGCGCACCCGAGGCACAACACAACTCTGGTGAACGATTAAGGCCATCCTCGTGCGCCCCCTTGCCAGCCAGTACCACCTCGAGCATCCCCACACTTCGGCGAACCTGGTGAGCCACTCCCTTTCCTCCCTTCCTTCCTGTAACCGCCGCGACGCCATAGCCAGACACGCCGCCGCCACCTGCCGCCGCCAGCGCCACCCGTCTCTGGCAAGCGTGTTGTGCGTCGTGCGATTAAGATCCAACGGATAGGAAAGAAACTTAAACGAAGGGGTACGTTTGATTCTGATCCACACGATCTGTTTGGATCCAACGCGCCAGAGAAGCTGATCCGGACGAAACGGTATGGGCGAATAGGAATAAGACACGTGGCTTGAGATCTGTTTTAAAAACAGAAACATGTCTATTAGATGATCAATTTTGAAAAAATCCATAACTTTCAAACCACACGTACAAATTTTGCAAATTTTATATCAATGGATTCAGCAAGACAAGCCCTAGCCAACCATGCACTTTGTTTAGTAAAAAGCTTCAGTTAAATTGTTTGTTTTTACAGAAACTTGTGTATGCATGTTTAGGATATAAAATTTGTTCTAAAATGATTTTTGAGATAAAATCTTTGGCAAATGGTTTTTTTTGAACCTACTGACCCTAGAAATCAATTGGTGGTTTCAAAAATGTATTTGGTGAAACAAAAGAATGAATCTTTGATTTTAAAACATTTCTAGTCAAATAAAAATATGGTTCAATTATTAAAAATGGTTTTTGAAGGAAACCTTTGAGAAATGTTTTGGTAATAAACTCTCTGACCCTAAACACAAGGTTATATGGTTTGAAAACATATTGTGTGAAACCTATAGAATTTTGCCTTATTAAAAGCATTTCTTCACCACATAAAATAATGACTTGATCTAAAAATGGTTTATGAAGTAAAATCTTATACAAATGATTTTGCCACTATATAAAATGACCATTAGGTGTTTTCAAATGTTTATGACCCATTATAAACCACTTTTTACAAATAAAACAATCTCTTGCATGTTTACATGCATTGTTTTGTTTCTATCATTTTATGTGATGAATTGCTTGAATGGTAGATTGAAATATTGTTTGATTGATTGAATTGTAGTGATTTGGAGTGAGTGAACATTGCAAGGATCAAGGAGTGAACTTATACTCTCTACCAAAAAGGCAAGTGATGCTTCATACTTTGTCCCATTATTTTCACTATGCATTAGTGATATTTCTAAGTAGGACTTGCATGGAATTTTTGCTAAGTATAAACTATGATATGGGAAATCCTAGTAGATGAAACCTTAGTAGAAATTTCCTAAGTTAAGATCCCTATTACTATCATGCTTAGCTTATCTAGTAGAAAACAAGGGAGGAATATATATTCATGCTATGGAAAAATTTCTAAGTCTGAGGACTTGTGTTTTGTTTAATAAAACAACTAAGTGAATGAATCACCTGGGTGGAATGGAAGGAATGGTTTGTGTTGAGTGGTTCACAAGGCCCATTTCTATGGTTTACCTTGTGTATCTCACTTGTGGATGGCCACCCAGGAACAAAGAGATTTGAGATGTCAAATGTTGAGAAGCTTCAAGTGCAGCCACTTGGCATTATGGGCTAAGCCTGGATCATATAGGTTGCAAAAACTTAGCCAAATGGACAGTTGGTGGTAGGGGAATGATAGGTTGGAGCGCGTCCATTTTGGTCTAAGGGAAGGCTTCTGAAAGATCTTGTCTTGGTGAAACCAAGTCTTGTGGGGAAAGTGCAACACCTCTGCAGAGTGTAAAATATAAGTACTTAGCCATGTCCCTGGCAAAGGACAATTTGAGAATCAAGACATGGAAGCTATCAAGAATCTCATCATCCCAATTTCTAAGTTAAAAACTTGTGGTTGAACAAGGGCTTAAGGTTCACCAATTTCTATTGGTGGTTCCTTGGGTGATTTTGTCAAAGCAAAAACTTAGTGTTTTCAAATGATAAGGAAAATATATTTTGAGCAAAGCAAGCCTAAGCTCCACTTAGCCAAATGCATATAGATGATAGACTCCACTATACTACCATAGTATCACTTGCCAATACAACTCCAATGTATTGACCCTTGTGGCTGTAACTTGTTATGTTGCAGGTTTGTTTGATATTATTGAAGTTTAAATGATTAGGATTACAAGTCTACAACCAACATGTCTGCATGTGGCACTTTGAAGATGAAGGACCCCATGCTATTGTTATATTCTGCTGCATTGTAATGAGATAGCCAAATGAGCTATGTAAGATGTAATAAATTATTTTATTCCTGGTTATAAAGTTGTATTACGACCTTTGTTTCTTGATATTACATCTTAACTGTGGATGCTAGCTATTGATCCAGGGACTAGCATTGTAAACACAGGGATCTCTACCTTATTAAAGGTTGGGAACCTTACAAATGGTATCAGAGCATTGTGTTGCCTGTAGGATTTGTAACCCTAGGATTGGACAAAACCCCTTAGAAAAACAGGAGTTGTATTTGTCCCAAAACTTATTTACAAACAATCTTGTAAACTCTTTCCTCAATCATTTTGGTTTTTGACTCTACATCTCTTCTATTTCAACTTGATGGATAAAGCCTACCCCTTGGCCAAAGACTTCACCATGTGCAAAGGACTTTATCAACTCTAATGACTTCAACATCTTCAACCTTGGATATCACTAAGGACTACAAGTGAGACAAGAAATGTTACTCAAGACTTGAAGACTAAGGAAATACAACTTAGAAGGAATCATCATCACCTTTGAAGTTTTTGTGACCAAGAATTTTCCCAAGGAAACCATGATCTCATTCAAGAAGAATCAACTAAGAAGGATGGAAAGATCACAAGTGAACCATATAGATGGACCACCATATTTAGTTTAAATCAAACCCACCAACTTTTGTGGTGTAAGAAAAATATTTTTGGTTGCCTAAAAATATGCTTGAAACTTGTTGTTTGAGTGGAATGGTTGTTTGTGATTGCTTGCACATTGCTTGAGTGAATTGTGATGTGTGTGATTAGAATTGATTCTTAGAAAATCTTTTGCCTATTCTAATCCCAAACCAACCCAAACAGATGACTTCTCCAAGAAACTCCAACATCAAGGATGGTGACAACAACAACAACCAAGAGGACAACATGAGAGAACTCATAGTAACCCAAACCCAGTTGAACCAAGTGACAGCTCAATTTATAGCCAACACCAGTGAGGTAGATCCAACCATGCAAAGGTTTTTGGAAACCCAAACCCAATTGTTGCATAAGGTGACAGATCAAATGATCAACATGGGAAACAACTCTTCCAAAGAAGTTTGTGACAACAAGGATGACAAAGATGATATTCTAGAAGGAACCCAAGCTTGCAATATTTGTGGAGACAAGGATCACACTTCCAAAGAGCATGGAGATCAATGCCCCAATTGTGAAGAGAAACATCCAACAAATCAATGCCCCACATCTCAAGCTACTTGTTACCTATGTGAAGGAAATAATCATGTCCCTATCCAATGCCCCATCTATTCCATAGTTCAACAAAGGAAACAAGGTGGAGTGCAACAACTGATTGCAGACTACCATGAGAGAGCCAAGTCTACCAAGAAGGATGAAGACAAGGGAAAATCTCAGCTTGCACCTCCATGCAATATGACCCAATTTAAAGGACCAAAGAGGAGACATATGTATTATCCAAGGAATAATAGAAGGTCAAGGAGACCAGGAAGCTTTCCTACCTTTGAGAATCTTTGATGTGACGGCTCATCTACCCATGTCAGCTAGGACGGCGTAGGCTTAGGTCAGCGATGCCTCGTAACTCACACATGCAGAGAACGCAATCATATCCGATTTTCCCGTGTGAGCGATACGAACCGTTGGCGGCGACGGTTGAAGACGTGGCGAAGTTTCCGCACACGTTCGCGAACATGTCGTCTACGCGGCAACCGTCCGATCAAGATGCACGAATCTTGACGCCGAGGATGATAAATAGTAACCGTGGGGAATTTTCCACTTTTTACCTCATTCTCCTCGCATCATCTTCTTCCTCCAGCCGCACGTCTCCTCGAGCTCTCCACGAGAAAACCTCGAGAAAACCCTAGCTCCCATCTGCACCAGTCGCACCCAACCTTCACCCCATGGCTAGAAGCAACACTTCTCTAGCAATGGCGGCATCGAGCGAAGCCGCGGCGAAGCCGGCGAGCTCCGTCGTCGTGCCCCTAGAGGGCTTGGTCATCCCCGCATCTGCGGTGATCGAATCCACCGGCGGCGACCAAAATTTGGCGGCGCTAGAGACACTGGAGGAGGAGCCAGACTCGCACAAGGGCGACTGGCGCGGATCGGACATCACCGAACGCGACATCCAAGAGATGATCGCCGAAGGCTACCTCCCCGCGATGGAGGGACTCGCCTGGCGGGCGGCACCGACCGTCGAGGTGACACCTTTTCCCCAAGCCGGAGAAAAGGTGTACCTAAAAGCTCAGCTGGTATGCGGCGTCTCTCTGCCCATCTCCAACTTCTTACTCTCCGTCTTAAACCACTATAGGGTCTAGCCTCAGAACCTTTCCCTAATAGCATCTTAGTGCTTAGCAACTACGCAGCACTTTGCGAGGGATACCTAGGGATAAGGCCTAGGTTAGACCTTTTTGTATACTTCTTCACCGTCAAACGTGAAGCCGGACATAGCAAGGAAGAACTTAGGAACTGTGGCACCATAAGCTTCAAGATCCGACCTGGCCGGCGGTTCCTCGACATCGTCGGTCACAAGTCCTGCAAGAATTGGCAACGGACATACTTCTACGGCCCAGACATTCTGCTGACTGGCCGTCAAGTAACGTACCTGGACTTCGTGGATGGAGCCGCCGTTGAAGCCTCGTCATGGAGATCCCAAGCCTCCCTTCCCTCCGACCTCGACGCTTCTCGGGCCATAAGGCGGATCAAGTGGTTTGTAGAGACGGGTCTGACCGGCTTGGACCTAGCCATGTGCTGGTTCATCAGGCGAATCCAACCTCTGCAGCACCGCGCGAAGTTCATGCACGAGTATACCAGCGACAGAAGGGATAGTCTCCGCATCTCCGTGGACAACTTCTCGAGCGACTCTGTCAAGCTCCGCCTTAAGGACATCGTCAAGGTGAAGGATAAGAAGCGCGGCTTCACCATCACCTACGACATGTTCGTAGACGGCAAGTGCCCAAAGGTAGGTTTTTATTTTCCGTGCATGACATATACTCTAGTTCTTCCGTCTTGCAAATGTCATTTTATCTAACACGGTGACTTCTTACTTAACAGCTTAGCGATCTAGAGGAGGGCAACCTGGCTGCCCAAATCTATGATCCAAAGATGAAGGAAGTCACGGTCGTGTCCGACGACGAAGCTCCGTTGGCGCGGAAGCGGAAGAGCTCCACCTCTGACGCTGCCAACAGAGGCAAGAAGAAGAAGACGGAGGGTGGAGCCTCCAAAAATACTATCGCCGCCCTGGAGGCGGAAAAGAGAAGAACCATCGGGATTTTTCCCAAATCACCCCCATTAGTGTAAACTTCTCATTCTCCGACATTGTCTACTTATCTGTCTTGCTCCTGTACTTATGCATTTCGCACGTTTATGGAAGAAAGCCACGACCAGCCTCAAGAAGACCTCCAAAACTTTGGGGGCTTCTCGAAATATCAAAGACATGCTGCATCGCGACGCCTCCCCCGCCATCACCCCTTCTACTCCTGCCATCAAGCCCTCGTCTGCCCCGACAAGCTCACAAGCTAAGGAGGCATTGGGCCCTTCCGCCATGGAAGTGGACTTCGGCACCTCTACCGAACTCGCGGTTGTCGGCGAGCAAGCAACGCAAGAGAGCACCGCTCAACAAATGGCTGAAGCTCCGGCTAAGGATGCCATCAGTGGCTGCAAGGTGGTGGTGGAAGCTGGTACTTCTGTCGAAGGCGGCGCCCTTGCTCCCCAGAAACCTTTTGAGTTCCCGAAGATAGTCTTCCCGGCGCTTACGCCGAGTAGCACATCCGTGGTTCCTGGAGCAACACCGACATCTCTGACATGCGGTCTTGAGGAGCTCCTCCGACAAGCAGAAATATTGCGAGGAAATAGCATTTCCTTTGGCAAGCTGCTAGCCGAGAGCGCCACAAACCTCAAGATCATCGCACTTGTAAGTTTACTTTGCCTTTTGCATTTTATATGAGTATCCCACTATAGCCCCCGAGGATGTAGACGGAAAACCATAGGTTTTGCATCTATATGCTCTAAGAGTGACTAAGTTAGAAAAAACTCTCACTGTAGCCCCCAAGCATTTAGATGGAATGAACTATTCCGACTAGATGCTTTAAGAGTAGCATGCGCAGTGTTTATAAATTTCAATATTGTAGCCCCCAAGCTTCTAGTTGCAACGGCCTCGACGATGACTGGAGGTGGTGGTGCTGCTGCGACAATGGCGGCGGGAGGCGGTGGTGGCGGCTGTTGAATTGGAGGTTCTCCGTCTCTGAGCGCAAGCTCCATCTGGGCTGCTGCGTCAGCTGCCGCGTAGCTATTGACGGTGCTCACCATCTCTTCGAGGGTAAGGCGTCCCGTTGCCTGCTGCCGTCTTAGAGAATTTTGGAGAAGCGTGCCACGGTCCAGTCCTTCCACGAAGTGATACAAATCGTTATCATCGGGGTAGTGGGCCAGATCGGCTCGTATACGGAGCCACCTGGCCAGGTAATCGCGGGGATTTTTGCCTTCTCTATGAACGCAACGCGCTAGATCGAAGATGGTAACCACGCCAACAAACTTGGATCTCTGCTTTCCAGACGCACGGACGAAGCCGGCAGATTTGCAGTGATCTTCCACCTTTATATCCTGCACAGGGGCGGTTTGTGTGGGCCTTGAATTTTTCTAATCTTTGCCGGCAAACTCCGAAGAGAGGTCCGACATCGATCCTTCCGCGAACGTATCCTCCCCGTAGGCGGTCCGTGCAGGCCTTGATGCTTTTCCGACTCCTAGGGAACTAGTGCCCGAGTCGGTTTCGCTGATGAAGAGGTGGATGTCTCCGATAGGAACGATCGAACACCGTGTAGGGTTTGTCTTCGCTGGGATCCAGAAGTCGTCAGGAGGGACGATCGGAACGTTGCCGGAGAAGAGAATGCGACTGATGGCTACGGTTTCGCTGATTCCCGCGAAGATCTTGGTCCTCGCCCACTGAAGAGCCTGAAGCGCCTCTTGCCCCACGGTGGGCGCCAACTGTCGTGGTATTGCCGACGAGTATGCCATAAAGGGGTCCTCACAGTGCATGTTTAGAGACGTGGGGTAAGGCGGATGATTGACGGGTACGAGGTAACACAGCTTACCCAGGTTCAGATCCCACAACGATGGCAGAATCCTACTCCTACTATAAATCACTATAAGGGAAATACGCCGAGTTACAGAGATTGGTTCCCTGTGCGAGGTTGTATGAATCGATGCCCTAAAGGCTCCCATAGGCCCGACTTATATAGTCGCCAGGTCCTAGGGTTACAGGGAAAAGTCCTATCCGGACAAGTTATAGAGTCCTGCACCGTCTATTACTAGTCTTGTGTATCTTGCACTCCAAGGCTCCGGGTACGCTGGTGACTCCACCGTAGCCTTCCTTTATCCGACATGGGCCTCTTAAGGAGGATACCCATATAGCATATCCCCAACACCCCACCACAACAACCGTTGGTGTATCCGAAGCATTCACCTTTGGAAGTATGGGGGGTTACTCTTAAGGAGGAGGTGATGCCATCTTCTCCTTAACAAGTTGCTCAACTAGGTCACGCAACTATTTGATTTCGTTGCCCAGGGAGGAGCTCGAGCTTGATTCCAATTTCTTGAGATCATCCATGGACACTAAGATACTAGCCTCACTCCATCCTTCTCCATCTTGGCTACTTACGAATTGTGTCTATTTAAGATTTTTCTCGCCGGTGGCAATTGATATTCTTTTGTTTTCATATATCTCATGAAATTTCCCTACACTCTTAGGCGGTAAAGCCCGAATAAATAGTCGAGGCTCTGATACCAATTGAAAGGATCGTATGGGCACCTATAGGGGGGGTGAATAGGTGCTACTTCAAATTTTACTCCTTTTCAATTTAGGGTTTGACACAAAAGGTAAATTCTCTATATATGCAACTGAGGTGAATTTACCTATATGTCACACTAGCACAACCAACTAAGCAAGAGCAAGATATAATTGAAGTGTGGTAAAGGATAGACGTAACCGAAGTGGAGCACGCAGAGACACAAGGATGATTTCCCGCAGTTCCTTCCTTTTGAGGGGAAGTACGTCTGCGTTTGGAGAGGAGGTGGTGTCAAACCACCAACGCCACGAAAGGCCTCCCTTGTTCTCTGGTGAACCTCACCCCAAAGGGATCGATTCACACTTCCACTATATCGGTAACCTTCGAGGTGGAAACCAACACCTTTACAACGAGTTCGGGGCACACATCCACAACAAAATTGGAGGCTCCTAAATGCAAGCAAGTTGTCAAAACAATCAAAGATAAGCTTGTAAGAACCAAATCAAGAGCTAGGGTTTCCAATGAAACACTAGAGCAAGGGGACCTCAAGTGAATGAGGGGAAATGAAGATCTCTTTTGGTGAAGCTATAGATCAAGGCCGCCTCCTTCGATTCTCCAAAGATCAGGGACTTTGGATGGTTGGAGGGGGAGATCTTGTTGATTTGGTGGCTCTAAGGGGGTGTTATTCTTTTTCAAGAAACGAGCAGCTGGAGGTAGGTGACGAGGTCCCCTATTTATAGGCCCTTGCTTCTGATCATTTTTTGACCGTTGCGGGATTTCCACACCAGAAACTCTGGTCTAGAGACCAGAGATTCTGGCCTCACACCGTAGATTCCGGTCTGTCTCCGGACTATCTCTGGACCCCCACTCAGACTGTCCTGGACCAGGTCTTGATGCTTCCTCCAGAGACTTGGCAGAAACTCCGAACCTGAGCACACCGAAAACTCCGGACTTCTCCCACCGGAGATTTCGGTCTGCCACTGGTGAGTCCAAAATTGAAGCATATTTACCTTTGTTTTTGCATAAATAGAGTAGGGATCTTTGTATTTCACTATGTTCGCACACACCTTTTTGTCTTTATTTTAATAGGATCCCGAATCATTAAGTATATTATGAACATTGATGACCCACAAGTATAGGGGGTGTATCGTAGTACTTTCGGTAAATAGTAGTGTCGATCCCAACGAGGAGAAGAAGGTACTAACTAGTGATATTGGCTTAGGAAGTCTCTGTAAATACTAGCAAATGGATTTTTAGGGGTTTTTGATAAGAAGACAAATAAAGTACAAGTAAATAAAGACAACAAGAACAATTGCAGCAAGTGGCCCAATCCTTTCTTAGCAAAGGACAAGCCGGTGATATTACTTATGAGGACCAAACGTTCTCGAGGACACATGGGAATTCTGTCAAGTGCGTTCGCTTCATATAGCTGAGTAGTCTTCTTTGGTTGGGTAAGTGTTGTGTGGGTGAACCTGTGCTAATGTACTGACCTTACTAAGACTAATACATACTTGTGATTAAACCCCTTGCAAGCATCCGCAACTACACGAAAGCAATTAAGATAAAAAACTAACCACGACCTTAAACTCTGAGATCCTACACTCCCTTGTGCAAAGGTTTCCTAACGGGGGTTCAGGTTTCTATCACTCCGGCAACCCCACAATTAGTATCCAAATACACAATGCATTCCCCCAGGGCCATAAATGGTGAAGTATCATGTAGTCGACGTTCACATGACACCACTAGAAGAATATCACCACAACTTAAATATCAAACCATTGAATAATAACTCAACACAGTTCCACTACTAACAACATGACTTCTCCCATGTCCTCAAGAACTAAACAAACTACTCACGAGACATCATATGGATCAAGATCAGATATGATATGATGATGGATAATAATGTGAACATAAATAATAATTCAATGGTTCCACTCAAAAGCATCAACTACAAGAGTAATCAACACCGGGAAAGTTTCCCCTAAGAACTATGCAAGATTCAACACAATTGTTACAGCGGTACGAGGTGGTAATGAGGGTGCTGGTGGAGATGATGGAGTGGATGATGATGACCCTGATGAAGTCTAGCTTGATGAAAGTGTTGATGGGAACGATCTCCCATCTACGGGAAGGAATTTCTCCGGCATAAATATGTCTGCCGGAGAGCTCTTTCTCTCTCTGTAGTTTCCGCCCCGCAGAGGCGGCAAAATCTTTCTCTGGTCGCTCTCCCCGACTTTAGGGTTTCGAGGAGAATATATATGAGAGAGGGCAGAGCCATAGGTGGGCCAGGGTGGCCACACCCCTTGTAGACGCGGCCCACGGTGGCACGCTCCTGGGGGGGGGGGGGGAGGGGCTGTGGCCCAACTCCGCCTCCCCTTCTGGCATCCTTCGTCTTCTGGGAAAATATAATTTTCTGTAGTTTTTCTGATCTTCACGAAATTGCACAAAAACATCGCTTTTTCCATCAGAATCCTGACTCCAGAAGTCCATCCTCCAAGAATCATCCAACATGCAAAAATAGATGAAAGTAACATAAGTAACACCTCTTAATATGAAATATATCAATGAATAGAGGCAAATTATGATATATAATAGTGATGTAAAATGGACGTATCAACTCCCCCCAAGCTTAGACCTCGCTTGTCCCCAAGCGAAAACTGAGCTCAAGAAACATGTCCATGGGTTTATGGAGTGAAGGGTTGATAAAAAGAATACGGACAAGAAGCATCACACTTATCAATTCACAACTCATAGTAGAAAGTAACTCACCATTATATAACTTAACTTGCAATGAGTATGGGAGACACAATAAAGATGCATGAAGACAAATCATAATTGGAAATGGCAAACTTTGTTCTTGGTTAGAGAACAATTTACAAATCAAATAGTTTTCAAGAAAAGCTTTTGCAATGAAGTTTTGTAGCAAGAATGTTTTTGCTCGACATAAAAGGTTTTTCACAATGATAGCTTTCAAAGTAATACTCACTCAAAAAAGAGTTTTGTGCAAAACAAAGAAGAAAATAACATGATTGAGTAAATCATCACATGAATGATTGAAACACAACAACTCAAATGCTTGTTGGAGATAGAAAGGAATAGGTTTACTGACTCAACTAGGAAGTAAAAGAAAGTGCCCTTCGCAAAGGAAAGCAGGGATTCCAAATTTCATAAAGAGCTTCCAAAATATTATAGTACTTGCTAGCTTTGAGCTCTCATTGCCCCTATCATAAGCATCTTGAGGTGATGAAGGTTAAAGTGAACAAATATGGAGTATATGCTTGATGAAGTATAAGATGGTAATCTCATGTCCCTTGAGTGCGAGGGCCGCTCCTCATGCTACTCAACTTTAGTTACTTGCAAGTTCTTGTCATAGTAAGTACATGTGTATCATACAGAACTGCCAACGGGGTACCCCTTGCACATGCTACAGGAGCTATCCCATAACAAAATGACAAGGCAAGCAGACAATGAGCATCTCAGCAATCTTCTTATTTACCATGGGAATATGGTGCTTTTTCTCTCTTTCCTCTTCTCTTTTTTTTCTGAATCTCATATCTCTTTTTTATAAGAATAATGCTTCATAGATAGCTCACTATGGTGATGCTGCAAGTTTCCACCATGATTAGGCATGGCTTAGGCTAGCGGCCCAGGCGTTTCTCTAACACAATATACATAACTCCATGGACTTACAAGCTCCCCTTTTATTTCACACCGACGACATCCATAAACAAAAGAGCATGATATCAACAGGGTAGATATTTACAGGTGTTGTAACACTCTCAGAATCGGACCTATGCAAGTTTTAGCGAAACCCGCCAAACCCGCATAGAAACGATTCAAAGGTGCCCACCAGGCACTTGCGTGCGGGTGGAAAACGAAGTAATAACATTACACAACAGTCCTCGATGGGACCCACAGAACAGATTTATATAACAGCGACTCAATGAGTCAAGAATACAGATATAATATACAAAGATCCAAATCACCTTGAAAACGATAGAGCGTCCAGCTACGGACAAGATGCAAATGGGGCTAAGATCCCTGAAGAATAACCAATGGCGTCCATAACCCTGCCCAGGCCAAGCCGGAAGGGTAACCCTGCTAACGACGTCGATCTCAAAACCTGCTTAAACAAAAGGGGTGCCGACAAAGGGCAAAGGAAAAATAGGAGCGTCAGTACTGAGGCCAGTACACGGCGAGACTAGAATTCGGAGGTCCTCGCCTACATAGGTATGGTGGACTGAAGCGGCGGCGGCAGCATGCACTAAACAACCTATAGAGACTCGATACAACTGGCGACTATCAGAGAGGGGTAAGATAGACCTATTCGGAACCAACCTGCTGCTAACACAAACAAACCCATCCTGGTATTTCCCCCTCGAGACCAAACGAGGAAGTCAACCGAGGAACTCACATAGTGGGCAGTTTTATTTATTCAGTTATCGTTGCAGCAATTACTAGTCAGGTATAGATAGTCATCCTGATAATTTAAGCAGTGGTCACTTTTAGTTAACCATTCCATTGTAGTTGCGACACTTACTAATCAGATTCAATTAGCATGAGATAACCCAAAACCCAGCAGTTGTTGGTACTTTTATTTAGCCATTCCGTTGTAGTTGCAATACTTACTAGTCAGGTACAAAGGTCGCAAGCGACAACTCTAACAAGCAATTGTGGGCAGTTTTATTTATCCATTCCATTATAGTGAAGTTGATTACTAGTCATTATAAAGTCAAATTTATAGCACTACTTTAGTTATAGTTGTCTATGATCGAGATACTGTGCTCCAAGTCGTCCATAACCGCGGACACGGCTTTTAGAAAGTTTTACCCGGCCGGGGTGCACCAATAGCAACACACACTCGATCAACCTCGGAAAAACCAAATCAAAACCCAACGAGGCCTTCACGACAAAGCAATCACAGGATTCAGAAATATTTCAGGGGTCCACCCCTTAAAGTAGACCCGCAACGAAGCCGGCCGGCTCCGAGACGGACTCAAGGTTGTGGGGACGGCTGTGAACGACTGGGAATCCAAAACTGGGCTTGTCGACACCGCGGAATCGTGCCACGATCCTAAACAGTACAGTGTGCTCCTCGCACAATCGTAAATAAAGCAGTAAAGCATGGCATAAGTACAGGATAGTAAATAAAACCTCAAACTAGTTTGTGGCCCCAAGAAATAAGAATGAGTCATGCTCTGGCTCAGGGGGGTCCCATAATCCTCCCGGATGTGGATAGCGCGATAAATCAAGGAACAGGTATCAAGTACTCGGGGTCCTACGGGACACAAGTGGGCGGTCGGAAACCAAATATTTTCTATCACCCACCGATGCCTCTGCTTACTTACTTCAATTTTAGTTGTTAAACAGGAATTAAAGTGAACGATAATTAAAGCCATAATCATCTCCAACAACAAACATGCGACAAGGCTCCAACAACTGCGGCACTTGACGACACGCAACAACACTTGAGCAAGCGACTACGACACGCAAGTCCAACTATCTATCAAACAACATGTAATAGGATGTGTCCAAGGCATTATATGGCTGCAAGGGATATCACGGGTATGAAAAACTAGAGCATCACAACACAGATAGCAATAGATCAACAGGAGGGAATAAATACTATAAAAGTAAGATAGGTAGAAAGGGGGAGATGCTCGCCTGAAAACATTGTCGAAGGTTCAGCCGAAGATCGGGTCGAAGCTCACATCAACTCAACGGCCTTATCCGCGAAGAAGCAAAACACTAGAATAAACACCGGATGCAATATTTTATACAACGGCAGAAGATCGGCATGATGCATGAATGATGTATGACATGGCAAAGATGCGATGCAATTAGGCCATATTAAGCGGAACCGGGGTTCCGACAATTAATTAAATGGTTCAAGTTGTTTATCTACCCCGCAAATTAAATGTTGTCTTAACAAGGCAAGATTATATCATCGGTTCGCTACACAAATTTAAATGAGGCCAATATAAGGCTAGATTTGCCCGCATATGGGCCCCATATTTAATTAGAGGTGAATCGGCATAAGGCCCCCAAACCACATGACAATATGCATGCGAGATAATGATTATTATGCAACAGGTTTTATATTTAGCATTTATAAAATAGGGGCTCGGGAAAAGGTTCACACATTGGGTTCGGCGAACTTGGGGTTCCGGGGTTCGGGGTCGGTCTCGGGGTTCAGGGTTCGACGGATCATTCTCGGACTCCGGGATCGTTCTCAGATAATGGAGGTAGATCTTGTTGCATCCGGGAAGCAGGACTTGGGTTGGTGCCGGGCGCATCGGACTTTCCCCTGGTTGGTGTCGATCTTGTCGTCGCGAAGACCTTGTCGGGTCCGCGCCATCGAGTCGATCTTGGCACTCGGGGTGAAGAACTTGGCATCCTCGAGGGAGTACTTGTCGTAACCGTGAAGAAGGTCATGTCGGTCCACGGGGTTCGGTCTTCGGGGTTCGACGGGTGTCTTGGCGTCCCATGAAGGCATTCTCGGTGCTCCGTGTCGAAGGCATCGGGGTCTCGACGAGGTTCACGATCTTCAGACTACTGGAAGGAGAACTTGGCGCGACGCCGGTTTCGGGATCAGTCTTGAAGCCGGGATCGGGGCCTTCGGGGTTCCAGCGTCCAACGGATCTTCGGGTTCAAGGATTTTTCTTCGGGTTCCGCGAGCGAGGAACTTAGGGTCCGAGAAGGAGTTCATGGCGTTCCGCGTCCAGGGTTCGTGTGGCGATCTTGTTACCGAAGAAGAACTTGTCGTTAGCGGAACTTGGCATCGTGGCGGCCTCTTCTCGTGGCATCGGTCTTGTGGTTCGAGAAGGAGGGGGACGCCGTGATCGGTCTTCAAGGGTCCGCAAGGCGATCTTGGCGTTCCAGGCATCTATAAAAACGGTGGTCGGCGGCGCTGCCGGGAAGGACGAGGCCGGACGGCGGCGTTCCGTGTTGGCGCTCGGGGGCGGTGGCCGGCGACAAGCTCGAGAGGGAGCACCACACGGGAGGCCGCCGGGCGAGCAGAGGACATGGCGAGCTCGACGCTGGGACTTGCATCGGAGGGGGCAACCGTCGAGGGTGGACTGGGTCGCGGCAGGCGGGAGGAGCCCCGAAGGGCGGGCGTCCCCGAAGGCGGAGGCGGGGCTCGCGATGGCGAGGCGGGGATGGTGAGAGGGCAGGCGGCCGGGGACGACACAGAGGCGCGGACGACGGGGCGTGGCTCAGGCGAGGCAGAGGGGGCGTCGCGGCGGCGGAGGACGCTGGGGACCTGCGCGGGGCGAGCTCCGTTCGGCGGGCTCCGGGGCGGCGAGGGTGGTCGCGGCCGCGGCCGAGGGCGGGGGAGCGGAGCGGAGCCGGGGCGAGCGCGGCGAGGCTGAGCGGGAGCGGCGGCGCGCGGTCGGGGAAGAGAGCGGCCGGGAGGGGAGAGAGGCGGGCGCGCAGCGGGGCTTGGCCGGCGAGCACGGGCCGGGGCGGCGCGGCTCGAGGAGGGGGAGCCACCAGAGAGAGGGAGGGAGAGGCGCGGTCGAGGGGGCGAGGGGGTCGGCCCGCGGGGAGCTCGCCGGAGGCGTCGTGGCGGCAGGGGAAAGGAGCAGAGGCGGGGGCGAGCGCGGCGAGGGGGTGGCGGCCAGCGGAGCGGGGCGAGGTGGCGGGTGCGCGAGCGGAGAAGGGGAGGCGGGTCGGCGCCGGGAGGAGAGGAGGGTGGCGGGAGCCGGCGAGCGGCGGTGAGCACAGAGGAGAGAGGAGAGGTCGGGAACGCGGGCTGAGGGAGGGAGAGAGAGAGAGGGCCCGCAGGTGGGGTCGGTGGGGGCCCAGGCGGTGAGGGGGTGGGAGTTGGTTGGTGGGGGTGTGGTCTGCGGGTGGGGCCAGGGGCGGTGGGGGCCCCAGCGGTAAGGGAGAGGTTTAGGAGAGTGGGTAGGATGGCTAGGGTGAGAAAAGGGGAGAGGGTGGGCTGGTGGATCGGTGAGGTGGCAGGTGGGTAGGATATGGGTGAGAGGGTGAGGTGGCGAGCTGTGAGTGGTGGGTAGGATAGGATTTGGTGGGACTAGGATTTAGGGTTGGGCTGTGTTAGTTTAGAGACATTTACGGTGTTGTTTTTATTTTAAATCTTTTAGCAAATAACTTTTAGGCAAAGTAATTTGACAGATAATTATAAGACTTGTTTTGAAATAAGAGAAAGGTATTTTTTTAGAAAACAAAATAGGCTTATTGAAAATAGTTTCAAACGCACAAATGCATGATGATGACGATGCAATGCACAAAAACAACGCGATTTTCTAGTAGTGGTTTTGCGGGATGCCACAATTCGACACCACTAACAATGGATCTCGCCCTCGAGATCCGCCTCATGGTACCGGAAGGAAGGTCAGCGATCTGCGTCTTCTCGCTTTGTGTAGATCCTTGCGACACCACTATCAAGAGGTCGTTGTCCGTGATCGTCGAGAGAACACTCAGGGAACAAAAGGTCGAAGGTAGGGTATCAACAAATAAAGCCACCTCTAGCTTCCGTGGACGGAGGAAAATTGCTGGATCCACTGATTCGATGTACAAGAGCGAATGATAAGAGTAGTCGGATGGTGATCAGTCCATCGCGCACCCAAACCATTACACTGCACACGAATAGGCGGATTATGCAACCAACTCTCAGAATTAGACTGAAGATCTCGACAAGCGAGGTTCAGGAACAAAGGGGTGATGCAGACTCTACATCAGATCTGGCGTAGATGATGTCGTCGCGTCGGAAAACACCGGAAGGCACAAGAAGGAACAAAGAGAAGTCCACCAGACGAAGGATTCCTCGGATAGCATGAAGACCAGATGTAGCCACACCGTTACCAAAGGAGGAAGCGAAACCCTGAAGGTACGACGGAAAAACCCCACCACGAGAATTCCTGGACTCGAAGAAAAGATAAGAGCGCAGATTCAAAACACGCAGAGGTAAGAGGAGAATAGCATAGGGGTAAGGAGTAAATTCAGACCTAATCAGAACTATCCAACCGATTTTGAAAAATAGTTTTGACACTCTACTTCGGCCGTTAGCTAGGTTATCCTACAGGCTGGACTTGTGGGGTATCGCAACTGCTGAGCTCTGATACCACTCTGTAACACCCTCAGAATCGGACCTATGCAAGTTTTAGCGAAACCCGCCAAACCCGCATAGAAACGATTCAAAGGTGCCCACCAGGCACTTGCGTGCGGGTGGAAAACAAAGTAATAACATTACACAACAGTCCTCGATGGGACCCACAGAACAGATTTATATAACAGCGACTCAATGAGTCAAGAATACAGATATAATATACAAAGATCCAAATCACCTTGAAAACGATAGAGCGTCCAGCTACGGACAAGATGCAAATGGGGCTAAGAGCCCTGAAGAATAACCAATGGCATCCATAACCCTGCCCAGGCCAAGCCGGAAGGGTAACCCTGCTAACGACGTCGATCTCAAAACCTGCTTAAACAAAAGGGGTGCCGACAAAGGGCAAAGGAAAAAGAGGAGCGTCAGTACTGAGGCCAGTACACGGCGAGACTAGAATTCGGCGGTCCTCGCCTACATAGGTATGGTGGACTGAAGCGGCGGCGGCAGCATGCACTAAACAACCTATAGAGACTCGATACAACTGGCGACTATCAGAGAGGGGTAAGATAGACCTATTCGGAACCAACCTGTTGCTAACACCAAACAAACCCATCCTGGTATTTCCCCCTCGAGACCAAACGAGGAAGTCAACCGAGGAACTCACACAGTGGGCAGTTTTATTTATTCAGTTATCGTTGCAGCAATTACTAGTCAGGTATAGATAGTCATCCTGATAATTTAAGCAGTGGTCACTTTTAGTTAACCATTCCATTGTAGTTGCGACACTTACTAATCAGATTCAATTAGCATGAGATAACCCAAAACCCAGCAGTTGTTGGTACATTTATTTAGCCATTCCGTTGTAGTTGCAATACTTACTAGTCAGGTACAAAGGTCGCAAGCGACAACTCTAACAAGCAATTGTGGGCAGTTTTATTTATCCATTCCATTATAGTGAAGCTGATTACTAGTCATTATAAAGTCAAATTTATAGCACTACTTTAGTTATAGTTGTCTATGATCGAGATACTGTGCTCCAAGTCGTCCATAACCGCGGAAACGGCTTTCAGAAAGTTTTACCCGGCCGGGGTGCACCAATAGCAACACACACTCGATCAACCTCGGAAAAACCAAATCAAAACCCAACGAGGCCTTCACGACAAAGCAATCACAGGATTCAGAAATATTTCAGGGGGCCACCCCTTAAAGTAGACCCGCAACGAAGCCGGCCAGCTCCGAGACGGACTCAAGGTTGTGGGGACGGCTGTGAACGACTGGGAACCCAAAACTGGGCTTGTCGACACCGCGGAATCGTGCCACGATCCTAAACAGTAAAGTGTGCTCCTCGCACAATCGTAAATAAAGCAGTAAAGCATGGCATAAGTACAGGATAGTAAATAAAACCTCAAACTAGTTTGTGGCCCCAAGAAATAAGAATGAATCATGCTCTGGCTCAGGGGGGTCCCATAATCCTCCCGGATGTGGATAGCGCGATAAATCAAGGAACAGGTATCAAGTACTCGGGGTCCTACGGGACACAAGTGGGCGGTCGGAAACCAAATATTTTCTATCACCCACCGATGCCTCTGCTTACTTACTTCAATTTTAGTTGTTAAACAGGAATTAAAGTGAACGATAATTAAAGCCATAATCATCTCCAACAACAAACATGCGACAAGGCTCCAACAACTGCGGCACTTGACGACACGCAACAGCACTTGAGCAAGCGACTACGACACGCAAGTCCAACTATCTATCAAACAACAGGTAATAGGATGTGTCCAAGGCATTATATGGATGCAAGGGATATCACGGGTACGAAAAACTAGAGCATCGCAACACAGATAGCAATAGATCAACAGGAGGGAATAAATACTATAAAAGTAAGATAGGTAGAAAGGGGGAGATGCTCGCCTGAAAACATTGTCGAAGGTTCAGCCGAAGATCGGGTCGAAGCTCACATCAACTCAACGGCCTTATCCGCGAAGAAGCAAAACACTAGAATAAACACCGGATGCAATATTTTATACAACGACAGAAGATCGGCATGATGCATGAATGATGTATGACATGGCAAAGATGCGATGCAATTAGGCCATATTAAGCGGAACCGGGGTTCCGACAATTAATTAAATGGTTCAAGTTGTTTATCTACCCCGCAAATTAAATGTTGTCTTAACAAGGCAAGATTATATCATCGGTTCGCTACACAAATTTAAATGAGGCCAATATAAGGCTAGATTTGCCCGCATATGGGCCCCATATTTAATTAGAGGTGAATCGGCATAAGGCCCCCAAACCACATGACAATATGCATGCGAGATAATGATTATTATGCAACAGGTTTTATATTTAGCATTTATAAAATAGGGGCTCGGGAAAAGGTTCACACATTGGGTTCGGCGAACTTGGGGTTCCGGGGTTCGGGGTCGGTCTCGGGGTTCAGGGTTCGACGGATCGTTCTCGGACTCCGGGATCGTTCTCAGATAATGGAGGTAGATCTTGTCGCATCCGGGAAGCAGGACTTGGGTTGGTGCCGGGCGCATCGGACTTTCCCCTGGTTGGTGTCGATCTTGTCGTCGCGAAGACCTTGTCGGGTCCGCGCCATCGAGTCGATCTTGGCATTCGGGGTGAAGAACTTGGCATCCTCGAGGGAGTACTTGTCGTAACCGTGAAGAAGGTCATGTCGGTCCACGGGGTTCGGTCTTCGGGGTTCGACGGGTGTCTTGGCGTCCCATGAAGGCATTCTCGGTGCTCCGTGTCGAAGGCATCGGGGTCTCGACGAGGTTCACGATCTTCAGACTCCTGGAAGGAGAACTTGGCGCGACGCCGGGTTCGGGATCAGTCTTGACGCCGGGATCGGGGCCTTCGGGGTTCCAGCGTCCAACGGATCTTCGGGTTCAAGGATTTGTCTTCGGGTTCCGCGAGCGAGGAACTCAGGGTCCGAGAAGGATTTCATGGCGTTCCGCGTCCAGGGTTCGTGTGGCGATCTTGTTACCGAAGAAGAACTTGTCGTTAGCGGAACTTGGCATCGTGGCGGCCTCTTCTCGTGGCGTCGGTCTTGTGGTTCGAGAAGGAGGGGGACACCGTGATCGGTCTTCAAGGGTCCGCAAGGCGATCTTGGCGTTCCGGGCATCTATAAAAATGGTGGTCGGCGGCGCTGCCGGGAAGGACGAGGCCGGACGGCGGCGTTCCGTGTTGGCGCTCGGGGGCGGTGGCCGGCGACAAGCTCGAGAGGGAGCACCACACGGGAGGCCGCCGGGCGAGCAGAGGACATGGCGAGCTCAACGCTGGGACTTGCATCGGAGGGGGCAACCGTCGAGGGTGGACTGGGTCGCGGCAGGCGGGAGGAGCCCCGATGGGCGGGCGTCCCCGAAGGCGGAGGCGGGGCTCGCGATGACGAGGCGGGGATGGGGCGAGGGCAGGCGGCCGGGGACGGCACAGAGGCGCGGACGACGGGGCGTGGCTCAGGCGAGGCAGAGGGGGCGTCGCGGCGGCGGAGGACGCTGGGGACCTGCGCGGGGCGAGCTCGGTTCGGCGGGCTCCGGGGCGGCGAGGGTGGTCGTGGCCGCGGCCGAGGGCGGCGGAGCGGAGCTCGGCGGCGGCGGAGCGGAGCCGGGGCGAGCGCGGCGAGGATGAGCGGGAGCGGTGGCGCGCGGTCGGGGAAGAGAGCGGCCGGGAGGGGAGAGAGGCGGGCGCGCGGCGGGGCTTGGCCGGCGAGCACGCGCCGGGGCGGCGCGGCTCGAGGAGGGGGAGCCACCGAAGAGAGGGAGGGAGAGGCGCGGTCGAGGGGGCGAGGGGGTCGGCCCGCGGGGAGCTCGTCGGAGGCGTCGTGGCGGCAGGGGAAAGGAGCAGAGGCGGGGGCGAGCGCGGCGAGGGGGTGGCGGCCAGCGGAGCGGGGCGAGGTGGCGGGTGCGCGAGCGGAGAAGGGGAGGCGGGGCGGCGCCGGGAGGAGAGGAGGGTGGCGGGAGCCGGCGAGCGGCGGTGAGCATAGAGGAGAGAGGAGAGGTCGAGAACACGGGCTGAGGGAGGAAGAGAGAGAGAGGGCCCGCAGGTGGGGTCGGTGGGGGCCCAGGCGGTGAGGGGGTGGGAGTTGGTTGGTGGGGGTGTGGTCTGCGGGTGGGGCCAGGGGCGGTGGGGGCCCCAGCGGTAAGGGAGAGGTTTAGGAGAGTGGGTAGGATGGCTAGGGTGAGAAAAGGGGAGAGGGTGGGCTGGTGGATCGGTGAGGTGGCAGGTGGGTAGGATATGGGTGAGAGGGTGAGGTGGCGAGCTGTGAGTGGTGGGTAGGATAGGATTTGGTGGGACTAGGATTTAGGGTTGGGCTGTGTTAGTTTAGAGACATTTACGGTGTTGTTTTTATTTTAAATATTTTAGCAAATAACTTTTAGGCAAAGTAATTTGACAGATAATTATAATACTTGTTTTGAAATAAGAGAAAGGTATTTTTTTAGAAAACAAAATAGGCTTATTGAAAATAGTTTCAAACACACAAATGCATGATGATGACGATGCAATGCACAAAAACAACGCGATTTTCTAGTAGTAGTTTTGCGGGATGCCACAGGTGTTGAAAGTGTTCCCCATGATAGCACGGTTCTGCTAATCCCAATGTATAAGTGCAAGCGTATACAACAGAGATGACACAATAGTTCAAGTTTATTAGGGGCAAGAAAAATAAGGTGTGCCATCAAGTTCGTGAGAGCTTTACTGACTAGTTTTCACATAACAAAAGAATTTCTAATTTGAAAGGTAGATGAAACTCAAGAATTTACTTGGAATAGCAATAAAGCTAATAGGTAGATATGGTGGACTCAAGTGACATAAGGTTTTGGTTAGAGGATTGGATGCATGAGAAGTACTCCCTCTCAATACAGGTTTTTCGCTAGCAAGGCTGGGTAGCAAGCAAGAGAGTTGAAGGAAACAAGCAAACACACGAGTGATAAAACCAAACATGCAATCTTCCTTGAAAACACAAAAGATCTTAACTAAAGAATACTAACTTATGAGCAATCAATAAAGAAAGAAACTTAATTAAAAATACTTGTATTGCTTTGTCTACACTTTGAGGTGTTTTTATATATTTCCTGGAACTAACCTATTAACAAGTTGCCACAGTGCCAGTTGCCTGTTTTCTTCTGTTTTTGGTTCCAGGAAGGCAGAAAATCAATATTCTCGGAATTGGACGGGACAAAAGCCAAAGTCAATATTTTACCGTGAGGGACACGAATCCAGAAGAAAAGACGGAGAAGCGAACTAGGGCAGCCAAACCCCCTAGGCGCGGCCAGGGGTGGGCCCGCGCCTAGCAGGGTGTGCCCCCCTGGTTGCCTCCCATTCTCGCCTCTTCGCCTATAAGAAGCCCCCAATGTAGAAACCCTCGGTACCCGATCAAATTTTCACGAAACCGTCTATAGCCGCCGCCACCATCGTCCCTAGATCGGGGGGATCTGAAGTTCTTCCCGGCACCCTAACGAAGGGGAGATCATCCTGGAGGCCTTCTCTCCGGTATGATTCGTGAGTAGTTCCTGTAAGATCCCTCCTTTATAAAGGAAAAGGATCCCTGTGATTGCAATGCTAGTCCCTGGATCAATAGCTAGCATCCATAGTTAAGATGTAATATCAAGAAACAAAGGTCATAATACAACTTTATAACCAGGAATAACATAATTTATTACATCTTACATAGCTCATTTGGCTATCTCATTACAATGCAGCAGAATATAACAATAGCATGGGGTCCTTCATCTTCAAAGTGCCACAGGCAATCATGTTGGTTGTAGACTTGTAATCCTAATCAACACACTTAACATCAAACAAACCTGCAACATAATAAGTTGCAGCCACAAGGGTCAATACATTTGAATTGTATTGGCAAGTTTCACTACCATGTGGACATAAGTGGATCCTATCTTTTACATGCATATTTGGCTAAGTGGGGGTTTAGGCTCATTTGCAGAAAGCAATATAGTTTTATCCTATCTTTTGAAAATAGTTTTGATCTCTTGCCAAATCCCTTGTTGTCACCATCAAGTTTTACTTTGAGAAATTGGAATGTCGAGATCTTCCATAGCTTCAGGCCTTAGTTGCTCAGTTGTTGTCCATAACCGGGGACACGGCTAAGTACTTAGAATTTTGATCTTCTACAGAAGCTGTACACTTTACCCACATGACACAATCTCATCTTGATGCCACCAGTGGCTGCTGGATAAGTACTCACCAAGATGGAGTACTGGCAGATTGAGAATGTGACAAAGTCTTTCCATAGGAGTCCTCCAAATACACAATGCTAGCTTGTCATCCAGGCACCAATGTAGGGTTTCAAGTTCCCTTACACAATTCTAGTTAACCTGAAGATGCCAATGCATGGGTCTTCCACTATGTAGATGACTAAGCCAGAGCCCATTTAGCATGTGGCTGTACACAGAAGCCACTGTACGAGAAACATGTTCAATCTCTAAGTCCCTGGGTGGTTTTCTTATAGTGCACATACAAAAAGAGATAGCCATATAAACATGGTTCCTTTTGTTGCCACCTTGTCCAAAACTTGAGTATCCTTGTCCACCCAGGTGGTTCATTGAGTACTTGTTTTATTATATAAAACATATATCTTTTCAACTCTTCATATAAATATAACATGTATCCCATCCCAAATATATAGCAGGGCTAAGCTTACTACAACTACATTGTTTCCACTAAGGGATATATAGGGGTATCCTATTAGGATTTACAATAGCATAAAATATAGTAAACCTTTCATGCATGTTTCAAAAATCCACTAAGTGCAATGAAAATAGTAGGACTTGGATGATAGTGTCACTTGCCTTTTTAGTAGAGAATGATGGTTCACTTCTTGATCTTGTAAATATCACACTCTTCTAATTTCACTACAAATCAATCAAGCAAACATATATTCAACTAGCATTCAAACAATTTGTCACACATAAAATAATAGAAACAAGGTCATGCATGCAAGCATGCAAAAGATAGTTTTATTTGCAAAAGTAGTTTCTACTAGGCTCTAAACATTATAAAGTTCAAAAGTGGTAAGACCATTTGCAAAAAGGTTTTATCTATAAACCATTTTTAATCCAAATCAATATTTTATGTGGTTGAAAATGCTTTTAGCAAAACAATATTCTTTAAAGATCTCACCAAATATATTTTAATTCTCAAAACTTGGTGTTTAGGGTCAGAAGGTTTGAATCAAAACATTTCCCAAAGGTTTCACTCCAAGAATCATTCTAAACCAAAATCAATATTCTTATTTGACTAGAAATTGGCTAATTCAAATATTTATTCCTAAACTTTACCAAATACATTTTTAAATCCATAAGTTGGTTCCTAGGTTCACAACAAACCATTTTGCAAAGATTTCATATTAAAAATATATCTAGAACAATTTTTATATTCAAAATAAGCCTACACAAGTTTCTGCAAATTCAACCAATTTTCCAGAAGAAAATCATTAAACAAAGTGCATGGTTGAAAAGTACTTGTTCTGCTGAATCCATTGATATAAAATTTGCAAAATTTGGACGTGTAGAACTAAAGTTATGAATTTTTCAAATTTGCAAATCTAATAGAACATATTTCTGTTTTTAATCCTGAGTCTGGCCACGTGGCTCTATCTCATTGGCCGGTACCGTTTCGGGTGGATCGAGCTCTCTGGACCGCAGGATTTAAGTGAGATCGTGCGGCGCAGAGACACTCGTACCTCTTCGTTTAATGATTCTATCTAAGCCGCCAGATGGAGATCTAACGGTGTAAAACGATTTGACCTAATTCGAGCGGCGCTAACGGCGGCGCTCTGGCGGCAGCGCTCTGGCGTGGTCGTCGCCGGTGATGCATGACGCGAGAAAGAATGGGAGAGGGCTCACCGTGTTCGCCTTGACGTGCTGATGCTTAACCTGTTTACGAGGAGGCAGGGGGCGCACTGGAATGGAGGGGATTTCTCGCCGGAGTTGGTGGCGGCGTCAGGCGGTTCTGTTCGTCGTCGGGGACGGAGCTGCAGATCGTGCCGAGGCAAAACAACGACATGGTTAGATGCGGACTAACGTGGGGTTCACGTGAGCATCATCGAGAGGGCTCGGGGCGGTCTGCTCTTACCAGGAAAGTTCACCGGAGAATGGCAGACGGCGGTGGCGAGTTGAGGTTGACAAAGCCGAGCTTCTAGAGCAAGCGGGAGTGAGCTGGGGCTATGGGAAGATGCGCATGAGACTGGAGAGCAAGCTAGCGTGCTCTGTGAGGAGAGGGGCGGCTGTGGTTCGCCGGAATTGGCTGCGAAGCTCGTCGGAGATGGCGGCGGTGCAAAAGGAAATTGGGGCGGCCTGGTGGCTCTCTGGCAGCGGGGTCTGAGGGGAAATGGCGAGGAGGGAGTGGTGCTTAAGAGGGCGTGGTCGCGAGAGGGAATTACTGCGCCATCAACGCGTATTGACGCCGGAGTTAATCGGCAGGAACGGCATGAAACGTGGTCGCGACCTGCTGGTGGTGGGGCCGTGCTGACAGCGAGAGAGGGAGAGAAAGAGTGGGACCAAGCGCTCAGTGACTGGGTGGGTTCTTTTCCGGGTGAAAAACGTTTCGCAGCGGGTGGGAGCTGTTGGGCTGCGCTGCTAGGCCTGATGGGTTGGGTTGGTTCGATTCATTTTTTTTATATAGGAAGCCTTTTCTTTTTCCTTTTGGAATTTCTGTTTTGATTTTATTCAAACACCCAAATGAATTCAAACCTTTGCCAAACTTTGTGTAGATTTTAATTCTGTTTAACAACACAAATCAAAGTCCAAAACAAAATAAATTTTTTTATTCTTTTTTTAGGATCCATTAATAATTAAATAAATGGACCATAGTCATTAATTCAAATAGGATTTAATTTATTTAAAAACTTTATTTGAAATCTAAATAATTCCAAAATCATTTCAGTAGGTTTTATTTGAAGGTATAAAACACTTGGAAATCATATTTAATATAAATTAACAAGTTTTAGTGTTTATTTAAAGATGGGAAAAGCCTTTACTTTAATAAAAATTGGATAACAATAAATCCTCATTATTTTATTTAAATAAACCTGTACTCTTTTTATCAAACAGAAATATTTTATTTCAAAAGCTTGGCCAAGATTTAATTTGGCTCTATAAAATAATCCTTATTTATAAATCTACCTTTTCTTTTGAAAACCAAATCTTTTTATTAAAAGATCCAAAAATAGTAATTCCAACTATTAAAATTTTCTTTATTAATTGTTTATCTTTTTAAATCCTTTTAGGATTTTATTGATCAAAATAGGTTTTGATGTTTCCAATTGGAATCAAAAGTTTCTTCTCACCCTAAATTTCAATAAAAATTTTATTTTGTTTATTTATTTTTCACATTTCAAAATTTGGAAAATTTTGGGATGTGACAGTTCCACCTTGGACTATGGGTCCATGTAGTAGCTAGATGGTTGTATCTCCTCCTTTGTGCTTTCATATATAGATCTTGTGAGCTCCGTTCATGATCAAGATCTAATCTATTTGTAATCATGCATGTTGTGTTTGCGGGGATCCGATGGATAATTAGATTACTTTGTCAGATTGATTAATGGTTTTGTCTTTATGATTCTACCATGTCTGTGTTGTTTGTGATCTTGCATGCTCTCCGTTGTTAGTAGCTATCTTGGACAAGTAGTTGCTAGTGACTCCAAGAGGGAGTATTTATGCTCGATAGTGGGTTCATGCCTCTAGTTTACAAGGGAAGTGACAAAAATCTCTTCGGTTGTAGATGTGTTGTTGCTACTAGGGAGAAAACAACGGTCTCTTGTTCATGGAACAAGTGGATTGTTTACCTTACACACTTTGCTTAAAGTAGTTGTCTGTTGCTTGCAACTTAATACTAGAGGGAGTTCGGATGATAACCTGAAGGTGGACTTCTAGTCATAGATGCAGTTGGATGGCGGTCTATGTATATTGTTGTATTGCCCAATCGAATCTCATAGGATCTTTTTGTCTGGTATTGCAATGTTATGCCTTGCTCAGTTTCTGTTAATTGCCCTGCTGTAATTTGTTTACCCTTCATGCCATGTTGTTTATCTAAGGATAGCACCTCTAGTGAACTATGGACCCCGGTCCAATCTACCATTTTAGCAAAAATACAGACCTTCCTCCATAAAACTAATGTCATACTCTTCAAGCATGCTTGAACATCTTCATGCTTAGCCAATGCAAATAGCTAGATAGCCACAATTATCATAGGAAGTGTCAATGGAAAGAGTAGGCCGTAATACTTGGTAAGTGAAATATCGAAGTACATGATATTGATTGCTAAGTAAATTCAATCGAAGCTTACAAAAAATATGTGCTAGGCACGTAAAGTGTCTACATATTCTGTAGATTAATCTCTTGCAGTAACTAAGAAAAACCGAAGAAATTTGATGATCCTATGTTGTCTTAAGATTCCTTACCAATCATTTGGGATAGCAGATAGAAGCTGGTTATCATATGGTTGATACAACTTGGACACAACAGTGGCATTAGAAGAAAGCCACAAATAATATGATGGCAAATGCAACAAATGATGACCATTGGCTGATCTTTAGAAAAATGTGTCATCTCTTTGGCCTTTTGTAGGGCAACATTCTTAGGTACGAATTGAACCTCCAATCGTATAGAGGCACTAAAAGTGGAGAGAATCAACAAATTTGAATGATTCTGAGAGGTCGTGTTAATCCTAACATTAAAAAAATCAGTTGTCTCCCAGAACACGACAGAAACAAACTATTATTGAAATAAAATTGGGCAGCACTACAATTTTGAACAAAATAGAAACATAGTGATAGTACAACAACACAACACTCAACAACGCACCATTGATTTGATTTCGCGAACATACTGCATTCTCTGAAGCAATCAAATAATGAGTTAAGAAATCAATAACCAAAGAAGTAACCAGTGACCGTTCACGCACACTAAAAGATGCAGCTTGTGCTGGCATGGAACTTCTGCCAGACCTATAATAGCATGGTGATGTCGCACAGCCACAGATGCCGGTGATGCTCACGGCTTGACAAAAATCATTAACCCATTCTATCGCCTCACAGTATCATCTAGAAACACCTTTTCTCTGCTTTTAATAGAAGCAGACACCATAAACAGAAGCGCCTTACTGTTGTGATTTATGATGCACAATGTAGGGAGAAGTTCTACAATCTTATAAACAAGGATCAAAAGTTGTAAAACTCTATTCCATTTTGTAAGATACGAAGACAACTGAAGTAAAGCAAATTGACGAAAAAGGTCGGTGATCAGCTATCATTATTGTAGTATGGAAAAGTTTTACATCCTAACAAGGATCAAAAAAACAAAGTATCTTATGGAGGCTACAAATTTTAAACAATGCATTAGGAAAGTCTCTAACTAGCACGACATGTCATTTGCAATCCTAGAAAATCTCACCATCTCCACAATCCTAGAAAATCATTGTTGGGTGTAGAGGATAGTGTGAGCTGGTGAAAATTGAGTAGAGCACACAAATGTATCCAAAACCTCTTGTAGAAACGGCAATTAATGCTTACATGCGAGAGAGGTTCTAGGACTTGGACACAAAAACTATTGGAGTAGTTAATAGTTAATGTATTGACCAACCATCGCTAGTATAAGCATTGAGAAAACTTATAAATAATAGGCTGCCTTTGTAGACTTCTTCTCGTAGACTCCTATCATGCTTCTAAGCTAGAGTGCAATCCCAGTTAGGATAGATTGGAGCGGTGCAATAAGTTGTGAATCTGAGGCATACAGGAACATGTCATGTCATCAAGGAAAACTACACGTAGAAGGATCCGAATACCTTGGATCGCTAAGGAGGAAATGTAGCGCAACATCGAGGTGACTTCGTAGGAACCAACGGAAGTTAGCAGCACAAACTGTGAGGCTTGGGAGGCTTTTATGCTAAAAAGTCCCATACTATTAAGGTGGCAGTGGTCGAGCATGGAGATCGATATTGGATTTAGGCCGTATGCCCTCCTGGTTACCCAATGAAGCCATGGAAAGTTTGCAACTGATCAAGGAACGCACGTGGAAGAGCCGACGCCGAACAGGAGGTTGGGACATTGGAATTGTAGCTTGATCACGTGAAATTAAGCTCCGGTGTGGTTCTGATTTACCTTCTTGCATGTTGTGTTTCTTTGTTTGGTGAACCTTTGTTCAGCTCCAATGGGAGCGTAAGATAGAACTATTTAGAATCCATAAGCGGTTGTGGTTACGTCTTCGGATGTACTCCCTCTGTTTCAAAATATAAGATGTTTTAGCTTTGTGAAGTAAATGTATCTAGACTACTTTTAGTATGTAGGTTCACTTAGGTTTAGAGTGAATCTAGACACTAAAAGAAGTCTACATACATTTTCTTCACAAACCTAAAACATCTTATATTTTGAAACAGAGGGAGTAGTTAATTAGTCTGAATCCCCTCAACTAGATCTATTTTTGTATATCTTACCCTTGACCTGAACCCCCTTCGTTTGCAGTCTGTTTTCATCTCGCAACGACGGTTTGTGCATACGTGAAATCCAAACTTAGATCTCAAAAAAAATCCAAACTTAGGGATCTAGGTAGTACAAGCAAAGGCAAAGAGTTGGGAAATTTTACCTCACTGCATGCCACCATGTGGGTCGCTGGACTTACCATGTTCGTCGTTATGTCGTCCGCCAGTTGCGAGCGGGCGGGGGGAGAGGGTGATACGTTGGAAATATATCTATAATTTTTGATGCTCCATGCTTGTTTTGTATCTACTTTGCTTTACTTGTCTACACTCTGAGGCGCTTTTTACATGTTTTCTGGTACTAACCAATTCACAAGTTGCAACAGTGTCAGATGCCTGTTTTCTGCTGTTTTTCATTTCAGAAAAGTTAGTAAAGAAATATTCTCGGAATTGGACGGGACGAAGGACAAAGTCAATAAATTTCCGTGGGGAACAAGAAGTCCAAAGGAGAGACCGAGGGGTCGGCCAGAGGGGCCAGACCCCCCCTCCTAGGCATGGGTGGGCCCTAGCCCACGCCTGGCTAGGGTTTGTCCGCCCTGGCGGCCGCCTCGGTCTCCTCCTTCGCCTATAAGAAGCCCCCGATGCAGAAACTCTCAGTATCCGATCAATATTCCACGAAACCGTTTGTAGCCGCCACCACCATCGTCCCTAGATCGGGGGGATCTGAAGCTCTTCCCGGCACCCTGCCGGAGGGGAGATCATCCCGGAGGCCTTCTCTCTGGTATGATTCATGAGTAGTTCCACCTTGGACTATGAGTCCATGTAGTAGATAGATGGTTGTATCTTCCCCTTTGTGCTTTCATGTATAGATCTTGTGAGCTCCGTTCATGATCAAGATCTAATCTATTTGTAATCATGCATGTTGTGTTTGCGGGGATCCGATGGATATTGAGATTATTATGTTGGTTTGATTAATGGTTCTATCTTTATGATTCTATCATGTCTGTGTTGTTTGTGATCTTGCATGCTCTCCGTTGCTAGTGGTTATCTTGGCCAAGTAGTTGCTAGTGACTCCAAGAGGGAGTATTTATGCTCGATAGTGGGTTCATGCCTCTAGTTTCCAAGGGAAGTGACAATAATGTCTTTGGTCGTAGATGTGATTTTGCTACTAGGGAGAAAACAATGGTCTCTTGTACATGGAACATGTGGACTGTTTACCTTACACACTTTGCTTAAAGCAGTTGTCTATTGCTTGCAACTTAATACTGGAGGGGGTTCGGATGATAACCTGAAGGTGGACTTCTAGTCATAGATGCAGTTGGATTACGGTCTATGTATATTGTTGTATTGCCCAATCAACCTCATAGGATCTTTCTGGCTAGTAATTGCATTGTTATGCCTTGCTCAGTTCCTGTCAATTGCCCCGTTGTAATTTGTTTACCCTTCATGTCACGTTGTTTATCTAAGGATAGCACCTCTAGTGAACTATGGACCCCGGTCCAATCTTTTCCATTGATACACCTTCCACTGTTACTTGTTTACTTGCTGCAAACCATTACCTTCCACACCATACATTTAATCCTTTGTTATAGCAAACCGGTGAGCTTGATAACCTCACTGTTTGTTGGGACAAAGTCTTGAGTTTGTGTTGTGCAGGTCTCCGCGTTGCTTGCAACACCTGTGTGACGTTTCCTTCCTCCTTCTGGTTTGATAACCATGGTCTCTACTGAGGAAAGACTTGCTGTTGTGCTCATCACACCTTGCTCTTGGGGTTTCCAATGAAGTGCTCCATGTCAAGCACCATTCACCAAGCATCTCCTGCCATCGCCCCTACAACCCAGAGCGTCCAGCCTGCTACCGCACCGACAATCTCTCCAGCTAGGATAACGTCTGGCTCTTCCGCCATGGAAGTGGACCCAGTCATTGCCGCGGAACTTGCTGTTATCGGGGAGCAGGCAACACAAGAAAGCACTACATCCAAAGTGGCTGAAGCTCTGGCTAAGGATGCCACTGGTAGCGGTAAGGCGATGGTGGAAGGCGGAACTTATGCCGTAGGCGGCGTCATTGCACCCAAGACGCCAGTATATCTTCCAAAGATCGTCTAGCCGGTGCTTACGCCGAGTAGCTCAGCTCTGGCTCCTGGTGCAACGCCAACTTCTCCGACATGTGGCCTTGAGGAGCTACTCAAACAGGCGGATATCCTATGTGTAAATAGCCTTTCCTTCAGCAAGATATTTGTCGAGAGCGCCACTAACCTCAAGATTATTGCACTTGTAAGTTTTATATGCCTTTTGCATTTCATATGTAGTATCCCACTATAGCCCCCGAGGATTTATACGGAAAAACATAGGTCTTTGTGTCTGAATGCTCTAAGAGTGACTAAGCTAGAAAACTTTGCACTGTAGCCCCCCAAGTATTTAGTTTGAATGAAATATTCCGACTAGATACTTTTAGAGTAGCATACGCAGTGTTTGTAAATTTCAATACTGTAGCCCCCAAGGCTCTAGTTGAAACAAAATTAGTTCCGACTAGATGCTTAAAGAAAGACCAAGCTTATTGCCGAGTTAAAAACTCTCACTGTAGCCCCAAGCCTCTAGGTGGATATCTATCCGGCTAGATGCTCCAAGTAGACTAAGTAACTTTGATCTTTTTCGTAGAATGAAAATGCTCGGAGAGGCATCGCCAACGAGAAGTTCCACAAGATGCGTGATGACTTGGAAGATGAAAAGGGCAAAACTTCCTTCTTGAAGGATCAAATCACCAAGAGCAAGAGTCCATTTTTATTTTCAATTTTGCACTCAAACTTGTTCTTGTGCCATCACTCTCCGACTACTCATTGTGCGCTGTTATTTATCCGACATGCAGAAGCTATTGCCAAGTTGAAGGACATTGTCGAGCAATCCAAGCACACAGAATTGCTGGATAGCGAGAACAAGATCCTCAAATAGGAGAGGGATGACACTTTGAAGATGAATGAAGCGTCCATGAAGGCTGTGTAGGAATCTGCCAACATGGAGATCAACCGACTGAAGGAGGAAATTGCAATCCTCAAGGAGCAGAACAAAGCTGCCGAAGAGCAGAATAAGCGCAACCTTGAGGCTTACAAGGTCCTCCAACAAGAACGGGACTCCATGGTGGATACGCTCCAACAAGCCGAGGCGAGCATCTTTGGTAAGCAATCTCCGTCTTGTACTTCTGTAAGCCAGGTACTCTGAACTTTTATGTTGTTTGATCTCATGTACTCCTTTGCTTGGCCGGAAATGTAGCTCCCATTGGTTTAACCAATGTGCCTCCTCCGCCAAAGTAATGCATGATCCTTGCTGGCAAATTCATCAGCACCACCATCAAGCAAGCTAAGGAAATTACCAAGCCCCTGAACATCAACATCAAGGTGGTGGATTCCGTCATGAAGTACTCGGAGATTCTGCGCCAAGCCCCTGAGCGTATCGTAAGCTGGAAAGCTTCATGTACCCGGGATGGTGCAAGAATGTCGCTGGAGATGGTCAAGGCCCACTACGAGAATGCCAACATCAACACGGTGACCTCAGGTCTTCCCGACGTAGACAATGACGGACAAAAGATTGATCACAAAGCTATCTGGGCATCGCTCGCTGGCTACGACACCAAGGTTACCGAGTTGGTAGATCCAAACTCCTTTGTGCCTCTCGAGGTCATCGATGGCGACTAGCACAGCTCCTCCGAGTCCCTCAAGACTGCCGACTTTGAAGATAATCATGATGACTCTCCTGCCGCCACCAACATTACCTCGAAATCTCCTATGCCATAGGAATGAAAACACTTTGTAATATTTGTTTCCTCTGGATGTATGTACGCGGAAAAACTACTGTTTTAAACTTAAGGCGGAAAACAATAGTTGTATGTTTCCTGCTACTTAAGTACTAGTTCCAGCATGTAAATATTTTTTAAGCAAGTGTTGGTTTATCCATTACTTTGGTTTTTATGCTTGAATTTTCGTGAGTCGGAAGACTTGTAGTCGGAACCATGCGCTCAAGCGGTGATGCCCAATGGAACCGTCAAAACATAAGCACAAAATCGCCGACTTCAAGTGCCAAAATTCACTGCTCCAGAATCCACATAAAAACAACAAAAAACGTGTACACCAGAAAACTTAAGCTAACGCCCGTAGGCAGAATTTTCACAAGTGCAAATGCAAAACTTGCGCACAAAGGTTTTATATGATCCAAAAATGAACACTAAAGGAGGCTAAAGACTCAAGCATATGAGTGAACCAAAAAGCTTTATTTCATTGATCATATAAAAGGTACACAGTAGATACAAAATATGCTAAGTATAAAAAGGATGTAGTTGTGCTATGTTCCATGGCTGATCAAGCTCCGGGTAGTCATCATCCGGGTCACGTCGATTACGCTTATGATCATCACTTGGTCTATCCTCTAGTTCACGATTGTCAACGAGGTAATAAGAACCATTGAGTAGCGCCTTGCTTATGATGAACGGTCCTTCCCATGGCGGGGATAATTTGTGTGACTTATTCTGCTTAAGTCGGAGCACCACATCCCCCTCTTTAAATGAGCGATGCCGAACACGGCGACTATGGTAGCTGTGTAGCTTCTGCTGGTAGATGGCGGATCTTTGGCATGCCAATACGTTCTCTTCCTTGAGAAGGTCTACATCTAGGCGTTTGGATTCTTCAGCGTCATCCTCGTCGTAGGCGACAACTCTTGGTGAATCATGAAGGATGTCGGGAGGCAGGATGACTTCTGCTCCATATACCATGAAGTAAGGGGTGTAGCCGGTAGATCTGTTGGGTGTAGTTCGTAAACTCCACAGAACAGATGGTAACTCCTCCGCCCAGGCTCCAGCTGCTCTATGTAGCGGTGCCTCGAGTCGTGGCTTGATTCCCTGCATAATTAATACATTGGATCGCTCAACTTGCCCATTGGATTGTGGATGTTCCACAGATGCTAAGTCAAGTCGGATGCCCTTCTCCCAACAATAAGCTTCCACTTCTCCGAGTGATAAGTTGCTGCCATTGTTGGTGATAAAGCTATGTGGGAGACCAAATCTCACCACTAGATCCCGTACAAACCTAAGGGCAGTTGCCCCATCAAGCTTTCTAATAGGTTTAGCTTCTATCCATTTGGTGAATTTATCAACTGCTACTAGCAGATGTGTAAACCCACATGGTGCCGTCTATAATGGACCAACCATGTCTAGCCCCCAGACTGCAAATGGCCAAGTTATTGGTATTGTTCGCAATTCTTCAGCTGGTACATCTGTTTGTCGGGCATAGTACTGGCATCCCATGCATGTCTCAACCAGCTTGTCGGCGTCCGCCTTGGCGATCAGCTAGTAGAATCCTTGCCGAAAGGCTTTGGATACCAAGGACCGAGGAGCGACGTGATGCCTGCAATCTCCGAGATGGATCTCATGAAGGATTTTAATACCCTCTTGTTGGGAAACACACTTGAGGTATACACCAGTGGTGCTTATTTTATAGAGCTATCCATTGATTATGGCATAGCCCTTTGCTCGACGTACTATTTGCCGACTTTCGACCTCATCATGGGAAAAGTTCTGTGTACGAGATACTCCATGAACGGTTTTGTCCAAGCCGAAGGGACCTTTGTCACCATGTGAATGAAAGAGTCAACTCTATCCGGGTTCTCGAGGTCCGCTTCCTTCACGGATGGTGTCCGTAGATGCTCTAGAAAAAGTCAGGTGGAATTTTTTTGCGCCCCGATCCAAGCTTTGACAATAGATCAGCTGCCTCAATTTCCTCCCTCGGGACATACTTGACTTCATAGCCCCAGAAGCTCTTGGCTACCTCGTCCACTTCATCTCAATATGCCGCCATCATAGGGTTCCGCGCGTTCCAGGTGCCAGTGTCACATCCCAAAATTTTCCAAATTTTGAAATGTGAAAAATAAATAAACAAAAGAAACAATTGTTGAAATTTATGGGGAAAAGAAACTTTTTGCTTCTAATTGGAAACTTTAAAAACCTTTTAAACTATTACAAAAGTTTTTCCCCAAATAAAGGTACTCCTTAAAATAAAAATAGCATTTAACAAAAACCCTAAGATCAAGCATCAAGATTATCCACATATCTCCTCTACTTCAAAATTATAATTTGAAAGGATCCCCTTCAAAATCTTTTTCACAAACTTCCTGTATTTGAAAATCTATTTTTAGTCTTGAGGAATGTTCTCAACCAAAAACCATCTATACATCTCAACTACTTCATTTACATTTTTCAAACAACCTTTGTTTTGTTTTGAACCAAAAATAAATGCAAAGAGTCTCGTTTTAGAATAAGCACCATAGCTTATGTGAGCTATTTTAAGATTTTATAAAATTATTCTCTCATATTTTCAAACTTTAATTCATGGTTATCCATGTAAAGTGGAACTAAATCGAATCAAGTTCAAATAAGGAAAGAATCAAAATCATTCCAAATATATTACCCTGCAACTAGGCCAATATCGCATACATGCAATCGTACAATAATTAACTAATTAATAATTGAGAAAATTAAATATTTCTAAATATATAAAATTTATGTTCTAAAATATTGCCCACGAATTTATAAACCCGTAGAAATTTGAATCGGTAAATTCGGAGCTCTAAATCAAAAGTTATAAAAGAATTAAGAAATAGGAAAAAAATGTAAAACAAAAAAAAATAGAGAGGCCGGCCAGGCCAGCCAAATTGGGCCGGCCCAACCAGGCCGATGAGCACCATGCGACCAGGTACACGACCAGGCACCTACATGAATAACCAGGAGCACTTGGTCTTCCTATCTAATGCTCCTAAATGACTTTCAATGTCTCTTCTAAATTGCACTAAATACCCCCTAATTTCTCTCTTTCTTTAATGTCCTTTAATCCAGCCCCCACCCCCTCCTATATAAACCCCACTACAGGAAATTTCATAAGTTTTCAACTCATCATACTTTCATTTTCGTCCAAAATTCTCCCCAATCTTCTCCACCCAAATCGACCATCAAAACGACCTCGGATCGCGGTGGCTTGAAGACGGAAGTTGTTCCCCTTGTCAAGACGGTTCCATTCCCGTTAGTTTCACATCGTTTCGTTCATCGAGCTGAGAGAAAAACACAGTCAAAGATTCAGATCTTAGAAGGTATAATCCATTCTACGCCCACATCGTTGCTCCAAACACAATTTCCTTTGAACAGTAGATAAATCTAGTTGTTATCTACAAATTTCATGTAGAAAGTTTTTCCATCCGAGCAACTTTTTCTGTAGTCAAATCTGACATCATCATGTCATCAGCGTAGTCAACAGTCAACTTAGCCAGATTAGTCAAAGTCAATTTCAGTCAATTTCCGAGTTTGACTTTTCCAGATTTTAGTATGAACTTGTATAATTCATAGAAAAAGATTTAGAAGTCGAAAAATTATAAATTTGGTATCCCTGAAAAGCTGAGATTCTGTAGAATCCATTTCTGCAATAATATTACTTATTCTCTGTACAAAAATTTGATTTATAAATTTAATGGTTTAATTGGTCATTTTCACCATAAAAATTATATCTTTAGTTCTGTATATCCAAACTTAGCAAATAATATGTCTATGGATTTACAAAAACGAGTAGAACACAGTGGACCCATAATTCGTTATTTTTGAGTCTGTTAAAATCACGTTTTATACAGAACCATTTGTGGACTATTTTGAGTATAAAAGTTGTTGTGTGAATTATTTTTAAGTAAATCCTTTTGAAAATGGTTGTAAATTGAACCCTATGTACAGTAAAACCAAAATATAATTTTATTCTAGTATAAATAAGACCGTGGCAATTATTTAGTGAGAATGGCCTTTCCAACTGTTAGAAAATATTGCTAATTGCTACAATTGCACAAATGGTTGCATTTGTAATCTTGAAAACATAAAATGTCAATAAATCACTTAGTAATGTTCAGAACCTTGTTATAAAAATTTGTACAATAAAAATTGTCATCTTGCATGTTTGCATACTTTGCATGATTTTTGTGTTGCCATAAGTGTTGATCTTGTGTATGTTTTGTCTTGGTTGTTTTGCTTGATAGATTGTGTTGATTATCAAGTGTGTTATTGTGAATAGTGTACCAACACCACCAACTACTAAGGCAAGTTACACTATCATACAAAAGTCCTACTATTTTCATTATACTTAGTGGATTTTGTAAACATGCATGAAAATGTTTTATACTTATGCTATGCTAATCCTAATAGGATTCCCTATACATTCCTTAGTGAAAACAATGTAGTTGATACATGCTTAGCCATGCTATATTTTGAAAAGAGATACATGTTGAGATTTTATGAGATTGAGAAAAGACTTATGTTTTATATAATAAAACAAGGACTCAATGAACCACCTGGGTGGACAAGGATACTTTGAGTTTTGGAGAAGGTGGCAACAAAAGGAACCATGCTATGGCAATCTCTTTGTGTTGTGCTCCAAAGGAAAACCACCCAGGAAACTTAGAGATTGAACATGTTTCTCGTACAGTGGCTTCCGTGTACAGCCACATGCTAAATGGGCTCTGGCTTAGTCAACTACATAGTGGAAGTCCCATGCATTGGCATCTTCAGGTTAACTAGATTTGTGTAAGGGAGTAACCCTACATTTGTGCCTGGTAGACAAGCTAGCATTTTGTATTGGGAGGACTCCTATGGAAAGACTTTGTCACATTCTCGATCTGCCGGTACTCCATTTTGGTGAGTACTTATCCAGCGGCCACTGGTGGCGTCAAGACGAGATTGTGTCATGTGGGTAAAGTGTACAACTTCTGCAGAAGATCAAAATTCTAAGTACTTAGCCGTGTCCCCGGTTATGGACAATACTGAGCAACTAAGGCCTGAAGCTATGGAAGATCTCGACATTCTAATTTCTAAAAGAAAACTAATAAAACTTGATGCACTTGGAGTTACCATGGAGCTCAAGAGATTTTAATAAAACTTGATGCACTTGGAGTTACCAAGTAGCTCAAGAGATTTTGACAAGGACTTGAACACTTGTGTTTCTACCAAGAAGTTCAAGGAACTTGGAAAAAGAGATTTGACAAAGGACCAAAACCATTTTGAAAAGATAGGATAAAATATTGCTTTAAGAAAATGAGCCTAAAAACTCTACTTAGCCAAATATGCATGTATTGAATAGGATCCACTCATATTATACATAATAGTGAAGCTTGCCAATACAATTCAAATGTATTGACCCTTGTGGCTGTAACTTGTAATGTTGCAGGTTTGATTGATTTTAGTGAAGTTTGATTGATTAGGATTACAAAGTCTACAACCAGCATTTGCCTGTGGCACTTTGAAGATGAAGGACCCCATGACTATAGTTTTTCCGCTGCAATGTAATGTATTAGCCAAATGAGCTATGTATGATGTAATAAAAGTATGTTATTCCTGGTTATAAAGTTATATTATGACCTTTGTATCTTGATAATACATCTTAACTGTGGATGCTAGCTATTGATCCAGGGACTAGCATTGTAAAACACAGGAGGAATCTACCTTATCAGGTTGAGGCTTCTACAGATGGTATCAGAGCATTGTGTTGCCTATAGGATTGTAACCCTAGGATTGGACAAAACCCCTTAGAAAAAAATAGGAGTTGAATTTGTTCCAAAACTTATTTGTAAACAATCTTGTAAACTCTTTTCTTAACCTTTTTGGTTTTGATTCTACATCTCTCCCTTTTCAAACTTGATGGACAAAGACTTCAACTTGAGCAAAGACTTCACCATCATCAAAGACTTCAACATCAGATTTTCACCAAGGACTTCAACCTAGATATCACTAAGGACTACAAGTGAGATAATAAGAATACTCAAGACTTGAAGACTAAGGAAACACAACCTTGGAGGAACCATCATCACCTTTGAAGTATTGTGACCAAGATGGAAGAATTTTTCCAAGGAAACAATGATCTTATTCGTGAAGAAACAACTAAGAAGAATGGAATGATCTCAAGTGAACCATATAGTTGGACCACCATATTAGTGTTTAGCTTAGATCACATGTTGAACACACCAACTTATGTGGTGTAGCAAAAATATTTTGTTGCCTAAAAATGTGTTTGAATCTTGTTGTTTGAGTGGAATGTTGATTGTGATTGCTTGTGTGAATTGTTGTGTGTGAGTAGACTTCTTCCCTAGAAATCTTTTGCCTATTCTAATCCCAATCCAACCCAAACAGATGACTACTCCAAGAGACTCCAACATCAAGGATGGTAACAAAAACCAAGAGATACACATGATGTAATCTAGTTGAAAATCTTTTAAGGGTGGTAGTACCCTAGTTGTCTTGAAGCAAACTTGTAACCTCTAGCCTTCCTAAATCTCGGGACGAGATTTCTTTTAAGGGTGGTAGCCTGTCACATCCCAAAATTTTCCAAATTTTGAAATGTGAAAAATAAATAAACAAAAGAAACAATTGTTGAAATTTATGGGGAAAAGAAACTTTTTGCTTCTAATTGGAAACTTTAAAAACCTTTTAAACTATTACAAAAGTTTTTCCCCAAATAAAGGTACTCCTTAAAATAAAAATAGCATTTAACAAAAACCCTAAGATCAAGCATCAAGATTATCCACATATCTCCTCTACTTCAAAATTATAATTTGAAAGGATCCCCTTCAAAATCTTTTTCACAAACTTCCTGTATTTGAAAATCTATTTTTAGTCTTGAGGAATGTTCTCAACCAAAAACCATCTATACATCTCAACTACTTCATTTACATTTTTCAAACAACCTTTGTTTTGTTTTGAACCAAAAATAAAAGCAAAGAGTCTCGTTTTAGAATAAGCACCATAGCTTATGTGAGCTATTTTAAGACTTTATAAAATTATTCTCTCATATTTTCAAACTTTAATTCATGGTTATCCATGTAAAGTGGAACTAAATCGAATCAAGTTCAAATAAGGAAAGAATCAAAATCATTCCAAATATATTACCCTGCAACTAGGCCAATATCGCACACATGCAATCGTACAATAATTAACTAATTAATAATTGAGAAAATTAAATATTTCTAAATATATAAAATTTATGTTCTAAAATATTGCCCACGAATTTATAAACCCGTAGAAATTTGAATCGGTAAATTCGGAGCTCTAAATCAAAAGTTATAAAAGAATTAAGAAATAGGAAAAAAATGTAAAACAAAAAAAAATAGAGAGGCCGGCCAGGCCAGCCAAATTGGGCCGGCCCAACCAGGCCGATGAGCACCATGCGACCAGGTACACGACCAGACACGTACATGAATAACCAGGAGCACTTGGTCTTCCTATCTAATGCTTCTAAATGACTTTCAATGTCTCTCCTAAATTGCACTAAATACCCCCTAATTTTTCTCTCTCTTTAATGTCCTTTAATCCAGCCCCCACCCCCTCCTATATAAACCCCACTACATAAGTTTTCAACTCATCATACTTTCATTTTCGTCCAAAATTCTCCCCAATCTTCTCCACCCAAATCGACCATCAAAACGACCTCGGATCGTGGTGGCTTGAAGACGGAAGTTGTTCCCCTCGTCAAGACGGTTCCATTCTCGTTGGTTTCACCTCGTTTCGTTCATCGAGCTGAGAGAAAAACACAGTCAAAGATTCAGATCTTAGAAGGTATAATCCATTCTACGCCCACCTCGTTGCTCCAAACACAATTTCCTTTGAACAGTAGATAAATCTAGTTGTTATCTACAAATTTCATGTAGAAAGTTTTTCCATCCGAGCAACTTTTTCTGTAGTCAAATCTGACATCATCATGACATCAGCGTAGTCAACAGTCAACTTAGCCAGATTAGTCAAAGTCAATTTCAGTCAATTTCCGAGTTTGACTTTTCCAGATTTTAGTATGAACTTGTATAATTCATAGAAAAAGATTTAGAAGTCGAAAAATTATAAATTTGGTATTCCTGAAAAGCTGAGATTCTGTAGAATCCATTTCTGCAATAATATTACTTATTCTCTGTACAAAAATTTGATTTATAAATTAAATGGTTTAATTGATCATTTTCACCATAAAAATTATATCTTTAGTTCTGTATATCCAAATTTAGCAAATAATATGTCTATGGATTCACAAAAACGAGTAGAACACAGTGGACCCATAATTCGTTATTTTTGAGTCTGTTAAAATCACGTTTTATACAGAACCATTTGTGGACTATTTTGAGTATAAAAGTTGTTGTGTGAATTATTTTTAAGTAAATCCTTTTGAAAATGGTTGTAAATTGAACCCTATGTACAGTAAAACCAAAATATAATTTTATTCTAGTATAAATAAGACCGTGGCAATTATTTAGTGAGAATGGCCTTTCCAACTGTTAGAAAATATTGCTAATTGCTACAATTGCACAAATGGTTGCATTTGTAATCTTGAAAACATAAAATGTCAATAAATCACTTAGTAATGTTCAGAACCTTGTTATAAAAATTTTTACAATAAAAATTGTCATCTTGCATGTTTGCATACTTTGCATGATTTTTGTGTTGCCATAAGTGTTGATCTTGTGTATGTTTTGTCTTGGTTGTTTTGCTTGATAGATTGTGTTGATTATCAAGTGTGTTATTGTGAAGAGTGTACCAACACCACCAACTACTAAGGCAAGTTACACTATCATACAAAAGTCCTACTATTTTCATTATACTTAGTGGATTTTGTAAACATGCATGAAAATGTTTTATACTTATGCTATGCTAATCCTAATAGGATTCCCTATACATTCCTTAGTGAAAACAATGTAGTTGATACATGCTTAGCCATGCTATATTTTGAAAAGAGATACATGTTGAGATTTTATGAGATTGAGAAAAGACTTATGTTTTATATAATAAAACAAGGACTCAATGAACCACCTGGGTGGACAAGGATACTTTGAGTTTTGGAGAAGGTGGCAACAAAAGGAACCATGCTATGGAAATCTCTTTGTGTTGTGCTCCAAAGGAAAACCACCCAGGAAACTTAGAGATTGAACATGTTTCTCGTACAGTGGCTTCCGTGTACAGCCACATGCTAAATGGGCTCTGGCTTAGTCAACTACATAGTGGAAGTCCCATGCATTGGCATCTTCAGGTTAACTAGATTTGTGTAAGGGAGTAACCCTACATTTGTGCCTGGTAGACAAGCTAGCATTTTGTATTGGGAGGACTCCTATGGAAAGACTTTGTCACATTCTCGATCTGCCGGTACTCCATTTTGGTGAGTACTTATCCAGCGGCCACTGGTGGCGTCAAGACGAGATTGTGTCATGTGGGTAAAGTGTACAACTTCTGCAGAAGATCAAAATTCTAAGTACTTAGCCGTGTCCCCGGTTATGGACAATACTGAGCAACTCCCTGGCGGGGGCCGGGCGCTTCCTCCTGGTGGCGCGTTCTCGCAGATCGCGCGCTCGGCTATGCGGGCCGGGTCGTTTTCGTCGTCGAAGTTCAGGGCACGCCCTTGAACGGTGGGGTTCAAGCGTGACTTGATCCGCTGCTGGTGGTAGCGTGACAGCTCCTGCGCCGTCACCTGCTCGAGGCGAAATTTTTCGCGCTCGGCCTGCTCTTTGCGTACCGCCTCCGCCAGTTTCAAGCGGAGTTCCTCGACCTCCGTTGCCGTGGCGTTAGGAGGGATTGGGGTGGAGAAAGGATCCTCCGGTGGATCGGTGCCGGTGGCCATGTAAGCCGCGGCGTGGCGATTGGCACCATCGCGGAGGTCGGCGGAGTTCTCCGACCCGGAGTCGAATTCGAAGATCCCGAGGATGGAGGGGTCCTCGAAGTCTCCCGCGTTGGAGACCTGGGCGATGGAGCCCGCGGATGAGGCCGCGGTGATGGATCCGGCGAGTGACGCCGGGGTCGCCGAGTCGGCGTCATCGGTGAGGGCCGCATCTTCTGCGGCCACTGAGTTCCCGGCCACGTTGCTGTGGGCCGAGTTGTACTCGGAGGCAAGGCGGTGGATCGTGCGAACCTGGCTCTCGGAGAGCCGATCGCGTGGCGGCGACTCGCGGATGCGAGCCGAGTCCTCCGAGACGATGACGTCGGTGAGGCCGACGAAGAGGCTGATCGTGCCGATTGGCAGGATCACGCCGTGCGTGACGGGTCGCGCCGCCGGGACGTAGCTACTCGGCAAGATCTGGAGCATCTCGCCGATCGCTATCATGCGGCCGGTGGCGATCGTCTCGTTGATGGGCAGATTGGATCTCGCCGCAGAACACCGGCCAGACCGGCCAGGCCTCACGGTGGGCGCCACTGTCGTGGGAATGGTCACGGCAGATGCTGCAATCGGCAGCGAGTAGTAGAACGAGGGGCAAGGGCGGCCAACCATCTGCGGTGCGAGATGAGGGCAAAGACACAGGGTTTTACCCAGGTTCGGCCCCCCGGAGGGTAAAGACCTACTCCTGCTAGATTGTATTATGGAGGTGTTACAATGGGCGAGCTCGGCGGCTAGGCGGCGAGTCGCTTAGGTGTATGAGGGAACGTGTCTCTACTCACCCCATAGGGAGGTTTATATAGGCTCACCTCCCCTAGGGTTTACATATCTCAACCGATTCGGTTACAGCTTCGGTAATCGTTTTAACCTAGTCCGACTGGGCCTATCTACTCGCCTGGGCCTTCAGCTTCCAGTCGCTTGGTACCTTGCTGGGCTTTGATCCACTCGCCGTTCTGCAGGCCCACTCGCCAGCCCTCGGGCCAGTCGGAAACGTCCCGCTGAGTATACCCCAGTAGGCGTATCCCCATCATAAGGCCTGAAGCTATGGAAGATCTCGACATTCTAATTTCTAAAAGAAAACTAATAAAACTTGATGCACTTGGAGTTACCATGGAGCTCAAGAGATTTTAATAAAACTTGATGCACTTGGAGTTACCAAGTAGCTCAAGAGATTTTGACAAGGACTTGAACACTTGTGTTTCTACCAAGAAGTTCAAGGAACTTGGAAAAAGAGATTTGACAAAGGACCAAAACCATTTTGAAAAGATAGGATAAAATATTGCTTTAAGCAAATGAGCCTAAAAACTCTACTTAGCCAAATATGCATGTATTGAATAGGATCCACTCATATTATACATAATAGTGAAGCTTGCCAATACAATTCAAATGTATTGACCCTTGTGGCTGTAACTTGTAATGTTGCAGGTTTGATTGATTTTAGTGAAGTTTGATTGATTAGGATTACAAAGTCTACAACCAGCATTTGCCTGTGACACTTTGAAGATGAAGGACCCCATGACTATAGTTATTCCGCTGCAATGTAATGTATTAGCCAAATGAGCTATGTATGATGTAATAAAATTATGTTATTCCTGGTTATAAAGTTATATTATGACCTTTGTATCTTGATAATACATCTTAACTGTGGATGCTAGCTATTGATCCAGGGACTAGCATTGTAAAACACAGGAGGAATCTACCTTATCAGGTTGAGGCTTCTACAGCCAGCCACCTGCTGGGCAACCAAGTCAGAATCTCCACAGCAAACTATGTGCTTAATGCCAATATCCTTGGCTATGCAAAGTCCGTGAATGAGTGCTTCATATTCTGCCATGTTATTTGTAGCCTTGAAGTGGATCTGCATAACATAGTGTAGCCTTTCCCCTGTTGGTGACTGTAGCAGTACACTAGCCCCCGAGCCGTTGAGTAGCTTTGATCCTTCAAAGTGCATCACCCAATATTTTGGCTCTGATACAGGGTTAGCATCTGGCATCTCCGTCCAATCTGCGATGAAATCCGCCAAGACCTGTGATTTGATAGCGGCGCGTCTCTTGTAGGTGATCTCGAAGGCGACAAGCTCAATGCCCCACTTTGCAACCCTTCCTATAGTGTATCTATTGTTGATGATGTCGGACAGTGGAGCTTTGCTCACAACTATGATAGGGTGCTCCTTAAAATAGTGCCTTAGCTTCCGAGAAGCAAGGAACACTCCATAAGCTAGCTTCTGGTAGTGCGGGTAATGTTGCTTGGACTCCGTCAAGACCTCGCTTACATAGTAAACTGGTCGTTGTACTCCGTACTCATGCCCTGGTTCTTTCCGCTCTACCACGACGACGATGTTGATTACCCGGTTGGTGGCCTCCATGTAGATCAACATAGGATCCATAGGCTCGGGTGCTGCAAGTATAGGTGCCGAGGAGAGTATCCCATTAAGCTTTTTAAGTGCTGCATCTACTGTCCGCCTTCTTTAGCAACTTGTACACCGGAAGAACCTTCTCTCCAAGTCGGCTGACGAACCGGCTTACTGCTACAGCGCAGCCTATAAGCCGTTGGATGTCCTTCGGGCATGTAGGACGGTTTATGTTTAAGATGGCCTTGATCTTCTTCGGGTTGACCTTGATTCCGCGCTGGGAAACGATAAAGCACAACAATTTGCCGACTGGGACCCCGAAGACGCACTTCTTAGGGTTAAGCATCATGTTGTATTTCCGGAGATTATCAAAGGTTTCTTTTAAGTCGGAGATTAAGTCATTTGACTTTTTAGACATCACCGCTTGATATGTCCAAAACGTATCTACTTTCCCGAACACTTTTGCTATTGTATCTCCTCTAAACTTGTGTGATTTGGATACAACTAACACGAACTGACGTTACCAAAATCAACTATCAGGAAAAATCTCTAGTTTTTGTGCAGAAAATCAACTATCAGGAAAAATCCCGGAAAATATGCCAAAAATCCTATTTCACCAGAAGATACACGGAGCCAGGGTACGAGACGGAGTGGAGGCCCGAGGGACCCACACCCTTGCCAGGCATGGGCCAGGCCTGGCCGCGGCTAGGGGGGCTGCGGCAACCTCAGGCACCTCCTCGACCTCCCTCTTCGCCTATAAGAAGCCTCTTGACCTAAAAACCGAGGGGGGTTCGATGTTTTCCAGAAAGAGTTCCGCTGCGCTGCCACCACGAGAAACCGTGATTCGGAACCAGAAACTCCGTTCTGGCACCCTGCTGGGACGGGGAATTAGGAGAGAATCATCGCCATCATCATCACCAACGCATCTCCATCAACCATCCATGTTTCACTCATTTATGAGTGACTAATCCCCCACTGTAGGCTATGGGGATGGTAGGGATATGGATGAGTTCTATCATGTAATCGAATAAGATTGTCAGGGCATAGTGCCTAGTATCTCTATTAGTGCTATTTGATTTTGTTGCAACTTGTTGTGCTTAATGCTTGTCACTAGGGCCCGAGTGCCATGATCTCAGATCTAAGCTTATTATTGAATCATTATGATAGTATTGTTTGTGATATTATCTGCAAGTTGTGTACACATATCATTGCCCGGATCCAAAGGCCTCGAAGTGACAGAAATTGGGATGATCGGAGGGGATGGCTGTGATGTGAGGATCACATGTGTTCATAGAGTGTTAATGCTCTCCGGTGCTCTATTAAAATGAGCACCTTAATTGCCAGTAGTTCCCTTGAGGCCCCACTGCAACGGGATGGCTGGATAGAAGATGTTGTGCAAGTTCACATTGCGAGCACACATGACTAAATATGGAGCACATGCCTATGATTGTTTAGTACTTGGATGCTTATTCTTATTTATCTGCAATGACCTAGATCTTGTAGTTACATGTTTAGACTCGTCCATGCAACGCCCGTCCATCCATCCCTATGCCTACCGCGATCATATCCTATTGTTTGCTACTACTATTACTATTTCTCTTGTTTTACTGCTCTATTGCTTTGCTTTTGCTACTACTAACTGTTACTACTGATAAACTTCTGTGAGCAAGAACTATTTCCAGGTGCAGCTGAATTGTCAACTCAGTTGTTAAGGCTTGCAAGTATTCTTTGGCTCCCCTTGTCGAATCAATAAATTGGGTAATACTACCCTCGAAGACTGTTGCGATCCCCTATACTTGTGGGTCATCAAGACTATTTTCTGGCACCGTTGCCGGGGAGCATAGCTTTATTTGTAAGTTCACTTGGATCTATTATTTTTCACTACTACTCCTTTCATCATGGGGAAGTCTCGTGATGGAAATTTTCCTATTTTACCATCCACTACAAGAAGAGGTACAGTCCTAAACACCTCTGCTACTCTTGATTCACCGCCTGTTATAAGTAAGCTTGTTACACCACCACCACATACTCATGCTACACACATTGCTACTACTGCTGAGTCTGAAACTGCTTTTGATACTCATGATGTTACTTCTACTGTGCTTGATGCGAGTGGTTCATTAGGTCCTTTCCTAGATGCTACTATGGCTAGACTAGGAAATACTGAAACTCCTAGTGAAGACACTGATACACCTGTTAGCTCACGTGAGTCTAGAGAGAGATATGATATTAATGATGGTTACATAGAGTTTACTGATGAATTTATTGAAGAGTGGCAAAACACACATGGTACTAGTGCTATTAAGAGCCTCCTAGCGAGACGCACCATTATTCCTAAACTGTCCTCTGATCCTAAGTTTGCCACCTCTCCCATAGATATTAAAGGTAAAGATTATGATTCTCTCTTGATTTATCCTATATAGACATTGTTGAGAAAGAACCTTTTTGTGGGACTGAAAATGAGAGTGCTATAGCTCATATGAATGAGCTTTCTACTATGAGTGCTTTATTCTCTGATGATTTTAAGATGCGCAAGTACTTTCTTACTAAGATCTTCCCTTTTTCACTAAACGGAGAATTTAGGGCTTGGTTTAATAGACTACCTCCTGGATCCATTGATAGTCCTGATTGTTTGATTGCTTCTTTCTTTCAAAAATATTTTCCTCCTAGTGCCAGACATGCTGCTTTGCAGAGACTTTTTGATTTTAAACAGGGAGAAGAAGAGAAATTGCCTGAGTCATGGACAAGGTTTTTAGCCTTGAGTCATGCACATCCTGGATGTCCATTACCTAAAAATGAGCGTCTTGATATTTATTATAATGGACTAACTGATGATTCTAGGACATACCTAGATAGCTTTGCTGATTGTGTTTTCAGGAAAAGAACTCCTACAGATGCTGAAGAATTAATGGCTAAAATAAGCAAGAATTATGATGATTGGACTTCAACTGAGCTAAATACACCTGAGCCTATTACTCCTGAACGAGATGTGCCTGAACCAGTTCCAATACCAACACCAAAGAAGAGAGGAGTTATTGCATTAAATGATGAAGTGATGAAGGAAGCTAAGAAATGTCTAAAGGAGAAAGGTATTAGAGCTGAAGATGTGAAGAATCTACCTCCTATAGAAGAATTATGTAAGCCAATTCCCCACTCATCTACTATGGAGGTACACTCTCTCCAACACTTTGATGAAGGTGATATTCCTTATGGTAAGCCTCCTGTTCAATGTTTAGAGGAACTTGACATTTTTATTGTTAAACAAGGTAATTTTAATAAACAAGTTCAGAATCATTTATTGGAAAACTCCAGAGCTATTAAAGAGTTGAAATATATTGTGGAAAGAACTTCTAATGATATTAAAATGCTTTGTAAACACTTTCAAATGGTTCAAACTCAAATTGATGAACTTTCTAAGGTGCAAAGATATGCTAGTTAATGCCTCAGGAGATAAAAATGCTTATGGAATTAGAACTAGGAGTGGTATAGCTACTCAAGATCCTTTATATCCTGAAGGGCACCCTAAAAGAGTTGAGCAGGATTCTCAACAAGGTGAAAGTAGTGGTAGTCCTCGTAAGAGAAATAAAAAGAAACATAAAATAGTTGAGGAACCCTTTGAACCCGCTGTAGATCCTAATAGTATATCTGTCTCTTATGCCGAAACTGAGAGTGTTAATGATAAAAATGATGCTCCTAATAAGGAGGAAGTTGAGGAAGAACCTGAGAAGCACACTAAGAACACTAGGTACACCAAGGAAGATTTTATTGCTAATAAACATGTTAAAGAGAGAGAACCTTGGGTGCAGAAACCTATGCCTTTTCCAGGTAAGAAACACAAGTCAAAGGAGGAAGAATACTACAACAAGTTTTGTGAGTGTATGGAGCCTTTATTTTTGCAAATTCCTTTGACTGATGCTATTAAGTTGCCTCCTTATTCAAAGTATATGAAGGATATTGTCTCTAATAAAAGGAAGATTCCTAATGAGGAGATTTCAACTCTGCTTGCTAATTATTCCTTCAATGGTAAGGTTCCAAAGAAACTTGGTGATCCAGGTATACCAACTATTCCTTGCTCTATTAAGAATAAATATGTTAGAATTGCTTTATGTGATTTGGGAGCTGGAGTTAGTGTTATTCCTTTTTCTCTCTACAAGAGACTCCAGCTAGAAAAGTTGATACCAACTGATATATCTCTGCAAATGGCTGATAAGTCAACTACTATTCCCGTTGGTATTTGTGAGTATGTTCCTGTGCAAGTGGCTCATAATTGCTTGGTTCTAACTGATTTGTTGTGCTTGAGATGCCTGATGATGATAATATGTCTATTATTCTTGGGAGACATTTTCTTAATATTGCAAAAAAGTAATATTCATTATTAATGACAAAGAGCATACTGTATATTTCCCCAAGAAGGTTGCTAAGAGCTATTGCATGAATTCCATTGAAAATACTGAGAGCATCAAGGTTGGAGAAATATATTGTCCCATTCCACAAGAAAATTTTGAAACTATTATGATTGGGACCATTGCTATCAAGCTTGAGGTAACATAATCACTTTTTGGAATACAAAGTTTTGTTTCATATAAGATTGTTTTTCTAACAAGACTTGATCAACCTTGTTAACAAAAGGATTTTAATGAAAAAAATAATGTTTTCACTATGGTTATACTTGCTTTCTTTTACTTTTCTCCTTCCTAGTCTTTGCTTTTTCTCTTGTTAGCTAGTTGTTTGCTTGTGAGAGTGTCTTAGAACTTCTATAGTTTGTCTTTTGTTTGCTTTTTCTTCTTCTGAAAAAACTATTTCTGCGAGAAAATCAATTTTCATACCCTGAAAATTGGCCAAAAATAAAGTTTCCCGAAAAACTCCAGAAAATTCAAAATAAAATTTTCCTCGAAAAAAGGGGCAGAGGGACACCTGGAGTGACCCAGGGGGCACCCCAGGTGCCCACACCCCAGGTAGGCGCGGCCTGCCCATGGGTGGCGCCTAGGGGGGTTTGGCCCACCTGGGCCCCTCCAAGGTTCCCCCTCACATCCATCTTCTTTCTCTCTCCCGAAAAACACCGGAAAACTTGCTCAAGATCGAGTTCCTGCTGTTCTTGCTTGCGATTTTCGATCTCCTTGCTCATCCCATCTTTGCTACTGATTTTTGGGGGTATTGCTCCTTGGTATGTGCCTCCTCCACTTGTCCAATTAGATTTGTGATTGGTAGATTGTATCTTGAGTATTTTGCTGCTATATGTGTCAGGTTGTGTGAGCTTGCATGCTTGTTCTATGCTTAGAAACTTCATTTTGATGCATGTGTAGCCCTCTAGCAAGTTCCTATAGTAGTTGCTCATCATTTATCAACTTGGAAATCACTTGGTTTGATGTTTGTCTAAAAATTTCAGAAATAAAGAGGTCATGGACAATCACACATTTGGTCAATTATTTGAGAGTAATGCACCTAGGAGGGCAAGGCGTTCAAGATCATCCTCCCGAGCCAGGCCATCATACAATGAGGATCTCATTACACCGCGATTTGGAGACGAGGGAGATGAGGCGGATGCGCACCCTTCTACATTTCCTTGTCCTACCTTTTTGCGGGCTGCTAGAATTCTCAATGATTTCCTAACCTTGGTTCAGAGGGTTGTTCTAACAAGTTATATGCAGGATGAGAGCGTGCAGTATGCTACGCTCACTAAAACCTTTGTGGAGAGTTATTCTTTTTCTAACAGCGTTTTCAAGCCAAATGTGTCTTTCAAAATTTGTGGCAGGCCTTACACCATGACATTGAAGAAATTTTGTGAGGTCCTGGCTCTTGGTATAGCTGGGATGGTGAAGAAGATTCCAGCTCAACCCGCTGATTTTTTGGAGCTCTACCGCGGGATAACTAATGATGATGACCAGAGATCCCAACGGGGAAAGCTAAGAAATATTCAACTCCCAGCTATGAGGTACTTTGCTTATTATCTTGCCACTAGTGTTCTTGGTAGGCAGAACACTAGTGAAATGAATCGTATGGGCACCTAGAGGGGGGGGGGGTGAATAGGTGCTAACCAATTTTTAATACCTTTTCAATTTTAGGCTTGACACAAAGTAAATTCTCTAGATATGCAACTACAAGAATTTCCCTATATGCAACCCTAACTACTAAGCACGTAAAGAGAGGAGCGAAGGAACGATAGTGGAGCACACGGAGACACAGGGATTTGTTTTACCGCAGTTCCTTCCTTGTTAAGGGAAGTACATCTGTGTTGGAGGGGTGGGCGGTTCTAAGACCACCACGCCACAATAGGCCTCACCCTATTCTCCGATGGATCTCGCCACGATAGGCCTGATCCACCTTCTCCACTATTGGATCCCTTCGAGGCGGGAACCAGTTCCTTTTACAACACTATCTGGGCACACACCCACAACCGAATTGGGGGCTCCCGAGATGACAACAAGCTGCCACAAGAACAAGGTTTATCAATATAAACAAAAACAAGGATCTAGGTATTTGCAAGAAATACCTAGATCGGTGGTTCTCCAAATGAACGGAGAGGAGATGAAGCGCTTGATTGTAGTTGATGATGATCGAGTCCTCCTCCTTTGATTTCCCAATGGACGGAGCATTTGAGTGGATCTTGGTGGAGTTCTCTTGGATGAAGGTTGCAGGTCAGGTCTTTTCTTTTTCGAATCAATCAAGAGTTCTGGCCGGAGGGGGAAGACAGGCTTAAATACCCCTGCCCAGAACAAGCCGTTGGAGAAGTTTGGGGGCGGACCTTTGGGGCGGACTATCCTCCATGGGGAGAAAATCTGCCCCCAGGACGGAAACTCCGGGGAAAACTCCGCCCCCCATACAGAGAGCAACGCAACCTTGACTTGGAGAAAAATCCTGAGGGGGCGGATTATCCGCCCCTGCCGGGGCGGACTATCCTCCCTTGGGAGAAAGTCCGCCCAAGGACCGGAAAGTCCGAGGAAAACTCCGCCCCCCATACAGAGAGCGACACAGGCTTGGATTGAAGGAAATCCTCGAGGGGGCGGACTGTCCGCCCCCACGGGGCGGACTATCCGGCATGGCCGGAAAATCCGGCCACAAACTCCGCCCCCTCTCTAGGGCTCGCGCACTCTTGGGAAGAGGGAGGGGCGGATTATCCGCCCCTGGTGGGGGCGGATTATCTGCCCCCAAAGGCAGATACTTTTCCCTTTTTCTTAGAGAGAGCTGCAACACTTCAACACACGTTAAATAATCCGTGATATTGTTATCTAACACACAAAACACTAGGGATTAAGAAATGTTCTTTCAATCTCCCCCTTTTTGGTGTTAGATGACAATACTAGGATTTGCAATGAAACCGGCTAACGCCACCTTAAAAATAAAAGACGCCCCCCTAGATGTGTGCATATTTAAAATTTGCATTTGAATACAAATACACACACTAGAGAGAGCACACCTTTCATAGCAAAGATAATTGAAACAAGGTGGGTTGGGAAACAAGGTCATACCACCGGGATGTGATTATAGCCAAAGAAAATAATTAGCTTGATAGCCTCCAAGCACATCCCAACAATATTGATGCATACATTAGATAATCCCATGATTCCATATGCCATCAAATATGCTCCATTGATAAATCCCGAATTCCATGAGATCCACAATAGATAAATCCAAACTTCCATGAATACCAAACATAGTACCAAACATAGTGGAGCACGACATAGTCTTACATAATACAAGCACAAATAGCAAATAAGTTCACGCTAAAGAGAGCACAAGCAAGCAAATAAAAAACAATGAAACGACAATTGCTTGTGCCCGACCCTTGCAAATGCACGCGACCTAATAGAACTACTTCTCCCCCTTTGGCATCGAAACGCCAAAAAGGAAGAAGAGCGATGATAACACCCCAGAAGATCACGCCTCCTCGTCCTTGTCGTAGTCGTCCCCGTCCCCTTCCTCTTCGTCATACTCATCATCATCGTCATCAGCTAGAGGAGTGGGTGCCCTCGGAGGTGGAGCAAACAGGTAACTCTCAAGCTCACCATAGTTGATCCCTGAAGTGTTCCATTGAGCATATGGTTCCGGATCAATGGGAGGAGGAGGATTGCCAGTGGCACCAGAAACATGGTGAAGAATGAGCTGCTGAGTGTGATCCCTCGCATGGTCCCTGTGGTACGCCTCATACTGGCCCTTGTGAGTGTCAACACCCATACAAAGAATGTGCCGCTGGAACCAAGTGAGCTGTTTAACCTCGCGTGCCATTGGGGACACGACAGAGCGATGACCACTAGCCCGTGCATTGCGCATAAAGGACTCAGGGGCAGTGGAGGGGTGAGAGGTCTTCTGAGCTTTGTTGTAAATTTTCTTTGACTTGTGCAAACCATCCAAATCAGTGCCAAAATCCTCATGAGGCAGCATATGCTTGATGAGCATCATGATAAAAGGAGCATATGGGATGGAAAGCCTGTTGAGCATCGCATCGGTCATATCATGATAAATGAAATCCATCACATCCAACTTGTATCCTGTAGAAGAGCCAGCATTGGTGGCACACTCATGAGAAAAGGCAAGAAGAGGAACCAGGTGACCATGAATTTTGTCATTGTTGCCTCCACTGTGAGTAATGCTGTCCTGAAACATTCCAACAAGGGTGGCATAAAGTGGTGAAAGGCCAGCGAAGGTGCCAACAACGCCATTGGGCGACAAACATGGGGCAAGAACAGTATCCTTGGATGGCCTGAGCAGAGAGATAATGCGGTGTCTCGCCCGTGAAAAGCATAGCCAAGAACCTGTCCAAAGGTGCGGAAATCAGACTGGATCATTGATGTTCCCGTCATCCACTTCATAGTACGAAGTTCATCGCCGCAGATAAACAGGGTGGAGAAAAACTGCTTCACAATCTTGGAATCATAGTGGCACTGTAGAGTCATAAGGGGATGAAGTCCCATCTTGTTTGTCACATCCAAAGCTTCACGAAGGCGAGCCTTTGATTGAGCGTCGGTCATATTCAGAGGGTGCATGGGGTGAATCTTGAAAGGAACATAGACATCATCATGGATATACCGAAAATGAGAGCACCAAAACATAGAATCCTCGGGCTCACCATCACTGTCAACATCTGCATAATGATCTGTCTGGCGCATGGAAGAGTAATCGGTGCTGTCCATGGCCTTGTAGTTAGGCCGAGCCTCCTTGCCTTTACCCTTGCCCTTGCGAGATGCAACCCGCTTGGCTTTCCTTGCTGCCTCTACCATCCGTTCAGCTTCTCTGGCTAACCTACGAACCTCAGTTTCGTCAACAAATGTGCCCTCTGCAGTGGGCCTAAGATAACGGACATGAGGACGACGCTTGTAAGTCTTAGGAGGACGAGAACTACCTGTGAAAAGCAGAGAAAGGTAGCATGGGGATAAGCGCACACACAAGTCCAGGATACATGCTAGAACAAGGAAGAAAACAGTGCATGAGCCAGAAGAGTGCATGGGAGAAAATCGGAACTAAACCATACCAGACACATTGTCTCCAGGCCGGACTTTCTGGCCATGGGGGCGGATAAGCCGCCCCTGTCAAAAAATTTCTGGTTTGGCCCAGATTCACCATGGCACCACAGATCGGGCACAAGGGATGTATTTCTACGAATTCTAACATGCACGGGAAGACACCAAGTAACATCTACAACGAGATTTCCACCACAATAATGAATCTCAAGCAAAAGAGATGGATGAGGGAGTTACCCTCACTCATTGGAGTAAGAGCTCGGAGGAGAAGGTACCCGGAGGCGTGAGGAAGAAGATCCGGGGAGGGCCCGGAGAATCCGGTGGTCAAATCGACTCCGGGGAGGGACTGAAGCTCCGACGGTGGCTGGGGGCTGAGGAAGGGTTGGAGGAGGACGGGCTACTCTGTTTGAGCCTGACCTCCCCGACCCTGCCTCTAACAGACGAAATTCACCCGGGGCGGATTATCCGCCCCCACTTAGGGCGGATAGTCCGCACCGCTCTGAAAATTCTGTACATGACAGATTCAGGCCGGAGCAACCTAGCAAAAACCCTCGATGGTGTATGTAGGACTTGTGTGCAAGAATAGATGGTTCAAGGAGGGATAGAAAGGCTTGGGTTTAGATCAACAAACTAAGATGGTACTACACACCCAAATTTGCAAGAATCAAATCAAACAAAAGCCAAAATTGAGTGTGTTTTCCATAAGAACAAAAGATGAACAAGAAAATCCAAAGAGAACCATTAGAAACCAACTCTTCACTAGGAAGAGGGCGGTGGCCGAAGCCACCATGTTGGAGCGCATGGAATGACACCGCAAAGATGTATCTTGAGTTCAAAACCAATGCTCATCGATGACCCACATATCACAAAATGATATTAAGGGAAATGATTTTACTTCTTTCGGCATTAACGGGGGAGGGTTGGCCCAATTAATTAGGACCACACTCCCCCTATGTCTATGCCCACATCTAAACCAAATACATGAATAAGAGTAAGTGAGTGTGCAAGGGTAGTCAAGCCAAGCTCCTTGAATCTATGATATTTAGCTCATTCCTCAAATAACAAAATCTTGCTTCGTCAAGGGGCTTCATGAAAATATCAGCAAGTTGGTTCTTCGTGCTCACAAAGGATAGGGCAATATCACCATGAGCAACATGATCCCGAATGAAGTGGTTGCGAATCTCTATATGTTTTGTCCTTGTATGCTGCACGGGGTTGTATGCAATCTTGATAGCACTTTGATTGTCACATAATAGAGGCACTTTGTCACAATTGACACCATATTCCTTTAAAGTTTGCCTCATCCATAACAATTGTGTACAAGCACTTGCAGCAGCAACATATTCAACTTTGGCTGTTGAGAGTGAAATACAATTCTATTTCTTTGAAGACCAACACACTGGAGACCTGCCCAAGAATTGACACACACCAGAGGTTAATTTCCTATTATCTTTGTCACCCGCCCAATCTGAATCAGTGTAACCACATAGAGAGAAACTTGAACCCTTGGGATACCATAGCCCAAAATTTGGGGAGTGAACCAAATATCTGAAGATTCGTTTGACCGCCACTAAGTGTATTTCTTTAGGAGCGACTTGGTACCTTGCACACACTCCTACACTTAACACGATATCGGGCCTAGATGCGCAAAGGTAAAGGAGAGAGCCGATCATGGATCGGTATACCTTTTGGTCCACGTCTTTACCCTTGGGATTGAGCTCAAGATGACACTTTGTTTGCATTGGAGTAGCCACACCGTTGAGATCCGTCATCTTGAACCTTTTGAGCATGTCTTGGATGTACTTAGCTTGATTAATAAAGGTTCCCTCTCTAAGTTGTTTGATCTCAAATCCAAGAAAGAACCTCAGCTCACCCATCATGGACATCTCAAACCTGTCAGTCATAAGCTTTGAAAATTCATCGTTAAAAGCTTGGTTAGTAGAACCAAAAATAATGCCATCTACATAAAGTTGGCATACCAAAAGCTCCCCATTAACCTTCTTAGTAAAAAGAGTGGGATTGATTTGCCCAACTTCGAATCCACGGTCTAGCAAAAGCTCTTTAAGGTGCTCATACCACACACGTGGGGCTTGTTTAAGGCCATAGAGCGCCTTATCGAGTTTGTAGACATGGTTCGGAAATTTGGGGTCCTCAAAACACGAGGGCTGTTTGACGTATACTAACTCATGTAGAGGACCATTAAGAAACGCACTCTTAACATCCATTTGCTATAATTTAAAATTATGATGGGCTGCATAGGCAAGAAGGATACAGATGGACTCAAGACGAACCACAGGAGCATAAGTCTCGCCAAAATCAATTCCTTCCACTTGAGAGAATCCTTGAGCCACGAGTCTTGCTTTATTCCTCACAACAATGCCATTTTCATCTTGTTTGTTCTTGAAGATCCACTTGGTGCCGATAACATTGCGGCAATCCTTTGGTTTCTCTACGAGCTTCCAAACTTTGTTGCGTTCGAAGTTATTTAATTCTTCATGCATTGCAACAACCCAATCGGGGTCTTCAAGAGCATCAAAGACATTCTTCGGTTCCACCATGGAAATGTGAGCTTGATGATCACAGAAGCTTGCAAGTTCTCTTCTAGTAGATACCCTTCTTCGTAGATCACCAACAACCTTGTCAAGAGTGTGACCCCTTAGTTTAAGATTCCGATCAGCACGAGCCTTGCGACGAGCCTCAATGTCCTTATTGTTTCTAGAAGGAGTTGATTCATTATTTGTATCCTTGTCTTGACCACTGCCTTGCCCTTGATCTTGATCTGAGTTAACACCAGGAGGTTGCTGTAGAGCTTGTTCTTCAGGGCCGGATAATCCGCCCCTTAGAGGGGCCGGACTATCCGGCCTGGGAGATGAAACACCAGTGGCTTCTTCCTGAGCATGCCTGACAGGACTAGGATAATCAGAGCCGGATAATCCTCCCTTGGGGGCCGGAGAATCCGGCCTGGGAGTTTCTTGGCTATTGTCTTCTCCTCCGGATCCACTGGAACGAGTTGGAGTGCCAGGGCGGATTGTCCAGGAGACAGATGATCTTCAGCAGGTTGAGGTGTTGGTGCAGAGTTTTCTCCAATAGTAGGAGATTGTTGATCTTGTGTAGGTGAGGGCTCCACTTGAGTGGAGCATTGTCCTTCCCGATCCTCCACAAGGGGTTCCTCAATGGGGCGGAAAAATCCCACGCCCATTCTTCTTATGGCATCTTGGGATATTTCAACATCTGCATCACAAACATCAACTTGCCCTACAAAGGAGCCGTTATTTTCATCGAACTCCACACTACAAGATTCTACAACAATCCCAGTGAGCTTGTTGTAGACTCTATAAGTGTGGGATTCGGCACCGTAACCAACAAAAATACCTTCTAAAGCCTTGGACTCAAATTTTGACAAACGGACACCTTTAATAAGAAAGAAACACTTACACCCGAATACCCTAAAGTATGAGATGTTGGGCTTGTTACCGGTAAGTATTTCATATGGAGTCTTGTCCAAAATCTTTCGGAGGTAGAGCCGGTTCAATGAGTGACAAGCAGTGGATATGGCTTCAGCCCAAAAATTATTAGGAGACTTGAATTCAGCCAACATTGATCTTTCCATATCAATCAAAGTCCGGTTCTTCCAATCGGCTACACCATTTTGTTGAGGGGTGTACGCAGCGGAATATTGATGTCTAATCCCCTCTTTCCTTAGAAACTCATTCAAAGTGTAGTTCTTGAATTTGGAGCCGTTGTCACTTCTTATTGCCAAGATAGGAATAGTTGTTGACGTTGAACTTCATTGGCAAAGTCAATGACAGTTTGTTGAGTCTTGCTTTTCAACTTGAAGAAATAGACCCATGTATATCTTGAGTAATCATCGAAAATGACCAAGCAATATTTCTTCCCACCAAGACTTGCATAAGAAGGAGGACCAATAAATCCACATGAAGTAATTCCAAGATCCTCTTTGATGACACAATAGTCTTCCTCTTGTGGGGAGAGTCATACATTTTTCCTTCTACACAAGCCCTACAAACACGATCTTTGGCAAAAGAGACATAGTCTTTTAGTCCAAGGATGTGGCCACCCTTCTGGAGACTTTGCAAAGATCTCATGTTGACATGGGCTAAACGGCGATGCCATAGCCAGCCCACGTCGGCCTTTCCGAATAGACACATCGGACCCGAAGTGGTTTTCCCCGAGAAGTCCACCACATACAGGTCATTTTCGACGTATCCAACGAAAGTGACCTTTAGAGACTTGCTCCACAAGAGTACCACCAAATCATCATCGATAAAAACAGCAAAACCCATCTTGCCAAGGGCACGAACAGAAAGAAGGTTGTAACCAAGGGTCTCAACAAGCATGACGTCCACGAGAGAGATATCGTGGGCAACCACAACCTTGCCAAGACCCAATACCTGAGATTTAGACTTATCACCATAGGAGACTGTGATATTATCATGATTTGGACGCATCTCCATGATGATCTCCTTGCTTCCGGTCATATGACTAGTGCAGCCACTATCCAGCACCCATTTCGACCCACCGGAAGCATATCCCTGCAAGAGAATTACTTCTTGTTTTTAGGTACCCATTTTTCAATGGGTCCTTTCATGTTAGTAACAAGGGTCTTTGGTACCCAAATAGACCAAGCAATATATTCATCAAAGGGACCGACATAATCAACATAAACATCGCCATAATCATCACAAAAGAGTTCATAATTTGGATTGTGAGACCCTGCAAAACCAATATTGTTAGTCTTGTCTTTTGTGACATTCTTCTCAGCGGTGCTTATCTTTGATTGCACATTCTTGGTCTTGTTCTTCTTGGTTTTATTTTTCTTGGACTTGGTGACATACCCAAGTCCCTCTTTACCATGATTTGACCTTTGCTTGCCAAGGACTTCATCAAGCACACCTTTATCCTTGGGAGTGATGTCCTTGATCACTTCTTTTTTCCACACTAGCATTTTCCTTGTGACTATAAGTTGAGTTGGATGATCTAGGAGCATCATATTTTGCCAATCGACTTTGAATCTGGTCATGTGACTCACTGAGAATAGAGAACTCGTTTTTCAACGCCTTGTGAGCATTGTCAAGTTTCTCCAATTCCTCGGAGAGGCTATCATGAGCAGCCCCAAATTCAATCTTTTCCTTCTTTAACTTCTTTGCTTTGGTGACAGCATTGTCATGTTCCTTAACAAGGTTAGTCAAAATTTCTTCATGTGACTCTTCAATAGACTCAAGCCTCTCTTCAAGAGAGACCCAAGCCTCTTCCTCTTCTTCAAGAGCATTTTTTAAGGATGCAATTTCCATTGCATCCTCCCTCTCAATTCTTCCCTTTTCTTCGAGGAGAGCTTCATTTTGGGCCAACTGATCCGTAAGAGCTTCAAAACAAACTTTGTGCTCACCTTGCAAGTTAGTATAGAAATAATCCAAAGCAATAATCTCTTCTTTAACCTTAAGACTAGTAGGATCATCCATGTCAATCATAGCCTTAGTAAAAGAAGAGTTGGAGGAAGTTACCTCGGAGCTTCTTGCCATGAGACAATTAGCATTCTTATTGATGATGTTTTCGTTCGGAGAGTCGTAGAGAGATGTTGATGTAGATGTGGTGGCTATAGCAGCCACCTCTTCAGAGCTATCGTCCTCGTCCTCATCTTCACTTCCCGATGAATATTCTTCTTGAGCCACTAGAACAATCTTTGGTTGCTTCTTGAAAGGAGCATTCTTCTTTACAAACTGTTTCTTGCGTGGAGCCTTTGACTTGTCCTTGAAAATGAGTCTCCCTCCATTATCTTCCCTACTTTGATATGGACACTCAGCTACGAAGTGCAGCCGGTCGCCACAGTTGAAACATGTTCTCAGCTTGGGACCATTTTCTTTTCTTCCATAGGCTCCGCTCTTGCGTTCTAGTTCAGCTTTAGCCTTGGCTGGATCTTTCCAAAAGTTTCTAGCATAAAGAGCCAAGTATTGTCCATGAATCCTTTTTATATCCTCAGGACAGTCCAGACCTTCTAGGGCATATTCATCATGATCAATCACACTAGTCTTCAAGGCCATGTTGACCCCCTTTTGCATACCCATAGCTCGAGCACGAGCATCTTCGGCATTCTTGGCAGCCACTTTGAAGGCGGCCATTTCTTGCATTACCTCATTGGATGTAATGAGGTGATAGTTATGCCTACCTTGAAGACTTTTCAAATCTGTGGGCTCAAATGGCATAAGAGCACTGACATACTTGCGCTTGATCCATGCATCATCAACATGAGCGACACCATGATTTCTAAAATTTGTGGCTATTGCCTTAAGCCTCCTATACATGTCTTCATGGTCTTCTACATCCAACATATAGAATCCTTCAGCTTCGTTGCTCAATGCATCATATCTATTCCTTTTCATACTTTCATTTCTGATGAAGAGCTCGGTGAGAGCATCCCAAGCTTCCTTAGGTGTACTAAGATGCTGAATGTGTGGCATATCTTTGTCACCCACACCAAGCTGTATCATGTGTAGAGCTGTAGCGTTGAGTTGGCTATCGACAACTTCTCTTCTTGTAAGATTGTTGGGGTTTCCAACATGAAGACCATTTTCGATGATCTTCCATAACTCTATGGAGGAACTGCACACATGAGATTTCATCAAAAATTGCCATTGAGTAAAAGTAGATGCTGAAAGTTTGGGTGGATCACCCCTATTATGTATATGTGGGTGAGGGATAGGTGGATCAGGGGAATACACATGAGAAACCTCATTGTAGCCATCCTTACCGCTATCCCTTTTCGAGGAGGAGCTCTTCTAGTGTCATCACCAACCACTTCGTTATCTTTGGAAATAGTTTTACCCGTTTCCTTGGATTGCGGAGTGGTATCCTCAGAGTTAGATGGAGGTGATGCTGCGGATGTGGAGAGACGCATTATCAATTGACGCATCTCTTCCATCTTAGCCTCCATTGAACTCACCAAGGTTGTTTCCAACGTCTTGAGATCGTTCATGGTGACTACCTCCGGAGCATCACTCCCATCTACCTTGGAACCCATACTTATCTTAGGCGGTTAAGCCCGAAATAAGAGCCGGGGCTCTGATACCAATTGAAATGGATCGTATGGGCACCTAGAGGGGGGGGGGGGTGAATAGGTGCTAACCAATTTTTAATAATTTTTCAATTTTAGGCTTGACACAAAGTAAATTCTCTAGATATGCAACTACGAGAATTTCCCTATATGCAACCCTAACTACTAAGCACGTAAAGAGAGGAGCGAAGGAGCGGTAGTGGAGCACACGGAGACACATGGATTTGTTTTACCGCAGTTCCTCCTTGTTAAGGGAAGTACATCTGCGTTGGAGGGGTGGGCGGTTCTAAGACCACCACGCCACAATAGGCCTCACCCTATTCTCTGATGGATCTCGCCACGAGAGGCCTGGTCCACCTTCTCCACTATTGGATCCCTTCGAGGCGGGAACCGGTGCCTTTTACAACACTATCGGGGCACACACCCACAACCGAATTGGGGGCTCCCGAGATGACAACAAGCTGCCACAAGAACAAGGTTTATCAATATAAACAAAAACAAGGATCTAGGTATTTGCAAGAAATACTAGATCGGTGGTTCTCCAAATGAATGGAGAGGAGATGAAGCGCTTGATTGTAGTTTATGATGATCGAGTCCTCCTCCTTTGATTTCCCAATGGGCGGAGCCTTTGACTGGATCTAGGTGGAGTTATCTTGGATGAAGGTTGCAGGTCAGGTCTTTTCTTTTTCGAATCAATCAAGAGTTCTGGCCGGAGGGGGAAGACAGGCTTAAATACCCCCTGCCCAGAACAAGCCGTTGGAGAAGTTTGGGGGCGGATTATCCGCCCCCCTTTGGGGCGGACTATCCGCCCTGGGGAGAAAATCCGCCCCCCAGGACGGAAACTCCGGGGAAAACTCCGCCCCCCATACAGAGAGCGACGCAGCCTTGACTTGGAGAAAAATCTTGAGAGGGCGGACTATCCGCCCTTGGGATAAAGTCCGCCCAAGGACCGAAAAGTCCGAGGAAAACTCTGCCCCCCATATAGAGAGCGACGCAGGCTTGGCTTGAAGGAAATCCTCGAGGGGGCGGACTATCCGCCCCCATGGGGCGTACTATCCGGCATGACCAGAAAATATGGCCACAAACTCCGCCCCCTCTCTGGGGCTCGTGCACTCTTGGGAAGAGGGAGGGGCGGATTATCCACCCCCCAAAGGCAGATACTTTTCCCTTTTTCTTAGAGAGAGCTGCAACACTTCAACACATGTTAACTAATCCTTGATATTGTTATCTAACACACAAAACACTAGGGATTAAGAAATGTTCTTTAAACTAGTAATATTTCCAACTATCATTTGGCCTTCATAGCTGCTGCGCTTAACAATGAAACTAGGTACAATCTTGGTTCTCTCATTGCTCGTCACTTAGCTTCTAAAGGACCCATTTATGGGGGAATTATTGTTGGACGTGTTTTTGCTGCCTTGTACCTTGATGTTGATCCAAATGATACACTTTTGGCTCCTCAGAGGCTTGATCTTGTTGCTATGAAAGCGCATCACTTTGTCACTGCTGGCTCTACCCTTGAGAGCCTGGTTTATAGAATGTTGTTTACTGACAGGGAAGAGAGAGGAATCCCTCTACCCCAAAACACTATGTTCAGTATTTCCCAGGGACCTTTGTCATGCTCCAAGGAGGAGATGGATGAGAAGATGCGCATTCTTGGCTTCCATGGACACTATCACGGGGTGATACGCCCAATTTGCATCACCATTCTATATCATAATTTACCTCTATTCATTGATATTTGTCTTATTATGAGGAATTAGTTATGGCTTTTCATCTGTTTATGCATATTGGATGATTCTTGGAGGATGGACTGCCGGAGTCTGGATTCTGATGGAAAAGAAGGCATTTTAGTGCAATTTTGAGAAGATCAGAAAAATACCAGAAAAATATGGAAACATATTATTTTACCTAAGGACGAAGGAAGCCAGAAGGAGGAGCGAAGGGGGGCCACATGGGGCCCACATGCCCTAGGTGCGGGCCCACCTGAGGCTTGGTTGCCAATTCTAATTATGATTTATCTTTATGCATCTCTAGCGTGACTATTGTGCTTGGTTGCAAGATAAGTTATATAATGGTGAGTTGCTTTCTTCTATGAGTTGTGCAATGGTAAGTGTGATGCTTCTTGTTCGTATTCTTTTATTGACACTTCACTCCATAAACCTGTGGACATGTTTACTGAGCTCAGTATTCGCTTTGGGACAATGAAAGTCTAAGCTTGGGGGAGTTGATACACCCAATTTGCATCACCATTCTATATCATAATTTACCTCTATTCATTGATATTTTTCTTATTATGAGGTATTACTTATGGCTTTTCATCTGTTTATGCATGTTGAATGATTCTTAAAGGATGGACTACCGGAGTCTGGATTCTGATGGAAAAGAAGGCGTTTCAGTGCAATTTCACGAAGATCGGAAAAATACCAGAAACATATGGAAACATATTATTTTACCTGAGGACAAAGGAAGCCAGAAGGAGGAGCGAAGGGGGGCCACAGGGGGCCCACACCCCCTAGGCGCGACCCAGCTGAGGCCGCGCCTAGGGCAGGTGTGGCCCACCTGCCCGGCCTCTGACTCTTCCACTTTGCCTATATCATCCCTTTGGAACCCTAAGCCTCAGGGAGCAACCACAGATAGATTTCCGCTGCTTCTAGGGGCGGAAAACACCGAGAGAGAAAGATCTCTCCGGTAGACAGATTTCTGCCGGGGGAATTTCTTCCCGGAGAGGGGAGACCGTCGCCATCAGCACCATCGTCAAGCTAGGTTTCATCGGGATCATCATCATCCACACCATCATCTCCACCAGCACCGTCATCACCACTCCGTCTCGCTGTAACAATTGTGTTGGATATTTCTTTAGTTCTTAGGGGAAACTTTCCCGGTGTTAATTACTATTGTAGTTGATGCTTGTGAGTGAAACCATTGGATTATTGTTTATGTTCAGATTGGTATCCATTACCATATCATCTTTGATCTTGATCCGTATGATGTCTTGTGAGTAGTTCGTTGTGTTCTTGAGGACATGGGAGAAGTCATGTTGTTAGTAGTGAATCTGTGATGAGTTATTATTCAATGGTTTAGTATTTAAGTTGTGGTGCTATTCTTCTAGTGGTGTCATGTGAACATTGACTACATGACACTTCACCATTTATGGGCCTAGGGGGATGCATTGTGTATTTGGCTACTAATCACAGGGTTGCCGGAGTGACAGAAACCTGAACCCCCGTTAGGACACCTTTTCACAAGGGAGTGTAGGATCTCAGAGTTTAAGGTTGTGGTTAGATTTATATCTTAATTACTTTCCTATAGTTATGGATGTTTGCAGGGGTTTAATCACAAGTATGTATTATTCCTAGGAAGGGCGGTATGTTAGCAGAGGTTCACCCACACAACACTTATGAACACCAGAGAAGAGTACTCAGCTATTTGCAGCGAAAGCACTTGACAGAATTCCCATGTGTCCACGAGAACGTTTGATCCTTATAAGTATTTCCACCGGCCTGTCCTTTGCTAAGAAAGTATTGGGCCACTTGCTCCGTTTGTTCATTATTTCTGTTACTTTCTCTTTGTTTTGTTGCTTTATCAAAAAACCACTAAAAATCCGTTTGCTAAGTATTCACAGGGATTTCCTGCTCCATACCACTGTTCAGCACCTTCTGCTCCTCGTTGGGACCGACACTCCTATTTATCGAAAGTACTACGATACACCCCCTATACTTGTGGGTCATCAAGACTATTTTCTGGCGCCATTGCCGGGGAGTGAAGAGCTATTGAAGAGTGGAACTGGTAAAGGAAACTTTCACTGTGAGTATTTCTCATGTTACTGCTTGTTACTTTGTTTCCAATATGGATAACCCACATGGTTTTCTGTTTGGGAAAACTACTACCACTGCTAGGGTAGTAGATGAACTACCTCCTGTTGAGATAGATCCTTTTAAGATACCTACAAGTATTGTTGACCGTGTTATGGATATTATTTTGGGGATGGAACTGTCCATCCTGGTGATCACTTGCTTTTTATCCATGAATTATGCGAGTTGTTTAAGTGTGCAGGTATCACAATTGAACATGTGAAGAATAAGCTACTCTCCATATCCTTGAAATGGAGAGCTGAAGAATGGTATAAGCTGCTGAAGAATGGACAATCCATGGAATAGGAGGATATGCCATCTCTCTTTTACTCTAAATTTTATCCTCCTAGTGAAATTCATAAAGATATAAACCTTATATATAACTTTTGGCCTCTCGATGGAGAAAGTATAGCTCAAGCTTGGGGGAGATTGAAGTTACTAATGCTTAAATGTCCTATTCATGAACTCCCTAACAATATTATTCTCAATAACTTTTATGCTAGGCTTTCTCTTCATGATAAAGATTTACTAGATGCTTCTTGTGCTGGATCATTCACATGTATGAAGCAACAAGCTAAATGGGATCTCTTAGACCGTATTCAAGATAACACTAAAGCTTGGGAGAATGATAAAGGAAGAAAGTCAGGTATCAACTATGATTATGAATGCATTAAATCTTTTCTGGGAACTAATAGCTTTTGTGATATTAGTAATGATTTTGGTCTTGGTCCTCAAGTTCTTGCGAAATGTTTTAATGCTTTTGCTTCTTATATTGAGATTCCCAAGAAAGAGTGGGAAAAGTACCATGCTCCATATAAAGACATCGTTACCCATGTTCCTGCCGGTGAAGAGGTTTGTACTGTTGATCCTATTCTGCCTGAATCTTATGTTGAGAAGATCCCTTTTCCCTCCAAGGTAAGGGAACATTCTATTTTAGCTAATGTGGTTAGTAAAGGCACAAAGAAAACTGTGGGGTCTGATGAGTTTATTGATATTGAGCATGTGGTAGCTATTTGTGAAAGATCTTGTCACTAAAAATATAGAGGATGAGCATATTATCTTTTGTGAAGACGCTACTAATATTTTTTCCCATCCTAAGAAAGTTAGAAAAGCTAGTGTCCCTGTGCTTTCTGTTAAAATTGGTAGTCATAGCTATTATGATTTATGTGATATTGGTGCTAGTTCTAGTGCTATTCCTTATGAGATTTACAGGGAGATTATGCATGAGATTGGTCCTTGTGAGCTTAAAGACATTGATGTGGTTATTCAGCTTGCTAATAAGGAAACCATTTGCCCCATTGGTATTGTAAGAGATGTGGAGGTTCTCTGCGGTAAGATTAAGTATATTGCTGATTTTCTAGTACTTGGTAAAGAAGCCAGTAAAACCTATCCTATTATCTTTGGTAGAACCTTTTTGAATACTTGTGGTGCTATCATAGATTGTAGGATGGAAAAAGTGTTGACTAAGTTTGCTGGAAAGTCTTATGAGTTTCATTTTTCCAAATTTGCCAAAACTCCTGATGAAAATGAACTGCCTGATGAGGATTTCAGGGTTGAATAACTTTTTGCTATTTCTCTTGCTCCTAACAATGCCTTGCAGCAATTTATGGAAGATCATGAAAGTGATGCCTTCATGAAGGAAAGAAATGAGATTGACGAGGCTTTCCTTCGTCAACCTGAGTTACTTAAGCATAATCAACCCGTGGAAGACTTGGGTACCACATTACCACCTAAAGGGGATCCTGTTTTCGAATTAAAACCCTTACTTGATGATCTTAAATATGCTTATCTTGATGATAAGAAAATATATCCTGTTATTATCAGTTTTCAGGAAAGGAAGAAGAAAGGTTATTAGAGATATTGAAGAAACACCGAGGAGCTATGGGCTATACTCTTGATGATTTTAAGGGGATTTCTCCTACTATATGTCAGCATGCTATTAATATAGAACCTGATGCAAAACCAGTTGTTGAGCACCAACACCGTCTAAATCCTAAGATGAAGGATGTGGTAAGAAATGAGGTATTAAAACTCCTTGATGCTGGCATTATTTATCCTATTGCTGATAGTAAGTGGGTTAGCCCTGTTCATTGTGTTCCTAAGAAAGGGGGACTAACTGTTGTGCCTAATGAGGATAATGATCTTATACCCCAAAGAGTAGTGGTTGGGTATATAATGTGCATTGATTTTAGAAATATTAATAAAGTTACTAAGAAAGATCATTATCCTTTTCCTTTTATTGATCAAATGCTTGAGAGGCTGTCCAAAAAGACTCACTTTTGCTTTCTTGATGGTTACTTTGGGTTTTCTCAAATTGATGTGAAAGCACAGGACCAGAAGAAAACTGCTTTCACTTGTCCTTATGGTACTTATGCTTATAGGCGTATGCCTTTTGGTTTATGTAATGCTCCTGCCACCTTTCAGAGATGTATGTCTGCTATCTTTCATGGTTTTGTGAAGAAATTGTGGAGGTTTTCATGGATGATTTTTCCGTCTATGGAACTTCTTTTGATAACTGTTTGCACAACCTTGATAAAGTTTTGCAGAGATGTGAAGAAACCAACTTGTTCTTAATTGGGAGAAATACCATTTCATGGTTAATGAAGGGATTGTTCTTGGACACAAGATCTCTGAAAGAGGCATTGAAGTTGACAGAGCCAAAATTGAAGCAATTGAGAAGATTCCTTGTCCTAGAGATATGAAAGGTATTCGTAGTATCCTCGGTCATGCTGGTTTCTATAGGAGGTTTATTAAGGATTTCTCCAAAATTTCAAAACCCCTTACTAATCTTCTTCAAAAAGATGTACCTTTTGTTTTTATGATGATTGTAAGGAATCTTTTGAAACTTTAAAAAAGCTTTGACAACTGCTCCTATAGTCCAACCACCTGATTGGAGTTTACCTTATAAAATCATGTGTGATGCTAGTGACTTTTCTATGGGTGATGTCCTTGGACAACGTGTTGACAAGAAGTTGAATATTATTTATTATGCTAGTAAGACTCTAGATGCTGCTCAAAAGAATTATGCTACTACTAAAAAAGAGTTCTTAGCTGTAATCTTTTCTTGTGATAAGTTTAGGCCTTATATTGTTGACTCTAAGGTTACTATTCATACTGATCATGCAGCTATTAAGTACCTTATGACAAAGGACACTAAACCTAGGCTTATTAGGTGGGTGCTGCTTTTGCAAGAGTTTGATTTGCATATTGTGGATAGGAAAGGTGCTGATAATTTATCTCGTTTGGAGAACATTTCTTTTGACCCATTGCCTGTTAATGATAGTTTTCCAAATGAGCAGTTAGCTGCAATAAGGGTAAGACCACATGAGAGTCCTTGGTATGCTGATTATGCTAACTTTATTGTTTCCAAGTATTTGCCTCCAACCTTTACAACTTAGCAGAGAAGGAAATTCTTTTATGATCTAAGGCATTACTTCTGGGATGACCCACACTTATATAAAGAAGGTGTAGATGGTATTAGGCAAAGACGTGTTCCAGAATTTGAACAATAAGAGATATTGAGAAAATTCCATGGCAGTGCTTATGAAGGACATCATGCTGGGGATAGGATAGCACAAAAGGTTTTACAATCTAGATTTTATTGGCCTACCCTTTTTAAATATGCAAGGAAATTTGTCTTATCATGTGATGAATGCCAACGAGTAGGTAACATCTCTAGACGCAATGAAATGCCCATGAATTATTCTCTTGTTATTGAACCTTTTGATTGTTGGAGATTTGACTTTATGGGGCCTTTTCCTCCTTCAAAGGGGTATACTCACATTCTTTTTGCTCTTGACTATGTTACAAAGTGGGTGGAAGCCATACCTACAAATAGTGCTGATGGTAAGACCTCTTTGAAAATGCTTAAAGATGTCATTTTTCCTAGGTTTGGTGTGCCTAGATATCTCATGACTGATGGAGGCTCTCATTTTATTCATGGGGGTTTTAGAAAAACTATCTCTAAGTACGATGTAAACCACAGAATTGCTTCAGCTTATCACCCCCAAACTAGTGGACAAGTAGAACTTTCCAATAGGGAAATTAAATCTATCTTGCAGAAGACTGTCAATAGATCTAGAAAAAATTGGGCTAAAAAGTTGAATGACGCTTTGTGGGCTTATATAACTGCTTATAAAAATCCTATGGGGATGTCTCCTTACAAAATGGTCTATGGGAAAGCTTGTCACTTGCCTTTAGAATCAGAACACAAAGCTTATTGGGCAGTGAAAGAGTTGAATAGATATTTTAGGCTTGCTGGTGAGAAAAGACTGCTAGACTTAAGTAATCTAGATGAGTGGAGAGGTGAAGCTTATGAAAATGCTAGGATCTTTAAGGAAAAAGTAAAAAGATGGCATGATAGGATAATTCTAAAAAGGGAATTCCATGTTGGTGAGAAAGTTCTTTTGTATAGGCCTCGTCTGAGATTTCTTGCAGGAAAACTACTCTCCAAATGGGAGGGACCTTTTATTATCAAGGAAGTATACTGCTTAGGTGCCATCAAAATCTCTTCTCTAAAGGATGACACAACAAGGTGGTTAATGGGGAAAGACTAAAACACTACATTTATGGAGATTCTTATAACGAAGATGTTGATGTTATTCGAATGACGACTCCCGAAGAAATTATCAAAAACCAAACACTAGAGTCTGTAGAGTTCGTCTTTGAATAGGTAAAAGTGGTGAAAATAGAAGGTTCGTGAAACTCCACTCTTTTTATATTTTTGATGTTTTTAATACATAGGGGAAGTTACGAGACAGAACTGAAGAGGAGACGAAGCCCGGGGTGGACACACCCACCCCAGGCGTGCGCCCAGCCTGCCCGCGCCTGCGGGGGGTGTTCCCCCCTCGAACTCCGCCTCCGCCTCATTTCCGTGTCAAAACCTCCCTTATGCATTGAAACTTCATAATATATAACCCCCCGGGTTGCTCGAGGTGCTTGCATCAAGTTCTTGTCGTGTTTTTGTTTCGATCTGTTTCTGGCAGGCAAATTTCTCAGTTTTGGAGCTACAATGTCTTCTTCTAGATCACCCAAGGAGGATTCCTCTGCGGATGCCCTCAACCCATACATGTATGAGTTGAAGATCCATCCCAAGGAGATGATTCTCAAAGATGGGAAGGTACAAATGAAATAAGTTGAAGGCCCCAAGGGAGAAGGGAGTCTGGAAGACAGGATGGAAGCATTGGAGCGGGAGGTTTTTAGGTACAAGAAGATGGCGAAGCGCGAAGTGGATGTTATTCACAAGATTAGTTCAGAACTCATCACCAAGCACGAGGGAGAAGTTGCTGAGCTCCGAGAAGATATCTTCTCACTTCGTCAGACTACCAACCAATTACAAGCACAACTCTATGACATACAAAATAAAAACTGTGAGTATGAGGCTAGATTTGACCGCATAAGTTCTGCTGCTAGTTTTAGAATTGCAGAGACTAGGACATCCTTTTTGGATGGGGATTCTTTTCCATGGAAGCTTTATGATGATAAGAGAACACCACCACCGCCGAAGGAGTAATTCGTCATCACGTTTGGCATCCCCTTGGCTTGTTCCAAGCTTGGGGGAGTGCCGCGGTATGACCACCACTATCTTTTATATGTTACCTTTTTAGTGGATTCATGTCTGTGGTAGAGAAGTTATATTATAGTTTGGTTTGCATGTGGAAGTATCTCTCCTTTAGTTGATTATATATGTATCCCTTGGTGTGAGTGCCTTTATTGAATATTAATGAGAAGTCTCATCTTTTACTTTTTACACTTCTTATTTTAGTTTGCAATCTATATTATATGATGGATCTTGTTGATCAGTATTGGCACCGCTTTGGGAGCATCAAGCGGATCTAAATTGGTTTTGGAAAACCGAGTTCTGGTCAGTAGCAACAAATTTTGAGGTTTGAAAGAAAAAGAGAAAGAAAAAGCTTACATGTATTTGGTATCATTTGTTTTCTCTCTTGTTGGCTCATAACCTTAGTATTCTTTATTTAAGATCTTTTGCGTCTTCAAGGAAGATTGCATGTTTGGCTTTATTACTTGTATGTTTGCTTGTTTCTTTCAACTCTCTTGCTTGCTACCCAGCCTTGCTAGCCAAAAACCTGTTTTGATAAGGCATACTTCTCATGTTTCCAAATCCCTTTGAACCAAACTTTTGCCATTTGTGTCCACCATATCTACCTAGTAGCTTTTGCTATTCCAAGCAAATTCTCAAGCTTCATCTACCTTCCAAATTAAAAAGTATTTTGTTATGTGAAAACTAGTTAGTAAAGCTCTCACGAACTTGATGGAACACCTTATTTTCTTGCCCCTAATAAACTTGAACCATTGTGGACATTGAAGTTGTATATGCTTGCATCTATACGTTGGAATTAGCATAACCGTGTTGTCACGGGGAACGTTTTCAACATAGCACTTGTACTCTGTACATCGTTGATATCGTGCTCTTTTGTCTATGGATGTCAACAGTGTGAAATAAGAGGGGAACTTGTGAGTCCATGGAGTTTGTACTTTGTGTTAGAGAAACACGTGGGCCGCTAGCCTAAGCCATGCCTAATCATGGTGGAAACTTGCAACACCACCGTAGTGAGAATTCTGTGAAGCATCCTCAATAAAAAACTATACACATAGTAAATAAAAAGATCGTTGAGATGCTCACTCTCTTCTTGCCTTGTCATTTTGGTTATGGGAAAGATCCTGTACCATGTGCAAGGGGTACTCCGTTGGCGGTTCTCAATGATATGCAAGTACTTACAATGAGAAGAACTTGCCTGGGCCCAAAAGTTGAGTAGCATGAGGAGTGGCCCTCATATTCAAGGGACATGAGATTGCCAACTTATATTTCGTCAAGCATATACTCCATCTTTGTTCACTTTAACCTTAATCATCTCAAGATGCTTATGATAGGGGCAATGAGGGCTCAAAGCTAGTAAGTACCATAACCTTTTGGAAGTTCTTTATGACTTGTTCCCTGCTTCCCTCTATGAAGGGACCTTTCTCCCACTTCCAAGTTGAGTCAGTAAACCTATTACCTCTCTATCTCCAGCAAGCATTTGAGTTTTTGTGTTTCAAGCATTCATATGGTGATTTATTCAATCATGTTATTTATCTTCCTTGTTTGCACAAAACTCTTATCTATTGAGTGTTACTTTGAAAGCATTCACTTATGAAAAACCTTCTTGAGCAAAGAGTGCTCCTGTTTTGAAACTTCTACATAAAGCTTTTGTGAAACTATTTGCCAGGTGTTCTCTGACCAAGAACAAGCTTGCCAATTCCAATTATGATTTATCTTTATGCATCTCTATTGTGACTTTTGTGCTTGGTTGCAAGCTAAGTTATATAATGGTGAGTTGCTTTCTTCTATGAGTTGTGAAATGGTAAGTGTGATGCTTCTTGTTCGTATTCTTTTATCGACACTTCACTCCATAAACCTGTGGACATGTTTACTGAGGTCAGTATTCGCTTGGGGACAAGCGAAGTCTAAGCTTGGGGGAGTTGATACGCCCAATTTGCATCACCAATCTATATCATAATTTACCTCTATTCATTGATATTTTTCTTATTATGAGGTATTACTTATGGCTTTTCATCTGTTTATGCATGTTGAATGATTCTTAAAGGATGGACTACCGGAGTCTGGATTCTGATGGAAAAGAAGGCGTTTCGGTGCAATTTCGCGAAGATCGGAAAAATACCAGAAACATATGGAAACATATTATTTTACCTGAGGACAAAGGAAGCCAGAAGGAGGAGCGAAGGGGGGCCACAGGGGGCCCACACCCCCTAGGCGCGGCCCAGCTGAGGCCGCGCCTAGGGCAGGTGTGGCCCACCTGCCCGGCCTCTGACTCTTCCACTTTGCCTATATCATCCCTTTGGAACCCTAAGCCTCAGGGAGCAACCACAGATAGATTTCCGCTGCTTCTAGGGGCGGAAAACACCGAGAGAGAAAGATCTCTCCGGTAGACAGATTTCTGCCGGGGGAATTTCTTCCCGGAGAGGGGAGACCGTCGCCATCAGCACCATCGTCAAGCTAGGTTTCATCGGGATCATCATCATCCACACCATCATCTCCACCAGCATCGTCATCACCACTCCGTCTCGCTGTAACAATTGTGTTGGATATTTCTTTAGTTCTTAGGGGAAACTTTCCCGGTGTTAATTACTATTGTAGTTGATGCTTGTGAGTGAAACCATTGGATTATTGTTTATGTTCATATTGGTATCCATTACCATATCATCTTTGATCTTGATCCGTATGATGTCTTGTGAGTAGTTCGTTGTGTTCTTGAGGACATGGGAGAAGTCATGTTGTTAGTAGTGAATTTGTGATGAGTTATTATTCAATGGTTTAGTATTTAAGTTGTGGTGCTATTCTTCTAGTGGTGTCATGTGAACATTGACTACATGACACTTCACCATTTATGGGCCTAGGGGGATGCATTGTGTATTTGGCTACTAATCGCAGGGTTGCCGGAGTGACAGAAACCTGAACCCCCGTTAGGACACCTTTTCACAAGGGAGTGTAGGATCTCAGAGTTTAAGGTTGTGGTTAGATTTATATCTTAATTACTTTCCTGTAGTTATGGATGTTTGCAGGGGGTTTAATCACAAGTATGTATTATTCCTAGGAAGGGCGGTATGTTAGCAGAGGTTCACCCACACAACACTTATGAACACCAGAGAAGAGTACTCACCTATTTGCAGCAAAAGCACTTGACAGAATTCCCATGTGTCCTCGAGAACGTTTGGTCCTTATAAGTATTTCCACCGGCTTGTCCTTTGCTAAGAAAGGATTATGCCACTTGCTCTGTTTGTTCGTTACTTTTGTTACTTGCTCTTTGTTTTTTTTGCCTTATCAGAAAACCACTAAAAATTTGTTTGCTAAGTATTCACAGGGATTTCCTGCTCCATACCACTGTTCAGCACCTTCTGCTCCTTGTTGGGATCGACACTCCTATTTCTCGAAAGTACTACGATACACCCCCTATACTTGTGGGTCATCAGGGGGACGCGCCCTCATACGACCCCTCTATGCACTACGCAGGGGAGTCCTCGAGCACTTACCAGGACGAAGGGGCCTCCTCGTCGTGCTACGGAGGTGCACCCACTTGGTCACCATGGAGTTGAGCCCCACTTAAGCCAAAATCCTAAGCTTGGGGGAGGTACACCAACATCACACTCATCTATATATCATGTTTCGTCGGTTCTTTGTATATCCATTGTTTCTTTTTCTTTTTGTTTTTTTGTTTCTGTTTTCTCAAAACACAAAAATACCAAAAATATTTCCGTTGTTTCTCTTGATTTGTTTCTTTGCTTTTTAGCATTGGTTTGCCTTAAAGAAAAAAAATCCAAAAAGATTTTGCTTTGTTTGATTTTGTTTGGTTTGCTTTTGCTTTGTTTGATTTTGCTTTGTTTGCTTGTTTTAAAAAAAATCGAAAACACCAAAAATATTTGTTGTTCTTCTTTAATTTTGTGAGTTCTTTGCAGGGTTCAGCCGTCCTCATAGGATTTTGGTTTCATGTTATTTTTCAAGTCACACAAGTGAAGGGCAATAATGAAGATTAAGACAACTTGAGGTGTGGTAAGAGGCTGGTAATGAACTCTATTTGTTTTCATTTTTGTACATATACTCATCATGGAGAGCATGCTTAGTTTGTTCATGTAAGGTGTATGTTATTATGGATGCTTAGTAGTTCTTGCTTGCTTGTGATTAGCTCCATCTTGCTAATAGTTTGTAGCATGTCATATGAATGTTTGCTTGCATTGTTCTATTCATAACTTGGTATGATATTGTGGTATCCTCCTCTGAATGTTTCATGTGAATCGACTTGGCACATGCCCACGCATGCATATGACTAAATAATAGTCAATAATCCTCGATGATTTATTTTGCCTCGGAGTTCTTGTATCACTTTCATGCCATAACTAGTCCTGTTTTGTTGCAAGCATGATTATGACAGTTATTGCTCTCTCGTTTGTCGCTCCCTCTCTGTTGCTAGCCTTCACTTGCACTGAGTATGAGCTCTACTCATGTTTCCAACTCCCCAAAACCAATATTGCCAACAGTGTCCACCATACCTACCTATTAGCATCATTTTCTATTTTCAGTGCATATTCAATGTGCCTCGTTTTCTTCCAAATAAAATGTTTGACTATTTTGAGAAAGTTAGTTAGTAAAGCGCCCACGAACTTGATGGCACATTTTATTTCTTGCACTTAATAATCCTGAACCATTGTGACCTGTCCATGAAAGTTATATGCTTGCAAATTGTATGCTGGGAGTTAGCAGAACCATGCTGTCACGGGGAACACTTTCAACACTTTTTGGATATTTATCCAGTTGATATCATGCTCTTTTGTTTGCGGATGTCGTCGGTGTGAAATAAAAGGGGGGATTGTAAGTCCATGGAGTTATATACATTGTGTTAGAGAAACGCCTGGGCCGCTAGCCTAAACCATGCCTAATCATGGTGGAAACTAGCAGCAGCACCATAATGAGCCATCTGTGAAGCATCCTCAATAAAAATCTATGCAAATAGTAAATAAAAAGATCACTGAGATGCTCATTATCTGCTTGCCTTGTCATTTTGGTTATGGAACAGCTTCTGTACCAGGTGCAAGGGGTACCCTGTTGGCGGTTCTCTATGATATACATGTATTTACGATGACAAGAACTTACAGGTAACTAAAGTTGAGTAGCATGCGTAGTGGCCCTCGTACTCAAGGGACATGGGATTTCCAGTTTATGGTCTATCAATCATATAAATCAGATTGGACCTCACTTTCACCTTAATCATATAAAGATACCTATGATAGGGGCAATGAGATCTCAAAGCTAATGAGTACCTTGCTTTCAGCATTTGGAAGCCTTTCAAACTTTTCAAAACATTTTCACTTCCTTGTTGAGTCACCACTTATTCTATGAGCACCTTCTTGAGAGCATAGTTGTCATTCTTGTGTTTGTTCCAAAACTTGGTTAATTATGTCATGACTTTGATGCTTGTATCTCTGATATCTTTACTTCTAGTCTTCACTTGAACTTCAGAGGTGCCTTGGCATTTATATTGTGCTCTACAAACAAAGGCAAGCGAGATACCACTCTATCATACCTTCTTATGAGCATTGCAATGTTGCTTATGTTTATGTTTCATGCTACTTATTATTACTGAGTTAGGAATCTCTTCATAGATTGCATTGACTATTGAGTAGACTTAGTTGCATACTCTTTATTATGAATGATTTAAGCATCTACTCTTGTGCTGAGAATATCATATGAAGCAAATGTGTTCGTGAAAGATCTTTTTTCGCACTCGGTTTTCAACTGAATTGCTTGAGGACAAGCAATAAGCTAAGCTTGGGGGAGTTGATACGTCCAAAACATATCTACTTTCCTGAACACTTTTGCTATTGTTTCTCCTCTAAACTTATGTGATTTGGATACAACTAACACAGATTGACGCTATTTTCAGCAGAATTACCTTGGTGTCTAGTTTTTGTGCAGAAAATCAACTATCAAGAAAAATCCCGGAAAATATGCCAAAAATCCTATTTCACCAGAAGATACATGGAGCTAGAGTACGAGACAGAGTGGAGGCTTGAGGGGCCCACACCCTTGCCAGGCGCGGGCCAGGCCTGGCCGCGCCTGTGTGGGGGTGCGGCCACCTCAGGCACCCCCTCGGCCTCCCTCTTCGCCTATAAGAAGCCTCTTGACCTAAAAACCGAGGGCGTTTGATGTTTTTATAGAAAGAGTTGCGCTGCACCGCCACCACCAGAAACCGCGATTCGAAACCAAAAACTCCGTTCTGGCACCCTGCCGGGACGGGGAATTAGGAGAGAATCATCGCCATCGTCATCACCAACGCATCTCCATCAACCATCCATGTTTCCCTCATCTATGAGTGAGTAATCCCGCATTGTAGGCTATGGGGATGGTAGGGATTGGATGAGTTCTATCATGTAATCGAATAAGATTGTTAGGGCATAGTGCCTAATATCTCTATTAGTGCTATTTGACTTTGTTGCAACTTGCTATGCTTAATGCTTGTCACTAGGGCCCGAGTGCCATGATCTCAGATCTAGGCTTATTATTGAATCATTATGATAGTATTGTTTGTGATCTTATCTACAAGTTGTGTACACATATCATTGCCCGGATCCAAAGGCCCCGAAGTGACAGAAATTGGGATAACCGGAGGGGATGGCTGTGATGTGAGGATCACATGTGTTCACAGAGTGTTAATGCTTTGCTCCGGTGCTCTATTAAAAGGAGCACCTTAATTGCCAGTAGTTCCCTTAAGGCCCCACTGCAATGGGATGGCTGGACAAAAGTGTTGTGAAAGTTCACATTGGGAGCATGTATGACTATATATGGAGCACATGCCTATGATTGTTTAGTACTTGGATGCTTATTCGTATTTATCTGCAATGACCTAGATCTTGAAGTTACATGTTTAGACTCGTCCATGCAGCGCCCGTCATCCATACCTATGCCTACCGCGCTCAAATCCTACTGTTTGCTACTACTGTTACTATTGCTCTTGTTTTACTGCCACTATTGCTTTGATTTTGCTACTACAAACTATTGCTACTGATAAACTTATGTGAGCAAGAAATATTTCCAGGTGCATCTGAATTGACAACTTAGTTGTTAAGGCTTGCAAGTATTCTTTGTCTCCCCTTGTGTCGCATCAATAAATTGGGTAATACTACCCTCGAAGACTATTGCGATCCCCTATACTTGTGGGTCATCACCGCTATATCGTCCACATAGGCGTGAACGTTCCAACCAATTTGATTGTGGAGGCAATGCTGCATAGTCCGCTGGTAGGTAACACCTGTGTTTTTTATCCCAAAGGGCATCGTGACATAGCAAAACATGCCGTAGGGTGTGGTGAACGAAGTGTCCAATTGGTCCGACTTCCTCATTTTTATATGGTGGTATCATGAGTATGCATCAAGAAAACACAAAAGTTCTAAGCCAGCCGTCGAGTTAATGACTTGGTCAATGCGAGGCAAAGCAAATGGATCTTTCGGGCATGCTTTGTTCAAGCCAGTGTAATCAACGCACATTCTTAATTATTTAGTTCCCTTTTTGGGGACAAGTACAGGATTGGCCACCCATCGGGTGTGAAGGACTTCTCGGATAAAACTAGCCTTAAGTAACCTAGCTATTTATTTACCTATGGCTCGTCTCTTATATTCACCGAAGCGTCGTAGAGGTTGTTTCACCGGTTTGCATTTTGGATCAATATTCAAGATGTGCTCGGCAAGTTCCCTAGGTACACCTTTCATGTCAGCAGGTTGCAGTCAAAGATGTCCCTATTCTCATGGAGGAACTCGACGCGCGCGCTTTCCTATTTAGGGTCCAGGTTCGTCCCAATGGTGGTGGTCTTGGAGGCATCGCCTACCACAAGTTCCACAGGCTTGGTCTCGATGGCGGCCTTGAAGGCGGGATCAGAGTCAAAAATCGGCTTCTTCGATGCCGGCATCTCCGTGGCATCGATCTTGCTCTAGATCTCCTTGAATTCTTCGCTATAGAGGACAGCTTCTACAAAGGCTGCTTCTCCAATCTTGCAGTCCCTTGCCTTGGTAAAGCTTCCGGATACGGTGATGACTCCGTTTGGTCCATGTATCTTGAGCTTGTTGTAGACGAAGCATGGCTTGGCCATGAAGGTGTGGAATATGTCGTGTTCGAAGATGACCTGGTACACGCTCTTGAAGGGGACCACCTCGAAGGTCATGTGTTCTTGGCGGTAATTATTAACATTGCCAAAAGTGCCCCGAAGCATGATGCACCCAAGGGACCGAGCCTCCCGGACAGGAACTACGCCATGCAACACGGTGCTGGTCCGCCTTAGGTTGGCCTCTGTCAAGTTCATCTTGTGCAGTGTATCCAGGTACATGATGTTGATGCTTCTTCCACTATCCACCATGCATTTGGTGAACTCGTTGCCGTCAATCAAAGGGTTAATGACCATGGCGTACTGGTTCTCCGTAGGGATGAGGTCTGGGTGATCCTTCCTATCCTAAGTGATTAAAATCTCCGACCAGCACAGGTACTAGGGAACTGGGGGTAGGGTGGCCATCAGGATCCTCATGGAGGTTTTCTGTGCCCGGACAGTAGGGGTGCCAAGGAAAGTGTGGTAGACGGCAGCCTTCTTCTCGAAGGGGTTCTTTTCCTTGTCATCGCCCTTGTCGGCGTGCTTGGGGTCAACATCCTCGTCCATGTCACTTGATTCCTTGGACTCCTCTTCCTTCTTCCCTTTGCCCTTGCCTCACGGTCTGTTCTTCCAACTTCGCTTGTATCCGGACTCCGGGTCCTCCTTGAGGTCGTTGACGAACTTGCAATGGCGATTGGTGTGAGTGGCTGTTAGACCCCTCCTTTATAAAGGAAAGGATCCCTGTGATTGCAATGCTAGTCCCTGGATCAATGCTAGCATCCACAGTTTAAGATGAAGTACACAGATACAAAGGTCGTTTATTACATTCATTCCAGAGATAAAACATAGTCTTATACAACTCAGGGCCATAGGCCTAATACAATAGTTTAAGGAATAAGTAAATAAACATAAGTCTTCATCTTCATGTGCCACAGGCAAGCATGTTGAGTGTAGACTCATGACTCCTACTCATCATCGGAGTAACCTGCAACATCACAAGTTACAGCCACAGAGGGTCAATACTTTGGAATAGTATTGGCAAGTGATACCTTAGTATATTTTAGGTGGACTATAAAACTATATGCATTTTGGCTAAGTGTAGCTTGGCTTGCTTTGCTTGAAAATAAGTTTTACCTATTAGTTGAAAACACTAAGTTCTCCTTTGTCAAAAACATTCCCAAGGAACCACCAATATACATTGAGGTCCTTCACCCTTGTTCACCCACAAATTTTTTTTAGAAGTTGGAGTGATGAGATTCTTGTAGCTTCCATGTCTTGATGCTCAAATTGTCCATTGCCTTGGACTAGGCTAAGTACTTAGGTTTTCCATCTGCAGAGGTTGTGCACTTTCCCCACCAGACTTGGTTTCCCAAGACAGGACCTTTCAGAAGCCTTTCTGTAGTCAAAATGGACGCGCTCCAACCTATCATCCCAACTACCACCAACTGTCCAAGTGACTAAGTTCTAGCAACCTATATGATCATGGCAGAGCCCATATTGCCAAGTGGTTGCACTGTAAGCTTTCTCAACACTTGGCCTCCAAATCCCTTTGTGCCTGGGTGGCTTACCACAAGTGAGATACACAACCCAAGTCCATGGCCTTGTGTAACCACTCAACATAACCCATACTTTCCATTCCACCCAGGAGGTTCATTTGACTTAGTGGTTTTATTAGAAAACATGAGTCTCTTGACTTAGAAATATTTTTATCATAATAAGTGTAGATGTTCACCTCCCTTGTTTGCTAAGTAGCTAGACTAAGCAGGTTATGATAACTTAACTTAGGAGAATTCCCTAGCAACTCCACTATTCCACTCTACTTAGGATTTCCCATCTTAGCACTAGGCAAAATAGCATGCAATACTTTTAGCAAAATATCTAATGCTAGTACAAAACATAGGATAGAAATATTCATGAAAATATCACTTGCCTTGGTAGTGGGGAGAGTAGCACTCTTCACAATCACAATCACTAGCAAAATCTACACAAGAAATTATAGCATACAATTACACACAATTATATACAACCAAAAATAATATGAATGCATGCATGCAAGAATTTACTAAGTGGTGATTTTTGAAAATTCTACCAAGTATGCTCATGTCTACAGAAACTTAACATGTCACAAGTTTGCCAACTAAACTTATTTGGCACCAATATAATTTACCAAAATAAATCTATACTTAAAATGGCCTTAAAACATGTTCTACAAATAAAATCATTTTAACTGTTACTATATGCTAAATAAATTGTATATTCTGAAAGGTCTTGTTTCACTGAATTCAACGGTATAAAGTTTGCAAAAATCTAACGTGTCAATCAAAAGTTATAAGCATTTGAATTTGGATCATATTTCTGGTTTTAAATCTATTTTCAGATCTAACCTAGCCACGCGTCATGTTCTTATTCGCCCATACCGTTTCGCACTGGATCGAGCTCCACAGCCGTAGGATCTAAATGAAATCTGGCGGCTCAGATCGCGTACCGCTTCGGGGTTAAGTGGATCTATCCTAGCGCTACGATACAAATCTAACGGCTGCTATTGTCCTGGCCAAGAACTGGCGGCGGAGCGGTGGCTACCGGCGGCGGAACTGTCGGTCAACGACGGAGGCGGCACTACAGGGGGTAAGTGAGAACGAGGAGTAGCTCACCGGGTTCAGGGGGTCACGGCGAAGCTCGTCGTACTCGCGGTTGGTCAAGGGGCGCTCGGGCACGGTTGCGATTGCTCGCCGGAGTGGAGGACGACGTCGGTGTGTCGGGTGGTCGTTGTGGACGTCGCTGTGAACCACCCCAAGGCAAGACGAGGACACGGTTAGATTCACAGAGTCAAGGCAGAGTCGTGTGCCTGAACTAGAAGACGCGGGGCGGTCGGGGCTTACCACTAGAGCTCGCCGGAGTTCGTACAGAAGACAGTGGCGGCCAGTCGACGATGCTGCCGGAGCTACGGTTCATGCGAGGGTAAACGAAATGTGTTAAAAGAAGCGCAGAGGCTCACTGAACTAGTTTGCAAGAACGAGAGGCAGAGGGAATCTCAGAACTCACCGGAATTTGCCGGCGTAGTCGCCGGAGACGGCGGGGTTACAGAGGGTAATGCTCGCAGCCTGGTGGCGCTCTGGGTTCGGGGTTTGAGGGAGAAGAGAGAGGGAACAGAGGGGGTTCTTATAGCCTGGTCACGAGCGAGAATTACTCGGCCAATAAATCGAATTGACGCCGCGAATTAAACACAGAAACGCCCGCGTTGATTTGGGGATGAACGGGTCGTGCGGGTGGAGACGACGCTGACGTGGAGAAGGCCCGCTTGTCAGCGAGGTGCGCGGAGTATAGGTGGGGTCTGCCTGTCAGCGGCTCAGCGCGTGAGAGAAGAATAAGAAGACCCCGGGTGGGCTTGCTGGGCTCGATTTGCTGCTGGGCCAGATTCTGGCCGCGCGGCCTTTTTCCATTGAGGAGTCCTTTTCTTTTTCTAAATTCATTTTCTGGTATGAATTTGATATGTATTCAAATCCTTTTGAATCCAAGCTGCTTTGGGAATTTTTGCAGGGTTTTGTGGGTTCAAAAACAGTCATTTTAACTAAGTGGTTACTTTGCAAGGCTTGGTCAAGCTTGGGTTTCAAAGTAAACAAAGATTTGTTCCAGTTTGCAAATATTTGAAAAAGGATTTTGAAACTATTTCTAAATTTGGAATCTTGGGTTAAAAGCTTCACCTAATCTTTCCATCAATGGAGGCAAGCAAACAAGTACCTAACATTCAAATTTCAAAGGGTGATGGCCATTTGAGATAAATTGCCCACGTGAAATCATAGCTCAAACTTATGTCTCTAAATGATTTTTGAGAAAAACCCTAAATGGATGAATGATGCAAAGATGATATGAATGAGTTTTGAAACTATGATTTTTGGGATGTTACAAATCTAACCCCCTTAAGATGAATCTCGCCCTCGAGATTCGGGTTGGCTAGCAAATAGGTGAGGGTGGTCTTTCCGAAGATCATCTTCTCTTTCCCATGTTGCTTCCTCTTCGGAGTGATGGTTCCATTGCACTTTACAAAACTTGATAGTCTTGGTCCTGGTAACTCTTTCTGCGGTCTCTAGAATCTTGACAGGCTTTTCCTCATAAGTGAGATCACTTTCTAGCTGAACTTCATCCAAAGGTATGGTATCCTTCAAAGAAGACTCTTCCATTTCTAGGTGACATTTCTTAAGCTGACTCACATGAAATACGTTATGGACTGCTGATAGAGATTCTGGCAATTCAACTTCATATGCAACTTATCCCTTGCGACTTAAAATCTTGAATGGCCCAACATATCTTGGTGCCAACTTTCCCTTGACTCCAAATCTTTTCACTCCACGAAGTGGTGATACTCTAAGATAAGCTCTATCTCCAACTTCGTAGGTGACTTCTCTACGCTTAGAATCCGCGTAGCTTTTCTGTCGGGACTGAGCTATCTTTAACCTGTCCTTAACCAATTTGACTTTCTCTTCGGCGTCTTTGATAAGATCAGGTCCAAATAAGCTTCTTTCTCCCACACCATTCCATAACAACGGGGTGGTACACTTCCTTCCGTAGAGTAACTCAAATGGTGCCATTCCAATACTAGATTGATGACTATTGTTGTAAGAGAACTCTGCGTAAGGCAAGCTTTCATCCCAACTTGCTCCATATTCTAAGGCACATGCCCTCAACATGTCTTCAAGAATTTGGTTAGTCCTTTCCGTTTGACCATCAGTTTGGGGATGAAAGGCAGTACTGAATTCCAACCTTGTTCCCAAAGATTCATGAAGCTGTCTCCAAAAGTGAGAAGTGAACTGGGTTCCTCTATCTGACACAATACTCTTTGGCACACCGTGAAGGCATACAATTCGGCTCATGTAGATTTTAGCTAACTTGGCACTTGTATAGGTTGTCTTCACTGGTATAAAATGAGCCACTTTAGTTAGGCGATCCACTACTACCCATATGGAATCATACCCCGACCTTGTCCTTGGTAATCCGGTAATGAAATCCATACCGATATTTTCCCACTTCCATTCAGGAATAGGCAGTGGTTGAAGCAAACCCGCTGGTTTCTGATGCTCCGCTTTGACTCTGCTACACACATCACACAAAGCAATATGTTCGGCGATGTCCCTTTTGAGATTGTTCCACCAAAACCTTTCCTTCATGTCCATGTACATTTTGGTATTTCCCGGGTGAATAGAATACGGAGAGTTGTGAGCTTCTTGTAGAATCAGTTTCCGCAACTCCGGGTCTTGTGGAACACATATACGTTTCCCGTGCCATAAAGTACCTTGTTCATCTATATGGAAACTCTTAGCTTTCCCTAGACTTATATTTTCCTTAATCTTTTCAATTTCCTTATCAGTCTTCTGAACTTCTCGGATCTTGTCCAATAAAGTGGGTTGAACATCTAAGGACATGAGATGTCCTTCTGGTACAATCTCCAATCTGAGTTCCTTGAATTGTTTACTCAGGTCATCTGGCAATTCCCCTTTTGTAAGGCCATTTACAAACGTCTTACGACTTAGAGCGTCCGCTACTACATTTGCGGGTATTGCAAACTTAAGTCGTAATCCTTGATAAGTTCTAGCCATCTCCTTTGCCTCATATTGATTTCTTTCTGGGTGAAGATGTACTTCAAGCTCTTATGATCGGTGAACACTTCACAACGCTTTCCCAAAAGGTAGTGTCTCCATGTTTTAAGTGCATGGACGACAGAGGCTAACTCTAAATCATGAGTAGGATAGTTCACTTCATGAGTTTTGAGTTGTCTCGAGGCATAGGCTACAACTTTACCATCTTGCATAAGTACTGCGCCCAAACCTTGATGATATGCATCACAATATACTTGGAAATCATTTTCCAAATCTGGCAGACACAAGACTGGTGTTGTCACAAGTCTCTTCTTCAATTCCTGAAAGCTGAGTTCACAACCTTCAGACCAAGCAAACTTCTTGTCTTTCTTTAACAATTCAGTCATGGGCTTAGCTACCTTAGAGAAATTCTCAATGAACCTTCTGTAGTAACCTGCTAAGCCAAGGAAACTACGAACTTCTTTTACATTTTTGGGTGATTCCCAATCTGTCACAGCTGAAACCTTAGCAGGATCAACTGCCACACCATCCTTTGTCATAACATGACCAAGAAAACCAACTTTCTCTAACCAGAACTCACACTTACTGAATTTGGCATAAAGTTTATGTTCCCTCAGTTTCTCAAGTATCAAGCGTAAGTGTCTTTCATGTTCTTCCTTGCTCTTGGAGTAAACTAAGATATCGTCGATGAACACGACCACAAACTTGTCAAGAAATTCCATGAATACCTTGTTCATCATATTCATGAAGTATGCTGGAGCGTTGGTTAAACCAAAAGGCATTACAGTATACTCATACAATCCATATCTTGTGGTGAATGCTGTTTTCGGTATGTCTTGCTCTCTTATCTTGAGTTGAAAATAGCCTGACCGAAGATCAATCTTCGAGAACACACATGCTCCTTCTAACTGATCAAACAAGTCGTTGATTCTTGGCAAAGGATATTTGTTCTTGATGGTCACCTCGTTGAGAGAATGGTAGTCAATACACAATCTTTGCGTTCTATCCTTTTTCTCCACAAACAATACTGGGGCTCCCCAAGATGAAGAACTTGGTTGAATAAACCCTTTCTGCAACTGTTCTCCTAGCTGTTTCTTGAGTTCTTTCAGTTCATCAACTGACATTTTGTACGGTCTCTTAGCTATTGGTCCAGAACCTGGTACCAAATCTATCAGAAACTCCACATCTCTATCTGGTGGCATTCCTGGTAACTCCTCCGGAAATACATCCGGATACTCACACACAATTGGCACACTGTCCATGCTAACCCCCTTAAGAGAATTCAGCTTACTTCCTTTGGATTCAAAGTTTGACTTGAATTTTATTCTTTTTCCTTCTGGGGTTGTGAGTGCAACAGTACGATTAGCACAATCTAGTACTCCTTCATACTTAGCCATCCAATCCATTCCCAAAATTACATCTAGTCCTTGGGAATCTAGGATTATCAGGCTTACTGGAAACTTATGCTTACCAAACTCTATGATGAGATCCCGACATCCAAGGCTTACTATCATATCTCCCCCCGGAGAACTAACCTTTATTGGACACCCAATGTTTTCTGATGCAAACCCATTTCTATCAACAAATGCCTTTGATATGAATGAATGAGATGCACCGGTATCAAAGAGTACAAATGCTGAAATTGAATTGAGTCTGAACTTACCAGCCACGGCATCAGGCTCCTCATAGACCTCCTCCACATTAATGTGGTTAACCTGTCCTTTCTGAAAAGGATTTGGCTTGTTAGGTCCTTCAACTTTCTTCTCAGGGCACTCATTAGCATAATGCCCCAGCTTCTTGCATTTGAAGCACTCAACCTGACTGATGTCCTTTTTAGGAGGTTGGCTTCCACTTCCACTACCATTTCCACCATAGTGGCTCTTATGTCCACCCTTGTGGTTCTTGTACTTGTCCTTGTCATGACTGCGATGATGCTTGTTGTCATGACGGTTGTGGTTGTGCTTGCTGAATTTCCCATGTTTATGGAATCCTGAGTTGCCACTGTCATCATAGTGAGATCGTTTGTGAGACGACCCCGAGTTGTGTTTGTCGGAGTGTTTCCTCTTCCTACTCTCGACTTGCTTCATTTTACTTTCCAAAATAGCAGCCTTGTCACACAACGACTGATAAGTTGGAACATATGCCACAGACAACTGTAGGTTCAGCTCATCATTCAAACCCTCCAAGAACTTTTCCTTTCTCTTGGCATCTGTATCAACCTCATCCGGTGCGTAGCGCGCCAGATTGTTGAACTCTTCTATGTATTCAGCCACGCTGCGGTGGCGCTGTTTCAGGTTGTGAAACTCCTTCTTTTTCAGACTCATCATTCCTGATGAGATATGAGCAGTGCGGAAACCATCTTCAAAGATAGCCCAAGTCACCTCATCAATAGGTGTGGTGATTTGGAAATTGTCCCACCATGTGGCGGCTGGTCCTTCCAATAGATGTGTTGCGAATCTGACTTTTTCAGCATCCGTGCAGCCCACGGTCACTAAGTCTTTGTTCACAGAACGCAGCCAGTCATTGGCTACCATGGGATCAGTTGTTCCCGAAAACTTTGCTGGCCTCAGACGCAGAAATCTGGTGAGCATATCAAAACCCGGAGGGTTGTTGTTGTTGTTGTTGTTGGGGTTGTTGTTGTTGTTGTTATTCTGGTTTTGGATGAATGTTGTCATCATTTGCATAAGCTGTGTTTGCGCATTCATCATTTGTTGCATTTCCGGGGTGATGTTGTTGGGGTTGGGGTTTGCGCGACGGGGAGGCATCTGTGGTTTGTTCAAATAGATAAGAATGAGATACCCATAGATGTTTCATGCACAATACATCATAAGCAAACACATAACAAGCAACATAAGAATAAAAGTTCAACAACCACATAATAAACTTATGAAGTAAAAACACACAAGTGGCAAGCCATCCACATGTCGGATGGTCCAATAAGTTCACAATAACAAGCATGAATATGAAAAGTAAACGAGTAGTCAAGTCTACTCATCAGCATCTATCTCCTCCTCGACGAAGGTAAGACCTGCGTTCTCCATCGCGGTCTTGTTCTCCTCAATCGTAGTGGTAAAGGAATCGACCTTGGCTTTGAGAGCCCTCTTCTGGGAACGAAGTCTCTCAATAACCATCTGCTGCTGCTCTAGCTCGAAATCCTTGGACTTCAGTTCCTCGGTCATGTCCCGGATCTTCTTGTTCCTATCCTGGACGCGTTTCTCCTGACTCTTGAACTTGCGGTCCTGGGTCTCGAACTTTGTCTCCATTTCCTTGATCATCTCGTCCTGCTGCGCAAAAAGCTTGTCCTTCTCGTGAAGCTGCACCTGAAGCTCGTCATTACCTAGCATGACGTTCGTCCTGTCCGTATCTACGTGCCTGAGAAGAGTCTCTAAGTCCTGAAGATAGAGAAGTATCGGCTCTGCAGTGCTCCTCGAGTCGTCCTCAAAGTCGATGGACTCTCCATCAACATCACGTCTTCCGAAGACGTGAAAGTGAGTGCCCCTAACCTGTCGGGAGTGACGGCCTAACAGTCGTCCTATCAGGTCCTGCATGACTACCTCCATGCCTCTCTCCCTGTCGTCGTGCATCAGCTTGAAGACGATGGCCTCCGTAGTAGGCTCAGTCTGGCGTCCAGGCTGGTTCACCTTGAAGCCCCAGAGGTCCTTCCTCTCGAACTTGGTGAGTGGGTACACCATGATGGTGGGAAGAGGGAGATCGAGCAAAGTGGTAAGCTCAACGATACGGGGACCAAAACGAGTAACCCGAAACTCCTCAACAGTGCTGATGGCAATAAGCATCTATTTATAAGATTGAAAAAGTTAGAACAACGCAATTCAAGGTAAATCAAGACAAAAATTCATACATATCCATGAAACATAATCGTCACACAAATCATGCATACATAAGTCCATTACATCATTCAAGGTTCATACTTATTTAAAGTATCTTTTTGTAAATAAGGTGATAAGTGGTGGTCCAACTAACGAAGTGCCCTTACAATCCAATCTCACGGGATCTATTAGAAAACACAATGTTCCTAGAGGCAATCCACCAATCTTGCTCTCTTGACTCTATCACTAAGTCTATAACATCTCCCCTTATCTCTTGGTTGGTGGCTTCCAACTCTTGAGTAAGCTCCTTCTCTTTCTCTAAGTCCTTTTGGAGGATGAGCATTCTGCACTTGACTCTAGCACTTAATTCTTTGATAGTCCTCCAAGCTGCATCCCTGGCTGACTCAAAGAATGTGGTGTGCATTGTAGTGTTGGTGTACATGCAGTATCACCTTTCTTTGTGGTTGTCTTCTTTGTTCTTGTACAAGTGAAGTTGCACCCACCAATACTCCACTCCTTCATCCATCACTGGAAAGCCCTTGTACACAGCTGCACCATGTGCATCCATTGCCACCATAAGGTCCTTGAGAATATTGGGAAACTCAGTTTCACACTCCAAGGTCATGGTCATGAGTGGTCCTTTCTTCACGGCTTCGTTCATGGAGTTCATCTACAAAGGAAGTTGAAAGAGATTAGGAAAGTTTTACGAGAAGAATAGACAAGTGTAGAAGTAGTTGAAGAAAAACTTTTTCCTTAGTGGTTTTCCAATCCTAGGGTCATAATCCTACACGCAACACAGTGCTCTGATACCATCTGTTAGACCCCTCCTTTATAAAGGAAAGGATCCCATGTGATTGCAATGCTAGTCCTTGGATCAATGCTAGCATCCACAGTTTAAGATGAAGTACACAGATACAAAGGTCGTTTATTACATTCATTCCAGAGATAAAACATAGTCTTATACAACTCAGGGCCATAGGCCTAATACAAGAGTTTAAGGAATAAGTAAATAAACATAAGTCTTCATCTTCATGTGCCACAGGCAAGCATGTTGAGTGTAGACTCATGACTCCTACTCATCATCGGAGTAACCTGCAACATCACAAGTTACAGCCATAGAGGGTCAATACTTTGGAATAGTATTGGCAAGTGATACCTTAGTATATTTTAGGTGGACTATAAAACTATATGCATTTTGGCTAAGTGTAGCTTGGCTTGCTTTGCTTGAAAATAAGTTTTACCTATTAGTTGAAAACACTAAGTTCTCCTTTGTCAAAAACATTCCCAAGGAACCACCAATAGACATTGAGGTCCTTCACCCTTGTTCACCCACAAATTTTTTTTAGAAGTTGGAGTGATGAGATTCTTGTAGCTTCCATGTCTTGATGCTCAAATTGTCCATTGCCTTGGACTAGGCTAAGTACTTAGGTTTTCCATCTGCAGAGGTTGTGCACTTTCCCCACCAGACTTGGTTTCCCAAGACAGGACCTTTCAGAAGCCTTTCCTTAGTCAAAATGGACGCGCTCCAACCTATCATCCCAACTACCACCAACTGTCCAAGTGACTAAGTTCTAGCAACCTATATGATCATGACAGAGCCCATATTGCCAAGTGGTTGCACTGTAAGCTTTCTCAACACTTGGCCTCCAAATCCCTTTGTGCCTGGGTGGCTTACCACAAGTGAGATACACAACCCAAGTCCATGGCCTTGTGTAACCACTCAACATAACCCATACTTTCCATTCCACCCAGGAGGTTCATTTGACTTAGTGGTTTTATTAGAAAACATGAGTCTCTTGACTTAGAAATATTTTTATCATAATAAGTGTAGATGTTCACCTCCCTTGTTTGCTAAGTAGCTAGACTAAGCAGGTTATGATAACTTAACTTAGGAGAATTCGCTAGCAACTCCACTATTCCACTCTACTTAGGATTTCCCATCTTAGCACTAGGCAAAATAGCATGCAATACTTTTAGCAAAATATCTAATGCTAGTACAAAACATAGGATAGAAATATTCATGAAAATATCACTTGCCTTGGTAGTGGGGAGAGTAGCACTCTTCACAATCACAATCACAATCACTAGCAAAATCTACACAAGAAATTATAGCATACAATTACACACAATTATATACAACCAAAAATAATATGAATGCATGCATGCAAGAATTTACTAAGTGGTGATTTTTGAAAATTCTACCAAGTATGCTCATGTCTACAGAAACTTAACATGTCACAAGTTTGCCAACTAAACTTATTTGGCACCAATATAATTTACCAAAATAAATCTATACTTAAAATGGCCTTAAAACATGTTCTACAAATAAAATCATTTTAACTGTTACTATATGCTAAATAAATTGTATATTCTGAAAGGTCTTGTTTCACTGAATTCAACGGTATAAAGTTTGCAAAAATCTAACGTGTCAATCAAAAGTTATAAGCATTTGAATTTGGATCATATTTCTGGTTTTAAATCTATTTTCAGATCTAACCTAGCCACGCGTCATGTTCTTATTCGCCCATACCGTTTCGCACTGGATCGAGCTCCACAGCCGTAGGATCTAAATGAAATCTGGCGGCTCAGATCGCGTACCGCTTCGGGGTTAAGTGGATCTATCCTAGCGCTACGATACAAATCTAACGGCTGCTATTGTCCTGGCCAAGAACTGGCGGCGGAGCGGTGGCTACCGGCGGCGGAACTGTCGGTCGACGACGGAGGCGGCACTACAGGGGGTAAGTGAGAACGAGGAGTAGCTCACCGGGTTCAGGGGGTCACGGCGAAGCTCGTCGTACTCGCGGTTGGTCAAGGGGCGCTCGGGCACGGTTGCGATTGCTCGCCGGAGTGGAGGACGGCGTCGGTGTGTCGGGTGGTCGTTGTGGACGTCGCTGTGAACCACCCCAAGGCAAGACGAGGACACGGTTAGATTCACAGAGTCAAGGCAGAGTCGTGTGCCTGAACTAGAAGACGCGGGGCGGTCGGGGCTTACCACTAGAGCTCGCCGGAGTTCGTACAGAAGACGGTGGCGGCCAGTCGACGATGCTGCCGGAGCTACGGTTCATGCGAGGGTAAACGAAATGTGTTAAAAGAAGCGCAGAGGCTCACTGAACTAGTTTGCAAGAACGAGAGGCAGAGGGAAGCTCAGAACTCACCGGAATTTGCCGGCGTAGTCGCCGGAGACGGCGGGGTTACAGAGGGTAATGCTCGCAGCCTGGTGGCGCTCTAGGTTCGGGGTTTGAGGGAGAAGAGAGAGGGAACAGAGGGGGTTCTTATAGCCTGGTCACGAGCGAGAATTACTCGGCCAATAAATCGAATTGACGCCGCGAATTAAACACAGAAACGCCCGCGTTGATTTGGGGATGAACGTGTCGTGCGGGTGGAGACGACGCTGACGTGGAGAAGGCCCGCTTGTCAGCGAGGTGCGCGGAGTATAGGTGGGGTCTGCCTGTCAGCGGCTCAGCGCGTGCGCTTGCGCGTGAGAGAAGAATAAGAAGACCCCGGGTGGGCTTGCTGGGCTCGATTTGCTGCTGGGCCAGATTCTGGCCGCGCGGCCTTTTTCCATTGAGGAGTCCTTTTATTTTTCTAAATTCATTTTCTGGTATGAATTTGATATGTATTCAAATCCTTTTGAATCCAAGCTGCTTTGGGAATTTTTGTAGGGTTTTGTGGGTTAAAAAACAGTCATTTTAACTAAGTGGTTACTTTGCAAGGCTTGGTCAAGCTTGGGTTTCAAAGTAAACAAAGATTTGTTCCAGTTTGCAAATATTTGAAAAAGGATTTTGAAACTATTTCTAAATTTGGAATCTTGGGTTAAAAGCTTCACCTAATCTTTCCATCAATGGAGGCAAGCAAACAAGTACCTAACATTCAAATTTCAAAGGGTGATGGCCATTTGAGATAAATTGCCCACATGAAATCATAGCTCAAACTTCTGTCTCTAAATGATTTTTGAGAAAAACCCTAAATGGATGAATGATGCAAAGATGATATGAATGAGTTTTGAAACTCTGATTTTTGGGATGTTACAGTGGCTTTGCCATTGGCGTCGAGGTGTACCAGGCATGGCATATCATGGTATTCCTCGTACGTTTGGGGAACACAGAGCACTGCCAGGGTAGTTTCACTACCTCGCTGCTGCCCCCGACCAGCCCCCGTCCTCGGCCACGCTGTCCACCATCAGCTCGTCCTGCAAATGTCATGGTGACCATGTCTAAGGTTTGCTTTTCTTCTGGCAGGCTCTTCCGCTTGGTGATGTTGTTCCTCTTAGCTTGGGTTGGCACGGCTATTGCCTGCAAGGAGCCGCAAGCATACTAGCCAACTAGATCATCTGGTTGAGATCGATCCTGTGATTGTCTTGCAGGTGCTTATGTCGGAGCAACGTACCTTTTTCCAACCAATCGATGAAGGCGGCCATGGCGGTCTGATCGTGCACTCCTGCACAGGAATTCTTCGTATCCAGCCAGCGGGAGAGGTATGCGCGAGATGACTCGTCTTTCTCTTGCGTGCACCGCTATAGATCGCCAACAATACATGGACGTTTCTACATACCCTCAAATTTTTTGGTGAATGTTTCTTGCATGTCCAACTAGTTGTAGATGGACTTCTCCGGCAAGTCATCAATCCATTGGTGGGCCGTGCCCGTCAACATCAGTGGGAGGTACTTGAGGACAACATTGGGGTTACCTCCGGCGATCTCCACTGCGTTGCCATAATTATGTAACCACGTAGCTGGTTTGGCGGTGCCATCATAGGGCTTGATCATCTTGTCAATCCGGAAACCCTTGGGGTAAGTTGCGGTCCGTAATACAGGTCCAAAGCAACGTGGTCCTAGGTATGGTCCTTCCCGGGCCTCGTGAATCTTGTCCAAGCGTGAACGTGCGTCGTATGTCTTCGGGCTTGTTCTTTTCTTCTTGCCACCAGGGGATGGACTGCGTGAACGACGCGGGCCTCCTCCGCCATGGTGGCTGCTAGGTGGCGATGAAGGCGAAGGTGGTGGTGGGTTAGCCTTTTGCTGTTACCCTCCTGCGACGCGTCATGTTTGTCGCGGTTGCTTGTCGGACGCGGAGGATCATGGCATTACCTTCTCTTATGTCCTTGGTTGCGATCTCCATCATGATGGGGCTTCTCCGCGTTGTCGCGAATGACGATGCCGCCTTGCCTTGGCGGAGGCATACTCGTACGATGGTGAGCCCTTGGTTCTTCGCGATGTCGGGGAGACTGGGGAGATGGAGATGGGCAACGAGGATGAGCCTTGCCTCCGTGGTTGGAGGATATGGGTATAGCGTCCTTCCTGTTGCGCGCATCCCTCCGTCTTTGTTCGGATGAACCCGTCTGGGACCCGACATCCTGAGGAGATCAGTCCCTTGGCGGCTTAGGGTTGCTAGACTGGCAATATGCTAGATCAGACTCAATCGTCTGAGAGGTGGCCTTTTCCTGCTGTTTGACCGCCTTTGCTACAAGGTCGTAGACCTGTTCCACAGCTACGGGTGATCTATCCTGCTCTAGAAGGGTCTTGGCGATGGCTAGATTGAGAATAGGAGTGGGCATGACCTGCCTGCCCTCACTGTCAATGTATGGCTTGTCTTGTGGCGGCTTTGGTGGAGCCCACCCTAGGTTTCTCCATACACCAGTATCGTTGATGACGTGAGCCGGAGCTTTCTTAGCCTTCTGCTGCTTGAGCAGAGCCTTGTACTCGGCCTCCATGGCTCTAGCTTTCTCTATTGATTTCTGCGCCTTGGCCAGATCTTGATCCAGCCTTGTTCCTTGCTCCGCGATGGCCTGCGCTTCCTCCAGCAACTGATGTCGCTTCTCGTCAAGCTGGACTACGCTCCTTATGTGAGCCATAGTAATGGGATCGACGAGCAAATCACCGTACATCACTCTATCAACTGGAGTGACTTGGGAAGCCGCAGACGTGGATGCCGGAGGTGGCGGGTTTGCGGTGTTGTTGTTGTTACTCGGACCGACGTTGAGGTCGTGCGACTGCTGCACTGGGTTAGGCAGAGGAGGCATGGCCTTTGCGCGATCATTGTCGGCAGCAACAGGTGGCCCCTTCCCCTTGTCCAGCGCTTTAGGCAGAGCTTGTCCGAGTTGATCTTCCTCCATAAAGGTCCCAATGGCGAAAAACACCTCTCGGGATGTGATGGCCTTGTCGGCCTGTCTGACGTCCTCGTCCATCCCCTGCATAGCAGATTCGAGTTCCTCCGGGCTGAAGTCTATATCCTCCGAGTCCACGTTGATGTCGGTGTAGAGCGCGTCCAAGATGGAGTCAAAGGGTGTCGGGGCTTCCTCGATAATGGGTGGTGGCGGTGCGGCTATAGGGACGATGACTGGAGGCGGCGGTAGTGGTGGCTGAGGCGGAGGGGATCCGGGTGCGACCGCGAGCGCTGCTTGAGCTTCTGCATCACTGGCCGCAAAGTTGTTGACGGTGTGCACCATGCCTTCAAAAGTAAGGAGCCTCGAGGCCTATATCCGCCTTACCGTATGTCGGAGAAGCATACCGCGGTCAAGTACTTCCACAAAGTGATAGATGGCATCATCATTGGGGTAATGTTCCAGATCGGCCCGTATACGGAGCCACCTGGATAGGTAATCACAGGGTTTTTCACCCTCTCTCTGAATGCAACGCGCCATATCGAAGATAGTTACCACAGCGACGAACTTGGATCTCTGCTTTCTAGACGCACGGACAAATCTGGCGGACTTGCAGTGATCTTACACCATTATATCCTGCACAGGAGCGGTTTGGGTGGGCCTTGAATTTTTCCGATCTATGTCGGAAAACTCCGAAGAGAGATCCGACTCCGATCCTTCCGCGAACGTGTCCTGTCTGTAGGCGGTCCGTGCGGGTCTTGACGATCCTCTGACTTCCAGGGAACTAGTGCCCGAGTCGGTTTCGCCGATGAAGAGGTGGATGTCCCCGATTGGGACTATCAAGCAGCGGGTGGTGTTCGTCTTCACCGGTATCCAGATCTCATCGGGTGGGATGATCGAAACATTTTCGGAGAAGGGAATGTAACACCCTCAGAATCGGCCCTATGCAAGTTTTAGCGAAACCCGCCAAACCCGCATAGAAACGATTCAAAAGGTGCCCACCAGGCACTTTCGTGCGGGTGGAAAACGAAGTAATATCATTACACAATAGTCCTCGATGGAACCCACAAAACATATATACAACAGCGACTCAAAGAGTCAAGAATACAGATATACAATACAAAGATCCAAATCACCTTTAAAACGATATAGCGTCCGAGTACGGACAAGATGCAAATTGAGCTAAGAGCCCTGAAGAATAACCAATGGCGTCCACAACCCTGCCCAGGCCAAGCCGGAAGGGTAACCCTGCTAACGACGTCGATCTCAAAACCTGCTTAAACAAAAGGGATGCCGACAAAGGGCAAAGGAAAAAGAGAGAGCGGTCAGTACTGAGGCCAGTACACGGCGAGACTAGAATTCGGTGGTCCTCGCCTACATAGGTATGGTGGACTGAAGCAGCAGCGCAGCAAGCACTAAACGACCTATAGAGACTCGATATAACTGTCGGCTATCAGAGAGGGATAAGAAAGACCTATTCGGAACCATCCTGATACTACCACCAAACATACCCATCCTGGTATTCCCCCTCGATACCAACCGAGAAAGTCAACCGAGGAACTCACACAGTTGGCAGTTTTATTCATTCCGTTATAGTTGCGGCAATTACTAGTCAAATAAAGATGGCATGAGTCATCCTGATATAATAAGCAGTGGGCAGTTTTAGTTAAACATTCCGTTGTAGTTGCAACACTTACTAGTCAGATACAATTACCATGAGACATCCCCAAACCCAGCAGTTGTTGGTACTTTTATTTAGCCATTCCGTTGCAGTGAAGCGGATTACTAGTCATATCGGATACAAGTCAAATTATAACAGTAAACTTTAGTTATAGTTGTCTATGATCGAGAACTGTGCTCCAAGTCGTCCATAACCGTGGACACGACTTTTCGAAAAGATTAAACCCTGCAGGGGTGCACCAAAGTATCCACACGCACTTCGACCCTTTTTGCCAGATCAGTTAACATACACCCATCGGTATGTCGGCGGGGCCTAAGTCATGACGTTTCCCAGACCCAAAGCAAGTACATGGGGGCCACCCCACTAAGTCTACCCACAACGAAGTCGGCCGGTCTCCGAGACGGACTTAGGGTTTGTGGAGCCGGCTGTAAACGATTGGGAACCCAAAACTGGGCTTGTCGATACCGCGAAAACACTCCGCTTTCCTAAACAGTACAGGTGCTGTCCATCGCACAATTTAAATAAAGCAGTAAAGCATGGCATAAGTACAGGATAGTAAATAAAACCTCAAACTAGTTGTGGCCCCCAGTACAGTACTTTGAAATCAGGTACTAAATCAATGGGGTGCCCATACATCCCACATGTGGTTAGCGCGCTCGATCTCGGAACAGGTGTCAAGAACTCGGGGTCCTACGGGACACAAGTGGACGGTTAACAACCAAATAACATCTATTGCCCACCTGTGCCTCTGCATTTACCTACTTCAATTTTAGTTATTAAACAATAATTAAAGTTAACGATAATTAAAGCCATGATCATCTCCAACATTAAACATGCGGCAACACTCCAACAACTGTGGTACTGGACGTCACGCAACAGCACTTGAGCAAGCGACTACGACGCGCAAGTCCAACTATCTACCAATCAACAGGTAATAGGATGTGTCCAAGGCAATATAAGGCTGCAAGGGATATTTCGGGTACGGAAACTAGAGCAACGCAACACAGATAGCAATAGATCAACAGGAGGGAATAAATACTATAAATGTAAGATAGGTAGAAAGGGGGAGATGCTCGCCTGAAAAACATTGCCGAAGGTTCATCCGAAGAACGGGCATCACTCGCATCAACTCATCGGCCTAATCCGTGAAGAAGCAAAGCACTAGAAGAAACACCGGATGCACTATTTAATACTACGGCAGAAGATCGGGCATGATGCATGTATGATGTATGACATGGCAAATGTGCGATGCGATTAGGCAATATTAAGCGGAACCGGGGGTCCCGACAATTAAATATATGGTTCTAGTTGTTTAGATACCCCGCAATTTAATTGTTGTCTTAACAAGGCAAACGATAGCACCGGTTCGCTACACAAATTTAAATGGAGTCCGGAATAAGACAAAGGTATTCCGCGTATCGGCTCCATATTTAATTATGAAGTGAATCGGCATAATGCCCCCAAACCACAGACAAGTATGCATGCATGTCAATTTAAGATGCACAAGTAATATCATTTATAAAATAGAGGTCATGGAAAAGAGGGTCACACTTTGGGGCGAAGGTCTTGGTTCGATGTGGTTCGGGTTCGGACGACGGGAACGGGCTTCGGAACCCGTGAGGCGATCTTGGTGCTCCATGTACGAGAATCTTCGGCTCCCTATCGACGATTCAAAGGTCCCGACTTGGTTTGCCGATGGAGAACTTGGACCTGGGATCTTGATTGTCGGTCTCGGGTCTTGACATCGGTAGGCCTTGGTGACAATTATGTCGACTTTGAGAGACTTGCCAAAACCTTCTGCTGGAGGCATAGTACAATCACACGACATCAGTCATAAAACAGGACGGGGATCACAGGAGCATAGCGAGGAGGCCCTGCTTTACTCGAACGTTAACTCAAACACCTTGAAGACGTGGTTGGGGAGGTCCCTGGCGGAGGCAAGAAGGACCACCGACGACCGAAACAATTTGAAGAAACAGACCCTCATGTGGACAGCCCAAAGCGGACAGAACTTGTAGAGGGGAGGCGCTCGAGGGCACGCGGCCGGGCGCAGCACAGGAGAGGGCGGCCGGCGCTCGAGGCGAAGAAGACGCGGACGAGGCAGGGGTCGGCGAACTCGGGGGCGTGCACAGCAGAGATCGACCGGCTCCCGACCTCGGGAAGCCGAGCCGCTGGCGAGGAAACGGTCGGGTGTGCGGGTGGAGGCCGTAGGAGACACACGAGGAGGAAGGAGCTGGCGGGGCATGCTGTCCAGAGGGCGCGGTGACGCGACGGCGGTCAGGACGACGAGGCCGGAGAGAGGAAGGCGGCCGCGGGGCGCGCTGCTGCGCCGGGGAGGCGGGCAGAGGCGGCGCTGGAGGAGAGGAGGGCCAGGCGGCGGCGCGAGCTCCTGGCCAGGCAGCGACGGGCTCGGGGCCTGGAGGAGGAGGTGGCCTTGGCGGCGGCGGGCGGCCGGAGATTCGCCGGAGGTGGGAGAGGGAAGCCGGCGGCGTCCGATGGCGAGCGCTCCTGGCGGCGGCAGAGGGCGATGGCACCGAGAGGAGCTCGGGCGGCCTCGCGCGCTGCAGGGGAAACAGGGACAGGGGGCGACGAGGAGGAGAGCCGCGGGGGAGGCGCGCCTGGGGGCGGCGGTCGGGCGTGGGCCACGCGGGGTGGGGCCGGGGAACGTGGGACGGGCGGATGTGGGCCAGGCGGGGTGGGGCCCCGCTGCAGGCGTGGCGGCGGTGTGTGCTGTGTGTGTGTTGCGCCGATGGGGTGAGAAAGGGAGTGGGGGCAGGGGATCCCGTGTGGGAAGGGCGTGCGTGCGTGGTGTGGTGGCAGCGGGCCAGGGGTGGTTAGGTGGCAAGAGCCGAGTGGATGGAGTGAGGGAAGAGAGATGAGGTGGAGGGGGTTGGGTGAGGTGTCGCCATGGGATTGGAGGGGGTGAGGTGGCTGAAGGGTGGGTAGAATAGGACTGGTAGGAAAAGTGTTTAGGGTAGGCTGGTTTTGTACTGGGGGTGGCCGACTGGGTCGGATCGGCCCGGTACGGCTGCCCCCTAAAAATAATTAAACATTTTATTTATTTAAAACGGGGCGTTTGCAAACCGTTGATAGACGAAACAAAATATTCCGGAGACCCGGGTTTTGGATTTGAAATAAAGGCGGGGTATTTAGAAAACAAAAATATGCTTTTCGAAAATAGTTTTATGCAAACAAATGCAAGATGACATGACGATGCTCAAATGCAGTGTGGCATGATGACATGAGCAGGCGGTCATGATGATGCAATGCACAAAAACAACGCGATTTTCTAGTAGTGGTTTTTGCGGGATGCCACAGGGAACAGGGCCGATGGCTACGGTTTCACCGATTCCCGCGAAGAGCTTCGACATCGCCCATTGTAGAGCCTGAAGCGCCTCTTGCCCCACGGTGGGTGCCAACTATCATGGTATTGCCGACGAGTACGCCATGGAGGGGTCCTCACAGAGCATATTTAGAGACGTGGGGTAAGGCGGAAGGTTGATGGGTACGAGGTAACACAGCTTACCCAGGTTCAGATCCCACGATGGTGGCGGAATCCTACTCCTGCTATAAATCACTATAATGGCAATACGCCGAGTTACAGGGATCGGTTTGCTGTGTGAGGTATGAGTTGAGTTATCTGATTGTTGCCCTAAAGGCTCCCATAGGTCCGACTTATATAGTCATCAGATCCTAGGTTGCAGGCAAAGTCCTAGCCGGACAGTTCAGAGAGTCCTACACGGTATAAAACTAGTCTAACGTGTCTTGCACTCCAAGACTCCGGGTACGTCGATGACTCCTGCATAGCCTTCCTTTATCCTCCATGGGCCTCCCTTCTGGATCCATCTAACTGGGCCGCCTAGTAGGACATGGGCCTAGCTACCACTATGGGCCACCCGAGTTATCCGGATTAGAGACATGCTATGGTGATACCCATTTAACATATCCCCAACATCCACATCTCTTACAATGCCAATAGGACAGACTGTCTCTCTATTAGCGAGGTGAATAACCACATCAATGTCCTCAAGTTCACAAGGACCAATTTCATGCATAATATCCCTGTAAAGCTCATAGAGAATAGCACTATAACTAACACCAATATCACATAAACCATAATAGAAATGATCACCAATTCTAACAGAAAGCACATGGACACTAGTTTTCCTAGTTTTACTAGGATGAGAAACAATATTAGAAGTGTCTTCACAGAAGACAATGTGCTCCTCCTCTATATTTTTAGTGACAAGATCTTTCACAATGGCTACTACAGGTTCAATGTTTATTTGATCATCAGGTTCCACAGTTTTCTTTGTACTTTTGCTAACCAAATTAGCTATGATAGAATGTTCCTTTACCTTAGCAGGATAAGGGATTTTCTCAATATAAGGTTCAGGTAAAATAGGATCAATAGTAAAAACTTCAGTGATTCTAACAGGAACATGATTAACAACATCTTTATAAGGTGCATGGTACTTTTCCCACTCCTTTTTGGGAATTTCTATGTAAGAGGCAAAGGACTTAAAACAATTTGCAAAAACTTGAGAATCAAGACCATACTCAGTACTAATATCATGAAAGTCATCAGTTCCCGTAAAAGATTTAATGCATTCATAATCATAATTTATACCTGACTTTCTTACTTTGTCATTCTCCCAAGATTCAGCGTTTTCTTGAATAAGGTCTAGAAGATCCCATTTAGCTTCTTCCTTCATACTTGTGAATGATCTAGCACAAGAAGCATCTAATAAATCTTTATCATGAAGAGACAGCCTCGCATAAAAGTTATAAATAATAATATTGTTAGGGAGTTCACGAATAGGGCATTTAAGATTTAGTAACTGTTGCCTGTCAAAACCCACCGGCGAGCAGCGACGAGCAACACGAAGAGCCGGGAGGCTCCCAGAACTGCTGGTGGGCCCTGGTCCCTCGGGCAACGGCCCGCAAAACTCCGGCACACGTCCTGGCTTGGTTCGAGGGCGTGCCACTGACCTATACCTGGTCAGGAAGGTGAAGGATTGCTTCGATTGGTTTCCTGCATGGTAAACAAGTATATGTAAAATTCGAGCCGTGACCGGCTCCCAGGTTTCCCTGTGAATCGGCTCTTAGAGCCGATTAACCCATGGTTCTGCATTAGATCTACGATAACATGGGGTTTTGCCTCATCAATACCAGTCAAATTGATCTACGACAGTTTAACGTCTTCACCACATGACTGGAACATCCTACACGTAATTGAGCCTGGTAGATACAAAAGATGATGGAAAACTAACCCTAGAGAAGGCCTAAAAACCAACGTAAAGTCAATTCCCGGAACAACTCCTCTTGGATTGGCAAACCATATCTTACATATTACTGGATCGTTCAACCCGTTTGCAAGGCCTGATCATGTAGATATCAAACTAAACCTTGGAGAACAAGGCACAACTATAACAGATCAAATCGACTTAAATAAAGATCAAGCAAGATGCCACCTTTACACCCGAGAAAAGGTGCAAAGGCGGCGAGATAACTAGAGGCAGATAACTAAACGATCATAACAAAAAGGTACCGATGCTAGCCTACACAAATCTATGATAATAGTATTACTCGCCATCAACAAGGCTTCAGTACGAGTAACACCAAATAACGCATAAGTAGATACTGCCTAGATCGCAAGATGCGATCTAGGCAGCATGGCACTTACCCGAGAAAAACCCTAGAAACAAGGGGTGGCGATGCACCGAGATTGTGTTTGTTGTGAACGTGATTGTCCTCCTTTTCTCAATAACCTTAGGTACATATTTATAGTCCGGAGACTTTCTATCTTTGGAATAACTCTACAACTCTATCTCCTACCTAAATCTAAACGGGATCTATTACAATATAAGATACACGGGCAATTTAGCCCAAATCAACGAACGAGGCCGATTCAACAACACGTTGCATATACGTATCTTCTAAGCCCATCTTGATCATGGCCCATCTCCTCCTTTGGCCAAAATATGGCGATAACACATGCCCCCCTGGTTTTGGCAATAATAATTCCAAAACCACTCTGTTTTTTCCTTCTTTTTTTTGTATCGGGTTGCGCGTTGACAGAATGCGTTGCAGAACAGGATCGTCACGCCACCCCCTCATCATGATGCCTTGTCTTCTCCACTTCCCCGCAGTGCATGATTTGACAACTTCGGCAGTACATTCTGGGAAACCGCTATAGCATTGAACCGCTTCATACTATTCCCCTTATTTAAATTCATCTAAGCAGTTTGCAGTACCCATCTTCCTCCAGCAGCCAAAAAACCCTTCTTCCTCCGCCGAAAAAACCCTCTTTCTCCGCCATGGCCTCCTCTGCTTCATCTGGCCTGTCCTCCCAAGCCTCCAACTCAATGAGCGACCGGGAGCCGACACCAGAGCACCCGCCGACGGCGGCGTACAACACTCTCGCCCCACAATGGTGGGACGAGAGGGATTGGGATTTCGCCGCTTGGTCGGAGGACGACGCGTCCTCGACTGATGGTGAGGAGGACCTGCAGTTCCTTGCCGATGGGGAACTGGAGGCGGACAGCACCGACGACGCCATGTCCTGGGACGACGTCGACTCCTCCGACGAGGAGGAGGAAGCGGAGGAGGACACCTCCTCCGAGGAGTACCAGCCGGTGAAGTACTTCCGCGCCGGGTCCAGCGAGGACACTGAAGACGACGACGAGGACGAGGAGGCCCCTGCTGGCATCTGGATCAGCAGCAGCGAAGACGACGCCGGCAGCAGCGCAGATGACAGCGAACAAGACGACGGCGAAGACAGCGGCGACGACCTCGGCCTCTAGATTAGGAATTAGTAGTAGCAGTAGTAGTAGATTTCCTTTTGTAAGCAATCAGCTCCTTTTGTAAGCAATCGTCTTTTGAATGAACGAAGATTGCTTTTGTCAGCTCAAAAATTGTTCTTCCAATTCAATTTTGCCGATAGTCACATAGGTCGATGTTCCAGAAGCCGATAGCAACGTATCGGCTTTCACCCTGCTACGCTCATACAGTCAACCAAGCCACAGCCCAAAGAGCCGATGGTCAAAACATCGGCTTCCCCAAAAAACGTTGACCAGGTCAAGTTTGGCCGCATACTTAGACAAATCTGAGCGGCCACTTCCCAGCTTCAAACGGTAACCTACGACCCTCCTCAAAAAGGGCGACCTAGATCTTCAATTGCCCACTGACCAGATCGAGCTCACAGCGACAAGAACCCTCGATCCCCAACTGCATAGATCCATCTCCGCCGGCGAACTAGATGGCGGAATCGTCCAACACCAACCCAGAGGTCTCCGGTCTGAAGGTACGCCTACTCCTCGCAGTCTGAACACGATGCTAGACTTAATGGCGAACACCTGATTTAATGCCTTATTCCACCATTAAATTTTCTAGGTTTCAGACATTCTGCTGCCGCATCCTTCTCTCCCAAACTCTCTCTGTCTTAGCCCTCGTACAGAATCCAGCCCTGCTCATCTGATTTCTTGCGAAGCAAATAGAATCCCCTTCGTAAGCCAAGACCTAGATTTAAACTCTTGGGCCGACTGCTTGCGAGCCTGGCCTAATCCTCCTGAACATTGGGTCACTTGGTTCAGCGGGGTAGCTAGAGCTTACCAATCACAATGGGAAACCACGGGGATAGCCGATGCCTTGCACTTGTCAATGTCTCCTCTTGAGAAACATGAGAATCTTCTAAAAACCATCGGCTACTTCTGGTCTGACGCTCTGAACTGCTTTATGTTCGGTCATGGCCCTATGTCACCAACTTTGTTAGACGTGGTGATGATTACTGGTCTAGATGTTACATCACCCAGCCCCTCTGCTTTCAAACTGACCAAAGTCCCCTACAAACTGTCTTCTAAAACAGACTGCACGAACTGGGGTGCCTACCTCCAACGCCATATGAAAACAAAGGGCCCTGTCACAGAGAAGGAACACACAGCCTTCCTCAACTTCTGGCTAGAACATTTCATATTCTGTGGCCCTTCCCTTGCTCCAACCAAGAACTATCTCTCCCTAGCCCACGAACTGGCCAAAGGCACTCAACTTGGCATCGGCAAACTGTTCCTTGGAGAGGTCTATCGATATCTCCAGTTGATGTCTGTCAAGCTGTTCTCAGGCATAGCAGTCAAAACAGGTGGTCCTTGGTGGTTCATTCAGCTATGGGCTCAGCTGTATTTCCAAAACCACATCCCAAACTTCCCCCTTTTGGCGAGTTGTACCTTTCCAGATGTCAAAGGGAAGCAGATCCGATGCACTAGTTATGGCCAAGCTTTGTATAGGCTGCCAGGCAGCAAACTATCCCCTCAGGAAGCATCCAAGTGGTTCAGCACTTTCTTTCAAGGCCTGGACAATCCTACCTTCTTCCCTTACATGGAAGAATCTGAACATTTCGAAAATCCACTCTCCTTCAGGCTAGATAACTTTGCCGATGACACCAGCACTCGGCAAATCTTTTCCATTGTGATCCGTCCCTGTTTCCTTCCAGTTGGCATGAGTACATCCAACAGAATCATCAAGCCTGAGTATGAATTCTACCAGCCGGTCATAGTGGCTCGGCAATTTGGCCTTGGACAAGTACCTCCCCATCTCTTTCTCCATCATCTTACGGAGAGCAGAGCCGACCTGCCTGATCCTCTCACCAGTCAGAGGTGTTACTCCTTCTTTGATGCTCTGACCATCCCTATTCCAAATAACCTCACCTTCGCCTCATCAACTGATGGCTTCGAGGACTGGTGGTCGATGTGGAAGACTCACGCCTTCAGGAAAGCTCTGGGACCGTTGCTGAAACAGCTTGATGCTGACTATGACATCCCCGTGGAACGGGTACCACTACTTATAAATTTTCTTGATGCAGCTCACAAATGACTCTTTTACTAACCCAATTTTTCTCTTTGCAACAACAAGATGGCCCTGAACCTACACACAGTGATGGCTCCCCCTTTGAGTTCTTTCCGCCAGCTCCTGTGGTTCTTTTCTGCAAAAACTCGCCGCCTTTGAAAAAGGTCATGATGCAGAAACAGCCGATAACACCACAATCGGCTTCTAAGAAGCAAGGAACTTCAACATCAGCTGCCCCTCGAGTTCCAACTAAGACAAGAACGATGACGAGGAATGTAGCTGCCAGGAAGACCTTGAGGCACCGGAGCCCTTCTCCAGAAAGCTCGCATGTAGGCTGATCCATGTCTTGGTCGATTCTTCTCATTCTTCCATTCTTGCAGACGTGCTCGTGTCTAACAGCTTTCCTTCTTTTGCAGGCTTCCGTCGAAGACACTTCCCACGAGGACACACAACCCAATCAGGGAGAATCGAGCCCAACGGACTCTGAGAGGACCATCACACCGAGCGAGCCAGATGTGCCACCATCGGCTTCCAGGAAAAGGTCGGTTCCTGAACCCGCTGCCCCCCGAGCACCAGTCGAGGCGGGGCCAGCTGTGGGTCCCAAGAGAGCTCATAAAGGACCGCAAGCTTCTTCATCGAGCCAGGAGGTTTCTAAAATCATCATCCTTCATGCTCTTACCACTTACTTCCTTTTGTCTGCCGATTCATCATCATTTACATCGGCTAAACACCTTTCATGCAGACAACCGATGCTTCTAGTGGGAAGGCCGGGGCCGCGCCGACGCCTTTAGTCAAACCAGACCTGGCAATCCCCGAAAATGCAGATGAAACGGCTACCACTTTGGCAACGCCCCCAGCAACCACACACAAACCGATCGCCTCGTCGTCTGCTATCCCCTCGGTCTCAGGAGAGGTATGTTAACTTCTTTCGGCTTATTCTTCCCCGTTGGACGCACACTGACGCCTTTTCGGGCTGCCAGGGTTGTGACATTTCAGGCTTGCTGACATTTGACCCTGAATCCATCGAACCAACTCCCTCTGTCGCCACCGATGAACCACAAGCCAGGGCTGTTCTACCTCAATTCCAACGTCTTAGAGCCTTACTGTCTTCCCCGATCGAGGAGTTGATCGAGGGTTCTGAAGAGGTGAAGGGCGTTCTTGCCGAAATCAAGGACCAACTCCCAGTAGCATTGCAGGTGAAGCTTTGGCCCGTCGTAACTCTGTCCTTCTACGGGTCAAGGGTGAAGCTAGCTCGTGAAAGGATCAACCTGCGTCGTGCCCAACTTCCGCTGAAGGCCAATATTGCCGACAGATGTCAGCAGCTCAACGAGAAAAAGGCGTCTCTTGATGCCAAAACTGACACCTCTGTCAGTACCGCCGAGCTCGCTTCTTTGAAAAGGGAGCTTGAAGATCTTGAAGAAAAGGTCTGGGCGACAAAACAGCTCATTCGTGACAAGGAAACATCCATCGCCCGCTCCCAAGACAAAGCAGAAGGCCTCAGAGCTCAACTGAAGACTGATCTGGCAGAGATACGTGCCCTGAACAAGCAGCTAGTGACGGGCAAGGACGAGGATGACGAAGCCAAGATCGCCGAGGTGGACCGTGTCCGTGCTGACGCCCTCCACGCCTTCGAGGCATTTCTTCAGTAGCTCGTTTATGTAAACTGGCATCTGCTTGTAACAGTTTTGAACCTCTAGAGTCGATGACTGTGCATCGGCTGTATATTTCTATTGGCCGATTTCATGTATCGGCCCCCATCTCTCACTGTCCATCATCCCACCTGCTTGGGGAATATATATATTTTTATTATTTTTTTTATTGGCCGATTTCGTGTATCGGCCCCCATATCTCACTGTCCATCATCCCACATACTTGGGAAATATTTCTTGAGATGCTGACCGTTGACAGCCACTGGGAATTTCACGCCATCCAGCTCTTCCAGCATGTACGCGTTCCCTCTTAAAACCTGATCGACCATGGGTATGGCCCGTGCCAATTTAGAGACCATTTACCATATGCTGCATCCTTAGTCCCTAATGGCAACGCAGCTTCCCATACCAGATCTCCGACGTGGAACTCCTTTGGTCTCACTTTCTTGTTATATGCACGAGCTACTTTGGCCTTGTTCTCTTTGATTTTCTCAAGCGACCACAGCCTAAGCTCAGTCAAATCTTGAACACTGTCACTCATCAGGGCCGCATATTCTTCAGTCGTTAGATCGTTCTGAAAAGTGACACGTCTCGATCCAGCCGTAATTTCCCAAGGCAATACGGCTTCTTGTCCATAGACTAGATGGTACGGCGAGGTTTTTATCGCTCCATGACATGACATGCGGTAAGCCCATAAAGCCTCTGACAAAACCTCGTGCCAACGCCTAGGGTGCTCATCGATTTTCCTCTTGATTAGCTTGATAAGGCTCTGGTTGGACGCTTCAGCTTGCCCATTTGCTTGAGCATAGTATGGAGATGATCGAATCAGCTTAATCCCTGTATCCTCATAGAACTTTCTGAACTCGTGAGAAGTGAAGACCGAACCTCCATCGGTCGTGATAGTCTGGGGAATCCCAAACCTATGAATGACGTGTTCTTTCACAAAATCGACAACGTCCTTCGAGCTCACTGACTTCATAGGGACGGCTTCCACCCATTTAGTGAAATAATCCGTAATGGCCAAAATCCACATGTGGCCTTTGCTTGACGGAGGATTGATCTTGCCAATCATATCCATGCCCCAACCTCGGAATGGCCAAGGTTTGATGATGGGGTTCATTGCTGACGCGAGTACCATCTGAATTTTCCCAAATTTCTGACATGCTTGACATCCTTTGTAGTACTTGAAACAGTCCTCAAGCAAGGTGGGCCAATAAAACCCTGATCGCCTGATCAACCATTTCATCTTGTGAGCCGATTGGTGAGTTCCACAGGCGCCTTCGTGTACCTCGTGTAGGAGCCGATTGGCCTCGGCTGTCCCCAGACATTTGAGCAATAACCCCTCTAGAGTCCTGTAAAACATGTCGTCCCCAATGAGCACATACTTCATGGCCTTGTATCTTATCCGTTTAGGTGCCCCCCGAGCCGAATCCTTCAAGTAATTGAAGATATCGGCTCTCCAGTCGTCTGCGTCCAGGAATTGTACCTGAACATCGGCTCCCTCTGCCACGTCCTTGTAGCCTGAAGCCATTTGTGCAAGATCATTTGCCTCGGTATTCTGCGATCGCGGGATCCAGGTGAAATTTATGTACCGGAACTGTGCCATCAGCTCACGGCATTGCATCCATAATGGGAAGAGCGACTCGCTCTCACACTTGTATTCCTCCGTGAGTTGAGAAATCACCAGCTTGGAGTCTCCAAAAATTTCCACTGCTTCTGCTCCAGCTTCGATGAGCAACTCCATTCCCTTGCGTATCGCCTCATACTCAGCGACGTTGTTGGTGCGAGGGGCAGATAACCTGATAGAGAAGGAAAATGTTGCCCCCCGGGGCGACACGAGTAGCATGCCGATGCCGCACCCATCGTCACAAACCAATCCATCGAAAAACATAGCCCACGCTCGTATAGACAGTGCTGCTATATTAGTGTTGATCCTTTCAGCGATAAGGTTGGCCAATGCCTGTCCCTTAACTGCTTTCGCGGGTTGATACCGGATGTCAAACTCCGATAATGCAAACATCCATTTGCCCAGTCGGCCTTTCAACATAGGATCCGACAGCATGTGCTTTATGACGTCTGATTTGCAGATGATGACAATCTCCGCTGATAGCAAAATGTGGCGCAGCTTGGTGCAGGTGAAAAACAGGCAGAGGCACAACTTGCCGATCTCAGGATACCTTGTCTCTGCATCCAGCATCCTTCTGCTGATGTAAAATACAACTTGCACCACCACTGAGGCGATGGACGCGTCAGCTACTGACAAGTAAATGTAGAATGGCCTATCTGGCCGGGGTGGAACCAACACTGGCGGCTTCGTTAAATATTCTTTGATTTCGTCGAAGGCTCGTTGTTGTTCTGTTCCCCAGCAGAACTCCTCGTCAGATTTAATTTTTACCAGTCCCATGAACGGCTCTATCCTTCCTGACAGATTGGAGATGAATCGTCTGACGAAGTTGATCTTGCCGATGAGAGACTGTAGTTCTTTCTTCGTGGTAGGTGGCTTCATTGTTCGCACTGCCTCTTGACTTTTCAGGCCGATCTCAATGCCGCGTTCATGGACCAAGAAACCCAAGAACTGACCGGCCGTTACACCGAAGGCACACTTCTTTGGATTCATCCGTAGGCCGAATTTTCTTGTTCGGTCCAGGACGTGCTGTAGATCGCCCAAGTGTCCTTCTACTGAGGCAGACTTGACCACTACGTCGTCGATATAAATTTCCACCAGTTTGCCGATCAGATCATGGAAAATGTAGTTCATGGCTCTTTGGTACGTGGCACCGGCATTCTTCAGTACAAACGTCATGACAACATATTCAAACAACCCCACCGAGCCTGGTACTCTGAACGCAGTCTTGTGTATGTCTTCTGGAGCCATAAAAATTTGGTTGTAACCGGCATTGCCATCCATGAAGCTCAAGATCTTATGACCAGCTGCTGCGTTGATTAACGTTTCTGCCACCGGCATTGGATACTCATCCTTTGGGGTAGCTCTATTGAGGTCCCGAAAATCTATGGCAACACGCCAGCGGCCATCCTTTTTCTCTACAGGTACGATGCTAGAAATCCACTCAGCATACCTGCATGGCCTGATTAACTTGGCTGTCAACATTTTCTCGACCTCTTTCTTGACTTCCTCCAAAATTTCGGCCTTCATCTGTCGTGCTCGCTGCTGGAATGGCCGAAATCCTTTTTTAAGCAGGAGTCGATGTTCAATGATGCTCCTGTCCAATCCAGGCATCTCTGTATAGTCCCAGGCGAAGCAGTCTGGATATTCTTTCAACAGAGCTATCATCGGACCCCGCAGACTCGGATCTAACTTCTTGCTGATAAATGTTGGTCGCGGCTTATCCCCAGGACCAATGTCGATTTCCTCTAGTTCGTCAGCGGATGTAAACCCATACCCTAGCTTTCCGTCACCTGTTAAATCGATGCTAAACACAGGGCAAAAAGTAGGTGAGGATGGCAAAAATAATTTGGGCCGATTGCCTGAATCGGCCCCCTTTTTGATTGCATTAGTCAAGGACGGTTTACACCTTATTTGTGTTTTACAATGGCGGGGAATCTCCCTGCTACGACTACATGATCTGCTTATCGTAAGATTGCTGCTTTTTATTTTTTGTGGCCGATCGCAGGGATCGGCCGTACCACGCACGATCGTGGACTTTGCTACTCTGTCAGGCCAGTGGATAAGACCAGCCTCACCCCGTTTTTTGTAGCTTCAATGCGCTCACAGCCGTCTAAACTGATTCCAGAGATCGGCTCCTGGTCTTGTGCTTCCCAGATGTTTATGCCAGCTATGGAGATCTCGATAGAATCATCTGCATGAATGATCTCCACCTCGTCTCCATCCCACTGTATTAGGCACTGGTGCATCGTGGATGGAATGCAACAGTTAGCATGAATCCAATCTCTTCCTAGCAAGACAGCGTAGGTGCTTTTGCTGTCCACGACGAAGAATGACGTAGGGATGGTCTTTCTGCCCACGGTCAGATCCACGTTCAGCACGCCTTGCGTTTCCGAAGTTTGGCCGTTGAAGTCGCTTAACATGACGTTGGTTTTGATCAGATCTGCAGTGGAGCGTCCCAAACGTCGTAGCATGGAGTATGGCATTATATTGACTGTCGCTCCGGTGTCCACCAACATCTTGCTGACAGGCTGCCCATTGATGTAACCTCGTAGGTACAGGGCTTTCAGATGCTTGTAGCCCTTCTCACGTGGTTTCTCAAAGATAACCGGCCGGGGGCCGCAGTCAAACTGTGCCACTGGTAGCTCGTTGGTTCTTGGCGCGCAGAACTCTGACGGAAGTATGAATACCATGTTTGTGCCAGCCGATGTCTTTGCATCGGCTTTTACCGGTTTAGGGCGCCACTCTTTCCTTTTCGGGCGATCTTCCGTTTCCAAGGTCTGCCGAATCTTAACGGCCAGATCGGGTCGTGCTTTCTTTAAAGCGTGGAGATACTGCTCTTCGGCTTCCTCCAAGTTACGCAGCCGCTGCACTCTACGCTTTTGGGTGTGTCTGAGTCCGTCGGGACACCACCTTGGACGGTGATATCTGTCTTTCTCTTTGTCATCCATTGGCTCCTTGAGACCTTGTGCTTGAGACGACTCCCCGCATCGGCTCTGAGGTGGGAGGGGCCCTAGACGCTTGAACACTGACACTGGCCCTGTGTCCTCCCTCTGCTGTCCACATTCCGGGCAGTTATCGCTTGTAGGCAATCGGCTCATTCCCGCATCCCAGCAATACTTGAAGAAAGGACAATCCCAATGTTTGTCTGCGCCTTCCTTTTCTTTTGGCGGTCCCCTCGCGAGGTGCTCATATCCTTCATCTTCTCCATCGCGCCGGCGACGTCGGTCATACTGACGCTCATACTTGTTAAGGAGATGCGTGGAATGTGGTTTCTGATATCGCACGCTCCTCACTTGTTCCTCAGTTAAGTACCGCCTGTCGTCGTAGCTGGGCCGGTCGCGTGGACCAGCCTCCTCTCTTACTCTGCCGCGAGAGTGACCGCTTTCCTCCTTGTACGTGCCATGGTGGTACCCAGGTCCTGCCGTGTTGACATCGAACGAGAAATCCAACTGGCACCTCGTGGAGTGGCTGTGTTCTACCATGTTGACGCCGGGAAACGGGTTGGTGTCTACTTTCATGGCGAATTGCCCCAGGATCAGACGGCCCTGCTCTATCGCCGTTTGGATCTGGCGACGTAGCTCTTTGCAGTCATTGGTGGTGTGGGTGAACGAGTGATGCCACTTGCAGTATGGTCTTCCGTTCATCTCTTGAGCCGTAGGGATTTTGTGGCCTTCGGGTAACTTCAGCTGCTTTTCTTTCAGCAGTAAATCGAATATTTGCTCAGCTTTGCTCACATCGAAGTCGAACCCTTTTGCAGGCCCTTGCTGTTTCACCCATTTGCAGGATACAGGATCTGCCCCCCGAGCCCATTCAGCCACGGCCACCTCCTGGTCTTGCGTAGGATCTTCTTCTTCTGTATCGACCAGGCCTATCGGACGTTTGAACTTGTCCTGGTACAACTCAGGGTGGTGCTGTTCATACATCGTCAGTTTCTGGGCCATGTGCGCCAACGAGTTGTACTCTACTTGGAAAGCCAGATCCTTGATAGGCGCGGAGAGACCCAACGCCGCCAGCTCGACTGCTTCTTTTTCAGTTAACCGAGCTGAGTAACATCGGTTCTTGACAGTCTTGAAGCGCTGGATGTACTCGGCTACAGTTTCTCCCCGCTTTTGCCGCACCTGTGCCAGGTCTGCTATGCCAGCCTCGGTAGCCTCTGAATGATACTGAATGTGGAACTGCTCGTCCAGTTGCTTCCAGGTCTAGATCGAATCAGGTGGCAGCGAGGTGTACCACCCAAAAGCTAGTCCTGTAAGAGATTGCGCAAAGAACCTTACGCGCAACTGATCCGATGCTGAAATCATGCCTAACTGTGCCAGGTATCGGCTCACGTGCTCGATTGAGCTCGACCCTTCTGACCCGCTAAACCTTGAGAACTCAGGGAGCCGATACTTGGGTGGCAGCGGGATCAGGTCAAACTCGTTGGGGTACGGCTTTGAATAGCCGATTGTCCTTCTCTTCGGCACGAAGCCGAACTGGTCTCTCAAGATGGTACGGATTTGTTCCGTTGTTTGGGCTGCAGGGGCTAGATTCTCATGACTCGTTCCAGTGGCATACTTGGCTAGCCACGCCTGTTTGTCGGCGTCCATCCCAGAGATTCCTGCTCCAGAAACACCTGCTCCCGAAGCCCCTGCTCCAGAAACTCCTGCCCCAGCAATCCCTGCGGTTGCAATCTGGTTCGTGCGCGTCAAGCTGTTGCAGTCCGGCACGTAGGTGCACACATACCCATGTGGGATTTCTTTAGGTGGTTCACACAGGAATTGGCAATCGCCAGGGTCACCTCCGATCTTGTAGACGACGTACGCCGGTGCCCCTGGTGGCTCCGGAGCTGCAAGTGTGAATGGCAGCGGTGGCCTGGCCTGGAGCGGTCTTTCTCCCTGGTGATTCCCCAGAGTAGGCCCCGATGGAGAGTACTGATGTTTCATGATCTCCTGACCTACGCGAACTGCAATCCGTTCGAAAGCGTTCACCAGGCTCTCAGAATGGCGGTGAAGAGAATGAGCCACCATGTAATTGACTTCCTGTCGCAGAGCTCTGGTGCGCTCCTCTGAAGGAACAGACAGATCCACCTCATTCAAGAGCACCCTCGGGTGAGAACCCTTTCTACCTGATGCCATGCTTACGAGTCCTCTCAAAAGAGCCGATGAGATCGGCTTTGAAGAGAGCTTTGACGTCATCATACTTCGCCTTGTGCTCTTCAGGCAGCTCGTCGTACGTGACTGGTCTGTTCTCCATCGCAGCGTCGGATGTTGATGTAGACGTTGTTGAATGTCCCACCGGGCGTGCCAGAATGTGTTGCCTGTCAAAACCCACCGGCGAGCAGCGATGAGCAACACGAAGAGCCGGGAGGCTCCCAGAACTGCTGGTGGGCCCTGGTCCCTCGGGCAACGGCCCGCAAAACTCTGGCACACGTCCTGGCTTGGTTCGAGGGCGTGCCACCTGACCTATACCTGGTCAGGAAGGTGAAGGATTGCTTCGATTGGTTTCCTGCATGGTAAACAAGTATACGTAAAATTCGAGCCGTGACCGGCTCCCAGGTTTCCCTGTGAATCGGCTCTTAGAGACGATTAACCCATGGTTCTGCATTAGATCTACGATAACATGGGGTTTTGCCTCATCAATACCAGTCAAATCGATCTACGACAGTTTAACGTCTTCACCACATGACTGGAACATCCTACACGTAATTGAGCCTGGTAGATACAAAAGATGATGGAAAACTAACCCTAGAGAAGGCCTAAAAACCAACGTAAAGTCAATTCCCGGAACAACTCCTCTTGGATTGGCAAACCATATCTTACATATTACTGGACCGTTCAACCCGTTTGCAAGGCCTGATCATGTAGATATCAAACTAAACCTTGGAGAACAAGGCACAACTATAACAGATCAAATCGACTTAAATAAAGATCAAGCAAGATGCCACCTTTACACCCGAGAAAAGGTGCAAAGGCGGCGAGATAACTAGAGGCAGCATAACTAAAAGATCATAACAAAAAGGTACCGATGCTAGCCTACACAAATCTATGATAATAGTATTACTCGCCATCAACAAGGCTTCAGTATGAGTAACACCAAATAACGCATAAGTAGATACTGCCTAGATCGCAAGATGCGATCTAGGCAGCATGGCACTTACCCGAGAAAAACCCTAGAAACAAGGGGTGGCGATGCGCCGAGATTGTGTTTGTTGTGAACGTGATTGTCCTCCTTTTCTCAATAACCTTAGGTACATATTTATAGTCCGGAGACTTTCTATCTTTGGAATAAATCTACAACTCTATCTCCTACCTAAATCTAAACGGAATCTATTACAATATAAGATACACGGGCAATTTAGCCCAAATCAACACACGAGGCCGATTCAACAACACGTTGCATATACGTATCTTCTAAGCCCATCTTGATCACGGCCCATCTCCTCCTTTGGCCAAAATATGGCGATAACAGTAACTTCAATCTCCCCCAATCTTGGGATGTACTTTCTCCATCACGAGGCCAAACGTTATATATTTGATTCCTATCCTTATGAATCTCACTGGGAGGATATAATTTAGAATAAAAGAGAGGTACTATTTCCTCCCATTCCATAGATTGTCCATTCTTCAGCAACTTATACCATTCTTCAGCTCTTCCTTTCAATGATATAGAGAGTAACTTCTTCTTCACCTGTTCAATTGTGATACCTGCACACTTAAACAAACCGCATAATTCATGGATAAAAAGCAAGTGATCACCAGGATGGACAGTTCCATCCCCAAAATAATAATTATCCATAACACGATCAACAATTCCTATAGGTATCGTATAAGGATCTATCTTAACAGGTGGTTCATCTACTACCATAACAGTGGTAGTAGTTTTCCCAAATAGAAAACCAAGCGGTTTATCCATATTGGAAACAAAGTAACAAACAGACTAGATCGATTCTGCCTAGCTAGTACACACACGGCGGAAGTTGATTGCCACACGCACCTGTCCTCGTGGTACTCCAAAAAATAACTTTTGGAGTAGTACACCGACTCCTAGTTGATTAGGTCCTAGTAGTGCATATATATATGCACACACCTGGCCTTGTAATCTTGTACCGGACACCGTGAGTTGAGCAATACAAGAGAAAAAACAAGGCTCGACAAGAGCCTTTGGCGATCAAGTTGTTTTTTGCGTGTGCGTGCGTGAGTATACTAGTTAGATCAAAAGAATCGATCGGCTAGCAGTACGTGCATCTCGGCGGAAGTTATCGGGTACGTACGTGTCGTCTCGTCGGAATTTCCTCATCGGTGTCGTCGGAAAGTACTCGACGGCAGGGGCTGTGCTAACAATTGGTATCAGAGCCTCGTGGAGGATCTCCTAGTAATGGGAGGTAATGACGAAGGAGGTGGGCGAGTATTCTGGTGCGGCTATGGGTGCACCGGTGTCGATGCAGTATCCACGGTACAGCCGCGACAACTACACGGTCTGGACGGTCCAGATGGAGTGGGCGTTAGAAGGCGCCAGACTCTGTGAGGCTGTCGATCCAGGCGGCGACGAGTTCAAGAAGGGCGCGTCGAAGTACCACCTAGACCGACTAGCACTCACGGCCATCTGCTCGGTGGTGCCGACGGATCTGATGCAACACCTGATCTCGAAGAAATCTGCAAAGGAGGTGTGGGATACGCTCAAGACGCTAAATCTTGGACACGAGCGCGTCCGCGAGGCGACCCTGCAAACCTTGCAGAAGAAGTACGAGAATCTAGAGATGGGAGAAGATGAGACGCTAGACGCTTTTGCTTCAAGGGTCGCTACACTGGTCAATGGGATTCGCGGACTTGGAGAGAAGCTGGAGGATATCTCTATCGTGAGGCGTTTTCTCCGCGTGGCGCCACCACGTTACTCACCCGTTGTCTCGGCGATCGAGCAATGCGTTTATCTCAAGACTCTCACGATGGATGATCTAGTTGGACGGTTCAAGGCGCACGACGAGCGGATGAAGATCACCTACGGCGACGCGAAAGTGGATGAGCATCTCATGCTTATGGCTCGAGCGTTGTTCGCCAAGGAGAAGAAGGGCGATAAAGCATCCGGCAGCAGGAGTGATAGAGAAGATTCTCGCCGAGTGAAAAAGTATATTGCAGGGGAGGACGAGGACGAGGTTCCGCCATGGAGGAAGTTTGACATCAAGAAAGTAAGATGTCATAAGTGCGGCGAGCTCGGTCACTTCAAGAAGGATTGCAAGAAATTGTCGAAGGAGAGGGCTCTCATCGCCCAGGAAGGAGATGATGGACCGATGATGCTGATGCTCGAAGTAACTGAGCCGAAGGATGAGGAGGATCCTCCATCACCGGGTACGGAGATTCTGGCGCAAGTGGATCATGATCTACCGTTTGTGGACCACGAGCAACGGAGTGCCCCGTTTCTGCGTGAATCCACGTTTGAGGCAAGTGAAGCTTCAGAATCTGATCATGGTGATCTATGCATTGGAATTTCTCCTGCAACTCCGTCCGAAAATAAATTATTCATGCTTGTGGTGGATGATCATAGTAAATACATGTGGATTGTGTTGCTGAAAAGTAAGGATCAAGCTCAACAAGTATTTGAGAAGATCAAGGAAGCCGAAGAGTTTAAGGTGGAGGCGAAGATAAGAGCCGTACGCATTGATCAGGATGGCGAGCTGCATCAACCGTGTTGACCATGGCACGGAGGATGATGAAGAGTAAAGGTTTGCCAGGAAACTTCTGGGGTGAGGCAGTCAATACAGCTGTGTATTTGCTGAACATGGAGCCAACTGAGAGTGGAGTTGGTATGACTCCGTATGAAGCATGGTACGGACGGAAGCCCTCGGTTGATCATATTCGCACTTTTGGGTGTGTGGCGCATGTGGCGGAGCAGAGGACTCCAATGATCATGACAGGATATGAAGGCTCGAAGAAATACCGTGTGTGCAATCCTTATACCAATAAGGTGGTTTTCACGGACGACGTAGTCTTTGAGGAAGAGAAATCATGGAACTGGGGCTCCAAGGAACCGGAATATTCATCTTTTCACATCACGTGGGATCTTGAGTATGAAGAAAATATGGATCAACCAAAGTTATCTTTGTCAGCAAATTTGGACCCAGAAGAGATTGAAGGCCTAGGGGATGCTCTAGGCGTGGACACCAGGCCAGAAGCACTAGGGATACTCCCAGATGAAGAAGTGTCCGGAGAAAAGGCTAGTCTGTGGTTAAAAAAATGGAGCTAGAAGGTGTTATGTTTAGCTCATCATGTGCTAGTACAGGAGGTGATGATCCACGTGAAGAGCTTGGGGCAAAGGAGTGTCCAGAAGTGAAAGGGCCATGTGACGTGGTGGTGAGTCAAGAAATTGGCTCAGAAATAGGCACGCAGGATACGCTACATGTAGAGCCGTTGGCTACAGGAGCTCTACGTGGAGGCACACAAGATTTAGAAACTTGATAAACAAGCGCGTTGTCGGACACAGAAGAGTATGTCGCAGAACCTCCGACTGTAGTAGAGATAAGACGACTACGACCGACACGAGCACGCATGCAAGGCGTGTTGGACTACTATCCAAAAAAAGAATTTCAAACGGTAAATTATCTGGTAGAGATGGAGTACGAAAATCAATGTTTGTTCATCAAGGAACCGGTGAAGACTGAAGGCACGGTCATGGACGATATCGACAAGGGGGATGCAGAAAAGAAAGGCGCGGACGAGAAGGGTCGACGTCAAGCCATGGAGAAACCGATAAAAGCAAAGTCGGTGACATGGAGGATGACGCCTGGAGGGGCGAAAGCAATGCCGAGGACGACGCTCACGAGGAGCAGCTGGCGCATTTGGGACCCACGTCGATGTAAAGAAGCACATCGTGATTAGGGGGTGATAGTTAGATAATCACGTGTCCTACACGTATTGGAATTGCAGTCCGAATAGGTGTAGTGTCCAGGTAGTATACGTATATGTGTTAGACTAGGTTTTGGAGTAGTACACCGACTCCTAGTTGATTAGGTCCTAGTAGTGCATATATATATGCACACACCTGGCCTTGTAATCTTGTACCGGACAACACCGTGAGTTGAGAAATACAAGAGAAAAAGCAAGGCTCGACAAGAGCCTTTGGCGATCAAGTTGTTTTTTGCGTGTGCGTGCGTGAGTATACTAGTTAGATCAAAAGAATCAATCAGCTAGCAGTACGTGCATCTCAGCGGAAGTTATCGGGTACATGCATGTCTGTAAGATCCCTCCTTTGTAAAGGAAATAGGATCCCTGTGATTGCAATGCTAGTCCCTGGATCATTGCTAGCATCCACAGTTTTAAGATGAAGTACACAGATACAGAGGTCATTTATTACATCCATTCCAGAGATAAAACATAGTCTTTTACAACTCAAGGCCACATGCCTAATACAAGAGTTTGGAATAAGTAAATAATTATAAGTCTTCATCTTCATGTGCCACAGGCAAACATGTTGAGTGTAGACTCATGACACCTAATCCTCATCAGAGTAACCTACAACATCACAAGTTACAGCCACAGTGGGTCAATACTTTGGAATAGTATTGGCAAGTGATACCTTAGTAATTTTTAAGTGGACTATATTACTATATGCATCTTGGCTAAGTGTAGCTTGGCCTGCTTTGCTCAAAATAGGTTTTTCCTATTAGTTGAAATCACTAAGTTTTTCTTTGTCAAAACTTTTCCCAAGAAACCATCAATAGACATTGAGGTCCTTCACCCTTGTTCACCCACAAGTTTTTACTTAGAAGTTGGAGTGATGAGATTCTTAATAGCTTCCATGTCTTGATGCTCAAGTTGTCCATTGCCATGGACTTGGCTAAGTACTTAGATTTTTCCATCTGCAGAGGTTGTGCACTTTCCCCACCAGACTTGGTTTCCCAAGACAGGACCTTGCAGAAGCCTTTCCTTAGACCAAATGGACGCGCTCCAACCTAACATTCCCACTACCACCAACTGTCCAAATGGCTAAGTTCGAGCAACCTATGTGATCAAGGCAGAGCCCATATTGCCAAGTGGTTGCACTATAAGCTTCTCAACACTTGGCCTCTAAAATCCCTTTGTGCCTGGGTGGCATACCACAAGTGAGATACACAAGGTAAACCATGTCCATGGGCCTTGTGTAACCACTCAACCAAAAACCACCATTCAAGTCCCATTCCACCCAGGAGATTCATTGACTTAGTTGTTTTATTAATAAAAACATAAGTCTCAAGACTTAGAAATATTTTCATCATAGCATGAATATACTTTACCAACCCTTGTTTGCTACTAGCTAGACTAAGCATGGGATAATAACCTTACTTAGGAATTTCCTAGCATTTCTATAACTACATAGGATTTCCCAACTTAGCATTTGGCAAAATAATAACATGCAAAACTTAGCAAAATATTTCTAATGCTTGTACAAAATATAGGGATGGAAATATTCATGAAGTACCACTTGCCTTGGTAATGGGAAGAGTAGCACTCTTCACAATCACAATCACTAGCACCAAAATCTACACATAAAATATAACCACAATCACATACAAGTCATATATAAACAAAAATATATATGCATGCATGCAACAAGATAAGTGATGATTTTTGAGGATCAACCAAACAAGTGCAAAGTATTGAACTATAGACAAGTCAAAATCTTGCCAATCCAAGTTTATTTTGCCCTAAAACAAATTCCTAAACAATTCCTATACTCAAAATAGTCTTAAACAAGTTTCTGCATAAAAATTCATTTTAACAGAAACTTTTCACTAAACACATTGCACAACAGAAAGGTCTTGTTTCCCTGATTCCAACGGTATAAAATTTGCAAAAATCTAACGTGGGAATCAAAAGTTATATCCTAATCAAATTTGAATCCAAATCTGTTTTAAAATCTGTTTTAAATCCAAACCCTAGCCACGCGTCCTATTCTTACTGGCGCGTACTGGTTCGGTCGGATCGAGCTCTGCGAGCCGTAGGATCTAAGTAGCGATGCACGGTTCAGATCAAAATATAACGCTTCGCTAAGTGGTTCTATCGCACGCGTTGGATCTAGATCCAACGGCTCTCGATCAAGCGACCACGTTCTGGCGGCGCGCGGCGACGGCGAGCGGCGGTGCACTCTGCCAGTGGCGGCGCTGGCGTTCTAGGTCGCTCGAGGAGAGGAGAGTGTGCTTACCAGAACCGCGGGGTCGAGGCGAAGCTCAACGTGGAGGTGGCTCGGCAAGGGGCACGCGGGGTCGTCGGAGATTCCTCGCCGGAGTTTGCGAAAGCGTCGGGCGCGGCTGCTGTCGACGTTGGCGAGGTTCTGCGTCGCGCTAAGTCATAAGAAAGGCACCGTTAGATGCGCAAGACGATAGGGGTCCTAGGCGTATCAGGCAGAGGGCAAGGGGCGGCTGGTACTTACGGGGAGAGGTCGCCGGAGTTCGTGCAGAGAGCGGCGGCGCTCAGTTGAAGTCGCTGTCGAGGCTACAGATCATGCGAGAGCAAACAAAGCGTGTCAGTGGATGCGCAAGAAGTTGATGAGCATGATAGCATGAGTCAGGGGCAGAGGGGAACACGGAGCTCACCGGAATTCGTCGGCGCGGTCGTCGGAACAGCGGCGGCGTCGAGCGAGTTGTGGGCAGCCTGGTGGCGTGAAGGAGGAATTGATTGAGGGGAAATGGTCGCGAGAGAGTGGGTTTTATATAGCTAGAGGCTCGACAAGAAACGCCCAGGGAATCAATGCCCTTTACCTCGCGGAATCAAGGCAGCAACGGGCAGCGGCGGAGTTCGTGCGCGGGATTTGGGAAAGAAGACGATGATGTGGACGGGGCCCGCGCGTCAGCGAGATAAGCCGAGAGGGGGTAGGGTCTGGGTGTCAGCGACCGCGTGGGTGCGTCTGCGCGTGCGAGCGAGCGAGAGAGAGGCCGGGTGGGCTAGCTGGGCCGGTTCTGTTGCTGGGCTAGAATAGGAGCGCCTGGCCCTTTTCCTTTCTTTATTCCTTTTTCTTTTTCTGTTTTGATTTTCAGGAATGGTTTTCAAATGAATTCAAACTCTTTTTGAATTCAAATCTTTCTGAGGTTTTTGTAGTGTGCAACAGCCTCAAATCTAGTCATAAAACCATGGAGTCACTTTGAAAAGGCTTGGTAATTTTTGGAGAAAGAAAATAACAGTGACATAGCACTTGTTTCAATTTGGTTTTCAAATTGTGTTTGCTTTGAAATATTGGTTTGAACCTTTAGCAAACTAGCAACACCATCTAAAGACAACAAGGCACAAAGTTTGGTTTCATGAACCATAACCTCTCATAGAAATAGTAGCATTTGTTTCAAATGATGATCACATAAAATAATGAGCTCATATGCTCCTGTTTTTGAATTTTTTGTTTGAAATGAATTCTATATGATCATGGATGCATGGATGATATGCATGAGTTTGAAACATGATTTTAGGGATGTTACAAATCTAACCCCCTTAAGGTAAATCTCGCCCTCGAGATTCGGATTGGCTAGCAAATAGGTGTGGGTGGTCTTTCCGAAGATCATCTTCTCTTTCCCATGTTGCTTCCTCTTCGGAATGATGATTCCACTGTACTTTGCAAAATTTGATAGTCTTAGTCCTTGTGACTCTTTCTGCTGTCTCAAGAATTTTGATAGGTTTCTCTTCATAAGTGAGATCACTTTCTAGTTGCACTTCCTCCAAAGGTATAGTATACTTCAAAGAAGTTTCTTCCATTTCTGGATGGCATTTCTTAAGTTGACTCACATGAAACACATTATGGACAGCTGATAGAGATTCTGGTAGTTCAATTTCATAGGCAACTTCTCCTTTGCGACTCAAAATCTTGAATGGCCCAACATATCTTGGTGCCAATTTTCCCTTGACTCCGAATCTTTTCACTCCACGAAGTGGTGACACTCTAAGATAGGCTCTATCACCCACTTCGTAGGTGACTTCTCTACGCTTAGGATCCGCGTAGCTTTTCTATCAGGACTGTGCTATCCTCAACCTGTCCTTAACCAATTTGACCTTCTCTTCGGCTTCTTTGATAAGATCTGGCCCGAATAAACTTCTTTCTCCCACACCATTCCATAACAATGGGGTGGTACACTTTCTTCCGTAGACAAACTCAAACGGTGCCATCTCAATGCTGGCTTGATAGCTGTTGTTATAAGAAAATTCTGCGTAAGGCAGACTTTCATCCCAACTGGCTCCATAGTCTAGGGCACATGCCCTCAACATGTCTTCCAGAATTTGATTAGTCCTTTCTGTTTGTCCATCGGTTTGAGGATGAAAAGTAGTGCTAAATTCCAACCTCGTTCCCAATGACTCATGTAGTTGTCTCCAAAAATGGGAAGTGAATTGAGTTCCCCTTCCAGACACATACTCTTGGGTACTCCATGTAGACATACAATTCTACTCATGTAGATTTTGGCTAACTTAGCACTTGTATAAGTTGTCTTCACGGGTATGAAATGAGCCACTTTAGTTAGGCGATCCACTACTACCCATATGGAATCATATCCTAACCTGGTCCTTGGTAATCCGGTAATCAAATCCATACCAATTTTGTCCCACTTCCAATCAGGAATAGGTAGTGGTTGAAGCAACCCTGCTGGTTTCTGATGCACCGCTTTCACTCTACTACACACATCACACAAAGCAATATGTTCGGCGATGTCCTTCTTGAGATTATTCCACCAAAATCTTTCCTTCATGTCCATGTACATTTTGGTGTTACCCGGGTGAATAGAATACTGAGAGTTGTGTGCTTCCTGCAAAATCAGTTTCTGCAACTCCGGATCTTGTGGAACACAGATACATTTCCCATGCCATAAAGTACCTTGTTCGTCTTCATGGAATTCTTTGGCTTTTCCTCTGCCAATCTTCTCCTTAATCTCTTCAATTTCCTTATCGGTCTTCTGGGCTTCTCTGATCTTGTGCAACAAAGTGGGTTGAACATACAAAGACATGAGATGTCCTTCAGGCACAATCTCCAATCTGAGTTCTCTGAATTGGGTACACAAATCCTCTGGTAATTCTCCTTTGGTAAGGCCATTCACAAATACCTTACGACTTAGGGCATCTGCTTCAACATTCGCTTTACCGGGGTGGTATTGCAAACTTAAGTCATAGTCCTTGATAAGCTCTAACCATCTTCTATGCCTCATATTGATTTCCTTCTGGGTGAATATATACTTCAAACTCTTGTGATCAGTGAACACTTCACAACGCTTTCCCAAAAGGTAGTGTCTCCATGTTTTAAGTGCATGGACGACAGAGGCTAACTCTAAATCATGAGTAGGATAGTTCACTTCATGAGTTTTGAGTTGTCTCGAGGCATAGGCTACAACTTTACCATCTTGCATAAGTACTGCGCCCAAACCTTGATGATATGCATCACAATATACTTGGAAATCATTTTCCAAATCTGGCAGACACAAGACTGGTGCTGTCACAAGTCTCTTCTTCAATTCCTGAAAGCTGAGTTCACAACCTTCAGACCAAGCAAACTTCTTGTCTTTCTTTAACAATTCAGTCATGGGCTTAGCTACCTTAGAGAAATTCTCAATGAACCTTCTGTAGTAACCTGCTAAGCCAAGGAAACTACGAACCTCTTTCACATTTTTGGGGGATTCCCATTCTGTCACAGCTGAAACTTTAGCAGGATCAACTGCTACACCATCCTTTGTCATAACATGACCAAGAAATCCAACTTCCTCTAACCAGAACTCACACTTGCTGAATTTGGCATAAAGTTTATGCTCCCTTAACTTCTCAAGTATCAAACGCAAGTGTCCTTCATGTTCTTCTTTGCTCTTGGAGTAGACTAAGATGTCATCGATGAAAACGACAACAAACTTGTCAAGAAATTCCATGAATACCTTGTTCATCATATTCATGAAGTATGCTGGAGCATTAGTCAAACCAAAAGGCATTACGGTATACTCATACAATCCATACCTTGTGGTGAATGCTGTTTTAGGTATGTCTTGTTCTCTTATCTTGAGTTGAAAATAGCCTGACCTTAGATCATTCTTTGAGAACACACATGCTCCTTCAAGCTGATCAAACAAGTCATTGATTCTAGGCAAAGGATATTTGTTCTTGATAGTTACCTCGTTGAGTGAACGGTAATCTATGCATAACCTTTGACTTTTATCTTTCTTCTCCACGAACAAAACTGGGGCTCCCCAAGATGAAGAACTTGGTTGAATAAATCCTTTCTGCAACTGTTCTCCAAGTTGCTTCTTGAGTTCTTTCAGTTCATCAACTGACATTTTATACGGTCTCTTTGCTATTGGTCCAGATCCTGGTAGCAAATCAATAAGGAACTCCACATCCCTGTCTGGTGGCATTCCCGGCAATTATTCCGGAAACACATCCGGATACTCACTCACAATTGGCACACTGTCCATGCTAACCCCCTTAAGAGAATTTAGCTTACTTCCTTTGGATTCAAAGTTGGACTTGAATTTAATTCTTTTTCCTTCCGGGGTTGTGAGTGCAACAGTACGATTAGCACAATCTAGTACTCCTTCATACTTAGCCATCCAATCCATTCCCAATATTGCGTCCAGTCCTTAGGAATCTAGGATTATCAGACTCACTGGAAACTTATGTTTTCCAAATTCTATTATTAGATCCCGGCATCCAAGACTTACTATCATTTCTCCACCCGGAGAACTAACTTTTATTGGACACCCAATGTTTTCAGATGGAAACCCATTTCTATCAACAAATGCTTTTGATATGAATGAATGTGATGCTCCAGTATCAAAAAGAACAAATGCTGGAATAGAATTGAGTCTGAACTTACCAACAACAGCATCAGGCTCCTCATAGACCTCCTCCACATTGATGTGGTTCACCTGACCTTTCTGGAAAGGATTGGGCTTGACAGGTCCTTCCACTTTCTTTTCGGGGCACTCATTTGCATAGTGTCCCATCTTATTGCATTTGAAGCATTCAACCTGACTGATGTCTCTCTTAGCAGGCTGACTTCCACTTCCACTACCATTACCACTGTGGTGGTTCTTATGTCCACTCTTGTGGTTCTTGTACTTGTCATTTTCATGACTGCGGTGATGCTTGTTGTCATGACGGTTGTGGTTGTGGTGCTTGTTGAATTTCCCATTCTTGTGGGATCCTGAGCTTCCACTGTCATCATAGTGAGATCGTTTGTGAGACGATCCCAAGCTGTGCTTGTCGGAGTGTTTCCTCTTTCTAGTCTCGACTTGTTTCATTTTGTTCTCCAATATAGCAGCCTTGTCACAGAGCGACTGATAAGTGGGAACATATGCCACAGCCAGTTGCAGATTCAGCTCATCATTCAAGCCTTCCAGAAATTTTTCCTTTCTCTTGGCATTAGTGTCAACCTCATCCGGTGCATAACGCGCCAGATTGTTGAATTCTTCAATGTACTCAGCCACGCTGCGGTGGCGCTGTTTCAGATTGTGGAACTCTTTCTTTTTCAGGCTCATTATTCCTGATGAGATATGAGCAGTGCGAAAGCCATCCTCAAAGATAGCCCAAGTCACCTCATCTATAGGAGTGGTGATCTGAAAGTTGTCCCACCAAGTGGCGGCTGGCCCTTCCAGCAGATGTGCTGCAAATCTGACTTTTTCAGCATCCGTGCAGCCCACGGTTACTAAGTCCTTGTTTACAGAATGTAGACAATCATTGGCCACCATGGGATCAGTCGTCCCTGAGAACTTAGCTGGCCTCAATCTCAAGAATCTAGTGAGCATATCAAAGCCCGGAGGGTTGTTGTTGTTATTGTTATTGTTGTTGTTATTGTTGTTGTTGTTGTTGTTGTTGTTGTTTTGGTTCTGAATGAATGTTGTCATCATTTGCATGAGTTGTGTTTGAGCAGTCATCATTTGTTGCATTTATGGTGTGATGTTGTTGTTGGGGTTGGGGTTTGCACGACGGGGAGGCATCTGTGGTTTGTTCAAATAGAGATAAGAATGAGATACCCATAGATGCTTTCATGCACATTACATCACATAAGCAAACACAAGCATGCAACAAAAAGATAAAGGTTCAACAACAAGATAACAAGTTCACAAAGTAAAACACACAAGTAGCAAGCCATCCACATGTCGGATGGTCAAATAACAAGTTCTCACATAATAAGTAAGATAATAAAAGATAAACGAGTAGTCAATCTACTCATCGGCATCAATCTCCTCCTCGACAAAGGTAAGACCTGCGTTCTCCATCGTGGTCTTGTTCTCCTCAATAGTAGTGGTCAAAGTCTCTATCTTGGCCTTGAGAGCCCTCTTCTGGGAATGAAGCCTCTCGATCACCGTCTGCTGCTGCTCTAGCTCGAAGTCCTTGGACTGCAGTTCTTCAGTCATGTCCCGGATCTTCTTGTTCCTATCCTGGACACGTTTCTCCTGACTCTTGAACTTCTTGTCCTGGGTCTCGAACTTCGCCTCCATTTCCTTGACTATCTCGTCATGTTGCGCGAAGAGCTTGTCCTTCTCGCGAAGCTGCACCTCGAGCTCATCATTGTTGAGCATGACATTGGTCCTGTCCGTGTCCACGTGCCTAAGGAGAGACTCTAAGTCCTGGAGGTACAGGCGTATCGGCTCTGCTGCGTCCCTCGAGTCGTCCTCGAAGTCGATGGACTCTCCGTCCTCATCACGTCTTCCGAAGACGTGGAAGTGAGTGCCTCTAACCTGTCGGGAGTGTCGACCTAGAAGACGTCCTATCAGGTCCTGCATAACTACCTCCATGCCTCTCTCCCTGTCATCGTGCATAAGCTTGAAGACGATGGCCTCCGTAGTAGGCTCTGTCTGGCGTCCGGGCTGGTTCACCTTGAAGCCCCAGAGGTCCTTCGTCTCGAACTTGGTGAGTGGATGCACCATGATGGTGGGAAGAGGGAGATTGAGCAAAGTAGTAAGCTCAACGATACAAGGACCAAAGCGGGTAACCTAGAACTCCTCAACAGTGCTGATGGTAATAGGAATCTATTTGCAAGATAGAAAAGTTAGAACAACACAATTTAGGATAAAACAAAGACAAACAACACATACATATCCTTGAAAAACAAAATCACACAAGTCATGCATACATGAATCCATTACATCAACCAAGGTCCAATCTTATTTAAGGTATCATTTTGGAAAATAAGGTGATAGGTGGTGGTCCAACTAACGAAGTACGTTTACAATCCTATCTCACTGGATCTGTTGGCTAACACAATGTTCCTAGAAGCAATCAGCCTATCTTGCTCACATGATTCCATCACTAAGTCTATAATATCTCCTCTTAAGGTTTGGTTGGTGGCTTCCAACTCTTGGGTAAGTTCCTTCTCTTTCATCAAGTCTTTTTGGAGGTTGAGCATTCTGCACTTGACTCTAGCACTAAGTTCTTTGATAGTCCTCCAAGCTGCTTCTCTTGCTGACTCAAAGAATGTGGTGTGCACCACAGTGTTGGTGTACATGCAGAATCCTTTTTGTTTGTGGTTGTCTTCCTTGTTTTTGTACAAGTGAAGTTGCACCCACCAGTACTCAACTCCTTCATCCATCACTGGAAAGCCTTTGTACACAGCTGCACCATGTATTTCCATTACCACCATGAGGTCCTTGAGAATTTTGGGAAACTCAGTCTCACACTCCAGGGTCATGGTCATGAGTGGTCCTTTCCTTACGGCTTCGTTGATAGAGTTCATCTACAAATAGAGATGAGAATGAGAGGATTAGAAAAGTTTACGAGAAGAATAGACAAGTGTAGAAGCAGTTGAAAATTTTCCTTAGTGGTTTCCAATCCTAGGGTCATAATCCTACAGGCAACACAGTGCTCTGATACCATCTGTAAGATCCCTCCTTTGTAAAGGAAATAGGATCCCTGTGATTGCAATGCTAGTCCCTGGATCATTGCTAGCACCCAAAGTTTTAAGATGAAGTACACAGATACAAAGGTCATTTATTACATCCATTCTAGAGATAAAACATAGTCTTTTACAACTCAAGGCCACAGGCCTAATACAAGAGTTTGGAATAAGTAAATAATTATAAGTCTTCATCTTCATGTGCCACAGGCAAACATGTTGAGTGTAGACTCATGACACCTAATCCTCATCAGAGTAACCTGCAACATCACAAGTTACAGCCACAGTGGGTCAATACTTTGGAATAGTATTGGCAAGTGATACCTTAGTAATTTTTAAGTGGACTATATTACTATATGCATCTTGGCTAAGTGTAGCTTGGCTTGCTTTGCTCAAAATAGGTTTTTCCTATTAGTTGAAATCACTAAGTTTTTCTTTGTCAAAACTTTTCCCAAGAAACCATCAATAGACATTGAGGTCCTTCACCCTTGTTCACCCACAAGTTTTTACTTAGAAGTTGGAGTGATGAGATTCTTAATAGCTTCCATGTCTTGATGCTCAAGTTGTCCATTGCCATGGACTTGGCTAAGTACTTAGATTTTTCCATCTGCAGAGGTTGTGCACTTTCCCCACCAGACTTGGTTTCCCAAGATAGGACCTTTCAGAAGCCTTTCCTTAGACCAAATGGACGCGCTCCAACCTAACATTCCCACTACCACCAACTGTCCAAATGGCTAAGTTCGAGCAACCTATGTGATCAAGGCAGAGCCCATATTGCCAAGTGGTTGCACTATAAGCTTCTCAACACTTGGCCTCTAAAATCCCTTTGTGCCTGGGTGGCATACCACAAGTGAGATACACAAGGTAAACCATGTCCATGGGCCTTGTGTAACCACTCAACCAAAAACCACCATTCAAGTCCCATTCCACCCAGGAGATTCATTGACTTAGTTGTTTTATTAAGAAAAACATAAGTCTCAAGACTTAGAAATATTTTCATCATAGCATGAATATACTTTACCAACCCTTGTTTGCTACTAGCTAGACTAAGCATGGGATAATAACCTTACTTAGGAATTTCCTAGCATTTCTATAACTACATAGGAGTTCCCAACTTAGCATTTGGCAAAATAATAACATGCAAAACTTAGCAAAATATTTCTAATGCTTGTGCAAAATATAGGGATGGAAATATTCATGAAGTACCACTTGCCTTGGTAATGGGGAGAGTAGCACTCTTCACAATCACAATCACTAGCACCAAAATCTACACATAAAATATAACCACAATCACATACAAGTCATATACAAACAAAAATATATATGCATGCATGCAACAAGCTAAGTGATGATTTTTGAGGCTCAACCAAGCAAGTGCAAAGTATTGAACTATAGACAAGTCAAAATCTTGCCAATCCAAGTTTATTTTGCCCTAAAACAAATTCCTAAACAATTCCTATACTCAAAATAGCCTTAAACAAGTTTCTGCATAAAAAGTCATTTTAACAGAAACTTTTCACTAAACACATTGCACGAACAGAAAGTTCTTGTTTCCCTGATTCCAACGGTATAAAATTTGCAAAAATCTAATGTGGGAATCAAAAGTTATAGCCTAATCAAATTTGAATTCAAATCTGTTTTAAAATCTGTTTTAAATCCAAACCCTAGCCACGCGTCCTATTCTTACTGGCGCGTACCGGTTCGGTCGGATCGAGCTCTGCGAGCCGTAGGATCTAAGTAGCGATGCACGGTTCAGATCAAAATATAACGCTTCGCTAAGTGGTTCTATCGCACGCGTTGGATCTAGATCCAACGGCTCTCGATCAAGCGACCACGTTCTGGCGGCGCGCAGCGACGGCGAGCGGCGGTGCGCTCTGCCAGTGGCGGCGCTGGTGTTCTAGGTCGCTCGGGGAGAGGAGAGCGTGCTTACCAGAACCGCGGGGTCGATGCGAAGCTCAACGTGGAGGTGGCTCGGCAAGGGGCGCGCGGGATCGTCGGAGATTCCTCGCCGGAGTTTGCGAAAGCGTCGGGCGCGGCTGCTGTCGATGTTGGCGAGGTTCTGCGTCACGCTAAGTCATAAGAAAGGCACCGTTAGATGCGCAAGACGATGGGGGTCCTAGGCGTATCAGGCAGAGGTCAAGGGGCGGCTGGTACTTACGGGGAGAGATCGCCGGAGTTCGTGCAGAGAGCGGCGGCGCTCAGTTGAAGTCGATGTCGAGGCTACAGATCATGCGAGAGCAAACAAAGTGTGTCAGTGGATGCGCAAGAAGTTGCTGAGCATGATAGAGTGAGTCAGGGGCAGAGGGGAACACGGAGCTCACGGGAATTCGTCGGCGTGGTCGTCGGAACAGCGGCGGCGTCGAGCGAGTTGTGGGCAGCCTGGTGGCGTGAAGGAGGAATTGATTGAGGGGAAATGGTCGCGAGAGAGTGGGGTTTATATAGCCAGAGGCTCGACAAGAAACGCCCAGGGAATCAATGCCCTTTACCTCGCGGAATAAAGGCAGCAACGGGCAGCGGCAGAGTTCGTGCGCGGGATTTGGGGAAGAAGACGATGGCGTGGACGGGGCCCGCGCGTCAGCGAGATAAGCAGAGAGGGGGTGGGGTCTGGGTGTCAGCGACCGCGTGGGTGCGTCTGCGCGTGCGAGCGAGCGAGAGAGAGGCCGGGTGGGCTAGCTGGGCCAGTTCTGTTGCTGGGCTAGAATAGGAGCGCCTGGCCCTTTTCCTTTCTTTATTCCTTTTTCTTTTTCTGTTTTGATTTTCAGGAATGGTTTTCAAATGAATTCAAATCTTTCTGAGGTTTTTGTAGTGTGCAACAGCCTCAAATCTAGTCATAAAACCATGGAGTCACTTTGAAAAGGCTTGGTCATTTTTGGAGAAACAAAATAACAGTGACATAGCACTTGTTTCAATTTGGTTTTGAAATTGGTTTTCAAATTGTGTTTGCTTTGAAATCTTGGTTTGAACCTTTAGAAAACTAGCAACACCATCTAAAGACAACAAGGCACAAAGTTTGGTTTCATGAACCATAACCTCTCATAGAAAGAGTAGCATTTGTTTCAAATGATGATCACATAAAATAATGAGCTCATATGCTCCTGTTTTTGAATTTTTTGTTTGAAATGAATTCTATATGATCATGGATGCATGGATGATATGCATGAGTTTGAAACATGATTTTAGGGATGTTACAATGTCGTCTCGTCGGAATTTCCTCGTCGTTATCGTCGGAAAGTACTCGGCGGCAGGGGCTGTGCTAACAATGTTTCCTTTACCAATTCCACTCTTCAATAATGCTTCACTCCCCCGCAATGGCGCTAGAAAATAGTCTTGATGACCCACAAGTATAGGGCTGTATCATAGTACTTTTGATAAATAGGAGTGTCGATCCCAACAAGGAGCGGAGGATGCTGACTAGTGACACTGGCTTAGGAAGTCTCTGTAAATACTAGCAAATGGATTTTTAGGGGTTTTTGATAAGCAGACAAATAAAGTGCAAGTAAATAAAGACAACAATAACAATTGCAGCAAGTGGACCAATCTTTTATTAGCAAAGGACAAGCCGGTGATATTACTTATGAGGACCAAACGTTCTCGAGGACACATGGGAATTCTGTCAAGTGTTTTCGCTTCATATAGCTGAGTAGTCTTCTTTGGTTGGGTAAGCGTTGTGTGGGTGAACCTGTGCTAATGTACTGACCTTACTAGGACTAGTACATACTTGTGATTAAACCCCTTGCAAGCATCCGCAACTACAAGAAAGCAATTAAGATAAAAACCTAACCACAACCTTGTGCAAAGGTTTCCTAACGGGGGTTCAGGTTTCTGTCACTTCGGCAACCCCACAATTAGTATCCAAATAGACAATGCATTCCCCTAGGCCCATAAATGGTGAAGTATCATGTACTCGACGTTCACATGACACCACTAGAAGAATAGCACCACAAATTAAATACTAAACCATTGAATAATAAATCAACACAAATCCACTACTAACAACATGACTTCTTCCGTGTCCTCAAGAACTAAACGAACTACTCACGACACATCATATGGATCAAGATCAGAGATGATATGATGATGGATAACAATCTGAACATAAACAATAATTCAATGGTTCCACTCACAAGCATCAACTACAAGAGTAATCAACACCGGGAAAGTTTCCCCTAAGAACTATGTAAGATTCAACACAATTGTTACAGCGATACGAGGTGGTAATGAGGGTGCTGGTGGAGATGATGGTGTGGATGATGATGATGATCCCGATGAAGTCTAGCTTGATGATGGTGTTGATGGTAACGATCTCCCCTCTCCGGGAAGGAATTTCCCCTGCAGAAATCTATCTACCGGAGAGCTCTTTCTCTCTCTATAGTTTCCGCCCCGCAGAGGCGGCGGAATCTTTCTCTGGTCGGTCTCCCCGACTTTAAGTTTTCGAGGAGAAGATATAGGCGAGAGGGCGGAGCTAGTGGTGGGCCAGGGTGGCCACACCCATTGTAGGCGTGGCCCAGGGTGGCCCGCGACTGGGGGGTGTGGGCCCCCTGTGGCCCAACTTCGCCTCCCCTTCTGGCATCCTTCATCTTCTGGGAAAATATAATTTTCTGTAGTTTTTCTGGTATTTTTCTGATCTTCGCGAAATTGCATCAAAACATCGCCTTTTCCATCAGAGTCCTAACTCTGGTAGTCCATCCTCCAAGAATCATCCAACATGCAAAAATAGATGAAAGTAACATAAGTAACACCTCTTAATATGATAAAAATATCAATGAATAGAGGAAAATTATGATATAGAATAGTGATGCAAAATGGACGTTTCAAACATATCAATTAGAGCCGTCATATTATACTATAATATGATATTTTTAAGTGATAAAAGTATTTTTATGGATTTACCTTTGCATCTGGGAAAATACCAAACGAGAGGAGGCAACCAGTGCCGATAACGACCAGCAGTACAGGCGGAGCCCACCCATACCGTCCGCTCATACTAGGCGCCATCGGGTTCGCCTCATCAAATAGTTTCTCCTGACAAAGACGAAGGAGGATCCAACATACATAGCCACCAAAAACCACGAAAAATCACATCTGAAAGGGATATGAAGGAGGAACTTGGTGGGGAGAAATCCCTGCTGATTCACTGACCATTGGAGGACAACACATCATCCCCTTCATCATCAACTGTTGCATCTACATCTCACCATTACCTCCATCCTTCATCCATTAGATCTTGTTGTAATTCCAGATTCAATTATGGTTTGCGCTCGATCTATTTCAGTACTTTCATCCATCCATTTGATTATGATGATGTTTTTGATTGCTTCCATGTGTGAGTAGTTCCTTTGATCTTGGGGAGATGGAGAAACCCTAGCACTATTATGAATTTGCAACAAAGATATCTATTCTTGTGTCCATATGACTTGCCGGTCTATGATTGATTTATGATTTGTGTTTGATCTCTCTCTTTAGATGGTATGTGAAAGTCTACCACATAAAATTTGCCCTAGGGATTAAAGAGAGGGATAAATCCTTTGGTTGTGCTTTGGGATTGTACCTGGAATGGCCTCGTGACAGATTGACGCCGGCTCATGAACTACACGGTCAAAGGAGGAACGCCTTAAGAAAATTACGATATCCACGGGGAAACCCTTAATTGCGGTGGTCTGTATGGGTGACTGCTCTCAGGCATCGTAGTGGTTATTTAGAGGTGACCTCAATCTTGGCTCAACAAAGTGGCTTCCTACGAGCCTTGTAGTGAACATCTTATTATGGAGATCTCTCCACACATTTCATTACACAAGAACTATGTTATCTTAAATTATTAATAATGCCAACATCATGCTAGAGGAGTATCCTACATCCCCGAGAACATTTTATCTCTATTGAATTCCACCATGCTTTCATACACTCTTGTTACTTGCTTTCTTTTAATTGTTTTAGTTACTTTTCTGCACACCACCAAAAACTTTCAAACACTCTTTATTTGAGATCAAAGGCAACTTACAAGTATCCTTTGGTAGATAGTACGAGGTGCATTAAGACCTTTACCAATAGCTCTCTATGGATTCGATATCTTTACTTCGAAAGTAGCTATAATTGATCTGTGCACTTGTAGTCATCAAACTATTTTATACCGCCATTGCCGGGGAGCTAAGCGCTTTTGGTATTTGTTCTTAGTTGCTTATTTTACTAATTGTTTTACTAAAGTTTCTTACTAGTTTTAGGTAATACATCATGGGCGAGTACTAACATATAATTCAGCTAGAGGCTGTAAGGAACTCTGGTCCACCCATGGACGCTTATTTAAAATCCAATAACCCGAGAGGGTACGGTATTAACCCCATGCTTTTAGATCTTTTGCATGCAAAAATATTTGCAGGAGATGGTACGGAGGATCCGGACGAGCATGTAGGGTTCTTTGAAGATATTTGTGTGACTTTTCACCTTAATATACAAACTGAGGATGAGGTTAATTTTGTTCTTTTTGTTCAAAATCTTATTGATGAAGCCCGTTCTTGGTACATTCAAAGTTCTGCAAAGAATACTAATTCCTGGGAGAGTCTTGCCTCCTTGTTTTTACCTGATTTCTCTCCCAGGACATAAACTCTTGGAGCAAGATGCATGATCACGAATTTTAAGGGAAAACCTGAAAAAAGCTTGCATGAAGGATACACAAGGTTCTGCGGGCTGCTTGATCACTGCCCCCATCATAATTTCCCACCTTGGTTCGTGATACACACCTTCTATGCAGGTTTGAATGATGATAATAGAAATGAGCTCGACTCCCTTACCAATAGGCCTTTCACCGAATTTAGTGTTGACAGAGCCAAGAATTTGTTAGACACTGTGAATAGAATAGAGAAAGCTTATTGTGAGTCTGAGTTCAATAAAGAAAATCCCATAGAGTATGATTGCTTAAAAATATTTCTAGCCTCCGAAAAGGTAGAGAAACTACTTGGGAACTTTAATCTTGACCATCCCATGATTGTTCAAATTATTAAATCCTATGCCAACTATCTGCAGATCCCAAAAGATTGGGAATGATATACACCACCTACAGAATAGAAACCCCCTCAAACTAGCCATAAGGATAAATATTTACAAATGCAGAAGAAAATGCTAGTTGAAGAAGAACCATAATAACTAAAGGATAGGAAGGTTAACTAAGGACCTACGAACCATCAAACAAAACATTGGGATAGTACAAGAACTTCTTGAACCTGAAATGTTCAAAGATGAAGCGGTCTTGGTGAGTAAAGAATCCTCTAATATGATAGGGGGCAAGTTCGATGGTAAAAATAGAAGTCCATATAAAATCCCTTTTTGTTTAGGGGGAACTACGTATGTAGGATTCCAAGACTTAAGTTCTTCCATTAATATAATGCATACACAATCTACGAGGAGATGCGCAACCAAATCGATGAGTCTTACCTTGAGCCATCAGAAGTTACCTTTATACTTTATAATCAAACTATGCATCCTACTTATGGGATACTTCAAAATGTCCGTATTTATGAGGGAGATTTTGTGTACCCAGTTGATTTTCATATCATTAAAATATCCTTTAAATCCTCCTGCCCCATTATTTTTGGAAGACGTTTTTAGAACTCTATGCATTGATATTGACAACAAGAAATAGGCTCTATCTTTGCAGGTTGGTGAAGAAGCTATAGAAATAAATTCTAACCAATTCACAAAATTGCCTCATGAGAAGAAGGTTGAAAGCAAAGAGGAGAGGACTGATAGTCATAAACGTATCTATAATTTTTTATGCTCCATGCTTGTTTTGTATCTACTTTGCTTTCCTTTGTCTTTACTTTGAGGTGTTTTTAATTATATGCTTTTCTGCACTAACCTATTTCTGTTTTTGGTTCCAGAAAAGAGAGAAAATCAATATTCTCATAATTGGACGGGACGAAAGACAAAGTCAATATTTTAGAGTGGGGAACATGAAGCCCCAAATACGAGACGGAGGGGAGGCCCCAGGGGGCCACACCCCCTGGAGGCACGGGCTAGGCCTAGCTGCGCCTGGGGGTGTGACCACCCTGGGCGCCCCCTGCCTCGCCTCTTCGCCTATAAAGTCCCCCTGATACCAAAGCCCTAAGTACCTGATCAATCTTCCACGAAACAGTCTATAGCCGCTGCCACCATCGTCCCTAGATCGGAGGGATCTGAAGCTCTTCCCAGCACCCTGTCAGAGGGGAGATCATCCCGGAGGCCTTCTTCATCATCATGCCAGCCTCCGGTATGAAGCGTGAGTAGTTCCACCTTGGACTATGGGTCCATGTAGTAGCTAGATGGTTGTATCTCCTCCTTTGTGCTACCATGTTTAGATCTTGTGAGCTCCTTTCATGATCAAGATCATCTATATTTGTAATCATGCATGTTGTGTTTGTGGGGATCCGATGGATATTGAGATTACTATGTCAGATTGATTTGGTTTTGTCTTATTGATTCTATCATGTCTGTGTTGTTTGAGATCTTGCATGATGTATGTTTCTAGTAGCTATCTTGGCCGAGTAGATGCTAGTGACTCCAAGAGGGAGTATTTATGCTCGATAGTGGGTTCATGCCTCTATTTAATCTAAGGGAAGTGATAGAATTCTCTAAAGTTGTAGATGTGTTGTTGCTACTAGGGAGAAAACAATGGTCACTTGTTCATGGAACAAGTAGATTGTTTACCTTACACACTTTGCTTAAAGCATTAATCTGTTGCTTGCAACTTAATACTGGAGGGGGTTCTGATGATAACCTGAAGGTGGATTACTAGTCATAGATGCAGTTGGATGGCAGTCTATGTATCTTTTTGTATTGCCCAATTGAATCTCATAGGATCATGAATGTCTAGTATTGCATTATTATGCCTTGCTCAGTCCTATCAATTTCCCTTCTCTAATTTTTTTCCCAGCATGCCATGTGTGTTTATCTTAAGGAGAACACCTCTAGTGAACTATGGACCCCGTCCCAATCTTTATCATTGATAAATCTTCCACTGTTACTGTTTACTTTCTGGAAAGCCACTATTACCTTCCACACCATACAGTTAATCCTTTGTTACAGCAAACTGGTGAGATTGACAACCTCACTGTTAGTTGGGGCAAAGTCTTGAATTTGTGTTGTGCAGGTTTCCAAGTTGCTAGCAACACCTTTGAGTCGTTTCCTTCCTCCTACTGGTTCAATAACCTTTGGTTTCTTTCTGAGGGAGGACTTGCTGCTGTGCTCATCATACCTTCCTCTTGGGGTCTCCCAACGAAGATCTACATTGATCTGAGCCATCAAGGACTATTGAAGAATTGGCAGCAATTTATTTTTGCACCCCACAATCCGAGTTGGAGATAAATTTGACAAGCAATGATTCGCTTCCAAATGAATCTGCAAAAGAGGATTTATATGAAATCATCAATATTGCACCTAAGGTTGAAACTTTCCTCAGGAATGAATGTGAAGAACTTGAAAGAAAAGGGGATGAGGATCCGCCACCTCTCATTTTGAAGCCTCTTCCTCCGAACCTCAAGTATGAATTCTTAGATAAGGAAGGTAAGTGCCCAATGATTTTGATGATAAGCTCTCACCCGAGGAAAACACAAAATTATTAGAGGTACTTGGCAAACAGCATGAAGCCTTTGGATACACCCTTAATGACATAAAAGGTATAGATCCTTCCATAATGACTCACAAGATACCCAAGATTGAAGATTCTAAACCGTTTATCGACAATCAAAAGAGATTGAATCCTAAAATGAAATATGTAGTGAGAAAACAAGTTATATGTATGTTGGACAGCGGTATCATCTACCCAATCTCAGATAGTAAATGGGTGAGCCCAACTCACTGCATACCTAGGGGAGGATGTATAACCATAATTAACAATGATAAGGATGAATTAATCCCAGATAGAACAATAGCAGGATATAGGATGTGTATCGAATTCAGAAAATTAAATAAAGAAACCATAAAAATCCACAAGCAATTGCCTCTCATTAATGATATTATGGAAAGGATGTCTGCTAACTCTTACTTTTGTTTTCTTGATGGGTACTCCGGATATTCTCAAATAGCTATTCATCCCGAGGATCAAGAAAAAACTACTTTTACATGCCCCTATGGAACCTATGCTTATCGACTAATGCCTTTTGGTTTATGTAATGCAGCTGCTACTTTTCAAGAGTGTCTTAAAAATATTCGACATTTTTGTAGAAAGCTCCATGGAAGTCCTTATGGATAACTTTGTTGTTTATGGGACTACTTTTGAGCAATTCCTCTATAATCTTAATAGAATTTTGCAGAGATGCAGACAAACAAAGATGGTCCTCAATTGGGAGTGTTGTCGCTTCAGGGTAAAGGAAGTTATAGTTTTTGGGCATAAAGTTTCAGAAAATAATATTGAGATTGATAAAGCAAATTTGATCACCTTAGAAAAACTCCCAATTTCGCAAGATATAAAGGGGGTAAAGAACTTTCTTGGGCATGCTGGTTTTTATAGATGTTTTATTAAATATTTCGGTAAATTAGCTGCCCCTTTAACTCGTCTATTATATAAAGATACCCTTTTTGCCTTTGTTAGAGATTGCAATGATTCTTTTGAACAATTAAAAAAGGCATTGATTTCTGCACCAGTCATTCAACCACCAAATTGGGATGAACCATTTGAAATTATGTGTGATGCTAGTGACTATGCTATTGGAGCTGTTTTATGACAAAGAGATGGATTGAATCTTAATGTCATTTAGTATGCAAGTCGATTTTTTAACGAAAATCAAAAGAACTGTGCATCAACTGAAAAACAATTTCTAGCTGTTATTTTTGCCTGTGATAAATTTAGACATTACATTATCAACTCAAAAGTAATAGTTCATACTGATCATCAAGCTTTAAGACACCTTCTAGCTAAGAAAGACGCTAAACCCCGATTAATTAAATGGGTCTTGCTTCTAAAAGAGTATGACTTGCAAATAGTAGATAGGAGAGGAAGGGATAATCCTGTTGCTGACCATTTATCACGAATGGAAGGAATTATGGAGGATCGCGTCCCTATTAATGAATCTTTGCTAGGGGAATATCTTGCAGTTGTATAACCTTGTGATCCTTGGTTTGCAGATTATGCTAATTTCCTTGTAGGCAAGTTCTTACCAAAAGGAATGGATTACGATCAAAGAAAGAAATTCTTTAATGGTTTAAAACATTACTTTTGGGACGATCCTTACCTATATAGGCATGGTTTGGATGGGATAATCAGGAAATGTGTACCCAAGCACGAGGTAAAAGCCATTCTTAAAGCTTGTCATGATAGCCCTTATGGAGGACATCACGCTGGTCATCGCACTGCAGCTAAGGTCTTGCAGTCAGGTTTTTATTGGCCTACATTAGTTAAAGACTCTCATGAATATGTTAGGAATTGTGATGCTTGCCAATGAATATGATATATAATTTAGTAATAGATCCATTTGACATTTGGGGAATGGACTTTATGGGACCATTTGGCCCCTCTAATGGTTATACTCATATTCTTGTTGCTGTAAACTATGTTACTAAATGGGTAGAAGTTATACCTACTTATCATGCAGATGCAGCCACCTCCATTAAGATGATCAAGGATATCATCTTACCCAGGTTTGGAGTACCCTGTTTTTTGCTTACTGATGGCAGAACTCATTTTATGAAGGGAACTTTTAACAAGATACTTCAGAAGTATGGAGTGTACCATCGAGTAGCCTCACCTTACCACCCTCAAACTAGTGAACAAGTGGATTTGTCTAACTGGGAGATCAAGGTCATACTTCGGAAAATGGTGAACATGTCAAAAAAGGATTGGGCTTTGAAGCTTAACGATGCGCTGTGGGCGTATCATACAACTTTCAAGAATCCTATGGGAATGACGCCATACAAAATGGTCGACGGTAAAACTTGTCACCTTCCATTAGAACATGAGCATAAGGCTTGGTGGGCTATTAAAACTATGAACTTCGATTTTAAAACTGCTAGGAGAAAACGACTCTTAGATATTCATGCTTTGGATGAACTCGTGAATAAGGCCTATGATAATGCTAGAATATTTAAAGATAAAGTGAAGAAATGGCATGATAAAAATTAGAAGGGAAGGAATTTAAATCCGGGCATAAGGTTTTGCTCTACAACTCTAGGCTTAAGATTTTTGCAGGACAATTGAAGTCCAAATGGGGTAGTCTCTTTGATTTCTGCCGAGGAATTTAACAAAATGAGGTAACAAATTATAGATTCTTTCTGGTTTGAAACCTTTCCAGCATGTCTCCCCATGTTCTTTATTTTTCTTGTATTTTTTTGAACTTGCTGGCCTATTGCTCGACCTGGTACGGGCGGGCAGTATGGTCACGTGCGCCCATACCGCTGGCCGTTATCAGGACTGGAACCTCCAAGCATGTTTCCGTGTTTCGGTACGACTGGGAAGTACGGGCACGCGCACCCATACCGCTGGTCATTACCGATAATGATTCTATTCTCTTTTGTTTGTGTCGTTCTCTCTGAGTTAAAAATGAGAGAAGGACTAGGCGGTAAGTTAGCAGTACGGGTGCGTGGTACGGGCGAAGCCCGCCCGTACCAACCCCGTAACCAACTCTAACCCTACGATTTTTCCTTAAATAATTGACTTCTTTCCTTTTTTATTATTTTTACTTTCATTTTTTAATCTCAAATCTTTAGCCGCCTTCCTCCCACATTATAATGAAATCTGAGATATCACTTGATCATTTAAAGGCTATGCAACCTTTTCATATCAAGCAAGTCTGGACCAAGGAGGGCGCCTCCGAAGCACACCCAAGAAGAAGGGATCCAAAGGAGACACTTCATATTCCTCGATGTGCGAGCCCCCGCAAGTCGTTACACTCCCCAACTGGGAAGACATGTTTTCGCAGAAGCTGGAGATGCTTAGGCATGTGGAGCAAAGGAAGACCAAGGAAGAATCTCCACCAAACCCTTACAAGTACAATTTGCGTAGATCTTCTCTTAAACCTCCTCCCGGATCTTCTTTTCGCAAAGAGTAAATGCGCGATGAGATTCGAGAAAATATCGAAAGCCTTGAGAAAATTTCTAAAGCTTGTGTTGAAACTATTGGTGTAAGATCCCTCCTTTGTAAAGGAAAAGGATCCCTGTGATTGCAATGCTAGTCCCTGGATCAATAGCTAGCATCCACAGTTAAGATGTAATATCAAGAAACAAAGGTCATAATACAACTTTATAACCAGGAATAACATAATTTTATTACATCTTACATAGCTCATTTGGCTATTACAATACATTGCAGCAGAATATCTATAAGCATGGGGTCCTTCATCTTCAAAGTGCCACAGGCAGACATGTTGGTTGTAGACTTTGTAATCCTAATCAACACATTTCACAATCAATCAAACCTACAACATAACAAGTTACAGCCACAAAGGTCAATACATTTGAATTGTATTGGCAAGTGATACTATGGTAGTATAGTGGAGTCTATCATCTATATGCATTTGGCTAAGTGGTGTTGAGGCTTGCATTGCTCAAAATAGATTTTTCCTTATCATTTGAAAACACTAAGTTTTTGCTTGACAAAATGATTTTTCTCAATCAAAGATTGAAAATCCTTTAACCCTTGTTCATCCCACAAGTTTTTAACTTATAAATTTGAATGATGAGATTCTTGATTGCTTCCATGTCTTGATGCTCAAATTGTCCTTTACCAGGGACATGGCTAAGTACTTAGATTTTACACTCTGCAGAGGTGGTGCACTTTCCCCACAAGACTTGGTTTCCCAAGACAAGATCTTTCAGAAGCCTTCCCTTAGACCAAAATGGACACGTTCCATCCTATCAAAACTCTACCACCCACTGTCCATATGGCTAAGTTCTTGCAACCTATATGATCATGGCAGAGCCCATATTGCCAAGTGGTTGCACTTGAAGCTTCTCAACATTTGACATCTCAAATCTCTTTGTTCCTGGGTGGCCATCCACAAGTGAGATACACAAGGTCAACCATAAACATGGGCCTTGTGAAACAGTCAACCAAAAACCACCAAGCAAGTCCCATTCCACCCAGGTGATTCATTAACTCAGTTGTTTTATTAAACAAAATCACAAGTCCTCAGACTTAGAAATTTTTCCATAGTGTGAATATATTTTCCACCCTTGTTTTCTATTAGCTAAGCTAAGCTTGATAGTAGTAGGAATCTTAACTTAGGAAATGTTTCACTAAGGTTTCATCTACTAGGTTTTTCTATAGCAAGGTTTATACTTAGCAAAATTCCATGCAAGTTTTACTTAGAAAAATCACTAATGCATAGTGAAAGTAATGGGACAAAAGTATGAAGCATCACTTGCCTTTTTGGTAGAGGGTATAAGTTCACTCCTTGTCCTTGCAACAATCACACTCTTCAAGTCACTACAATTCAATCAAACAAGGCACAAACTCAATCTACCAATCAAGCAAAACATCACATAAAATAATAAAACAAACAACACATGCAAGCATGCAAAAAGGGTTGTTTTATTTGTAAAAGTGGTTTCTAATGGGTCATAAACATTTGAAAACACCTATTGGTCAGTTTATAAGGTGGCAAAGTCATTTGCAAAAGATTTCACTTTATAAACCATTTTCAAATCAAAGTATCATTTTATGTGGTGTAGAAATATTTTTACTAAGGCATTAATCCATAGGGTTCACCAAATATGTTTTCAAACCATAAAACTTGGTGTTTGGGGTCAGAGAGTTTAAAACAAAACATTTTCCAAAGGTTTTCTTCCAAAACCAATTTTAATAAATAAACCACATTTCTATTTGACTAGAAATGGTTTTTAATCAAAGAATCATTATTTTGCTTCACCAAATTCAATTTTTTTTGAATCCACAGAGTGTTTCCTATGGTTAGTAGGTTCAAAATACACCATTTTCCAAAGATTTTAACCCCAAAATCATTTTTAAACAATTTTCACATCCTTAATAAGCATACAAATGTTTCTGCAAAAACAACCATTTTTCAGAAGCTTTTTACTAAACAAAAGGCATGGTTGGCTAGGGCTTCTCTTGCTGATTCCAATGATATAAAGTTTGCAAAATTTGGACGTGTGGTTTAAAAGTTACAAGGGTTTCAAAATGGCATCTAAATCTGATTTCAAATTCTATTTTAAAACATCCAGTGACACGCGGCCTACTCTCATTCGTCGGTACCGCTTTGCTCGGATCGCACAGCTGCAGCCGTTGGATCTAAACAGATCGCGTGGCCCAGAACGCGTACCCCTTCGCTGTTAAGTGATTCTATCCTATCCACCAGATCGGGATCGGACGGCTCCTGTGATCTCGACCCTAAACGAGCGGCGCTGCGGCGGTGGCTGGCAGCGGAGCGGCCAGACGGTGGCGGCGCCGGCGAAACAGGAAGCGAGGGAGGATGGGAAGGTGCTCACCGAGATCGTAGAAGGCTGGGGAAGCTCAACGTGTTGGTTGCATACGGAGGGGAGCACTAGAGCGGGCTTGATTGCTCGCCGGAGTTCCTGCTGGCGTCGGGTTCGCTCGGGCGTCGTCGGAGACGGGGCTACGGTGCACGCTAGGACAAATGGGAGACAGGGTTAGACGCGCAAGGCTATGGCGACGATGTGTGCGTGAAGGAGAGGGCGCGGGGTGGTCGTAAACTACCTGTGGGGCTCGTCGGAGATGAACCAGACACGGCGGCGGCGGTTGTTGTCGCTGCCGACGCTCAGGGGCGCGCGCGAGCGAGCTGCGGCTGCAGAAAGGTTCGCAGGGTGATGGTGATCTCAGCTACGAGCTCGAGGAGGCAAGAGGTGGCGTGAGCTGGCCGGAACCCTCGTTGGAGCATCGTCGGACAGTGGCGGTGGTTGAGCAGAATTCGACAGCCTGGGGACGTGTCGAGGTGGGGCGACAGAGGGGAAGTGGAGAGGAGGGACAGGCGCTTTAACGTGCGTGGTCGCAGCGAGATTATGGCGCGGCATTAAGTCGTAATCAAGCGAAGAATCAAACGGCAGAACGGCAGCGGCGTCTGGGGGGAGGAACAGGTCGTGGGTGTAGACGATGAACAGAAGGGGTGGGGCATACCTGTCAGCGAGAAAGGCAGTGAGAGGAAGGGGTCCACTTGTCAGCGTCCTCGCGGGTTGCTTCTGCGGTGAAGAAAACGGTTTGGGGGCGAGGGAACAGGTGGGCTGGACTGGGCTGTTGGGCTGGCCGGCTAGGCTGGTCCGTTTTCATATTTTTTTCTGTCTGATTGATTTATCCTTTTCTATTTCTATTTCTATTTACTGATTTAAAAATTCAAGCAAACAAATCAATAACCAAAATAATTCAAACACACTCACCAAACTTGTAATTGAATTTGGTTCTATTTAACATCACAAAACCAAAGTCCAATAATAAAATATTATTTTTATTTTAGAGTCCATTTATAATTAAATAAAATGGACACTAGTTAATAAATCAAATGGGTTTTAATTTATTTAAAAACTCCATTTGAAATCTAAATATTTTCAAAACCAAATTAGTAGGTTTTATTTGAAAATAAAAGATACTTGGAAAACTTGTTTAAAACCAAATAACATTTTTAGTTTAGGGTCCATTAATAATTAAATAAAATGGGCCTTAGTTATTAAATCAAATAGGATTTGTTTTATTAAAATCTTTATTTTGAAATCCAAAATAAAACCAAAAACTTCAGTAGGTTTTAATTGAGAATATAAATTGCTTGGAAATATTATTTAAAATATAAAAAATAAATTTTTGTGTTTATTTAAAACAGTAAAACCTTTTTATTTTTTTAATAAACTTGGATATTAAATCCTTATTATTTTATTTAAATATACCTTTACTATTTTTTTATCAAAACAAAATGTTTTATTTCAAAAGCTTGGCCAAGGTTTAATTTGGCTCTATAAAATAATCTTTATTTTTAAATCCACCTTTTCTTCTGAAAACCAAAACCTTTTATTAAGAGATCCAAAATAGTAATTTTTAAATATTTAATATTTTCTTTATTAATTTGTTTTATCTTTTTAAATCCCTTTAAGATTTATTTGTTCAAAATAGGTTTGAAGGTTTCCAATTGGAATCAAAAAGTTTCTTCTAACCCTGAAAATCAACAAAGTTTTATTTTATTCATTTATTTTTCACATTACAAGATTTGGAAAATCTTGGGATGTGACAGGCTACCACCCTTAAAATAAATCTCGTCCCGAGATTTGGGGAGGCTAGGGCTACAAGTTGGTTCAAAAGCATCTAGGGTACTACCACCCTTAAAAAATTTCCAACTAAATTTACATCTTGGTTTGGTTGGAATGTTGGTGTAACTTTCCTGGACAGAAGTTTGCATAGCGGCCTAGTTCCTTGCATTTGAAACATGTGATAAGGCTGAGGTCTTGAGGTGGCTTCTCTGGACAATACGATGCATAATGTCCTAACTCTTTGCAATAGTTGCACATCACTTGGCTAATATCCTTCCTCATCTTGGGTTTCACTAGCTTTTGTTTGTCTTCTTGGCTCTTCTTCTTTTCTGGGCATTCACTGGCATAGTGTCCCATCTCTTTGCAATTGTGACATTGCAATTGGCTTTTGTCCTTCTTCTTCTTTTTGGGTCTCTCCAAAGCTAGGAGTTCTTCTAGTTCATGCTCTTCATATCTCACCTCAAAGGTGGGAAATCTTTCTCTCTTCTTGGGGCAGTTACTAGAGATATGACCTTCTTCACAAGAGTAGCAACACTTTATGGTCACTTTGGATTTGGCCTTATGATGCATAGTTTTGACTTTGCCTTCATCCTTCTTGGTAGAAGTTGTTTCCTTATGGATGTTTCCAAACATTTGATGTATTCCATCTTGCTTCATTTGTTGAACTATAGGATAGATAGGGCATTGAATAGGGGCATGATCATTTCCTTCACATAGGAAACAAGTCACTTGAGATGTGGGGCATTGGTTAGTTGGATGTTTCTCTTCACAATTGGGGCATTGATCTCCATGCTCCTTGGAAGTGTGATCTTTGTTTTCACAAATATTGCAAGCTTGGGTTCCTTCTAGAATAACATCTTTGTCATCCTTGTTGTCATTAGTTCCTTGGGAAAAGTTTTCTCCCATGTTGATCATTTGAGTAGCCAATCCTTGCAACAATTGGGATTGAAGTTTCAAAATCCTTTGTATGGCTGGGTCTAGTCCATTGTTGTTGGCTAAAAGCTGAGTTGTCTCTTGGCTCAACTGGTTTTGGGTTGCTATAAGTTCTCTCATGTTGTCCTCTTGGTTGTTGTTGTTGTTGTCATCAACCTTGATGTTGGTGTCTCGTGGAGTAGTCATCTGTTTGGGTTGGATTGGGATTAGAATAGGCAGAATATTTCTAAGTAAGGATTCTAACCACACACATCACAATTCACACAAGCAATGTGCAAGCAATCACAACCAACTTTTCACTCAAACAACTTTTCACTCAAATAATGAAGTTCAAACACATTTTTAGGCAACAAAAATATTTTTGTTACACCACATAAGTTGGTGTGTTTGACTTAACTAGATATGGTGGTCCATCTATATGGTTCACTTGTGATCTTTCCATCCTTCTTGGTTGATTCTTCTTGCATGAGATCATGGTTTCTTTGGGAAAAACTCTTTGTCACAAAACTCCAAAGGTGATGATGGCTCCTTCTAAGTTGTGTTTCCTTAGTCTTCAAGTCTTGAGCAATATTTCTTGTCTCACTTGTAGTCCTTAGTGCTATCCAAGGTTGAAGTCCTTGGTGAAAATGCTGAAGATGTTGAAGTCATTAGAGTTGAAGATGTTGAAGTCATTAGAGTTGATGGAGTCCTTTGCACATGGTGAAGTCTTTGGCCATGGGGTAGGTTTTTCCATCAAGTTGAATTAGAAGAGATGTAGAGTTGAAACCAAAATGGTTGAGGAAAGAGTTTACAAGATTGTTTGTAAATAAGTTTTGGAAAAAATACAACTCCTATTTTTTCTAAGGGGTTTTGTCCAATCCTAGGGTTACAAATCCTACAGGCAACACAATGCTCTGATACCATCTGTAAAAGATCCCTCCTTTGTAAAGGAAAAGGATCCCTGTGATTGCAATGCTAGTACCTGGATCAATAGCTAGCATCCACAGTTAAGATGTAATATCAAGAAACAAAGGTCATAATACAACTTTATAACCAGGAATAACATAATTTTATTACATCTTACATAGCTCATTTGGCTATTACAATACATTGCAGCAGAATATCTATAAGCATGGGGTCCTTCATCTTCAAAGTGCCACAGGCAGACATGTTGGTTGTAGACTTTGTAATCCTAATCAACACATTTCACTAAATCAATCAAACCTACAACATAACAAGTTACAGCCACAAAGGTCAATACATTTGAATTGTATTGGCAAGTGATACTATGGTAGAGTAGTGGAGTCTATCATCTATATGCATTTGGCTAAGTAGTGTTGAGGCTTGCATTTCTCAAAATAGATTTTTCCTTATCATTTGAGAACACTAAGTTTTTGCTTGACAAAATCATTTTTCTCAATCAAAGATTGAAAATCCTTTAACCCTTGTTCATCCCACAAGTTTTTAACTTAGAAATTTGAATGATGAGATTCTTGATTGCTTCCATGTCTTGATGCTCAAATTTTCCTTTACCAGGGACATGGCTAAGTACTTAGATTTTACACTCTGCAGAGGTGGTGCACTTTCCCCACAAGACTTGGTTTCCCAAGACAAGATCTTTCAGAAGCCTTCCCTTAGACCAAAATGGACGCGTTCCATCCTATCAAAACTCTACCACCCACTGTCCATATGGCTAAGTTCTTGCAACCTATATGATCATGGCAGAGCCCATATTGCCAAGTGGTTGCACTTGAAGCTTCTCAACATTTGACATCTCAAATCTCTTTGTTCCTGGGTGGCCATCCACAAGTGAGATACACAAGGTCAACCATAAACATGGGCCTTGTGAACCACTCAACCAAAAACCACCAAGCAAGTCCCATTCCACCCAGGTGATTCATTAACTCGGTTGTTTTATTAAACAAAATCACAAGTCCTCAGACTTAGAAATTTTTCCATAGTGTGAATATATATTCCACCCTTGTTTTCTATTAGCTAAGCTAAGCTTGATAGTAGTAGGAATCTTAACTTAGGAAATGTTTCACTAAGGTTTCATCTACTAGGTTTTTCTATAGCAAGGTTTATACTTAGCAAAATTCCATGCAAGTTTTACTTAGAAAAATCACTAATGCATAGTGAAAGTAATGGGACAAAAGTATGAAGCATCACTTGCCTTTTTGGTAGAGGGTATAAGTTCACTCCTTGTCCTTGCAACAATCACACTCTTCAAGTCACTACAATTCAATCAAACAAGGCACAAATTCAATCTACCAATCAAGCAAAACATCACATAAAATAATAAAACAAACAACACATGCAAGCATGCAAAAAGGGTTGTTTTATTTGTAAAATTGGTTTCTAATGGGTCATAAACATTTGAAAACACCTATTGGTCAATTTATAAGGTGGAAAAGTCATTTGCAAAAGATTTCACTTTATAAACCATTTTCAAAACAAAGTATCATTTTATGTGGTGTAGAAATATTTTTACTAAGGCATTAATCCATAGGGTTCACCAAATATGTTTTCAAACCATAAAACTTGGTGTTTGGGGTCAGAGAGTTTAAAACAAAACATTTTCCAAAGGTTTTCTTCCAAAACCAATTTTAATAAATAAACCACATTTCTATTTGACTAGAAATGGTTTTCAATCAAAGAATCATTATTTTGTTTCACCAAATTCTTTTTTTTTGAATCCACAGAGTGTTTCCTATGGTTAGTAGGTTCAAAATACACCATTTTCCAAATATTTTATCCCCAAAATCATTTTTAAACAATTTTCACATCCTTAATAAGCATACAAATGTTTCTGCAAAAACAACCATTTTTTCAGAAGCTTTTTACTAAACAAAAGGCATGGTTGGCTAGGGCTTGTCTTGCTGATTCCAATGATATAAAGTTTGCAAAATTTGGACGTGTGGTTTAAAAGTTACAAGGGTTTCAAAATGGCATCTAAATCTGATTTCAAATTCTATTTTAAAACATCCAGTGACACAAGGCCTATTCTCATTCGTCGGTACCGCTTTGCTCGGATCGCACAGCTGCAGCCGTTGGATCTAAACAGATCGCGTGGCCCAGAACGCGTACCCCTTCGCTGTTAAGTGATTCTATCCTATCCACCAGATCAGGATCGGACGGCTGCTGTGATCTCGACCCTAAACGAGCGGCGCTGCGGCGGTGGCTGGCGGCGGAGCTGCCAGACGGTGGCGGCGCCGGCGAAACAGGAAGCGAGGGAGGATGGGAAGGAGCTCACCGAGATCGTAGAAGTCTGGGGAAGCTCAACGTGTTGGTTGCATACGGAGGGGAGCACTAGAGCGGGCTTGATTGCTCGCCGGAGTTCCTGCTGGCGTCGGGTTCGCTCGGGCGTCGTCGGAGACGGGGCTACGGTGCACGCTAGGACAAATGGGAGAAAGGGTTAGACGCGCAAGGCTATGGCGACGATGTGTGCGTGAAGGAGAGGGCGCGGGGTGGTCGGAAACTACATGTGGGGCTCGTCGGAGATGAACCAGACACGGCGGTGGCGGTTGTTGTCGCTGCCGACGCTCAGGGGCGCGCGCGAGCGAGCTGCGGCTGCAGAAAGGTTCGCAGGGTGATGGTGATCTTAGCTACGAGCTCGAGGAGGCAAGAGGTGGCGTGAGCTGGCCGGAACCCTCGCCGGAGCATCGTCGGACAGTGGCGGTGGTTGAGCAGAATTCGACAGCCTGGGGGCGTGTCGAGGTGGGGCGACAGAGGGGAAGTGGAGAGGAGGGACAGGCGCTTTAACGTGCGTGGTCGCAGCGAGATTATGGCGCGGCATTAAGTCGTAATCAAGAGAAGAATCAAACGGCAGAACGGCAACGACGTCTGGGGGGAGGAACAGGTCGTGGGTGTAGACGATGAACAGAAGGGGTGGGGCATACCTGTCAGCGAGAAAGGAAGTGAGAGGAAGGGTTCCACTTGTCAGCGTCCTCGCGGGTTGCTTCTGCGGTGAAGAAAACGGTTCGGGGGCGAGGGAACAGGTGGGCTGGACTGGGCTGTTGGGCTGGCCGGCTAGGCTGGTCCGTTTTCATATTTTTTTTCTGTCTGATTGATTTATCCTTTTCTATTTCTATTTACTGATTTAAAAATTCAAGCAAATAAATCAACAACCAAAATAATTCAAACACATTCACCACACTTGTAATTGAATTTGGTTCTATTTAACATCACAAAACCGAAGTCCAATAATAAAATATTATTTTTATTTTAGAGTCCATTTATAATTAAATAAAATGGACACTAGTTAATAAATCAAATGGGTTTTAATTTATTTAAAAACTCCATTTGAAATCTAAATATTTTCAAAACCAAATCAGTAGGTTTTATTTGAAAATAAAAGATACTTGGAAAACTTGTTTAAAACCAAATAACATTTTTAGTTTAGGGTCCATTAATAATTAAATAAAATGGGCCTTAGTTATTAAATCAAATAGGATTTGTTTTATTAAAATCTTTATTTTGAAATCTAAAATAAAACCAAACACTTCAGTAGGTTTTAATTGAGAATATAAATTGCTTGGAAAACTTATTTAAAATATAAAAAATAAATTTTTGTGTTTATTTAAAACAGTAAAACCTTTTTATTTTTTAATAAACTTGGATATTAAATCCTTATTATTTTATTTAAATATACCTTTACAATTTTTTTTTATCAAAACAAAATTTTTTATTTCAAAAGCTTGGCCAAGGTTTAATTTGGCTCTATAAAATAATCTTTATTTTTAAATCCACCTTTTCTTCTGAAAACCAAAACCTTTTATTAAGAGATCCAAAATAGTAATTTTTAAATATTTAATATTTTCTTTATTAATTTGTTTTATCTTTTTAAATCCCTTTAAGATTTATTTGTTCAAAATAGGTTTGAAGGTTTCCAATTGGAATCAAAAAGTTTCTTCTAACCCTGAAAATCAACAAAGTTTTATTTTATTCATTTATTTTTCACATTACAAGATTTGGAAAATCTTGGGATGTGACAGGCTACCACCCTTAAAATAAATCTCGTCCCGAGATTTGGGGAGGCTAGGGCTACAAGTTGGTTCAAAAGCATCTAGGGTACTACCACCCTTAAAAAATTTCCAACTAAATTTACATCTTGGTTTGGTTGGAATGTTGGTGTAACTTTCCTGGACAGAAGTTTGCATAGCGGCCTAGTTCCTTGCATTTGAAACATGTGATAAGGCTGAGGTCTTGAGGTGTATTCTCTGGACAATACGATGCATAATGTCCTAACTCTTTGCAATGGTTGCACATCACTTGGCTAATATCCTTCCTCATCTTGGGTTTCACTAGCTTTTGTTTGTCTTCTTGGCTCTTCTTCTTTTCTGTGCATTCACTGGCATAGTGTCCCATCTCTTTGCAATTGTGACATTGCAATTGGCTTTTGTCCTTCTTCTTCTTTTTGGGTCTCTCCAAATCTAGGAGTTCTTCTAGTTCATGCTCTTCATATCTCACCTCAAAGGTGGGAAATCTTTCTCTCTTCTTGGGGCAGTTACTAGAGATATGACCTTCTTCACAAGAGTAGCAACACTTTATGGTCACTTTGGATTTGGCCTTATGATGCATAGTTTTGACTTTGCCTTCATCCTTCTTGGTAGAAGTTGTTTCCTTATGGATGTTTCCAAACATTTGATGTATTCCATCTTGCTTCATTTGTTGAACTATAGGATAGATAGGGCATTGAATAGGGGCATGATCATTTCCTTCACATAGGAAACAAGTCACTTGAGATGTGGGGCATTGGTTAGTTGGATGTTTCTCTTCACAATTGGGCATTGATCTCCATGCTCCTTGGAAGTGTGATCTTTGTTTTCACAAATATTGCAAGCTTGGGTTCCTTCTAGAATAACATCTTTGTCATCCTTGTTGTCATTAGTTCCTTGGGAAGAGTTTTCTCCCATGTTGATCATTTGAGTAGCCAATCCTTGCAACAATTGGGATTGAAGTTTCAAAATCCTTTGTATGGCTGGGTCTAGTCCATTGTTGTTGGCTAAAAGCTGAGTTGTCTCTTGGCTCAACTAGTTTTGGGTTGCTATAAGTTCTCTCATGTTGTCCTCTTGGTTGTTGTTGTTGTTGTCATCAACCTTGATGTTGGTGTCTCGTGGAGTAGTCATCTGTTTGGGTTGGATTGGGATTAGAATAGGCAGAATATTTCTAAGTAAGGATTCTAACCACACACATCAGAATTCACACAAGCAATGTGCAAGCAATCACAACCAACTTTTCACTCAAACAACTTTTCACTCAAATAATGAAGTTCAAACACATTTTTAGGCAACAAAAATATTTTTGTTACACCACATAAGTTGGTGTGTTTGACTTAACTAGATATGGTGGTCCATCTATATGGTTCACTTGTGATCTTTCCATCCTTCTTGGTTGATTCTTCTTGCATGAGATCATGGTTTCTTTGGGAAAAACTCTTTGTCACAAAACTCCAAAGGTGATGATGGCTCCTTCTAAGTTGTGTTTCCTTAGTCTTCAAGTCTTGAGCAATATTTCTTGTCTCACTTGTAGTCCTTAGTGCTATCCAAGGTTGAAGTCCTTGGTGAAAATGCTGAAGATGTTGAAGTCATTAGAGTTGAAGATGTTGAAGTCATTAGAGTTGATGGAGTCCTTTGCACATGGTGAAGTCTTTGGCCATGGGGTAGGTTTTTCCATCAAGTTGAATTAGAAGAGATGTAGAGTTGAAACCAAAATGGTTGAGGAAAGAGTTTACAAGATTGTTTGTAAATAAGTTTTGGAAAAAATACAACTCCTATTTTTTCTAAGGGGTTTTGTCCAATCCTAGGGTTACAAATCCTACAGGCAACACAATGCTCTGATACCATCTGTAAAAGATCCCTCCTTTGTAAAGGAAAAGGATCCCTGTGATTGCAATGCTAGTACCTGGATCAATAGCTAGCATCCACAGTTAAGATGTAATATCAAGAAACAAAGGTCATAATACAACTTTATAACCAGGAATAACATAATTTTATTACATCTTACATAGCTCATTTGGCTATTACAATACATTGCAGCAGAATATCTATAAGCATGGGGTCCTTCATCTTCAAAGTGCCACAGGCAGACATGTTGGTTGTAGACTTTGTAATCCTAATCAACACATTTCACTAAATCAATCAAACCTACAACATAACAAGTTACAGCCACAAAGGTCAATACATTTGAATTGTATTGGCAAGTGATACTATGGTAGAGTAGTGGAGTCTATCATCTATATGCATTTGGCTAAGTAGTGTTGAGGCTTGCATTTCTCAAAATAGATTTTTCCTTATCATTTGAGAACACTAAGTTTTTGCTTGACAAAATCATTTTTCTCAATCAAAGATTGAAAATCCTTTAACCCTTGTTCATCCCACAAGTTTTTAACTTAGAAATTTGAATGATGAGATTCTTGATTGCTTCCATGTCTTGATGCTCAAATTTTCCTTTACCAGGGACATGGCTAAGTACTTAGATTTTACACTCTGCAGAGGTGGTGCACTTTCCCCACAAGACTTGGTTTCCCAAGACAAGATCTTTCAGAAGCCTTCCCTTAGACCAAAATGGACGCGTTCCATCCTATCAAAACTCTACCACCCACTGTCCATATGGCTAAGTTCTTGCAACCTATATGATCATGGCAGAGCCCATATTGCCAAGTGGTTGCACTTGAAGCTTCTCAACATTTGACATCTCAAATCTCTTTGTTCCTGGGTGGCCATCCACAAGTGAGATACACAAGGTCAACCATAAACATGGGCCTTGTGAACCACTCAACCAAAAACCACCAAGCAAGTCCCATTCCACCCAGGTGATTCATTAACTCGGTTGTTTTATTAAACAAAATCACAAGTCCTCAGACTTAGAAATTTTTCCATAGTGTGAATATATATTCCACCCTTGTTTTCTATTAGCTAAGCTAAGCTTGATAGTAGTAGGAATCTTAACTTAGGAAATGTTTCACTAAGGTTTCATCTACTAGGTTTTTCTATAGCAAGGTTTATACTTAGCAAAATTCCATGCAAGTTTTACTTAGAAAAATCACTAATGCATAGTGAAAGTAATGGGACAAAAGTATGAAGCATCACTTGCCTTTTTGGTAGAGGGTATAAGTTCACTCCTTGTCCTTGCAACAATCACACTCTTCAAGTCACTACAATTCAATCAAACAAGGCACAAATTCAATCTACCAATCAAGCAAAACATCACATAAAATAATAAAACAAACAACACATGCAAGCATGCAAAAAGGGTTGTTTTATTTGTAAAATTGGTTTCTAATGGGTCATAAACATTTGAAAACACCTATTGGTCAATTTATAAGGTGGAAAAGTCATTTGCAAAAGATTTCACTTTATAAACCATTTTCAAAACAAAGTATCATTTTATGTGGTGTAGAAATATTTTTACTAAGGCATTAATCCATAGGGTTCACCAAATATGTTTTCAAACCATAAAACTTGGTGTTTGGGGTCAGAGAGTTTAAAACAAAACATTTTCCAAAGGTTTTCTTCCAAAACCAATTTTAATAAATAAACCACATTTCTATTTGACTAGAAATGGTTTTCAATCAAAGAATCATTATTTTGTTTCACCAAATTCTTTTTTTTTTGAATCCACAGAGTGTTTCCTATGGTTAGTAGGTTCAAAATACACCATTTTCCAAATATTTTATCCCCAAAATCATTTTTAAACAATTTTCACATCCTTAATAAGCATACAAATGTTTCTGCAAAAACAACCATTTTTTCAGAAGCTTTTTACTAAACAAAAGGCATGGTTGGCTAGGGCTTGTCTTGCTGATTCCAATGATATAAAGTTTGCAAAATTTGGACGTGTGGTTTAAAAGTTACAAGGGTTTCAAAATGGCATCTAAATCTGATTTCAAATTCTATTTTAAAACATCCAGTGACACAAGGCCTATTCTCATTCGTCGGTACCGCTTTGCTCGGATCGCACAGCTGCAGCCGTTGGATCTAAACAGATCGCGTGGCCCAGAACGCGTACCCCTTCGCTGTTAAGTGATTCTATCCTATCCACCAGATCAGGATCGGACGGCTGCTGTGATCTCGACCCTAAACGAGCGGCGCTGCGGCGGTGGCTGGCGGCGGAGCTGCCAGACGGTGGCGGCGCCGGCGAAACAGGAAGCGAGGGAGGATGGGAAGGAGCTCACCGAGATCGTAGAAGTCTGGGGAAGCTCAACGTGTTGGTTGCATACGGAGGGGAGCACTAGAGCGGGCTTGATTGCTCGCCGGAGTTCCTGCTGGCGTCGGGTTCGCTCGGGCGTCGTCGGAGACGGGGCTACGGTGCACGCTAGGACAAATGGGAGAAAGGGTTAGACGCGCAAGGCTATGGCGACGATGTGTGCGTGAAGGAGAGGGCGCGGGGTGGTCGGAAACTACATGTGGGGCTCGTCGGAGATGAACCAGACACGGCGGCGGCGGTTGTTGTCGCTGCCGACGCTCAGGGGCGCGCGCGAGCGAGCTGCGGCTGCAGAAAGGTTCGCAGGGTGATGGTGATCTTAGCTACGAGCTCGAGGAGGCAAGAGGTGGCGTGAGCTGGCCGGAACCCTCGCCGGAGCATCGTCGGACAGTGGCGGTGGTTGAGCAGAATTCGACAGCCTGGGGGCGTGTCGAGGTGGGGCGACAGAGGGGAAGTGGAGAGGAGGGACAGGCGCTTTAACGTGCGTGGTCGCAGCGAGATTATGGCGCGGCATTAAGTCGTAATCAAGAGAAGAATCAAACGGCAGAACGGCAACGACGTCTGGGGGGAGGAACAGGTCGTGGGTGTAGACGATGAACAGAAGGGGTGGGGCATACCTGTCAGCGAGAAAGGAAGTGAGAGGAAGGGTTCCACTTGTCAGCGTCCTCGCGGGTTGCTTCTGCGGTGAAGAAAACGGTTCGGGGGCGAGGGAACAGGTGGGCTGGACTGGGCTGTTGGGCTGGCCGGCTAGGCTGGTCCGTTTTCATATTTTTTTCTGTCTGATTGATTTATCCTTTTCTATTTCTATTTACTGATTTAAAAATTCAAGCAAATAAATCAACAACCAAAATAATTCAAACACATTCACCACACTTGTAATTGAATTTGGTTCTATTTAACATCACAAAACCGAAGTCCAATAATAAAATATTATTTTTATTTTAGAGTCCATTTATAATTAAATAAAATGGACACTAGTTAATAAATCAAATGGGTTTTAATTTATTTAAAAACTCCATTTGAAATCTAAATATTTTCAAAACCAAATCAGTAGGTTTTATTTGAAAATAAAAGATACTTGGAAAACTTGTTTAAAACCAAATAACATTTTTAGTTTAGGGTCCATTAATAATTAAATAAAATGGGCCTTAGTTATTAAATCAAATAGGATTTGTTTTATTAAAATCTTTATTTTGAAATCTAAAATAAAACCAAACACTTCAGTAGGTTTTAATTGAGAATATAAATTGCTTGGAAAACTTATTTAAAATATAAAAAATAAATTTTTGTGTTTATTTAAAACAGTAAAACCTTTTTATTTTTTAATAAACTTGGATATTAAATCCTTATTATTTTATTTAAATATACCTTTACAATTTTTTTTTATCAAAACAAAATTTTTTATTTCAAAAGCTTGGCCAAGGTTTAATTTGGCTCTATAAAATAATCTTTATTTTTAAATCCACCTTTTCTTCTAAAAACCAAAACCTTTTATTAAGAGATCCAAAATAGTAATTTTTAAATATTTAATATTTTCTTTATTAATTTGTTTTATCTTTTTAAATCCCTTTAAGATTTATTTGTTCAAAATAGGTTTGAAGGTTTCCAATTGGAATCAAAAAGTTTCTTCTAACCCTGAAAATCAACAAAGTTTTATTTTATTCATTTATTTTTCACATTACAAGATTTGGAAAATCTTGGGATGTGACAGGCTACCACCCTTAAAATAAATCTCGTCCCGAGATTTGGGGAGGCTAGGGCTACAAGTTGGTTCAAAAGCATCTAGGGTACTACCACCCTTAAAAAATTTCCAACTAAATTTACATCTTGGTTTGGTTGGAATGTTGGTGTAACTTTCCTGGACAGAAGTTTGCATAGCGGCCTAGTTCCTTGCATTTGAAACATGTGATAAGGCTGAGGTCTTGAGGTGTATTCTCTGGACAATACGATGCATAATGTCCTAACTCTTTGCAATGGTTGCACATCACTTGGCTAATATCCTTCCTCATCTTGGGTTTCACTAGCTTTTGTTTGTCTTCTTGGCTCTTCTTCTTTTCTGTGCATTCACTGGCATAGTGTCCCATCTCTTTGCAATTGTGACATTGCAATTGGCTTTTGTCCTTCTTCTTCTTTTTGGGTCTCTCCAAATCTAGGAGTTCTTCTAGTTCATGCTCTTCATATCTCACCTCAAAGGTGGGAAATCTTTCTCTCTTCTTGGGGCAGTTACTAGAGATATGACCTTCTTCACAAGAGTAGCAACACTTTATGGTCACTTTGGATTTGGCCTTATGATGCATAGTTTTGACTTTGCCTTCATCCTTCTTGGTAGAAGTTGTTTCCTTATGGAGGTTTCCAAACATTTGATGTATTCCATCTTGCTTCATTTGTTGAACTATAGGATAGATAGGGCATTGAATAGGGGCATGATCATTTCCTTCACATAGGAAACAAGTCACTTGAGATGTGGGGCATTGGTTAGTTGGATGTTTCTCTTCACAATTGGGCATTGATCTCCATGCTCCTTGGAAGTGTGATCTTTGTTTTCACAAATATTGCAAGCTTGGGTTCCTTCTAGAATAACATCTTTGTCATCCTTGTTGTCATTAGTTCCTTGGGAAGAGTTTTCTCCCATGTTGATCATTTGAGTAGCCAATCCTTGCAACAATTGGGATTGAAGTTTCAAAATCCTTTGTATGGCTGGGTCTAGTCCATTGTTGTTGGCTAAAAGCTGAGTTGTCTCTTGGCTCAACTAGTTTTGGGTTGCTATAAGTTCTCTCATGTTGTCCTCTTGGTTGTTGTTGTTGTTGTCATCAACCTTGATGTTGGTGTCTCGTGGAGTAGTCATCTGTTTGGGTTGGATTGGGATTAGAATAGGCCGAATATTTCTAAGTAAGGATTCTAACCACACACATCAGAATTCACACAAGCAATGTGCAAGCAATCACAACCAACTTTTCACTCAAACAACTTTTCACTCAAATAATGAAGTTCAAACACATTTTTAGGCAACAAAAATATTTTTGTTACACCACATAAGTTGGTGTGTTTGACTTAACTAGATATGGTGGTCCATCTATATGGTTCACTTGTGATCTTTCCATCCTTCTTGGTTGATTCTTCTTGCATGAGATCATGGTTTCTTTGGGAAAAACTCTTTGTCACAAAACTCCAAAGGTGATGATGGCTCCTTCTAAGTTGTGTTTCCTTAGTCTTCAAGTCTTGAGCAATATTTCTTGTCTCACTTGTAGTCCTTAGTGCTATCCAAGGTTGAAGTCCTTGGTGAAAATGCTGAAGATGTTGAAGTCATTAGAGTTGAAGATGTTGAAGTCATTAGAGTTGATGGAGTCCTTTGCACATGGTGAAGTCTTTGGCCATGGGGTAGGTTTTTCCATCAAGTTGAATTAGAAGAGATGTAGAGTTGAAACCAAAATGGTTGAGGAAAGAGTTTACAAGATTGTTTGTAAATAAATTTTGGAAAAAAATACAACTCCTATTTTTTTCTAAGGGGTTTTGTCCAATCCTAGGGTTACAAATCCTACAGGCAACACAATGCTCTGATACCATCTGTAAAAGATCCCTCCTTTGTAAAGGAAAAGGATCCCTGTGATTGCAATGCTAGTCCCTGGATCAATAGCTAGCATCCACAGTTAAGATGTAATATCAAGAAACAAAGGTCATAATACAACTTTATAACCAGGAATAACATAATTTATTACATCTTACATAGCTCATTTGGCTATTACAATACATTGCAGCAGAATATCTATAAGCATGGGGTCCTTCATCTTCAAAGTGCCATAGGCAGACATGTTGGTTGTAGACTTTGTAATCCTAATCAACACATTTCACTAAATCAATCAAACCTACAACATAACAAGTTACAGCCACAAAGGTCAATACATTTGAATTATATTGGCAAGTGATACTATGGTAGAGTAGTGGAGTCTATCATCTATATGCATTTGGCTAAGTAGTGTTGAGGCTTGCATTTCTCAAAATAGATTTTTCCTTATCATTTGAAAACACTAAGTTTTTGCTTGACAAAATCATTTTTCTCAATCAAAGATTGAAAATCCTTTAACCCTTGTTCATCCCACAAGTTTTTAACTTAGAAATTTGAATGATGAGATTCTTGATTGCTTCCATGTATTGATGCTCAAATTGTCCTTTACCAGGGACATGGCTAAGTACTTAGATTTTACACTCTGCAGAGGTGGTGCACTTTTCCCACAAGACTTGGTTTCCCAAGACAAGATCTTTCAGAAGCCTTCCCTTAGACCAAAATGGACGCGTTCCATCCTATCAAAACTCTACCACCCACTGTCCATATGGCTAAGTTCTTGCAACCTATATGATCATGGCAGAGCCCATATTGCCAAGTGGTTGCACTTGAAGCTTCTCAACATTTGACATCTCAAATCTCTTTGTTCCTGGGTGGCCATCCACAAGTGAGATACACAAGGTCAACCATAAACATGGGCCTTGTGAACCACTCAACCAAAAACCACCAAGCAAGTCCCATTCCACCCAGGTGATTCATTAACTCAGTTGTTTTATTAAACAAAATCACAAGTCCTTAGACTTAGAAATTTTTCCATAGTGTGAATATATATTCCACCCTTGTTTTCTATTAGCTAAGCTAAGCTTGATAGTAGTAGGAATCTCAACTTAGGAAATGTTTCACTAAGGTTTCATCTACTAGGTTTTTCTATAGCAAGGTTTATACTTAGCAAAATTCCATGCAAGTTTTACTTAGAAAAATCACTAATGCATAGTGAAAGTAATGGGACAAAAGTATGAAGCATCACTTGCGTTTTTGGAACAGGGTATAAGTTCACTCCTTGTCCTTGCAACAATCACACTCTTCAAGTCACTACAATTCAATCAAACAAGGCACAAACTCAATCTACCAATCAAGCAAAACATCACATAAAATAATAAAACAAACAACACATGCAAGCATGCAAAAAGGGTTGTTTTATTTGTAAAAGTGGTTTCTAATGGGTCATAAACATTTGAAAACACCTATTGGTCAATTTATAAGGTGGCAAAGTCATTTGCAAAAGATTTCACTTTACAAACCATTTTCAAAACAAAGTATCATTTTATGTGGTGTAGAAATATTTTTACTAAGGCATTAATCCATAGGGTTCACCAAATATGTTTTCAAACCATAAAACTTGGTGTTTGGGGTCAGAGAGTTTAAAACAAAACATTTTCCAAAGGTTTTCTTCCAAAACCAATTTTAATAAATAAACCACATTTCTATTTGACTAGAAATGGTTTTCAATCAAAGAATCATTATTTTGTTTCACCAAATTCTTTTTTTTTTTAATCCACAGAGTGTTTCCTATGGTTAGTAGGTTCAAAATACACCATTTTCCAAAGATTTTATCCCCAAAATCATTTTTAAACAATTTTCACATCCTTAATAAGCATACAAATGTTTCTGCAAAAACAACCATTTTTCCAGAAGCTTTTTACTAAATAAAAGGCATGGTTGGCTAGGGCTTGTCTTGGTGATTCCAATGATATAAAGTTTGCAAAATTTGGACGTGTGGTTTAAAAGTTACAAGGGTTTCGAAATGGCATCTAAATCTGATTTCAAATTCTATTTTAAAACATCCAGTGACACGCGGCCTACTCTCATTCGTCGATACCGCTTTGCTCGGATCGCACAGCTGCAGCCGTTGGATCTAAACAGATCGCGTGGCCCAGAACGCGTACCCCTTCGCTGTTAAGTGATTCTATCCTATCCACCAGATCGGGATCGGACGGCTCCTGTGATCTCGACCCTAAACGAGCGGCGCTGCGGCGGTGGCTGGCGGCGAAGCGGCCAGACGGTGGCGGCGCCGGCGAAACAGGAAGCGAGGGAGGATGGGAAGGTGCTCACCGAGATCGTAGAAGGCTGGGGAAGCTCAACGTGTTGGTTGCATACGGAGGGGAGCACTAGAGCGGGCTTGATTGCTCGCCGGAGTTCCTGCTGGCGTCGGGTTCGCTCGGGCGTCGTCGGAGACGGGGCTACGGTGCACGCTAGGACAAATGGGAGACAGGGTTAGACGCGCAAGGCTATGGCGACGATGTGTGCGTGAAGGAGAGGGCGCGGGGTGGTCGTAAACTACCTGTGGGGCTCGTCGGAGATGAACCAGACACGGCGGCGGCGGTTGTTGTCGCTGCCGACGCTCAGGGGCGCGCGCGAGCGAGCTGCGGCTGCAGAAAGGTTCGCAGGGTGATGGTGATCTCAGCTACGAGCTCGAGGAGGCAAGAGGTGGCGTGAGCTGGCCGGAACCATCGCCGGAGCATCGTCGGACAGTGGCGGTGGTTGAGCAGAATTCGACAGCCTGGGGGCGTGTCGAGGTGGGGCGACAGAGGGGAAGTGGAGAGGAGGGACAGGCGCTTTAACGTGCGTGGTCGCAGCGAGATTATGGAGCGGCATTAAGTCGTAATCAAGCGAAGAATCAAACGGCAGAACGGCAGCGGCGTCTGGGGGGAGGAACAGGTCGTGGGTGTAGACGATGAACAGAAGGGGTGGGGCATACCTGTCAGCGAGAAAGGAAGTGAGAGGAAGGGGTCCACTTGTCAGCGTCCTCGCGGGTTGCTTCTGCGGTGAAGAAAACGGTTCGGGGGCGAGGGAACAGGTGGGCTGGACTGGGCTGTTGGGCTGGCCGGCTAGGCTGGTCCTTTTTCATATTTTTTTTTGTCTGATTGATTTATCCTTTTCTATTTCTATTTACTGATTTAAAAATTCAAGCAAACAAATCAACAACCAAAATAATTCAAACACATTCACCACACTTGTAATTGAATTTGGTTCTATTTAACATCACAAAACCAAAGTCCAATAATAAAATATTATTTTTATTTTAGAGTCCATTTATAATTAAATAAAATGGACACTAGTTAATAAATCAAATGGGTTTTAATTTATTTAAAAACTCCATTTGAAATCTAAATATTTTCAAAACCAAATCAGTAGGTTTTATTTGAAAATAAAAGATACTTGGAAAAATTGTTTAAAACCAAATAACATTTTTAGTTTAGGGTCCATTAATAATTAAATAAAATGGGCCTTAGTTATTAAATCAAATAGGATTTGTTTTATTAAAATCTTTATTTTGAAATCTAAAATCAAACCAAACACTTCAGTAGGTTTTAATTGAAAATATAAATTGCTTGGAAAACTTATTTAAAATATAAAAAATAAATTTTTGTGTTTATTTAAAACAGTAAAACCTTTTTATTTTTTTAATAAACTTGGATATTAAATCCTTATTATTTTATTTAAATATACCTTTACTATTTTTTTTTATCAAAACAAAATTTTTTATTTCAAAAGCTTGGCCAAGGTTTAATTTGGCTCTATAAAATAATCTTTATTTTTAAATCCACCTTTTCTTCTGAAAACCAAAACCTTTTATTAAGAGATCCAAAATAGTAATTTTTAAATATTTAATATTTTCTTTATTAATTTGTTTTATCTTTTTAAATCCCTTTAAGATTTATTTGTTCAAAATAGGTTTGAAGGTTTCCAATTGGAATCAAAAAGTTTCTTCTAACCCTAAAAATCAACAAAGTTTTATTTTATTCATTTATTTTTCACATTACAAGATTTGGAAAATCTTGGGATGTGACAATTGGGGAAGGAGTTGACTCTTACTGGATGATGGATAAAGACCTAGAAAGAAAGGTCAATGACATTGACGGTAGAGTGCAACTCCTAACCAAAATTATTATGGAGATGGCTGATGACAGGAATACTCTAAGCAAGATAATCACTGAGCTGCATGACGGAGTTTTGGAGATGTCCATCCGATTTGCATGTATTACTTATGCCTGTAATCTCAAGGCGGATGAAGAGGAGGGATAAGCTTCATTCCTAAGAAGGAGTAAGAAAACGTAAGGAATTATTTGATCTACCCGGTTTGATCCCAAGCTTGGGGGATCTGTGAGAGCCTTGTAATATATCTTATAATTTTAGCATGTTTACTTTTCTGCATACATTTAGACTATAGTTCAAGAATTTGCATTAGTTTTATCAACTTCAAGTTCCCTTTGTTCTAGAGATAATTCATATCCATTGGGTTGCGAGACTTTATGATATCTGAAGTATCTTATGATTCATGATTATTATATTCGATGATTGAACTAGGTTGAGTGTTATGATACTTGTACATCTGTCATGATTTTAGGGACTTCGACACCAATAAGATTATTGATTAGGCTATGATAAGAATTCTGGTAGCATATTATAATTAAGAGTTTTCTTTGTAGCCATCAAAGTAGTGAGCATGATCAAATAGCTGCACTAAAAAAGGGAAAAGAATAAAAGAATAAAATATATATGCATAGATAGACGAAATTTGAAGGAAGCAAAAAGAGAGAGCAAGTATCAAAAGAATAAAGAATAGAAGAAAAGAAGAATGATCATGGATCTTCATTACTAAACCAAGTGCTCAACACTTCTAACCTCAATGATTATATGATATGTTAAATCACTAGAAGCTTCTTATAATTTCTCTAATACTAGATAAGGTGTGGAAGCCTCTAAGTCATGTAATGTGAAGGGTATGATAATACCCTCGACGCTTCTTTACATCTGATGTTGTATTCCTGATTCAATTTTTTTACTCATTTATTGTAACGACTCGTGTCTCATGAACATGATGATCTTGTCCATAAGCCACCATCTTGCTCGGGGACGAGCAAGAGCCTAGCTTGGGGGAGTTGATGAGTCCAAAATTGAAGCATATATAGCTTTTGTATTTGCATCAATAGAGTAGGGATCTTTGTATTTCACTGCGTTCATGCGCACTTTTTGTCTTTATTTCAACAGGATCCCGAATCATTAAGTCTATTATGAACATATCAATTAGAGCTGTCATATTATACTATAATAGGATATTTTTAAGTGATAAAAGTTATTTTATGGATTTACCTTCACATCTGGGAAATTACCAAACGAGAGGAGGCAATCAGTGCTGATAACGAACAGCGGTATGGGCGTAGCCCGCCCGTACCAGGCGCCATCGGGTTCGCCTCATCAAATACTTTCTCCTGGCAAAGACGGGAGGGGGATCCGACATACACACCCACCAGAAACCATGAAAACCCACATCTGAAAGGGATCTGAAGGAGGGACTTGGATGGGGAGAAATCCTTGCTGATCCATGGATCATTGGAGGACAACACATCATCCCCTTCATCATCAACCGCTGCATATACATCTCCACCATTACCCCCCATCCTTCATCCATTAGATCTTGTTGTAATTCCAGGTTCAATTGTGGTTTGCACTAGATCTATTTTAGTACTTCCATCCATCCATTTGATTATGATGATGTTTTTGATTGCTTCCATGTGTGAGTAGTTCCTTTGTTCTTGGGGAGATGGAGAAACCCTAGAACTATTATGAATTTTCAATAAAGATGATATATTTTTGTGTCCATATGATTTGTCGCTCTATAATGGATTTATGATTTGTGTTTGATCTCTGTCTTTAGATGGTATGTGAAAGTCGACCACATACCATTTTCCCTAGGGACTAAAGAGAGGGAGAAATCCTTTGGACGTGCTTTAGGATCGTACCCGGAATGGCCTCATGACAGATTGGCGCCGGCTCGTGAACTACGCGGTCAAAGGTGGAATAAAGAGGGACTCCCTAAGCTAATTACTATATCCATGGGGAAACCCTTAATTGTGGTGGTTTGTATGGGTGACTGCTCTCAGGCATCGTAGTGGTTATTTAGAGGTGACATCACTCTTGGCTCAACAAAGTGGTTTCCTACGAGCCTTGTAGTGAACATCTTATTATGGAGCTCTCTCCACACATTCCATGACAAGAACTATGTTATCTTAAATTATTAATAATGCCAACACCATGCTAGAGGAGTATCCTACATCCCCGAGAATGTTTTAGCCCAATTAAATTTCGCCATGCTTTCATACAGTCTTATTACTTGCTTTCTTTTAATTGTTTTAATTACTTTTCTGCACACAACCAAAAACTTTCAAACACTCATTACTTGAGATCAAAGGCAACTTACAAGTATCCTTTGGTAGATAGTGACGAGGGGCATTAAGACCTTTACAAATAGCTCTATGTGGGTTCGATATCTTTACTTCGAAACTAGCTAAAATTGATCTGTGCACTTGCAGTCATCAGCCACATACACCAGAGATTCCGGACAATCTTCGGCCTGTCTCCGGACCACTCATCATACTGTCCATGGTGAAAGTACCGACTTTGAATCGACTAGAGGGGGGTGAGTAGACGACTACAAATTTTTAATTAGTTACTCGATTTTAGGCTTGCAAGTAGAAAGATTCTATAGATATGTAGCTAGGTGTACAGCCTATATGCTAGAGAACTAAACAACAAGCAACGAACAGTAAAGAGCAAGAAGTAAACGTAGGGAACGAGATAACCGGAGCAGGGACACGGAGATGTAGTTCCCATAGTTCACTCCCAAGGGAGCTACGTCTATGTTGGAGAGGTGTCGGGTGATACGTCCAAAACGTATCTACTTTTCTGAACACTTTTGCTATTGTTTCTCCTCTAAACTTGTGTGATTTGGATACAACTAACACGGACTCACGTTGTTTTTAGTAGACTTACCTTGGTGTCTAGTTTTGTGTAGAAAATCAACTATCAGGAAAAATCCCAGAAAATATACCAAAAATTATATTTCACCAGAAGATCGACGGAGCCAGAAGACGAAACGGAGTGGATGCCTGGGGGGCCCACACCCTGCTAGGCGCAGGTGGGCCCTGCCCGCGCCTAGGGGGTGCGGCCACCCCATGCACCCCCTCGGTCTCCCTCTGCGCCTATAAGTTACCCCTAAAAACCGAGGGGGGTTCAATGTTTTCCAGAAAAGAGTTCCGCTGCGCCGTCACCACCAGAGACAAGATTTGGAACCAGAAACTCCGTTCTGGCACCCTGCCGGGACGGGGAATTTGGGGAGGATCATCGCCATCGTCATCACCAATGCCTCTCCATCAACCATCAATGTTTCCCTCATCCATGAGCGAGTAATCCCCCGCTGTAGGCTCTAGGGATGGTAGGTATTGGATGAGTTCTATCATGTAATCGAATAAGATTATTAGGGCATAGTAACTAGTATATCTATTAGTGCTATTTGACTTTGTTGCAACTTGTTGTGCTTAATGCTTGTCACTAGGGCCCGAGTTCCATAATCTCAGATCTGAACTTATTATTGAATCATTATGATAGTATTGTTTGCGATATTACCTGCAAGTTGTGTACACATATCATTGTTCGGATCCAAAGGCCCCAAAGTGACAGAAATTGGGACAACCAGAGGGGATGGCTATGATGTGAGGATCACATGTGTTCACGGTGTGTTAATTCTTTGCTCCGATGCTCTATTAAAAGGAGCACCTTAATTGCTAGTAGTTCCCTAGAGGCCCCGCTACCACGGGCTGGCTGGACAGAAGATGTTGTGCAAGTTCTCATTGCGAGCACATATGACTATATATGGAGCACATGCCTAGGATTGTTTAGTACTTGGATGCTTGTTATTATTTATCTACAATGCCCTAGATCTTGAAGTTACATGTTTAGACTCGTCCATGGAACGCCCGTCCATCCATCCCTATGCCTACCACACTCGAATCCCATTGTTTACTGTTACTATTGCTCTTGTTCTACTGTTGTTGTTGCTACTACAAACTGTTGCTACTGATAAACTTCTGTGAGCAAGAACTATTTTCAGGTGCATCTGAACTGGCAACCAGTTGTTAAGGCTTGCAAGTATTCTTTGGCTCCCCGTGTGTCGAATCAATAAATTGGGTAATACTACCGGTGAAGACTATTGCGATCCCCTATACTTGTGGGTCATCAAGACTATTTTCTGACGTTGTTGCCGGGGAGCATAGCTTTATTTGTAAGTTCACTTGGATCTATTATTTTTTACTGCTACTCCTTTCATCATGGGGAAGTCTCGTGATGGAAAGTTCCCTATTTTACCATCCACTACAAGAAGAGGTACAGTCCTAAACACCTCAGCTGCTCTTGATTCAATGTTTGTTATGAGTAAGCTTGTTACACCACCACCACATACACATGCTACACACACTGCTACTACTGCTGAGTCTGAAACTGCTTTTGATACTCATGATGTTACTTCTACTGTGCTTGATGCGAGCGGTTCATTAGGTCCTTTTCTAGATGCTACTATGACTAGTCTAGGGAATACCGAAACTCCTAGTGAAGACACTGTTACACCTGTTAGCTCACCTGAGGCTAGTGAGAGTTATGATATTAATGATGGTTATATTGAGTTCACTGATGAATTTGTTGAAGAGTGTCGAAACACACTAGGTACTAGTGCTATTAAGAGTCTCCTTTCTAGACGCACCATTATTCCTAAGTTTTCCTATGATCCTAAGTTTGCCACTTCTCCCATAGATATTAAAGATAAAGATTATGATTTCTCTCTTGATTTATATTATTTAGATATTGTTGAGAAAGAACCTTTTTGTGGGACTGAAAATGAGAGTGATGTGGCTCATATGAATGAGCTTTCTACTATGAGTGCTTTACTCTCTAATGATTTTAAGATGCGCAAGTACCTTGTTGCTAAGATCTTCCCTTTTTCGATAAAACGAGAAGCTAGGGCTTGGTTTAATAGATTACCTCCTGGTTCCATTGATAGCCCTTATTGCTTGATTGCTTATTTATTCCAGAAATATTTTCGTCCTAGTGCTAGACATGCTGCTTTGTAGAGACTTTTTGATTTTAAACAGGGAGAAGAAGAGAAATTGCCTAAGTCATGGACAAGGTTCTGTGCCGTGATTCATGCATATCCTGGATGTCCATTGCCTAAGAATGAGTTGCTTGATATTTATTATAATGGACTAACTGATGATTCTAGGACATACCTAGATAGCTTTGCTGATTGTGTTTTCAGGAGAAGAACTCCTACAGATGCTGAAGAATTAATGGCTAATATAAGCAAGAATTATGATGATTGGACTTCAACTGAGTTGAATACACTTGAGCCTATTATTCCCAAACCAGATATTCCCGAACCAGTTCCAACACCAACACCAAATAAGAGGGGAGTTATTGCATTAAATGATGAAGTGATGAAGAAAGCTAAGAAGTGTCTAAAGGAGAAAGGTATTAGAGCTGAAGATGTGAAGAATCTACCTCCTATAGAAGAATTATGTAAGCAAATGCCCCACTCATCCACTATTGAGGTACATTCTCTCCAACACTTTGATGAAGGTGATATTCCTTATGGTAAGCCTCCTGATCAATGTTTAGAGGAACTTGACATTTTTATTGTTAAGCAAGGTAATTTTAATAAACAAGTTCAGAATCATTTATTGGAGAACTCTAGCGCTATTAAAGAGTTGAAAGATATTGTGGAAAGAACTTCTAATGATATTAAAATGCTTTGTAAACACTTTCAAATGGTTCAAACCCAACTTGATCAACTTTCTAAGGTACAAAAGGATATGCTAGTTAATGCCTCAGGAGATAAACATGCTTACGGAATTAGAACTAGGAGTGGTATAGCTACCCAAGATCCTTTATATCCTGAAGGACACCCTAAAATAATTGAGTAGGATTCTCAACAAGGTGAGAGTAGTGGTAGTCCTCGTAAGAGAAAGAAAAAGAAATACAAGATAGTTGAGGAACCACTTGAACCTGCTGTAGATCCTAATAGTATATATGTCTCCGATGCTGAAACTGAGAGTGGTAATGATAAAAATGATGCTCCTGATAAGGAGGAAGTTGAGGAAGAACCTCAGAAGCACACTAAGAACACTAGGTACACAAAAGAAGATTTTATTGCTAATAAACATGGTAAAGAGAGAGAACCCTGGGTGCAGAAACCTATGCCTTTTCCAGGTAAGAAACACTAGTCAAAGGAGGAAGAACACTACAACAAGTTTTGTGAGTGGATGAAGCCTTTATTTTTGCAAATTCCTTTGACTGATGCTATTAATTTGCCTCCTTATTCAAAGTATATGAAGGATATTGTCTCTAATAAAAGGAAGATTCCTAATGAGGAGATTTCTACTCTGCTTGCTAATTATTCCTACAATGGTAAGGTTCCAAAGAAACTTGGTTATCCAGGTATACCAACTATTCCTTGCTCTATTAAGAAAAATTATGTTAGAACTGCTTTATGTGATTTGGGAGCTGGAGTTAGTGTTATGCCTTTTTCTCTCCACAAGAGACTCCAGCTAGAAAAGTTGATACCAACTGATATATCTTTGCAAATGGCTGATAAGTCAACTACTATTCCTGTTAGTATTTGTGAGGATGTTCCTGTGCAAGTGGCTCATAATTGCTTGGTTCTAACTGATTTGTTGTGCTTGAGATGTCTGAGGATGATAATATGTCTATTATTCTTGGGCGACCTTTTCTTAATACTGCAAGTGTTGTCATCAATTGTAATCAAGGAAAAGTAACATTCAATATTAATGACAAAGAGCATACTGTCTATTGCCCCAAGAAGGTTTCTCAGAGCTATTGCCTGAATTCCATTGAAAATATTGAGAGCATCAAGGTTGGAGAAATATATTGTCCCATTCCACAAGAAAATTTTGAAACTATTATGATTGGGCCGTTGCTATCAAGCTTGAGGTAACATAATCACTTTATGGAATACAAAGTTTTGTTTCATATAAGATTGTTTTGGTAACAAGACTTGATCAACCTTGTTAACAAAAGGATTTTAATGAACAAAATAATGTTTTCACTATGGTTATACTTGCTTTCTTTTACTTTTCTCCTTCCTAGTCTTTGCTTTTGCTCTTGTTAGCTAGTTTTTTGCTTGTGAGAGTGTCTTAGAACTTCTGTAGTTTGGCTTTTGTTTGCTTTTGCTTCTTCTGAAAAAACTATTTCTGCGATAAAATCAATTTTCATACCCTGAAAATTGGCCAAAAAATAAAGTTTCCCGAAAAATACCAGAAAATTCAAAATACTTTTTTCCTCGAAAAAAGGGCAGAGGGACACCTGGAGTGACCCAGGGGGCCACCCCAGGTGCCCACACCCTAGGTAGGCACGGCCTTCCTATGGGTGGCGCCTTGGGGGGTTTGGCCCACCTGGTCCCCTCCAAGGTGCCCCCTCACATCCATCTTCTTTCTCTCTCCCGAAACACACCAGAAAACTTGCTCAAGCTCGAGTTCCTGTTGTTCTTGCTTGTGATTTTCGATCTCCTTGCTCAGCCCATCTTTGCTACTGATTTTTGGAGCGATTGCTCCTTGGTATGTGCCTCCTCCACTTGTCCAATTATATTTGTGATTGGTAGATTGTATCTTGTGTATTTTGTTGCTATAGGTGTCAGGTTGTGTGAGCTTGCATGCTTGTTCTATTCTTAGAAACTTCATTTTGATGCATGTGTAGCCCTCTAGCAAGTTCCTATAGTACTTTCTCATCATTTCTCAACTTGGAAATCACTTGGTTTGATGTTTGTCTAAACATTTCAGAAATAAAGAGGTCATGGACAATCACACATTTGGTGAATTATTTGAGAGTGATACAACTAGAAGGGCAAGGCCTTCGAGATCATCTGTAAGGTTCCCAACCTTTAATAAGGTAGAGATCCCTGTGTTTACAATGCTAGTCTTTGGATCAATAGCTAGTATCCACGGTTAAGATGTAATATCAAGAAACAAAGGTCATTATACAATTTTATAACCAGGAATAACATAATTTATTACATCTTACATAGATCATTTGGCTATCTCATTACAATGCAGCCGAATATAACAATAGCATGGGGTCCTTCATCTTCAAAGTTCCACAGGCAGACATGTTGGTTGTAGACTTGTAATCCTAATTAACACACTTTACTAACATCAAACAAACCTGCAACATTATAAGTTACAGCCACAAGGGTCAATACATTTGAATTGTATTGGCAAGTTTCACTACTATGTAGAAATAAGTGGAACCTATCATTACATGCATATTTGGCTAAGTAGGGTTTAGGCTCATTTGCAAAAAGCAATATAGTTTTATCCTATCTTTTCAAAATAGTTTTGATCTTTTGAAAATCTTTCTGAACTCCTTGGAAAAACTCCAAGTGTTTCTAATCCCTTGTTGTCACCATCAAGTTTTACTTTGAGAAATTGGAATGTCGAGATCTTCCATAGCTTCAGGCCTTAGTTGCTCAGAATTGTCCATAACCGGGGACACGGCTAAGTACTTAGAATTTTGATCTTTTGCTGAAGTTGTACACTTTACCCACATGACACAATCTCGTCTTGATGCCACCAGTGGCCGTTGGATAGGTACTCACCAAAATGGAGTACTGGCAGATCGAGAATGTGACAAAGTCTTTCCATAGGAGTCCTCCCAATACACAATGCTAGCTTTTCTACCAGGCACCAATGTAGGGATATATTTCCCTTACACAATTCTAGTTAACCTGAAGATGCCAATGCATGGGTCTTCCACTATGTAGTTGACTAAGCCAGAGCCCATTTAGCATGTGGCTGTACACGGAAGCAACTGTACGAGAAACATGTTCAATCTCTAAGTCCCTGGGTGGTTTTCTTCTAGTGCACATACAAAAAGATAGCCATATAAACATGGTTCCCTTTGTTGCCACCTTGTCCAAAACTTGAGTATCCTTTTCCACCCAGGTGGTTCATTGAGTACTTGTTTTATTATATAAAACATATATCTTTCCAACACTTCATATAATCATGTCATGTATCCCATCCCAAATATATAGCAGGGCTAAGCTTACTACAACTACAATGTTTTCACTAAATAAGATATAAGGGAATCCTATTAGGATTTAGCATAGCATAAAATATAGTAGTCCTTATCATGCATGTTACAAAAATCCACTAAGTGTAATGAAAATAGTAGGACATGGATGATAGTGTCACTTGCCTTTTTAGTAGATAATGTTGGTTCACTTCTTGATCTTGCAAATATCACACTCTTCTAACTTCACTACAATTCAATCAAGCAAACACATTTTCAAACCAACATTCAAACAATGTATCACACATAAAATAATAGAAACAAGGCAATGCATGCAAGCATGCAAAAGATGATTTTATTTATAAAAGTGGTTTCTATTAGGCTCTAACCATTTTAAAGTTCAAAGTGGTCATTTACTAAAGTGGTAAAACCATTTGCAAAAGGTTTCATCTCATAAACCAATTTCATGCTAAAGTGATATTTTATGTTGTTGAAAATATCTTTTAGCAAGGTAATAACTTTATATGGTTCATCAAATATGTTCCTAAATCACAAACTTGGTGTTTAGAGTCAGAAGGTTTGAATCAAATCATTTCCCAAAGGCTTTACTCAAAAATCATTTCTAAACCATAAACAATATTTTTATTTGACTAGAAATGTGCTAATTCAAATATTTGCTCCTTAACTTCACAAAATACATTTTTAAATCCATAAGTTGGTTCCTATGGTCAGTAGATTCAATACAAACCATTTAGCAAAGATTTCACCTTAAAAATATATCTAGAACAACTTTTATATTCAAACTATGCCTACACATGTTTCTGAAAATTCAACCAATTTTCCAGAACAAAAACATTAAACAAAGTGCATGGTTGCAAAGTACTTGTCCTGCTGATTCCATTTATATAAAATTTGCAAAATTTGGATGTGTAGAATTAAAGTTATGAATTTTGCAAGTTTGCAAATCTAATAGAACAAAATTTCTGTTTTAATTCATCTCTGAACAGGTGGCGCTATTCTATTGGACGGTACCGCTTCGGCTGGATCGCGCTCTGCGGGCTGTTGGATTTAAAACACATCGCACGGCTCAGATCGCACCATACCCCTTCGTTAAATTATTCTATCGTAGCCACCCGATTGAAATCTAACGGTGTACAGCAGCTCGACCAGGAACGGGTGGTGCTGGCGCGGCGGCGAGCGGCGGAGCGCTCTGTCTGGGGTGGTCCAGTCATTCTAGGAAGCGAGGGAAGGGGAGGAGAGGCTCACCGTGCTTGCAGGAGTGAGGCGATTCTCAAGGCGTGGTCGGTTCATCGAGGGGCACACAGGAACGGGGTGGATTGCTCGCCGGAGTTGTGTTCACCGTCGGGTCCGTCTGGTCGTCGTCGGAGGCGGGGTTTGAGGGCGTGCTAAGGCAATATAAAGGCATGGTTAGACGCGGGCGAGTGTGGGGATACAGGAGCATCATCGGAAGGGTTCAGGGCGGTCTGTGCTTACCAGGGAGGTTCGCCGGAGTTGTGGCAGACGACGGTGGTGCTCGGTGTCGAGGTTGCCGACGCTAGGGGACGCGCGCGGGTGAGTGGAGCACACGGGAAGGTGCGCACGGGACTGGGGAATAAGCTTGTGTGCTCTGGGAGGCGAGGGGCGGTTGCAGTTCGCCGGAATTGACCGGAGAATTTCGTCGGGGCAGAGAGGTTCGAGCTCGCGATTCTCGCAGCATGGAGCTAGAGAGGAGGTGGTGTCTGGGGGAAATGTAAGAGGGGAGGGAGGTGTATAAGGGAGCGTCATTGATATCGACATTTACTCGCGCATTCACTCGAATTTACAAGGATTAACAAGCGGCAGAAACGGCGAGTGCGAGGGGGAAACGGACGGCGTGGGTGAAGACGAAGACTGACAGCGCGGGGCCGCGTTGTCTGTGAGAGAGAGGAAGATGGAGTGGGGTCTGCTGGTCAGTGACCATGCGGGTGTGTTACTGAGTGAAAACGATTCGCGAGTGGGGGTGAGCAGGTGGGCTGCGAGTGGGCTGGACTAGGCCTTCTGGCTGGGCTGCTTTGTTTTCTCTTTTTTTTATACAAACCTTTTTCTTTTTCTGTTTTGAATTTCTTTTTTGATTTTATTTCAAAAAATTCAAACTCCATTTGAATTCAAACCACCACCAAACTTTTGGGTATAATTCAATTCTGTTTATCAACATAATCCAAAGTCCAAAATAAAATAATTATTTTTAGGGTTCATTATTTATTTAAAAAATAAATAAATAAATAGGCTTTAGTCTTTATTTCAAATAGGATTTAAATATTTTTAAAACTATATTTGACTTTATAAATTCCTGCAAAAATCTTTTCAGTAGGTTTTATCTGAATACTAAAACACCTTGAAATAAAATACTTTATTAAGTTTTTAATGATCATTCAAAATAGGAAAAAGTCTATACTTGAATGAAATTTGGATATAAATAAATCCTCATGGTTTTATTTAAATAAACCTTTACTATTTTTTATCAAAAAAAGATATTTTAAAAGCTTGGCCAAGATTAAATTTGACTCTTTAAAATAGTCCTATTTATATTTCTACCTTTGCTTTTGAAAACCATATCTTTTTATTAAAAGATCCAAAAATGGGGATTCCAACTATTATAACTTTATTTATTATTTGTTTATCTTTTTAAATCCCTTTAGGATTTTATTTGATCAAAATAGGTTTTGATGTTTCCAATTGGAATCAAAAAGTTTCTTCTCACCCTAAATTTCAACAATTATTTATTTTGTTTATTTATTTTTCACATTTCAAAATTTGGAAAATTTTGGGATGTGACATCATCATCCCGTTCTAGGCCCTCATATAATGAGGATCTCATCACTCCGCGATTTGGCGACGAGGGAGATGCGGGGGATGCACACCCCTCCACCTTTCCTTGCCACACCTTTTTTGCGGGCTGCTGGGATTCTTGGTGATTTTATGACCTTGGTTCGAAGGGTTGGACTAACAAGACTTATGCAGGATGAGAGCGTGCAATATGCTACGCTCACTAAAACATTTGTGGAGATCTTCTCCTTTACTAACAACATGTTTAATCCAGATGTTTCTTTCAAAATTTATGGCAGGTCTTACCATATGACATTGAAGAAATTTTTTGAGGCTCTGGGACTTGGTATAGCTGGGTCAGCAAACAAGATTCTAGCTCAACCCATTGATTTTTTGGAGCTCTATCACATAATAACCAATGGTGATAATCGTAGATCTCAACGGGGAAAGATAAGAAACATTCAGCTTCCATCCATCAGGTACTTCACTTACTATCTTGCCACTAGTTTTCTTGGTAGGGAGAACACTAGTAATATTTCTAGCTATCATTTGGCTTTCTTAGCTGTTGCGCTCAATAATGAAACTAAGTATAATATTGGTTCTCTCATTGCCCGTCGCTTAACTGCTAAGGGACCCATTTATGGGGGAATTATTGCTACGTGTGTTGCTACTGCCTTGGACATTGCTATTGATTCAAATGATACAGTTTTGGCTCCTCAGAGGATTGATCTTTATGCCATGAAGGCGCACCACTCTGTCACTAATGGCTCTACCCTTGAGAACTTGGTTTATAAAAAAAATTATTGAAGGGGAAGAGAGAGAGATCCCTCTACCCAAACCACTTTGTTCAGTATTTCTCAGGGACCTTTGTCACACTCCAAGGAGGAGATGGATGACAAGCTGCGCTCTCTTAGCTTCCATGGACACTATCAGGAGGAAGCACCCTCATATGACCCCGTTGTACACTACACAGGGGAGTCCTCGAGCTCGTACCAAGACGAGGGAGCCTCCTCGTCGTACTACGGAGGTGCACCTACTTGGGCACCATGGGATTGAGCCCCACTTAGGCCAAAAGCCTAAGCTTGGGGGCAGTTATACCGACATCACACTCATCTATATATCATGTTCGGTCGGTTCTTTGTATATCCGTTGTTTCGCTTTCTTTTTGGTTCTTGTTGCTGCTTTCTCAAAAACATGAAAATACCAAAAATATTTTCGTTGTTTCTCTTGGTTTGTTTCTTTTCTTTGGTTTGCCTTAAAAGAAAAATCCAAAAAGATTTTGCTTTTTTTGTTTATTTTGGTTAGCTTTTGCTTTGTTTGGTTTTTCTTTGTTTGCTTTCTTTAAAAAAATTGAAAACACCAAAAATATTTGTTGTTCTTCTTTGGTTTTGTGAGTTCTTTGCAGGGTTCAGCCGTCCTTAGTGGAGTTTGGTTTTATGTTATTATTCAAGTCACACAAGTGAAGGGCAATAATGAAGATTAAGACAACTTGAGGTGTGGTAAGAGGCTGGTAATGAACTCTATCTGTTTTCATTTTTGTACATATACTCATCATTGTGAGCATGCTTAGTCTATTCATGTAGGGTGTATGTTATTATGGATGCTTACTAGTTCTCGCTTTCTTGTGATTAGCTCCAGCTTGCTAATAGTTTGTAGCATGTCATATGAATGTTTGCTTGCATTGTTTTATTCATATTTTGGTATGATATTGTGGTATCCTCCTCTGAAATTTTCGTGTGAATCGACTTGGCACATGCTCACGCATGCATATGCCTAATCAATAGTCAGTAATCCTCGATGATTTATTTTGACTTAGAGTTCTTTTATCACTTTCATGCCATAATTAGTATTGTTTTATTTCAAGCATGATTATGACAGTTATTGCTCTCTCGTTTGTCACTCCCTCTCTATTGTTAGCCTTCACCTGCACTGAGTATGAGCTCTACCTGTGCTTCCAACTCCCCAAAACCAATATCGCCAACTGTGTCCACCATACCTACCTATTAGCATCAATTGCTACTTCAGTGCATATTCTATATGCCTTGTTTTATTCCAAATAAAATGTTTGACTGTTTTGAGAAAGTTAGTTAGTAAAGCTCTCACGAACTTGATGGAACACTTTATTCCTTGCATTTAATATTCCTGAACCATTGTGACTTGTCCATGAAAGTTATATGCTTGCAAATTATATGCTGGGAGTCAGCAGAACCGTGCTATCACGGGGAACGCCTTCAACACTTTTTGGATACATATCCAGTTGATACCTTGCTCTTTTGTTTGCCGATATCGTCGGTGTGAAATAAAAGAGGAGCTTGTGAGTTCATGGAGTCTATACATTGTGTTAGAGAAACGCCTGGGCCGCTAGCCTAAGTCATGCCTAATCATGGTGGAAACTTGCAACATCACCATAATGAGCATTTATGAAGCATCCTCAATAAAAAGCTATGCACATAGTAAAAAAATATCGCTAAGATGCTCATTGTCTGCTTGCCTTGTCATTTTAATCACGGGATAGCTCCTGTGTCATGTGCAAGGGGTACCCCGTTGGCGGTTCTCTATGATATGCATGTATGTACAATGACAAGAACTTGCAGGTAACCAAAGTGAGTAGCATGCGTAGCGGCCCTCGTACTCAAGGGACATGGGATTTCCAGTTTATGGTCTGTCAAGCATATAACTCAGACTGGACCTCACTTTCACTTTAACCACATGAAGATGCCTATGATAGGTGCAATGAGATCTCAAAGCTAATGAGTACCTTTCTTTCAGCATTTGGAAGCCTTTCAAACTTTTCAAACTGTTTTCACTTCCTTGTTGAGTCACCACTTATTCTATGACCACCTTCTTGAGAGCATAGTTGTCATTCTTGTGTTTGTTCCAAAACTTGGTTAATTATGGCATGACTTTGATGCTTGTATCTCTGATATCTTTATCTCTAGTCTTCACTTGAACTTTAGAGGTGCCTTGGAATTTATATTGTGCTCTACAAACAAAGGCAAGCGAGGTACCACTCTATCATACCTTATTATGAGCATTGCAATGTTGCTTATGTTTATGTTTCATGCTACTTATTATTATCGAGTTGGTTTCTCTTCATAGCTTGCAATGACTATTGAGTAGACTTAGATGCATATTCTTTATTATGAATGGTTTAAGCATCTACTCCTGTGCTGAGAATATATACATCATGTGAAGCAAATGTGTTCGTGAAAGCTCTTTTATCGCACTCAGTTTTCAACTGAATTGCTTGAGGATAAGCAATACGCTAAGCTTGGGGGAGTTGATACGTCCAAAACATAGATACTTTCCTGAACACTTTTGCTATTGTTTCTCCTCTAAACATGTGTGATTTGGATAAAATTAACACGGACTGACGTTGTTTTCAGCAGAATTACCTTGGTGTCTAGTTTTGTGCAGAAAATTGACTATCAGGAAAAATCCCGGAAAATATGCAAAAAATTATATTTCACCAGAAGATCCACGGATGCAGCCTAGGAGGGTGCGGCCACCCCAGGCACCCCCTCGGGCTCCCTCTGCGCCTATAAGTTACCCCTTGACCTAAAAACTGAGGGGGGTTCGACGTTTTCCAGAAAAGAGTACCGCTGCGCTGCCACCACCAGAGACAAGATTCGGAACCAGAAACTCCGTTCTGGCACCCTGCCGGGACGGGGAATTTAGGGATGGTCATCGCCATCGTCATCACCAACTCCTCTCCATCAACCATCAATGTTTCCCTCATCCATGAGTGAGTAATCCCCCATTGTAGGCTATGGGGATGGTAGGGATTGGATGAGTTCTATCATGTAACCGAATAAGATTGATAGGGCATAGTGCCTAGTATCTCTATTAGTGCTATTTGACTTTGTTGCAACTTGTTGTGCTTAATGCTTGTCACTAGGGCCCGAGTGCCATGATCTCAGATGAGAACTTATTATTGAATCATTATGATAGTATTGTTTGTGATCTTACCTGCAAGTTGTGTAAACATATCATTGTCCGGATCCAAAGGCCCCGAAGTGATAGAAATTGGGACAACCGGAGGGGATGGCTGTGATGTGAGGATCACATGTGTTCACAGAGTGTTAATGCTTTTGCTCCGATGCTCTATTAAAAGGAGCACCTTAATTGCCAGTAGTTCCCTAGAGGCCCCGCTGCCACGGGCTGGCTGGATAGAAGATGTTGTGCAAGTTCTCATTGCGAGCACATATGACTATATATGGAGCACATGCCTAGGATTGTTTAGTACTTGGATGCTTGTTATTATTTATCTGCAATGCCCTAGATCTTGAAGTTACATGTTTAGACTCATCCATGCAACGCCCGTCCATCCATCCCTATGCCTACCGCACTCAAATACCATTGTTTACTGTAACTGTTACTATTGCTCTTGTTCTACTATTGTTGTTGCTACTACAAATTGTTGCTACTGATAAACTTCTGTGAGCAAGAACTATTTCCAGGTGCAGCTGAATTAACAACTCAATTGTTAAGGCTTGCAAGTATTCTTTGGCTCCCCTTGTGTCGAATCAGTAAATTGGGTAATACTACCCGCGAAGATTATTGCGATCCCCTACACTTGTGGGCCATCATCGGGGCCACACAAGGTCACCCGAGCGCCACACAGGCCTCACCTTCTTCTCCGGTGAGCTCCCCCACAAAGGAGGCCTCACGATCCATGAACCAGTGACCTTGAAGGCGCCAACCTAAACCTTTACAACAAGGTTGAGGGGGAAGCTCCACAACTCAATTGGAGTCCCTCAACGATACCACGGAGCCTTACAACACATGCCCTTAGCTCCAAGGATGCCCTACACCATCTAGGGTTCCAAGAAACCCAAGAGTAACAAGATCCACAAAGGATAGGTGGGGGATCAAATCTTCTTTGGTGGAAGTGTAGAGCTAGGTCACCTCCCTCGCCTCTCAAAAGATCAAGAGATTTGAGTGGATAGAGAGAGAGAGAGAGATCTAGTGAGGTGAAGCTCTGGTATTAATGGAGGAGAGAGAAAATTGAAGAGTTAGGTAGGAGGAAGAAGGAGGGCGCCTTAAATAGGCTCCCTCCAAACTGAACCGTTGGACAGTTCGCGACCTCACCGGAAGTTCCGGTGGCTGGCCAGATGTTTTGCCCAGCATAGCACCAACGGTCATCAGGCCATTGACGCATGCTCCAAAAGCCTGGCCAGAAGTTCCGGTTAAACTTCCGATGCAAGTTCCGGCCCAAGTTCCGTCAAATAGAACACTTCCAAAAGGAAATGTACTGACTCTGAGCGGAACTTGGAGTGGAACAAGGGGCGGAACAACTAGGTCGCCAACATTGTCTGACCGGAAGCTCCAGCGCCTGGGCGGAAGTTCCGCTCAAGATCTCAAAGGAAGAAGCGACGGAAATTACTGATTGGAACTTCCGGTGCAACTTTCGGTGGAAGTTCTGGCAAATAGAACATATCAAAACAGAAGGTTCTGGGAGCTGGACGGAACTTCCAGCGGAAGTTGGATCGAAACTTAGTCCCAGATCCATCCCATAGAGAGCCCTGAGCGGAACTTCTGGCGCCTGGCCGGAAGTTTCGATCAGACAAAAATGCACCAACAGATCAGAACTTCGCTCTCTCGCTGATGAGTAGGATGCCTGTGGCGGTGCATATAAGGTTTTTGCAAAAACAAATGATTCCCCACAGCCTTCCGAGGCGGACCCCCTCTTGATAGTACGGCGATCTAAAGCAATAACATGAGAGAAAAAAACAAAAGGCCGCCGTCTTCACGAGATCCCAAAGAGAGCATCCACACACTTCATAGGAATCATCAAAAGCAATTAACCTGAAACTCAAGCACATGGTTAGATCACAAGTGGGATTGTCATCATCACCAAAATAGCAAGGGAAAATATAGTCCTTTCACTTGGGCATCATCTTTGATCCCCACCGGAGATTCGCGCCGAAACTCCGGTGCACACCACAAACTCCGGTCCTGGCACACCGGAGATTCCAGTCTGGATTTCCCATGAATCTTTTGTTTTGGCCAAGGATATTTCCAATATGTCACAGACTTTTTACTTTTTAGTAGATTAACCTGGCATCATTAGCACACAGTAAAATGATCCTCAAGTTGTTAACGAACACCAAAACTGATTAAGACAATAAATGTCCTTTCACTCTGCATTCTGGTAAAACACGGATATGCAAAGAAATGTTGAATTTTTTACATAGTGATGTATCGTATTTTCAACAAATAGTGGAAATATTTATTTCATTGTGGACTTTAGTGAATAGGTGCATTTACTTAATGAAAAGATGTTTTGAAACGATTTGAATTTTTCAAATGAGTTCAAAACAAAGTGGGATATAAAATTAACAAGAAAACAAAGCATTTTCGATTTGATCGATTGACTAAAGTATTTAAGTTAATTTTGAAATTAAAGGACTTGTGAAATCTGTTTCACAAATTATGATAATTGGACAAACTTATGATGTTGATATGTCTAGATATCATAATTATTTTGTATTATATACATATGCTCTAATATTATCTTCTGTCAGGGTTATAGTTATGGTTTAGAGTTAAAAGATCGAAATAAGCAAACACTCATTTGAAATACAAAGGAACATCTAAAGATTTGTGGAAACAACACCATAAGAGTCATGGCATGTTCGAGTTTCTAGAGGTTTCGATGATTCGAAATCGTGGCGAATAAACAAGTCCTTGTAGCGTATTCTTAGACAACTATGAATACAAGTTCCACAAAGGGCAAACCTTCTGTTGTCCTAAGTTGATGTGTCTTGATGAAGATACATGTGGAAGAAAGTAAAAGTTCAAAACAAGGTATTTGATCTTACCTCATGTTTGTTGAGTGGCGCAGCGAAATTTGTTTCGTGAAACCAAACTCTACAAATAGAGGAGAAAGTAATGATAATGATCAGAAAGTTTCAGCGAATACTTTTACTAAAGAAAGTAGGATTCTAGAATATATATTCTGCAAGCCAGCGGAATTATATTATTGATCCAGTTGTCATGTTATTTGAACAAGATATACCTACGAAATACAAAGAAGCGTGATGGACCTAAATGCGATAAATGACTAGGAGTCATAAGAATCCTATATTAATAAGTTACATTTAAGATTGAAAAGTAATATGTTACTAGATCTTATTAAGTAAAGATGTTTAGTTGGTATTTCTGAATGACTGCAAAGTCATAAGAAGGAAATGAAACTCAATGGAAAGACAAAAAGCTCGATTTGTCACAAAGCATGTTTGGAAAAATTCAAGGAGTTGACTAAAAATGTAGCAATGCTTGAGTCTATTGGATTAACACCAGCAATATATGGATACTGGGAACTCACAGCTAAAATTCTCAATTTGATGATAATCAATGAAATTTTTGGAAAGTCCAAGATTATTGAGAGGTTTTTCTTTTGAGTGGGAGCTAAGTGAAATCCATGGATCTGATATATGGATGTCATATTTGAGTGGGAGCGTGTCATTATTTTGAAATATGTGGATGACATATATGAATGATGTGATTGGTATTAATAATATTTAAGTTAGTAAATATGGATCAAGTTGAAGAAGTTATTAAACAATGGAATCTACCGTGATATATTGGTAAGTTTAATAAACATTATTGTCAAATGCTTCCTAGAATTGATTCTGAAGATGTTCAGAATGTCCTAGGTAAGATTCCAAAGTAGTTCAAAATGGAACATGATAAGAAGTTCTAACTTGTATGAAGCATTGCACTAGGCTCAGTATTACAACTATGGTTAGAAGAAAGAAAGAGATGTGTTGCATCTCATATGCTTCAGTCATAGGTTCTTCCATACAACCAGATTGTATACTCGATATAATATGACCCAAGGATCTGGTTGGCTAAACTCGAATTGAGTTTTTTTCTTAAATGGCAAGAACCAAAGTAAGACACGTAGTTTCATGTTATGCACTGGGATCTACATAAATATAACAGTATATTTTGGATAAAAATGTTTGACTTCTGCTAAGTGTGTTTTAAAGGTTTGCATGACAACAATGAAAGTTAAGTTGACTGATCAACCGTCATTGTAAACAATAGAATAAATTCGCACTCTATCGCCAAACGAATACTTCAACCCATTATGAGATAATGGAGTGAATGTCAAAATTAGGAAGACATTAATGATTTGCAAAAGACATACTGACCTGGTAAAATAGAACAGGGACATGACGTTTCTCATGAGCATTCATAATCAATAAACGCATATGTGATATGGTTTATGATTAGTAAATGTAAGCTAAATTATTTGTACTCTAGTAAAAGTGTAAGACTGAAGGAAATATGCCCTAGAGGCAAATAATAAAAGGGTTTTATTATTTTCATATCCCAATAAGTTCGTAATAGTTTCATATTATGATATAACTGTATCAAGTGGAAATATTGATACATGTGTGATATGAAACATAAGTCCCTAGAAGCCTCTATTAATACTAGCTTGTTGGGCAACGGATGATCAAGGTTTCCCCATCATAGGGTGATAGGGATAGTTGAGAATGAGGTCATATCATTGATGAATGATGTGATGGACATTCTTCAAAGATTGCGACACGATCAAGTCACAAAGTTCATCGTTGCAATAGTCAGAAATGTAGTCTCCTTCTCCTTCGACCGTGAGATCATATTAATCACTATCTTCCGAGGCTGCTTAAACTGCATCAAACGTCACTCAGTGAAATGGTGATTATAAAGGTGTATGTTGTATTCGGAGGAACAGGTTGAGGCCTATGCATTAAGACCAGGATTTGTTCATCCAGTGACGGGTAAGATACGTTTAGGTCGACCTGGTGAGATTGCATCCATAATATTGCAATATGTGATTAGGTCACGGGATGTAATATCACGATAATAAGTGAAAAAGTACTTGTCGGTAACGAGATTGAACATGGTATGTGATACCAAATGATCGGATCTTGGACAAGTAGTATCGAAAAAACAAAGGGAATTGGACTCGATGTTTACGGTTCAAATGACATTGCCATCTTAAAATTTACAGGGATCATCATGGGCATCCCGGTCTCGCTGTTGATCATTGATAGAGATCATGTATGTGCCATTCCCGAGCCGTGAGGGGATCCACTTAATGGTACAATGATCTGAAGATCATCCGTAAGTTAGAATCTTAATAGAGAAAGAGAAACCGGAATTGCTCCGGGGAGAGATCCAAAGTTATTCGGAGAAAGAATGAAAGGAAAGGACAGAATGGTGTTTCAGATAAATGACAATTTAATATATGCATTTATTATATGTTAATTACAAATTAATATATATTAAATAAATATTTAAATTAAAGTTTATAGGGCAACTTCCATATTAGGCCAAAACCCCGAAGGGAATTGACCTAGGGATGTCACCAAGATAAAGGGAAAAAGAAAACATCAGAAAAAACCGCCTCCGCCACAAGTGGGCCTCGAACCCCACTTAAGACGGGCAACGGATATTCACCGCTGCTCGCAGTAGGATGTTGGTGGACACAGGCAGGAGCGGGTGCGCGCGTGGTGGGTTGGCCGCGGCCCACCCAGCCACTCCCTCCCGACCGCGGAGAGAAGGCCACGGGCTGGCGCAAGGTGGGATAAAAAAATTCACATCCACATTTTCTTGGGCACGGTTAAGTTTTGACATGGCTCTAGAGCATCTCCACTCACCCCCTAAAGACCCAAAAATGCAAAAATAGGGGCATCAAAGACAAAAATCGCGCCTAGCCCTCTCCCTCAAATAAAAGTTTTGTCCGACATGTGGGAATCACAACTTCGGCGCCCCTAGGCCACACCCTTTCCAACGGGAGGCAAGCGGGAGCGCCAGCTAAACAACAACTGGCTACAATCGTGCCACGCGTCTGCTGAGGACCACCAATCTCACCTTTCTCTTTCCCCACCTCAGCCGCCCACCCACCACACCTCCCACACCACCTCCTCTGTCCGCTCGCGAGCTCTCTCCTCCGCGCACCTCCCCTGTGCAGACGACCCCGCTCCGCATCCTCGCTAGCGCGCCAATATTCCCCGCAGCTCGTGTTAGCCTCTCCGGCGCTACCCGCGCTGCGCCTCTCCTCCATGTCACCCATTTCCGTCTGCGCTGCTCCAACCTGATGACCCTGCGCCTCGGCCACGCTCATCCTCCTCTCCTCCGCATCATCGCCAGCTCCGGCCGCCTCTCGACATCCTCTTCTCGGCCTCGTGTCGCCCGTGGTGCAGCGGCAGGCCATGGAGGAGGCGGCGCCCCGATGGAAGGCGAGCATGTGCATGGTTGACATCAGGTATTGGGATTGGTGTGGAGCAGCGGGAGACCAGGAGGGGCGGCCGCTCTACTGCCGATGTGGCACATGCGGCGGGAATAGGGATTGGTGTGGTGGGTGCACGGGCGGAGAGAGAGAGGCGCGGCACACGGGCTGAAAGAGATTGATATTATTTGGTCGCTTTTGCTATTTAGAAATGACAAGTGTTTAATGATAAGAGTTGTTCTCTCTTGCGCTATCTACAGATGTATAGGTACACTCCATTTATGGTCAGTCTTTATAACATGTATGATGGGGGAATATCAATCGGGGTATACCCACGAAGCGGATTCGCCAGCTGGATCGAGCCGACTGAAGCCAAGCCCAGAGCGGGTCGACTCGCCCAATACGGCGACTGGCGCACGCTGGACCCGGACAAGCGGCGCCGACTGGAGGCCCAAGACGACGACTCCAATACAAAGCCCATTAGTGCACTTGTAAACCCTAGGTGACTGCATATATAAAGCCACCAGGAGCACCCCCAAGGGGTACGTCATATTAGATCTAGTCTCTCCCACCGCCTCCGGCGGCTCCATTGTAAACCAATCTATGATCATATACTGGATTGATAGCAGGACGTAGCGATCCTCCACCGAGGGGACGTGAACCTGGGTACATCGTGTGCCAATCTCGCTCCCGGATTCTCCTACGTCGCCTTGCTCCCTCTACGTAAGCTACCCCCAGTAGCATCTGCCGTGCAATACCACGACAGTTGGCGCCCACCGTGGGGCTAGCGATGCTTGGAGGGTGATAATCCGGGCGGGATCCCTCACCGTCAGGTCGCACGTAGTTGATTTATCTGCGCCGCCGCGACCAAACTACATCTTCACCAAGCACGGCTTGAGGGCTCAACGCCGGGGAGCGCGCTCGGGGACTATGCTCGGATAACCCGATTTGGTTCAGTTAAGATCTTGCCGTCGAGTTTGCCAGCCCTCCTCCTTCCTCCTTTGATCGGGATCGAGTCCAATTCAAAATCGACGGGGATGTCCTGCTCGCCAACGATGCAGGCAGGTAGCGGCAGCACGGAAGAGTCTGGATCGTCTGAGCGCGCTCCCCGACCACATCCTGCTCTGCATCGTCAATGACCTCGGCCTGCACGCCGTCGTCAGGGCGAGTGCCCTCTCGCGACGATGGAGGCGCATCCCTCCTCTGCTCGGCGATCTGGCCATCGACGTCGCCGACTTCATGCCGCGGCACGACGACGGCGACCTGTCCCCGGACACGGTTAACCGGGCCATGGCGGCGTACGCCGACGCGGCGAGACGGCTGCTCGCCCCGAGCGCGGAGAGGGCCATCAGGAGCCTCAGCCTCCGCTTCTACCTGGCGGCAGAGCCACACCACGCGCACTCCGTCGGCCGCGCCGTCGAGGACGCCGTTGACGGCGCCGGCACCGAGCGCCTCGAGTTCGACCTACTGGCAGGGCAGGATCCCGGCACTGGCCGCGCCCCAACTCGCCGTCAGAGATCTCTCTTCCGTGAGCGGTTCGTGTCGTTCCGCGATGCTTGCCCCGTCGCCTTCAGCCGGCTCACCAGGCTCACCCTACAGAACATAGACTTCGCCGGCGGCGACCTCCCTGCCCTCCTCACCGTCTGCGAGAGCCTGCGGGTCCTGTCGTTGAGCCACTGCGACCTGGCAGGCGGCGGGAAGTCGGTCGTGGAGATCGACGCGCCGCAGTCGCAGCTCGTGGAGCTGGAGCTCCGCTCCTGCGTCTACCGGAGGGTGGACCTGGTCCGGGTCCCCAGGCTCCGCCGTGTCTGCTGCCACACCTGGCGCCGTTCCCGATGAGCGAGTGGCTGCTGCCTGCCGTTCTCTTATCTTTGTCAATTCTTTATTATATTTTGGACTAACTTTACATGCATGTTGTTTGGCCCAATCGTTTGGAGAATTGAACTAGCTCTCGACCGCACACTATCCATGTCGGGATAAAGACTTGGCCAGCGGCGTTCTTGGCACTATCAGCGATGATACGGGGAACCACTTTTCCCAGCGGCAGACCGGCGCCTTGCCTCTAAGTACGACGGGGCACATCAAGACTCCGGTCCTAAGGAAAAAGGAGTTGCTCTAGCCAGAGATCCACACCCACGCGACCTTCATGCATTATTTCTATTTAATGTTTCATGTGCATTAACTTTCAAGAAAATTAGCTACTCGTATTTTACTTAGATCTAATCTATTATATGTTGTTTGCATACAAGCGCCACAGAAATAAGATGGAGATGCCTCTTTTGATCACAGGCCATGATCAGCGAGTCTGCGCCGATTCGCTATGCCCAGTCTACTCGCAGACAATTTCGTCCCAGCTATGGCTCGTCACCTTCGTGACTCGTCCGGCGTGGACACGCCTGTCGCGGATCGCTAGCGCGACCTCCGTCCGCCGCGTTGACCCCGTGTCCGCCGCGTCGACTTCGCCATAGCGCGACCTCTGTCCGCCGCGTCGACATCGCCATAGCGCGACCTCCGTACGCCGCGTCGACCCCGTGTCCGCCGCGTCGACATCGCCATAGCACGACTTCCGTCCGCCGCGTCGACCCCGTGTCCGCCGCGTCGACATCGCCATAGCGCGACCTCCGTCCGCCGCGTCGACCCCGTGTCCGCCGCGTCGACTCCTTCCGGCTACGTCGAATGCGTACGCCGCGCTTACTAAGGGACCTTCATCGTCCGAGTCGCCAGAGAGGGTCGCTTGCCACGCTGCATGGACTCACCACTGGGCGTCTCTTCCCCTCGGGAAAAATCAATTCGCCTTTGTCAACCTTTGAAAGAGCGACTCGCAATGGCCAAGTAGTGCGGACGAGGACTCGCAAACCGAGCCTCGGATCGTCCACGAAAAACGCTAACCGAGAGCCATCATTGGAGTCGCCTTGCTCGACTGGCTTCCCGGGCCAAGACAAATGGTAGTGCTACACAAACAGCACCATGTCCTCCTCAACCTTAGACAGTGCGACTCGTACGGCCAAGTACTGCGGACGAGGACTCGCAAACCGAGCCTCGGATCGTCCAGGAAGAACGCCAAGTCGAGAGCCATCTTTGGAGTCGCCATGCGACTGGCCCCCCGGGCCAAGACGAGAGACTCACTAACAAAAACAGCGCAATCAACATCATCGCGGACTCGCAATCATCGCGGACTCGCTACACTCGGGGACTCTCCCCTCGCGGACTCGCAATCATCGCGGACTCGCCACGCTCGGGGACTCTCCCCTCGCGGACTCGCAATCATCGCGGACTCGCCGTGCTCGGGGACTCTCCCCTCGCGGACTCGCAATCATCGCGGACTCGCCACTCGGGGACTCTCCCCTCGCGGACTCGCAATCATCGCGGACTCGCTACACTCGGGGACTCTCCCCTCGCGGACTCGCAATCATCGCGTACTCAACACGCTCGGGGACTCGCCCCTCGCGGACTCACCGCGCTCGGGGACTCGGCTCCCGCCGGTCGCTGGACCTCGCCACTCGCCGCGCTCGGGGACTCGGCGCCCGTCGGTCGCTCGACCTCTCCACTCGCCACGCTCGGCAACAACCACTACTATTTTCAAAATATGAGTCTCGAGTCGCCTCTACAAGCCAACTCGAGCCTCGGGGACTACTCCTAGGCATGCTGCATGTACGCGTGGTTGCACGACCGCGGCTCTCCCTCTTCGATTCGTCACCACGGATTATCCCTCGCGTACTCAACACGCTCGGGGACTCGCCCTCACGTACTCGACGCGCTCGGGGACTCGGCGCGCTACAGACAGCGGCACTCGCCGGTCGTTCGACCTCGCCGCTCTCCGCGCTCGGGGACTCGGCGCCCGTCGGTCGATCGACCTCGCCGCTCGCCGCGCTCGGGGACTTGTGACCCGTCGGTCGCTCGGCCTCGCTGCTCTCCGCGCTCGGAGACTCGTCGCCGAGGACTCGCCCTCACGTACTCGACGCGCTCGGGGACTCGGCGCGCTACAGACAGCGGCACTCGCCGGTCGTTCGACCTCGCCGCTCTCCGCGCTCGGGGACTCGGCGCCCGTCGGTCGATCGACCTCGCCGCTCGCCGCGCTCGGGGACTTGTGACCCGTCGGTCGCTCGGCCTCGCTGCTCTCCGCGCTCGGAGACTCGTCGCCGAGGACTCGCCCTCACGTACTCGACGCGCTCGGGGACTCGGCGCGCTACAGACAGCGGCACTCGCCGGTCGATCGACCTCGCCGCTCTCCGTGCTCGGGGACTCGGCGCCCGTCGGTTGCTCGTCCTCGATGCTCGCCCGTCGCTCGACCTAGTCGCTCTCCGTGCTCGGGGTCTCGACGCTTGTCGGTCGCTCGACCTCGCCCCTCGCCGCGCTCGGGGACTCGGCGCCCGCCGGTCGCTCGACCTCGCCGCTCGTCGCGCTTGGTAACTCGGCACTCTATGGTCACTCGACCTCGCCCCTTGCCGCGTTCGGGGACTCGGCATGCTCCATGTTTGGAGAATCGCCGCAACTGGCGGCTTCACCGACACCCTACGTCTTTCGCCAACTGGTCATCACAGACTGGCTCATGCCGACTGCCTCCCGCTTCATGATTCTTTTCTATGTTCAGGAGCTCGTCGCCGATTCGCCACGACCCATCGTCAAGACTCTCCGCGCCCTGCCTCAAGCCCGCATCGAATCGACAACGCGCTCGGGGACTACTGATGGGGGAATACCAATCGGGGTATACCCACGAAGCGGATTCGCCAGCTGGATCGAGCCGACTGAAGCCAAGCCCAGAGCGGGTCGACTCGCCCAATACGGCGACTGGCGCACGCTGGACCCGGACAAGCGGCGCCGACTGGAGGCCCAAGACGACGACTCCAATACAAAGCCCATTAGTGCACTTGTAAACCCTAGGTGACTGCATATATAAAGCCACCAGGGCACCCCCAAGGGGTACGTCATATTAGATCTAGTCTCTCCCACCGCCTCCGGCGGCTCCATTGTAAACCAATCTATGATCATATACTGGATTGATAGCAGGACGTAGCGATCCTCCACCGAGGGGACGTGAACCTGGGTACATCGTGTGCCAATCTCGCTCCCGGATTCTCCTACGTCGCCTTGCTCCCTCTACGTAAGCTACCCCCAGTAGCATCTGCCGTGCAATACCACGACAATGTAGAGTTCCAATACCTATTTATGGAGGTGTGTATACGACTGGAGGACACACAACGAGGAAATTTACTACCCAACATGGATGGCAGCATAATCTTCGGACTAGTCCTCCATCGTCATAGGCGTTTTTACAATTTTCATTCTGATACGTAATTCGCCTATTTTATGTCTTGGAGACTTTAGACTTGTGTCGATATCTTACTTATGTAGAAGCTGGGTGTAATGCTTAAAACTCTTTCAGTAATAAAGCGCACTTTATAAAAAATGCTATAGGAAGGTTACAATTTTGAAGAGTACCCTATATAAAGAACAACTCGGTATCCCTCTAGATGTAGACACATACACAATCATGCGTGCCCCCAATCATCGAGATACACAATAAGGAGGAGTAGGTTTTACCTCGACAAAGAGGGTCTGAACCTGCGTACATCCTGTTCCTGGATTCTCCACTTAGCCTGCCTCACACTTTTCATCACCTTTGGCCATCCCCGATTACCCATGTCAAGAAAATACCACAAAAATATGATCTATAAAGAACTTCTCTATGAAAACAAGAATCATTCCCACATTTCCAAAAGACCACCGAACTGCATCTACACCAGCAACTACCAAAGACGTTTACTCATATTAAAACCACAAAACTAGGTATACATTCGATATATTGATCTAGGCAGAGTAAACATTATCTTCTTACTAATTGAGCAATGCAGTAAATGAGTTTCGCAGCCTGTCGGAGGAACTCATAGGCCATAGTTTTAGGAAATCTCCTCCTACCTGCTTCCACTGTGCTTTCCACATCTGAGAATTCTGTTGCATATGATGTAGCCCCTTAGTTCTCTTAATGTTCCTACCTTGTCGCATGGTTCCGCGTCCTCCCAACAGTCTTGTCGTGTTTGTCTTCTCCACACATATGTGTGCACTGCCATGGTTAGACCTCCAACATATTTGGTATGTTGTAGCCTCGATATTATGTCGAAGATAATCTATCGCTTTAGGCAGAATTATCTCGTCAAGTTGGTCTGGGTGAACATTTACATGTGAAAGGTGTTGCTTCTCTCCATCAATCACTTCTACTGCAGAGCCCTCGTCTATAGACTGGGGGTCTTCCAAAGAGTGGTGTGGCATGAATAAAACCCACAGCTTCAAAGAGGGGGAATTCTCCATTGAACCAGATGTATCATGGTAGCCAATAGTTGTAGTTGGTCCTGATAGAAGGTTATTGTACTCGGAAAAATATATCTGACGCTGCAAAAACACTTCACAGACTTGTTCTGGAAATATGCCTGAAAGTCTCAGTTTGTTTCCACTACTAATACCACCACAAGAAGGCACAACATCATCATGCAACTTGTACCCTTGACAACATAATGGATCTGGGCGGAACCATCCAGTCAAAGTTTTGTGGACACTATTCCAGTATTCCATGCCCGCATTCCTAAGTTCTTGTGACACACATGAGAAATCTTGCGTGGGGAGCTCTACAATCACTCTGATGGCAACATCGGTTGTGGACTTGAAGTGAGGTGTCAAGAGTCGCAGACACTTCACTATAGTTCCGATTATGTCTGTACTCTCCAAAAGACGCATCATGAACGCGAGGCGAAAACTGTTCTTGGGCACCTTACGATCTACGTATTCAAATGACAGCATACCCTCCAACCCTCGATCCTCGAAACTCATGGGTCTTATGCCGATGAGGTGGTACTGTCCTCCTGGATGCAATGCGTGATACATCACTGATTTTCCCGCGAAAATATGCCCAATGAGAGGGTCGAAGAACAAGTTCTGTCGTGGTGTTCCGCCGATCTGCACAAATCTCATAAACTCAGTAGCACCATCAGCCATCCTCTCGAATCTCCGGACAACGGCGACGCTGCCTGAGCAATAATCATTGTCGCGGCCTAAGAAGGAGGAGAAGAATGCCTTGGTCGCATGGGCGAGCCTTCTAGGAAACGAGGATTGCCTTACCACCTGCTTCGCCTCGTCTTCTTCCAGAAAGACCTGCTTGCATCTGCGCGCCTCTTCGTCACAGTCCTGGGCAGCACGCTTCAGTTTCTTCCGCCAATGGAGTAGCGATGCGTCGGTGATCTGCCACTTGTTAGACGTCTCGAGTGCGGCCTCCATCTTGATCCGTGCCATCTCCAGCCTCTCCAAGCCATCATCTACTGTGGTTTCATCTGATTTATCCTTGTCTTTCCTGGTGGTAATACCAGAAAAAATTCGGCTAACTGCCTCCCCAACAATTGCAGAACTAACCATCTCAGCCATTCATTACCAGAGAGATCGGTCCAGCTAGCTCTGTTCAAGAAATGGAGTAACATTAGACCTGTAGAAGAGATGGAGAGTAGCTAATTCTAAGATGAAAGCTATCCATGCTCCCGCTGTTATAAGAAAAAATAGTACTAGCAGAGGTGGCATTTTTGGTTCCAGGGCAGAGGCGGCTACAAGCTCCACAACTATGCTTTGATTCTTTTTTTTTAACAACGGAGAGCCCCAGAAGGGGCTAGAGCCTGTCATTTATAATAACAGTGGGTGTACAGTAATAATACAGAGAACCCCATAAAGGCAAAAAATTAAAATATGGGTCCCTGACATTTGTAGATAGGATCCTGCTGAGAGATTGTAATTACAATCAGGACCTATCTCTTCCCCACCGCGGAGCAAAGCGAGGCGAGCGCTGCAGCCGAGAACGACGACGGGGATGCAACCACTTGTTGCCGGCCCAGCGAAGCCCTCAGAGCCCGACCTCGGAAAGGGCCTCCCAATGGAGGTTGATGATGTGCCTGAGCTCACCGGCTTGATGAAGATTCGCGTCCTCGTGGACGGCGAGAGGATGCTCCAGGACCAATAGGCTCTTGAACTCCCGAGCCACTCCGACGCCGCCTTGACTCCACCACCATTTTCCGTCATCCCCACCATGGGGATCGAGAGGGAGAGAGGAGACAAAACAAGAAGAGACAGAGTAGCAAAGGATCGCCACCACCGCAACAGATGAAGCGGCTCACCATCAGCACCAAGGAACCTGCCACGGACCTGGGGAGGCGAACGGAGAAGATGGCGATGGCGACGAACCGGGGCAGAGGGTTGGATCTTATTGGAGGGGCGAGTGGTGGTCTTCTCCGCCGCAGCCTCCGGCTCTCCCCATTAGAGCACCACTGCGAAGAGAAGAACGACCACATCGAGCCAGAGGAGATCCAGCGCCTCCAGCTCGAAGCACCCAGTGCAAGCCTTATTCAGAGGGATGCCCGTCTTCTGCCAACTCCTTTGAACCACCGCCTGCCACCAGCGAGATTCATCGGAGAGGAGGAAGGACGAGATGCAGCAGATCTGGCCGCTGAGATCTGCTACCCGACCCTCAGACGCCACCAGGGGACAAATCACAAGAAGAAAAACATCTAGATCTAAAGCTAGAGAAGAAAGAGGCCAGCCACCGGCTCCATCTCCACGCCGGCCGCCATGGCTACCGGAGGGGAGGGAGGAGAGGGACGGCAGAAATGGTTGGGGGCCGACTCTCAAAGGGAGGGAGGGGACGGGAGCGGTTCTCTCTGGCATGCTCTGATTCTTGGATATGCATGTCAGGGCCGAATGAAGCTTGAATACGATAAATATTGAAAACTATGCTTATCAACTGATTATACTTGGGTGCTAAGCAAGGTTTAGAATACGATAATGCTTACTTAGACTGGTTATTGAGATAGTTTTACTAATTCCTAGGAGCTCCCTTTTTCAATCTTCTAGTACTGAAAACAGAACATAATTCAACTAGCTAGTTGTCTTAAAGTATCCATGAGCAAAAACATGGTTTCTGTCTACATTCGAAAGCTGAAACAAAAAGTTCGTATATCTGCACATGCATGCAGATTGGCAACGATGCCTTATTTCAAGAGCTCCCTACATATTTACTAGTATCATGCTATGCAAAACTTGCACACAATAGTATTGAAACGACAAACTGTTAAGAACTCACCTTAGTGTGATGGATGACCTGACGATGCTTAACTCCTAACTGGTGATCTTGTTTGCTAAGTACCGCTGCTAACTGGTTCTTCCACTGCTTCCATTGCTTTCATTACTTGTACTCAGTTTCGTTGGGTGCGGTAGCTGGTGCTTGACTTCGTTGACTGGGAAAGTGGAAGGTCTTTCCTTGGCAAAAAATTGTAAAGCTATATGAGTTTGACTGGAAACTAAAGTGTACAATTCGTGTTCCCAGTTGCACATGCACTGGTTCGCAATTCAGCCAAAGCGAAAAACACTTCACCACAAGAGTTTCTTCCAATACGACCCCAGCCTTAATCTCGGACAAACCACCATTCAGATTAAGGCTCAGTTCTTTTGGCGGCTTCTCCGAGAAGCCGTTCTACCCCAGCTTTCTGGGAAAGCCGGTTCAAAAAAATTAGAAGGCTTTCAAAGTGATTAAGGCTAAACTAATTTGGAAGCCTCACAAAATTTTAAAACCGGTTTTTCTAGTAAGCTGGGGGTAGGACGGCTTTTCGGAGAAGCCGCCAAAAGAACTGGGCCTAACTTTGACTGACGGTGGTTTTGCTGGTCAAATAAAATTAAGTTGTGTGTAATGTATGTCTTAGTCTCACGCCAGGTGGTCCGAATAACACGTTGGAGACAAGTCAAGTCACGGAAACCGTGTGTCTTGATAATTCAGATTCTCAATCAAGGAACAAATCTTGTCGTCGATCCGGATTGTAAAATGAGTAATTGTGACCCTCAAATTACTTAATTTATATATAGCCAAGCAATGTTTAAGCGCACTCGATGGTGCCTCTGAGCGTGGCCGACCAGCACCGGTTTGTGTTGAATAGAGGGAAAAAGTGTACTCCACTAGTTTAAGGACGTGCTTAAACTACTTTTAAGAATTAGTGGGTGGTCTAAGACTGGACTCCACACGCGGCAATGCCATCGCTAATTTCAACAACTAACCACTGACTGGTTTTGGTGCATCTTCTGACTTAAAAGGATGAGGATAGTAATATATAGACTAGGAAAGTTGGCGCATCGTGCGTAGAGAAAATTCCAAAAAACCACCACGTTTTAGTGCGAAATACGCAAAACCACACTATTGCTTGAAATTGCAAAAATTCACCAGTTTTGAGGAGATTCGTTTCAATATGCCCTGATTCTCGTTTTTACTCGGCTTAACACGATTTCTGACATCGGGCCCCATTCTCGGACTGACGTGGCACGCTGAATTGGTCAAACCGTCAAAGGTAGTTTTTTTTAAAAAAAATTCTGATTTATGTGCCCATAGCAGCTCCTCGTCGCTCATGTTGTGCCACGTGCTCCTTGCCGGCGGCCGCGCCCACCATCTCCCATCCTCTGCCTTCTTCTTCTCCGCAAACGGCGTCGCGAGGAGGACGTCGGGGACGACGGCGAGCGCCAGGACACGGTGGTACGAGCTGATGCCTCTGCCATCGAGGACGAAGAGGTGGAAGCCGGTTGCGAACACCGCGAAGAGGATCAGTGGCTGGACGACGAGCTTCCTCCCGGCGCTGGAGGGAGCGTGCCCTTCCCTGCTGCTGCTATTAGTGTCGACCTGGCGGGGCGCACACCAGGTGAGGCCGGCGGCGGCCCGCGCAGCAGATGAGGTCGGTGACGGCGACACGCGCAGCAGGAGTAGGGAGGACGCGCGCACCGGTGGCCGGAGTGGGGAGGGGTGGCGCCGGAGTGGGGAGGTATGGTGAGGGTGGCCGAAGTGGGGAGAGCACGCGCACCGGCAACCGGAGTGGGGAGGGGCGGCGCCGGAGTAGGGAGGTATGGAGAGGGTGGCCGGAGTGGGGAGAGCACGCGCACCGGCGGCCAGAGTGGGGAGGGATGGGAAGGGCAGCCGGAGTGGGGAGGGCGTGCGCACCGGCGGCCGGAGTAGGAAGGGGCGGCGCCGGAGTGGGGAGGGATGGGGAGGGCAGCCGGAGTAGGAAGGGCGCGCACACCAACGACCGGAGTGGGGAGAGGCGACGCCGGAGTGGGGAGGGATGGGGAGGGTGGCCAGAGTAGGGAGATCGCGCGCACCGGCGGCTGGAGTAGGGAGGGGCGGCGCCGGAGTGGGTAGGGATGGGGACGACGGCTGAAGTGGGGAGGAATAGGGACGGCGGCTGGAGTGGGGAGGAATGGGGACGGCGGCGTGTAGGGAGCAAGCAGGTGGTGGTGGGATTTTAGGGAGTAAAATCAAAGAAAAAAAAGAAAAAAATTAATTACTGACTAGTGGGTCCTAAAAAAAAGTTTGCAAATAAACCCAAAATAGATATGTGCGAGCTCTGTCTTGCCACGTCAGCACCAACAGTGGGTCCCATCGGTCAGAAATCGTGTTAATCGGTCTCAATTTCACAATCGGTGCACATCGAAACAAAATCTCCTCAAAACTGGTGGATTTTTGCAATTTCACGCAGTACCGATGGTTTTACGTATTTCGCACTGAAGTGTGGTGATTTTTTGGAATTTTCTCTCGTGCGTGGCATTAATTCAGTTGTATATAAGCAAAATTATTGGAGAAATTATCCCGTGCTTAGGAGGTACCAGCAGGTATTGGTACTGGTACCTCCTGCCCAAATATGGTACCTCACTTCGATCTGACCGTCGATCTCCACCAGGACAGAATTGGTATTCTCAACCACAAAGATTAACATAGGACAACTAACTCGCTGACCGCCCACTAAGGCAAGATACCCCACCCCGCTCGGTGTTCGCGTTCTCTCCGAACTCCGGCAACGATTATGTCGAATCAATGGAACAGACCTGACGGTCACACGCTTGAATAACCTGTAACTCCTTGCCATTGTTATCGATCTGGGCACTTGATGGGATCTCTGCACGCATGTATGGGTGGCGACAGATGTGCCGCTCACCAAGAACGAAAATGAAATCATTGTATAGGACACAAATTCAGACTTTCAGACTACTAACATGTTCCTCCTGGGCTACTGGCTAGTAGACTTCTGTGTATACCAGCACTGAAGCGAAACTCTTTTGGCATCACCGATAGCTCCTCCGGACTACTAAAATAAATGTAGCAGAATAAAACAGGTGCAGTCTACGCATTAGATCATCGGCTCAGGATGACATCTAGGGCCCCAGCAAAATAACAGAGGTAGCATATCAATTCAATGTTCTCAAGTTGATATATAAATAAAATTATTGGAGAAATTCTCCCGTGCTTGGGAGGTACCAGCAGGTACGGGTGCCTCCTGCCCAAAATTGGTACCTCCCTTCGATCTGACCGTCGATCTCCACCAGGACAGGATTGGTATTCTCAACCACAAAGATTAATATAGGACACCGAACTCGCTAGCCGCACACTAAGGCGAGATACCCCACCCTTCTCGGTGTTCGTGTTCTCTCTGGACTCCAGCGACGGTTATGTCAAATCAGTGGAACAGACCTGATGGTCACACGCTTGAATAACCTGTAACTCTTTTGTTATCACTAACAGCTCCTCCGGACTACTGAAGTAAATGCAAAATAACATAGGTGCAGTCTACGCATGAGATCATCGGCTCGAGTTTATAGTATAAAACCACCACTTTTTTACCTATATTTCGAAAAACCACCAGTTTACGTTTGAAAAACCACCACCCTACTGTTGATTTTTGCAATATACGCTAACCAGTCGATTGACACGAATTGACGCTGGATCTGACAGATGTGGCCCACCAGCTTGGGACGGTCGTTAACGGCCGTTAATAGACGTTAACGATATATTGCATAAAACCACCACTCTTCTGATTCTACAAAAAACCACCACCTTTCACTGAAATCGCAAAAAACACCACTCTACAACAATTTTTTTGCAATATGCACTAAACACGGTTTTCAGACGAATTAACACTGGGTCTGACAAGGCGACCCCACCAACGACGTGGTACCGTCCGACGGCGCGTCGTCTTCCTTTTTCATACAGGTCCTCTAGTTTTGATAGAAAATTACATAAGGGTCCCTGACACGTACGTTTTTTCACAAAACCTTCTGTTTATTTGCGAATTTGCATAAATTTTGATACAAATTTAAATAGATTTTTTAATATGAAACATCCTCAAAAATATTTGATTTATTGATATGTTTATTATGAAACTCTGACGGTGACACGCTGCTCAACATGTTTGCGGTGAATGACATCGTCACACTCAAATGAGAAGTATGTGTAGCTCGTCTAGCAAGACTCTGTTCCTTTATTTTGATTCATTGCGCATGCATGCATGGGACGAAAATACATACATCCAATTTACACGGTTCCAATGATTGTACAATACATTAACATGCAAGAATAAATAAAATGGTACATATTTATTATTACGTTTGTTTGTATAATCAAAATATCCGAGAGGAACATAAGTTATTCGTGCATGATGGATGTTAGAAAGGGATTCCTTGTTTTTTCTAATAAATGTAGACATATTATTTATATTATTTGGAGTCATATAATAAAAGTTATGAATTTCCAAAGTTTTCATTACTAAGAAAAGCAATTTTAATTAGTTGTATATTTTAATTATCCAAATTAGTGAACCAAGTTTGTATTAAAAATATTTAAATATTTCTAAGGACGTTTCATATTAAAAAATCTATTTAAATTTGTATTCAAAATGTACGGACATTCGCAAATAAACAGAAGGTTTTGTGAAAAAACGTACGTGCCAGGGACCCTTATGTAATTTTCTATCAAAACTAGAGGACCTGTATGAAAAAGGCAGATGACACGCAGTCCGGCGGTGCCACGTCATTGGTGGGTAGTGTCATACCCAGCGTTAATTCGTCTGAAAACGGTGTTTAGTGCATATTACAAAAAAATTGCCGTAGAGTGGTGTTTTTTGCGATTTCAATGAAATGTGGTGGTTTTCGTAATTGAAGCAGAAGAGTGGTTGTTTTATGCTATATGTCGTTAACAACCGTTAACGGCCATTCCAAGCTGGTGGGCCCCATATGTCAGATCCAGCATCAATTCGTGTCAATCGACTGGTTGGCGCACATTGCAAAAAATCAGCAATAGGGTGGTGGTTTTTTGCGATTTAAACGTAAACTGGTAGTTTTTCAAAATTTAGGTAGAAAAGTGATGGTTTTATGCTATAAACTCCATCGGCTCAGGATGACATCTAGGGCCCCAGCAAAATAACAGAGGTAGCATATCAATTCAATGTTCTCAAGTTCAAATACTATAGTAGTTAAAATTCCAGTTGTACTCAAACCAAATGAGTTCAAATACAGATTGTAAGCCGGCACATCAAAAGGACAGTGTCGAGTTCCTCGATTATTTCACACAAAAAAACATGACAAAATAGAAAGTGAAAACTTCAGAAGATACACAAATGGAACGTGACATTGTAGTTTTATTACAAGTCTAGAATGAACATAGAGTCTGGAAGCTTCTACAAAGTAGTGATACATAATGAAAGCAAACCAACCAATCAGTAGTACATAAATAATTGTTTATCATGGGCGAAATGTAGTGGGCGCCCTCAAACTTATTAATAGTTCTTGAATTGGCAGAAACAAGCGGCAATAAGCCAAGAACTCGGACATTTAAGCGAACATGATCAGAGCTTCATATGGATGCAGAAGGAAGACGGACTGAACAGCAGACCACGGGAGGAGTTGCAGGCAGGCAGGATGGAGTCCATGTCGACGAAACTTGGTAGCTCCTGCTGGACTACCTGCAAATGCCATGTGGATCGTGGAAGCACATACATTCAGTCAATGATACAAAAAGGGAAAAAAGAACACGGTGATTATCTAAGCAGAGAAACACATGTTACTTGGTGGATTGCTTGCTATGATCTGAATTACTGACATATGCTATAACATCGATACAGAAATAATAGCTAAGTAAAAATCAATATTGAGGGTATCGTTTATCGTTAACTTCTCGGTCAGTTCGAAATTAGTGATTTTTGGGTGTATCGGCAGATTTATCGGGTGATAAATTGATTAATCGGCTTATCGGTCAGCTAGCGATAAGAGATAAATCAGACGATATATCAGCATATCGGACGATTTTTTGAACAGTGGTAAAAATAGCCAACGCTGTAGAAATTCATATTGCAACAGGCATAACACCTGAGGTTTTAAGAGGACCGATTGATCGATCAAGCCAGAGCTAGCTAGCTAGCTAAAGAAATTCTGAAAAAAAAAGGTCGCTTCTACAAATGAATGCAGTCAGTATAGTACCTGGTTGCAAGATTCGATGAACCCACGTAGCACTCCAACCGCCTGAAACAGGAAAAACGGAAAGAGGAGATGAATAAAACGCTTGGTGAGAAAATAAGTGACTACAAGTACAGATAACGGGAATGCAGGGTCGAGTACATACCTTTTCATCCGTATATTTTTTCATTTATACAAAGGCCGGGACGGTTGGGGTGGTCGTCCGCCGCCGCCCTCAGCGCAGCTGTCGCTTCTTTCACCTCCGCATCAGTGGCTCCATGTGTGAAAAGCGCAACCTCAACTTCCTCGAGGGAAGGGAGATGCCACGTGCCCAAATGAATGTCCCCACGGGAGATCCACTCTGCTGAGAATGCGAACCCAAGGTGTTTAAGTCTTGGTGCAGCTCCTTGTGCAAATATTGACGGAAGCACAGCCGTATTACGACCAAAGTAGCACTCGGTCGCACATGGGTATGCACCGGCAGTAACAGCATGCATTTCTGCCGGAACCACTCCTCGTGCAAATATGGATGGAAGCACAGCCGTATTACGACCGAGGTAGCACTCGGTCGTTAGCTCCAGATAACGAAGAGCCGGCAGCATTCCAAGAATCTGAATGTCCTCCGGTCGCACTTCATACACATTTATGGACAGATAGGAGAGGACAGGAAGCAATGAAGGACTGATCCATGTCGGCAGTGTTAGGAGCGAGTCGTCCGAATATTTAATCTCTAATCTACGGAGTCGTACAGGGGGGCACCCAGCCTTCGCGCATGAAGTCGACACTTCCAAAATGAACAAGTAGAGTTTCCAATTTTTGCAGATTCCTTAAAGATTCTAGAAAAACCTCAGACATGCTTTCATCCAACGCGGTCATGTTTAGCTGCAGCACCCTTAGGTTGGTCAAATGGCCCAGCTCTTTCACAAAATGAATGTTCCTGCTAAAATATGAAGTGTACACCTCTAGTAACACCTTTAGGTTGGTCAAATGGGCCGGCTCTTTCACAACATGACTGTTCAAATGGCTAGAATCTAAAATGCACACCACTGATAACACCTCCAGAGAAGTCACACTACCAATCCCAGGAGGCAGTTCTATGTTCGTGCCAACGTACAGGCACATCAGCCGCCTTAGACAAACAACACTAGCTGGCACAAATACTATATCAGTTCCTCTAATATCCAGGGTTTGCAAAAACTGTAGCTTCCCTATTTCCTCTGGAAGATGCTTGACCTTAGTACAGTTTAGTCCTAGGTACCTCAAATGTAATAGATCCGCCACATACCCAACATCTGAGATATCACAACCTTCTAAATCCAACACGCGCATAACTTGAAAACTCGCAATATTAAGCACTGGATCAACAATATTACTTCTGAATGAAAGAGATCTCACGTGTGCCATCCCCATGGTATCCACATCTACCTTGCTACTTCTAATGGATAATCTGCGAACCTTTATTTGCGTGTGAGGCATTTTTCTTTCCTTTCCATCCAATATAGTGACAAAGTTTTCTTCCCTCGATAGTGAGCATATGAGATCAAGCACCATGTCATGCACACGACAAGATTCTACCTTTTCTTCATCATCAATGCCTATTGGCTGAATCATACTTCGGTTTACTAGCTCATTGAAGTAGCTATTACCGAGCACATGTAAGCTAGTTTCTTGCTTCTCACTGTAAACAAAACCTTCGGAAATCCACTTGCATACCAGTTTACCTCTCATAATCTCCTCATCTTCTTCGAAGACACTTAGATATAATAAACAAGGCTTCAGATAAGAAGGTAGATCATAATAGCTGAATAGTAATATCTTCTTCATCTCCTCCACACTGGGATCTTCTGTAAGACCACGACCAATGGATTTGAGCAAAGCATACCATTGGTCCTTTGTTTTTATCTGGCGATTACTAGACAAAAGACTTGCTATAGTTATAATTGCTAATGGTATCCCACCGCATTTATGCAATATGTCTTCAGATACTTGTGCCAACTCGGAAGGACACCCTTTCTCATGGGAAAATACTCTTTTGTTGAAGAGCCTTCTTGATACATCCTGAGAAAGAGGTTCCATTCTATAGATATCATCAGCAGAAGCACAACATGCTTGAGAGACTGATAATACGAGTTGTCGTGATTACACGACTGCCAGGACTTTTCTTGGAGAAAGCACACTTAATTAGTTTCCATGCTTTCTCATCCCATATGTCATCAATTACAATGAGGTACCTAGACAAGTGTTTAAGAACGTAAGTTGACAAATCAAACAATACAAGTAATGATCTTTTTATGTAAGCTGGTCATTACTAATTGAGGAATAGGTGTGTGAAAAGGTGGGATTAGACTTCAAGTATTTACATAAAAATTATAAATCATAGTGAATCTGAGATTCATAAACAGGCACCAACAGTATATTATTAAATGTGTACATGCAAACTAAAAAACAACGTAGACTAGTGATTAGCAATAGAAAATATATGCATATATACCTCTTGTTCGTAAGGAACTCAATGAGTTCGTCGATGAGATGTTGTTCTTCCCATTTTGCATTATGAATGTTTTCATACTTGTTCTTGTCAAGTCCATAGAGAATATTCTTGAAGACTTTCTTCATGTCCGGATTTTGAGAAACCGAAACAAAAGCACCACAATCGAATTGCACTTTGATCTTGTCATACGCCGTTTTGGCAAGAGTTGTCTTGCCTAACCCACCAAATCCAACAATAGAGACTGTATTCATGGACCGCTCCGACCAATCATCACCTTTAGTCAACATGTTGATCAACTTGTCTCGTGCTTCTTCAATGCCGACGAGCTCTGTCACGTCCGTGTATAGAGCCTTCATGCGGGGGTCAACGCTAGCACCATCGGCGATATCCCGTGTCTCTTGCTCGTACCTTTGACGTAGCTCAGCCAACTGCTTGGCTTGACCAACGGCTTCATCTAGAGCATCGGAGAGATGATGGAGATCCCTCCCTTTCTTGAACAGTTTGATGGTCTTCTTGAGTAACTTCTTGACTTTGTTCTTGGTGTTGGCAGGTTCGGTAACAGCACCCTCCACACGAATCATGAAAGCATCAACAGTGTCCTCCATCTGGTAGGACAACTCCTTGACATTTCCAGCCCAGATCTTGACCCCCTCGTCGAGCTGGTCTGGTGGTACTTTGGCGACCCTGCGGAGGGCGGCGTGCATCAGTGTCAGCTCTCTCACAAGAGCCTCGATGCCTTTCCTCACGCGCTTCTCCAAGGTGAACTCACCGACGAGCAGACTGCCGAGCTTCGAGAGGGCAGGGCGGATAGCCAGCATGGCGATCTCCATGGTACGCACACGGTTGTGGTGGTGTTTTGGTTGGAAGAGAAGCAAACCCAGGAAGAGAAGCTAGATCTGGAAGAAAGCAGCGATGGAGGGGAGTGCACGAGAAGATTATTACTACACTGCTCTCTCTCTCTCTCAAAAAAAAGACCGGATATGACCGACCATGCATGTGCATAGGCAGAGGCTGCCCTGTGGTCGTCTGCACAGCTCTCTCTCTCTCTCTCTCTCTCAAAAACGACCATACTGCTGCAGCGGGACCGGATAAGACCGACCATGCATGTGCATAGGCAGTGGTTGACAGCTGGTTCAGACTAGTCGTTGACAGGGTACTTGACAGGGTTAAATTAGCTCACGCGTTGGTTTCTTGTGTGTCAAAGAAAAATTACTGATTCCTCTCCACTAAAAAAGACCGTGCCAACGTCCATATAAAAAAGACCATGCCAATATTATGAATAAATGGTTGAAGCGCCAGGACAGGGTATTTGAACATCTTAGACGGTTTGCACTTACTCAGGCAGCACACACCACAACAGGCCGTCTTGATCAGCACGTGCTTTACCTCACAAAAGAATTTCTTGATCAGCATCCACTACTCTTGCAGTCTTCATCTCACAGACAGTCTTGATCTAGTTCCGAGTATTTGACCAGATTCGACTAATGTTTACAACACACAATGGATTTGATTACTATTTCACCAACAGCAAGAATATTTTGTTAGAACTATATCATGTAAATTCCCTTTGATCACTTGGAAGCTTCACTTTCTTGCATCTGTACACAATAACCTGAAGCCTCAGAAACAATGACATTTCCTTCACACAAAAGCATGCGATCCACAGCTAAGAATTGCAAGCTGAAAAGGTAAGAAAATGAGCACGGTGCTTGAAATAACAACCATTTAAATGCAAAATCAAGTACACGCTGTTTCATTTATTACTCCATTTGATTACGTGTCATTTCAGCAATGGTTTGGATTGACCACTGCTAGCGCATCGAATAGAAATCTGCAATGACAACCATGCTATATTGGCCCGTTAAAAGCGCAGTCTTTACAGGTGGGGTAGCTCTGGTACATGTGTGAATTCTTCGTGGAATACAACAACATTTCAATAGCCTCCACACTGAGCAAACATATATTGCTAATCTATTGCTATTACACATTGTCTTGCAAAGATTCATTTCCTCTTTATTCTATTATTACAGCCTAACTATACTTGTTTACAATAATTTTCATAGATGATGTACAACTTGTAGCAGATGGGTTTAGCTATTATTAGAGTGTGGAAATAGAAAACAGGATGGTGTATACATGACGAATTTGAGTATCTTTTGCTATAGCATTAGTAGGAGTCCAGATTCAGAGTCTATGCTTACTTAACAATATACTCCCTCTGAGCCTAATATATTTAGTAGGAGTTCAGATTCAGAGTCTATGTTTACTTAACAATATAGCATTAGTAGGAGTTCAGATTTGAGTGTCTTTTGCTATAGCATTAGGACAAAGGGAGTATATACATGGTTTTTAAGGCGTCGCCTAGTCGTCGCCTAGGCGACGCTACAACGTCGGAGCGCCCGGAGACGGCAAGGCGTCGAGCTCGCCTTAGTTTTGTGTCAAAAGCGTCCAGATTCCCGCTTTGAGGCGTCCAAGACGTCGCCTAGGCAGGTAAGGCGTCGCTCTGGTCGATTTGGGACGCCATGGAAAGGTCGAGCGGGAACTGTGTGCTCACGAGCAGGAAATCAGAAATTGGGCAGGATTGGAGGGAAATTGGGGGCGAGAGAGAGGGGGAAGAGAGGGGAACATACGGTGACCTAATCGAGTCGATTGACAGAGAGAGGGGATCTCTCTCCTCTCAGGCGGCCATCTCCTCCTCCGCCAAATTACTCCCGCCTCCGTCGGCCTCCCCCTCTCTGGCCAAGGTTCCGAGCTTCTCCTCCCCCTGGCGTAGCCATTCCCCAGCAGGGCAAAAAGGTACTGCTCCCCTCTCTCTCCTCATGGTCTCTTTCCTCTCCGTCCAGACCTGCTCCTCTCTGTTCTGCTTGTGGTGGACTGACGTGGTGGTCTGTGTGGGTGGTTCACGATCCTAAAATCACGGGAGGGGATAATGGGATAATGTGCTAGACTTACGGACCGACTGTTACAGGCTGGGCTTAAGGACAGACGTGGCACTCGATCATGAAATTGGTGGAGGAAAAATCGGAACAACCGCTCCAATTCGTCGACTAAGTCGTCGCCTCGCTTCGCGCTTCGAGCGCCTAGGCGTTGAGGCGCCTCCCCATCGCCTTAAACCGCCTGGACGCCTTAAAAACCATGAGTATATAGCATCAAATCATTAGTTCAGAATCAAAATCTTTGTATTTTTACAACGTATAGAACAACCAAAATATTATGAATTCATAATTATACAATTCTTTCTTTTCCTCGTGTTTCTTTATACAAAAATATGGATCTGAGCCTAATGCAGTCCACACAAATCAGAGATAAGAGACTGAATTACACAAACATAGCAAGAGATGGAGAGGAGATATTACCGATGTGATGATGCTCTGGCTCAGATCAAGAAATCCCATGGAAGGCTTCAGATCCAAGGTCAACCTAAAACACTTCCACCGGTATCTTCACCGCGCCTCACCAGGACGGCGGTCGTTGTGCCGGCCTGAACCACCATCCTCACAGTCCCAGAGGGGTCAGGGTCAGGGATGCATGAAGCGACGTTTGGGGAAGAACAGAAGCTGCGGGGTCGCCCCACCGACGCCGCCCCGACTGCTGCTGCACAGGCGATGCGCGTTGACCAGATGGACGCTATGGGGGGCGCAGCGGTGCTCATGTGCGCGGCGGTGGGGCTGGGCATGGTGACAGGGATGCAGGGCGAGGAGCAAGTAGGGCGCAAAGAGACGCAGAGCGGTACCTTACCAGCAAACCAACCACGAGACTGGCCCCACCTGGCAGCTACTCATTGGCTGAGAGCACTGCCAGCCAGCCAGGATTACAGTTTAGAGATATTTGCCAGCACAATCAACTGACAGAGGAAATCAGACGTTCACTAGATTCCCTAGTTCAACATCTGCACTTCATTTGTCCTACAAGGCTACAACCTATTGGGCATCACATCTTCATAAATATGCTACTCCAGGCTGTCCATCAATCTTACCACAACTTTCGATATACTTCCTACTCTTTTTTGATAAGTTAGTACCCTTTCCATATGCGCTCACATTTCAGCAAAACAGTCACGTTTATGTTTCAAGAAACCATAAGAGGATATTACCTTACATAGTCTTGACACTATGTAATCCTTTTTTAAAATTTCAGTTTGAAACACACAAGGGTTTTGCATATGTAACGAGTGCAGAATTAGTAGCATAAAATCCTATCTTGAAGAAGTAATATTAACAAGAGGTTCACTCCATGACTACTGTCTAAAAGGGGACCAAGTCAGCATATCACAGGATGTTTTTACCTCACGAGGTGTTGGCTGACGCTGCACTCCAGGAGGTGGAGGCTGCCAAGATGCACCAATAGGCAGCTCTAGAGTAGGGGGAAGCTGAAGCCTCTGTGGTTGGAAGTTGCCATAGCCTGTGTGTGCGCCATAGGAAAATGAGTTAGGGGCACCAAGTTGCTGTGAATACCCATAGTAGTTGGCTCCATTGAGATAGTTGAAGCATGGCTGGGGTGCCTGAAATCATAGGCAACAACTTATGGTAAATGAGGGGAAAACGGACATATAGGCAACATGTCAAAAGTAGCACATCAGTACATCACAGCATAGCAAAAATAGATAATTTCATCTTTGTTACTTATTATATTATAATGAATATTATAGCGGTTTAGTTGCTTTTAGACTTGCTGATTGCAAATATTTAAACTTGGTGCCCATAGCTTGTTTTTTTCCTCTTTTACTTTCAGAAGGCACAATGAAACAATGCACAAAACATGTCAAGTTGGATCCATCGGCCGTGATGGCCCATGCGAGAGAATTACTACTAAGAATATGCATCTTGCGAGTATTTTTTTAACAAGTGGAGATGGTCCATTCCAGAGCTACGGGTCAACAGAGGAGATAGCAGAATATCATGGGCTTCACCAATGTTTTTACCTCATGAGGTCCAAATTCATTGCTAGACGTCAACTGCTGTTTTGATGATGGCCACATTGGCTGGTAATTGAGGCAACCACGTACAGGGGCCAACGATGCATACCCAGGGCCACAGGGTCCATTTGGCTTGTTGAAGCATTGCTGCATTGCCTGGAATGGTACATTCTAATTAATCTTGCTGTATGAAGATGAGAAAATAGACAAACGTGAAACAGGGTATATGGAATACAACATACCAGATTGTTTTGATGGTGCAGCAATGAAAGCCCAGGGGCGTAGCATGGCACATCCCACTTGTTGAAGCACTGCTTTTGTGGCTGGAAATGATGCATTCTAATTAATCTTGCTGAATGATGATGGGAAAATGGATTCGAAACAGGGCATATGGAATTCAACATACCAAATTGTTTTCAACAGGATGGACCTGGGAAATATGATCAATCTGTATAATACTCTCACCAGCATTCTTTGGACGCTTGATTTTCTCAGACAATTCTATTAGGCTGAGGAACACAAAGTCAATCAGACCCAATATGGCAATATCAGGTAAAACTAATTAGTGCCATCAAACTATTGAATGAATTGATCTAAATCAGATCATGTAGTAGCTAGGAAGAGAGTTTTGATATAGAATAAGAAACTTGCCTTTGGATTGTGGTCCTTGGTTCGCAGGAACTGGGCTCACCCACACGGATCTATGCACAGAAGTGAGGGCAAGTTAGTTGGCAGCGATTCTTTGAAATAAAAGGTGATGTGAAATACTAACTGAGGTATTGCTTGGAAGACTTGCAGAGCTGCTAGCCTCTGTGGTCTTGCGACATGCTGAGACTTGAATGCCTACAGAAACCGCTAAATTCATAAGCAACACAGATCCCAATGTTTTTAGGGAATAGGCAAAGATGCAGGCTCCATCAAATGGGTCCAGACAAACAAACAAACAAACAAGGCAGTCACAGCAAGAAGATAACTAAGAGCATAAGGATAGTAAGAAGCATTGCATAGGCGTGCGAGTAAATAGACATACCTGGAGTCATATCCATATGGTGGGACAATGTACAGGCAAGGAAAGGATGTTCAACGTCATAGCAACGGTCGTAATAAAAATCATCCGGAAGATAATACTGCCCGGTTGCTTTCAGTGCCTTGTTTCCTATGTCAACAGCAGCCACCCATCCATCCCAATGACTGATTTCCACCAGAGATTTGAGATAAAGAATATCGTCACCATCCTCCGGGCTCAGGATGGGGAAAGCTGAGTAGAGGTCCCTGAATGTCACCTCGTGGCTTTTTATGAACGAAACATGAGCAGCGCAAGTCTGGCGCCAAAAGTTAGACCACGACGAGGAAACTTCCCGGCTCCATGTCACAACCCTCCAGGCATCCCTAAAGGAGGACAGCTGCTGCTTGGGATTCCCATCGACGGCTTTGCGCTTGAGCGACATGATCAGGTCTGCATCGTAGATAATATTATCCTCCTTGCTTTCAGGAGGAGGATTCTCCATCTCAACAAACTTGAGCACGCCATTGACGCATGTGAGATCCCGAAACCAGCTTGCTGAGTGGGATTCTTTGTCCTCTGTAGGGTGTCCTTTCGCCTTTTTGGTGGGGGGAATGGGGTGTTTTAGTTTGTACCTGTTTCCAGGCAACGGTTCGGGCAACGGGATGAAGAAGCTTACACCACCACCACCACCACCAGTGGGATTGGGATCTTGAAGAAGAAGCAGGTCGCACACCAGCAGGCCGTGTGATAAATCAACCCACCCCATTAAGCCGCCTTGTCCAAGCGTGATCACCTTGTCGGGTATAACCCTGTCGACCCCAGGACATGGATTGTGCAGTGTCCTGGTGCTCCATGATTTTCTCTGGGACGAGTAGATTCGAAGCTGGTAGCCGTCGTCCAAGGACGGTGCATCATGGAGAGTGGCCATGAGATAGTGGCCGCCCCCGAGGCCGAGGATGCCAAACTTGGTGACCCTGCGCATATCATCAAAATCACCGAACCCGTCGTGGGGAGAAGGGATCCGCTCGAGCGACGGTGGGGAGCCGGCCTTGTAAAGGAAAAACTCGCGGGAGCTGGCGAAGGCGGCGCGGAGGAGGACGAAAGGGCCGTCGGCGCCGACGACGCGTGGCATAACAGAGAAAAGGCACTTCTCCGTGCCTTTGGTGCAGTGGATGGAGAAGAGGGACAGCTGCGGTGGCTGGGCCACCCAGAAGGAGACGGCTATGGTGTTGCCGCCTTTGGATTTGGCGGTCGCCGTGGTGTCGTTCGTGCAGTCGGTGAAGCGCGGTTTCCGGGCGAGGAGAATCGAGGCCAGCCGGCCTCCATTGGGAATGGTGGCGTCGCCCATCAGGGTTGATTCCGATCCGATTTGGGGGATTAGGGTTACCTCTCAGGTCTCACGACCTCGCTATCTAAGATTGAAGAAGGTCGGTCGGACAGGATTTGGGGACTAGAGTTTGATTTTGATTGAAATTGGTGGAGAAGAGAAGACTGTATTCAGGTTGGGGGTTGGGCAGGACTCATACCTTGAGCATCCGTGTGGACAAGGGCGCCGGGCAGAGATGGCTGCGGACGGCGGCGGTGATCGGCATCATCGCCAGCGGAACCGCGCGAGGCTGGGGTGCGTCGCCGTCGACGATAGGATTCGCGGATGGAGGCGCGGGGATGCGGGATGGGCCGGAAGAAGGTAGATGGATGTGCGCCTGGCGGAGCGAGCTGGAGGATGGGGTGGCCGGCGACCGAGCGGCGGCGTCGACCGCGCGAGAGAGGGAGAGAGAATCGAGCTGGTCGTGTGGTGTGGTCACCGCTGTGTTGGGCCGGATTCAAGTTGCAGGAGGCTGGTGCACATTCAGGCAGGGCAGGCCGGCAGGGCAGCCTGCAGAACAGCAGCCCTGTTTCTTTTATTTCAGATAACGACTGCAGATTAATACTCTCTCCGTCTGAAGACTTAAAACTTATAATTTTTTTGAAAAATCAAGTCACGGCGAGTTTGGCCAAACTTTTAGAAAAAAATATCAATAACTAGTTGAATGTCCGTGCGTTGCCACGGTAGATTTAAGTTATTTCTTATCTTGAATTTTAATATAATGCGACGAAAAGTTTAAATATATAGATGTATTCAGTAAAACATTTAATATTTGAATTCAACATCATATGCATAGAGAGTAAGGACCCAAAGTTTTATTTGTTCTTGACTAAGATGGTGCAATGATAGATTTTGGATCATACTCACCATGCATATAAATCAAACAAGTTAACTCTGTATGCACCTCCTTTTCTTTCGTAGAACTCGGTTAATCTTCGTGTGACATCATTGCATCGGAGCTATGTCCAGAATAGCAACATAACCAGTCAGTGATCTCTCTAGAGGTAAAATATACATTGAAATAAAATTAGATATGGTTGTATGCAACATGCATGTAGAAAACTTGTTAGTTCAAATATTTATACTTATAATTGTCGCTTCTATTGTATCCAAATAAGGCCTTCAAATATTTGTAGTCATAGTGAGCTGAACCTATGATGAATAGAGCACGATACACTAAATTTGTGGTTTCTCCAAATCTAAGAAGTTTCATATAGATTGTAACAGGGAATTAAGTCATAGTTGGATAAGACAAACAACAATAAAAACATAACTTGGTGTACTTGTATTAGCTACCTACACCAATCAAGAACCTATGGGTTTTCCTTACAAACTCCAATCAGACTGCGAGTGGGAAAGACATGGCTGAATGGCATCGGTTGCTGGGAGGCTTTGGAGGTTCCTGTGCTGATTGTCTATCAACCATAGTATGGCACCGTGGAAGATGACGCTGCTGTGAACACTTTCTTCTCCACTACAGGGTGTCCAGCGTGGTAACCTTAATGAAGTCCCTGTAGCACTTCAAACACATGTTTGTCATGTTGCTGCCAAAGAATCCACAGTTGTTCACGCACAATATTGGTGCCTCAGGTGTTTGGAAAGTCTCCTCCGACTCCTTCCAGCTATCTTGTGCCATTGCTAGTAGACGGGTTGTAGGCATAGAAGTATGACAACTCATTAAAAAAATAGTTATGCGGAAACGCCAACAGCTTGAATACCAAGCACAAAAGAAAAACTGAATGCCGATGCTTTGCACGAAAAAATACTGAAACTACAAGGGAATTTCGTTAGAATAAATACGCACCATGAAAAAGATTGTTGCCAGTTCAGCATCATCCAAATTAATTCGAACATATGATCCTGGTTCCGACTGCAAATTAGCAAGCAACTGTGGCCATGTAGCTGCAAGGCATGAGTGCAGAATATGATACCCCAAGCTATCATAGTTTTGGTCCAATCAGCTCATAAGACTACCATGATTGTGAAGATAAACACTATGTTGGATTGGCTGTGCGCAAATGGCATCTTTAGCGGTCATCGTGCAGACTATTCTAACATCAAAAGGTAGTTATCCTTATTACTTTCTTGGTGATCCGACTACACCATATTGCCACATGCATATATGTTTTTTTGCCGGTATATTACCACATACATATATAACCTCGAATGGTATTGTTAGCCAATGCCTTGTGGCTGTATCGCTGGTCTGTCATATGAGCTGGTATAGTTCTGCACAACCAACCTTCTATCTCATATTCAATTCCCTCTTAAACAATCTCTCTCGTCTCTCTCACTTGTTGTACTTTGGATCTCACGTACAAACAAGAGCAACAGACACAGCAAAAGGCAGTCAAACTCTGCACTTTCTCTTAGCAAAACAAACATGCATCATAACCAGGCCAGTCAGCAGCGACTATGTCGCCGTGTCCCCATGCATCTCTCCCATCCTTCTATGAGCATCTCCCATCCTTGCACTTCCGGCGACCTGGCGCCGAACCACCGCGCTTCGGCTTCGCCATCTGCATATACAGTTGGACGAGCGATGCGAGGATCTGCAAGTGCTCTTCACCTTCGGCGACCTCGGCGCTCTCCTCCTCCAGGAGTACGGCGAGCATCTCCTCGTCGTCGGAGTCCATGGCGAGTATCTCGTCCTCGTCGGAGTCCATGGCGAGTATCTCGTCCTCGTCGGAGTCCATGGCCGAATCCGGCCAAATGTCGAACACTTGGCGGGCATGGTGGTGGGAGCACACAGCGAAGCAGAGCTACGGCGAAGCTCGGTGGCGAAAGCAGCGACGGAGAAGGCGTGGAGGTAGTGAAGGGAATATGTCCTGAGAGGCAATAATAAAATGTTTATTATGTGTACTCCAAGTATATGATAGATGTTTACTTTGCATGTTATAATTGTATTAATACGGAAACGTTAATACATGTGTGTTTAATAAACAAACAGAAAGTTCTTAGTTATGCCTCTCTCATAAACTAGTTCGTTAATTAACAAGATGATCATAGTTTCCTGATCATAGACATTGGATGTTGTTAATAACGAGATCACAACATTAGTGTAATGGTGTGATGAACATTCATCCGAAGTATAGCATTACTATCAAAGTCATTGAGTTTATATTGCTATAAACAACTTACAAAGTAGTCCTAATCCTTAGACCATGAGATCATGCCAATCACTAACACCGGAAGAGTTTCTTGTTGACATCAAATGTCACTCCGTAACTGGATGATTATAAAGATGGCTTCAAAGCTACTAAAGTGTTATGTTGAGAATCATGGATCAAGAGTGGAATTTGTTCATCCCGATGATGGATAGATATACTCTGGGCCCTCTCGGTGATATCACATTGGTTAGCTTGCAAGCAAGTGATTTGATCACTAGAATGTTATATCACGGGAACGAGAAAAGAGTGCATGTCAGTAACGAGATCAAACTAGGTATGGAGATACCGATGATCGAATCTCGGACATGTAATATATCGTGAAACAAAGGGATTAAGATACAATCGTAAAAGGTTCCGACGATCACAGGAAAAGTCATCGTTGAATGTGTGGGAGTCAGTATGGATCTCCAGGTCCCGCTACTGATTATTGATCGGAGAAGGGTCTCGATCATGTCCGCATTATTCGCGAACCGTAGGGTGACACACTTAAGAGACACTGGCATCCAGTTGGAGCAAATGTTTCATGCCGAAAGAATAAACAAGCGTAGGAATTTATTTCACTAGATACCGAAACAGGTTTTCGGGTGTAATTGCATAAAGAGGTTATGCATGTGAAATGGAATTCTAGCAAGGGGTTATTTATGAATGTTTGTCATTAAAGTAATTCACAAAATTCTGAATAAAATAAAAGAGTTTTATTTAATGAGAGTTTGCATTAAATTTGGTGGAAATTTAATGGGAATTTGAGTGGATTTTTGAGTGGAGAAAATTGAAGGGCCATTTTGTGAGTGGAGTGTCCATCCACATGAATGAAGGAGGGGAGGGGGCAGCCCCCATGGCCCACCCCCTTGGGTGCCCCCTCCTCCTATAAAAGGAGCCCCTCCTCTCACTTGTCTCTTACACCTTCTCGTGAAGGATCTCTCTCCCCCTCTAGAATTTATCCCCCATGGTCTCGGACTAGCGAGATACATGTTCCCGGTGGCTATTCAGCAAGAAAGGATTGTGCTTCCGCTGTATCGCTGGAGAGAGGAGGCGGAGGTTGCCCGGTGTCTTGTACGTGTGTGCGAGCACGGATGCGCTGCTGCTTTGCGGCGCTAGGACTTCCTCTCGATCTTGAGATCGGCAAGAGATCGTCTACATCAACCACGAGTTGAACTCTTTAAGCTTTGTCGGTCTTCAAGGGTATGTTCTCTACGGATATACATCTGCCCGTTGTTTGTATCTAGTAGATAGATCTTAGTACATAGTTCCTATCGTAGGAAATTTTTTATTTTCTATGCTGCGAACCCTACAGCGATATCAGAGCCGGATCTATGCGTAGATGCTTTACACGGGTAGTACACATATGAGTATATGGGCGATGATGATCATGTTGTTGCTCCTTAGTTGTAATTTTGGATATTGGTGGCATAGTGGGATGAAGCGGCCCGGACAAACTTTACATGTCCTCGCACATGAGACCTGTTCCACGCTTGACATGCAACTAGTTTGCATAAGTGGCTAGGGGGTGTCTGTCTCTCCTACTATAGTCAATATCTATTTTGCAACAAGTTGTCAACAATTTGGTTATCCTCGTTGTGGTTCATGTTCGTAGTTAAGAATGGTTCTATCTCGAAAGTCCTAAGCCACGTAAAAATTGCAACGGATAAATTAGAGGCGTCTAGTTTAGATTGTTGCTGGGCTAGTGTTATGATTGAAGGGTTTCGCGGCATAGTAAATCAAAATTTTCTACGGAAGCGAACAGAGGGAAAGCCAAGATCTAATCTAGGAGATGCAATCAACGAGAGAGATTGGATTAGATCTTCATACCCTTGAAGATTCGCACAGCGGAACATTCGTCGGAACGTGGGTGATGTAGTCGTACTCGCTTCTCCTCCTCGCGATCCGATCCGATCTAGCACCACAAGTGGCGGTGCCTCCGTGAGATGCACACGTGCAGCACCTCGACGTCTCCTCCTTCCTCGGACCAGCAAGTATGGTGGAGAGATTGATTGGATCTACAACACGACGGCGTGGTGTATATGGTGGAGAATTTCTGCAGCAGGGCTTCGCCTACAAACAGTCGGGAGGGAGAGAGGAAGGCAGCAGGGCAACTAGGGTTGGAGGCAAGGTGTAGGGGGGAGGGGGCGCACCAGCCCTCTATATATAGAGGAGGGGAGGCCAGCCCTTGCCCCTCCTCCAAGCCTTGGGCCGGCGGCCAAGGGATAAGGAGTGGGGTTTGAGGACTCTCCCCCTTCTAGAAACCCTATCTCTAGTTTAAAACGGATTTAAACCCTATAGGATCGGCTGGGCCCTATGGGGCCTTGTGCCCCTGGCACAATGCGGCTAGGACACTCCCTCATAGGCCCATGCCCCCTCCCGGAAGGTGGGGCCACGTTGGTCCCCTTCTGGAAGGTCTAGAAGCTTCCGGTACAATACCGATTAACCCGGAACAATTCCGAACTCCAAAAACTGCACTGCCTTATATGAATCTTATTCTCCGGACCACTCCGGAACCTCTCGTGATGTCCCGGATCCCATCCGAGACTCCGAACAAAAACTCATAAACCAATTATCCAATCTATCCTAGCGTCGAGACACGTTAAGTGTGTGACCCTGCGGGTTCGAGAATATGCAGACATGATCTTCTATCAATAATCAACAGCGGGGTCTAGGCACCCATATTGACTCCCACACATTCATCGATGATCATATCGGATGAACCACGATGCCAGGATTCAATTAATCCCATATATATATTCCCTTCGTCTCGCGATATTTTACTTGCCCGAGATTCGATCGTCGGTACCGTCATACCTAGTTCAATCTCGTTCACAGCAAGTACTTTACTCGTTCCGTAATCCGATATCACTTTGTGATTAACTCTTAACCACATGCTTGCAAGCGGTGTTGATATCGATTACCGAGTGGGCCCGAAGTATATCTCTCCGACTTGGGAGGGACAAATCCCATCTCGATACATACAACCCAACAGATACTTTCCGATTACCTGAGAGACACCTTTATGATCACCCTCTCATAGGATGACGTTTGATGACCTCAAAGCTTTCTTCCGATACCAGGGAGTTGTATTATCTCATGGTCTAAGGAATACAATATTTGACATAGGAAAAGCTTCGCAAAGATGAACACGATGAAACGATCTAATTGCTTCACTTAGTTCATTATCAATTGAAAACTCATGTCTATGGTTAGGAAACCTTAACCATCATTGATCAATGAGCTAGTACATAGAGGCGTACTAGGGACATGGTGTTGTTCACAAACCACACAAGTATTAAAGTTTCCGCTTAATACAATTCTAGCATGGAATATAAACTTTATCATGAACAAGAATTATAATAATAACATCTTTATTATTGCCTCTAGGGCATAATTCCAACGGTCTCCCACTTGCACTAGAGTCAATAATCTAGTTTACATTTGGCAACAATCTCACACCCATGGCACTGAGGTGCTGATCATGTTTTACACGTGGAAGAGGTTTAGTCAATGGATCTGCGACATTCAGATCTGTATGTACTTTGCTAATCTTCAGATCTCCATCTGCAATATAATCTCGGATTATATGAAACTTGCGGTTGATATGCTTGGTCTTTGGATGATATCTTGGTTCCTTAGCAAGTGCTATGCGGCCAGTGTTGTCACACAATATCTCCAGTGGGTCCAATGCACTTGGAACCACGCCAAGCTCAGTGATGAAGTTTCTGATCCAAACTCCTTCACTTGACGCTTCTGCAGCATCCATGTATTCCGCTTCCACTGTAGATCCCGCGATCACGCTTTGCTTGCAGCTTCTCTAGCTCACAGCTCCTCCATTCAAAATATAAACGTATCCTGTCTGAGATTTGGAATCATCCTTGTCGTTGTCAAAACTAGCGTCGACGTAACCTTTTACGACAAGCTGTTCATCACCCCCATAGACTAAGAACATTTCTTTAGTCCTATTTAGGTACTTTAGGATGTTCTTCACGGCGGTCCAGTGTTCCACTCCTGGATCACTTTGATATCTGCTCGTCCAACTAAGAGCATTGGACACATCCGGTCTAGTACACAGCATGGCATACATGATAGAACCTATGGCCGAGGCATAAGGCACTTTGCTCATAGCTTCCCTATCATTTACCGTAGCTGGACACTGAGCCTTGCTCAATATCTTACCTGACAACATAGGCACTGAACCTTTCTTTGCCTTATCCATTCTGAACCTTTTCAGAACTTTGTCTAGGTATGTACTCTGGCTTAAAGCTACCAGGCGTCTTTGTCTATCTCTATAGATTTTGAGGCCCAATATATAAGCAGCTTCACCTAGGTCTTTCATTGAAAAACACTTGTTCAAATAACTCTTCACATTGTTAAGCATGTTAATGTCATTTCCAATAATCAATATGTCATCCACATATAGTACCAGAAACGTCACCGAGCTCCCACTCACTTTCTTGTAGATGCAAGCTTCGTAGCAATTTGGAACAAATCCAAAGCTCTTGATCACTTGATCAAAACGAAGGTTCTAACTCCGAGATGCTTGCTTCAGTCCATAAATGGAACGCTGAAGTTTGCATACTTTATCAGCATCCTTAGGATCGACAAAACCTTCGGGTTGCATCATATACAACTCTTCATCAATGTTGCCATTGAGGAACGCAGTCTTGACATCCATCTGCCATATTTCATAATCATGAAACGCAGCAATTGCTAATAAAATCCGAATGGACTTAAACATCGCTACGGGAGAGAAAGTCTCATCGTAGTCAACACCTTGAACTTGTCGAAAACCTTTCGCGACAAGCCGTGCTTTATAGACGGTAACATTACCATCCGCGTCCGTTTTCTTCTTGAAGATCCATTTGAACTCAACGGCCTTTCGATCGCTAGGAGGGTCTACCAAAGTCCATACTTGGTTTTCGCTCATGGATCCCAATTCGGATTTCATGGCTTCCAGCCATTTCTCAGAGTCTGGGCTCATCATCGCTTTCTCATAGTTCGTAGGTTCACTGTCTTCTACTAACAAGACAGTCAAGACAGGGTTGCCGTACCACTCAGGAGGGGCACGCGACCTTGTCGACCTGCGACGTTCAGTAGCAGCATCGTCCGAAGCTTCATGATCCTTGTCATTAGCTTCCTCTATTGTTGGTGCAGGCGGCACTGGAACAATTTCAGGTGCTGCGCTACTCTCCAATTCAAGAGAAGGTTCAATAACCTCGTCAAGCTCTACTTTCCTCCCACTCACTTCTTTCGAGAGAAACTCCTTCTCAAGAAAGGAACCGTTCTTTGTGACAAACACTTTGCCTTCGGTTCTGTGATAGAAGGTATACCCAATAGTTTCCTTAGGGTATCCTATGAAGACGCATTTCTCTGCTTTGGGTTCGAGCTTGTCCGGCATCAACTTCTTGACGTAAGCTTCGCATCCCCAAACTTTAAGAAACGACAACTTAGGTTTAGCACCAAACCACAGTTCATACGGTGTCGTCTCAACGGATTTAGATGGAGCCCTATTTAAAGTGAATGCAGCGGTTTCTAATGCATAACCCCAAAATGATAACGGCAAATCAGTAAGAGACATCATAGATCGGACCATATCTAATAGGGTTCGGTTCCGGCGTTCAGACACACCATTGCGCTGTGGTGTTCCGGGTGGCGTGAGTTGTGAAACGATTCCACTTGCTTTAAGATGCGTGAGAAAATCATAACTCAAATATTCACCTCCACGATCGGATCGTAGAAACTTAATCTTTCTGTTACGATGGTTCTCCACTTCATTCTGAAATTCCTTGAACTTTTCAAATGTTTCAGATTTATGTTTCATTAAATAGATATACCCATATCTACTTAAGTCATCGGTAAAAGTGAGGAAATAGCGATATCCACCGCGCGTCGAAACACTCATCGGTTCGCATACATCGGTATGTATGATTTCCAACAAGTCCGTTGCTCGCTCCATCATACCGGAGAACGGGGTTTTGATCATCTTGCCCATGAGGCATGGTTCGCATGTGTCAAATGATTCAAAATCAAGAGACTCCAAAAGTCCATCAGAATGGAGTTTCTTCATGCGCTTTACACCAATATGACCTAGACGACAGTGCCACAAATAAGTAGTATTATCACTATCTACTTTGCATCTCTTAGCCTCAATGTTATGGATGTGTGTTTCATCCCTTTCGAGATTTAGAAGAAATAAACCACTCACAAGAGGTGCATGACCATAAAAGATGTTACTCATATAAATAGAACAACCATTATTCTCCGATTTAATGAATAACCGTCTTGCAATAAACACGATCCAGAAATAATGTTCATGCTCAACGCAGGCACATAATAACATTTATTAAGGTTTAAAACTAATCCCGAAGGTAAAACTAAGGAGAGCGTGCCGACGGCCATCACATCAACTCTTGATCCATTGCCAACGCGCATCGTCACCTCATCCCTCGCAAGCCGCCGTCTATTCCGTAGCTCCTGTTTCGAGTTAAAAATATTAGCAACTGAACCGGTATCAAATACCCAGGCACTACAACGAGGGCTAGTAAGGAAACCATCAATAACATGTATATCAAATATACCTTTGATGGTGCCAGCCTTCTTGTCCGCTAAGTACTTCGGACAGTTGCGCTTCTAGTGACCCTTGTCCTTGCAATATAAGCACTCAGTGTCTGGCTTAGGACCAGACTTGAGCTTCTTCTCAGCAGGAGCATTGCGCTTGCCGCCGCCCTTCTTGAAGGGCTTCTTTGCTCCCTTACCTTTCTTAAAGGAGGGCTTGTTGACCATCAACACATGATTATATTTCTTGATGTCCACCTCCGCAGCCTTCAGCTTTGCGAAGAGCTCGGTGATCGTATCAGTGGAGCCAATCTGATTGTGAGTCACTACAAAACTTTTGTAGCTGGGAGGGAGTGATTGCAGAACCCTGTCAATCTTGAGCTCCTCTGGAATCGTGCATTCCAGTTGCTCAAGGCGTTGAGTGTAGCCCGTCATCTTTATGGCGTGCTCACTAACGGAACTCCCTTCCTCCATCTTGCAGTTAAAGAACTTCTTGGAGATCTCATATCTCTCAGAACGGGCCTGAGTCTGAAACATGGTTTTCAGCTCCTCGAGAATCTCAAAGGGCCCGGGATACTCTTCAAAACAATTTTGAAGTTCCGGTTCCATAGCAAACAACATGGTGCTCTTAATCACACCATAATCATCTTTGCGCGACTGATAGACAGCTTTCTCATCAGCCGGCGCAGTTGTAGCAGGGGGGTCACCTAACGCTTTCCCAAGGACATAGTCCTTTTGTCCGCCAGACAAAATGATTCTTAGATTGCGGAACCAATTGGTGAAGTTAGACCCATTGTTCCTAAGCTTTTCCTTCTCAGCAAAAACGTTGAAGTTGAAGTTGGACTTAGCCATTTGATCTACAGTATTGCAAGTACAAATTAGACTATGTTCATGATAACTAGTTCAACTTTTAATCAAATTACTAGATGAACTCCCACTAAATTCAACATCCCTCAAGTTGTTTAGTGAACACGATCCAAATTCACCACACCTAATCCGATCTTCACGAGAAGAGATGTGGTTTCAATGGTGGACAACGAAGTGTCGATCATATCATTCATATGACTCATGCTTAACCTTTCGGTTCATGTGTTCCGAGGCCATGTCTGTACATGCTAGGCTCGTCAAGTTAGACCCAAGTATTTCCGCGTGTGCAAAACTGGCTTGCACCCGTTGTATGTGAGCGTAGAGTCTATAGCACCCGATCATCACGTGATGCTTGGACACGACGAACTTTCGCAACGGTGCATACTTGGGGAGAACACAGTTTTTATCTTGATCTTTAAATGAGGAATCATCTTATAATGCTACCGTCGCGATCTAAGCATAATAAGATACATAAAAGGATAAACATCACATGCATATAACTTTATGTGACATGGTATAGCCAATCTTCGCGCAATGATCTCCATCTTGTGCGTTCCGACATGATCTCCATCACTCCACCATGATTGCCTCCACCACGAATAGCAACTACAACTATTGCTAACTACTTAGCGATAAAGTAAAGCTATTACATGGCGTATAAGAAGTTGACTCGCAGGTCATACACAATTATAAAGACAACCATATGGCTCCTGCCGGTTGTGTACTCATCCACATGCAAGTCGTGAAACATTACAAAACATGATCATCGCATACAATATACACATCACATCTTGGGCCATACCATATCACAGAAAACACTCCCTGCAAAAACAAGTTAGACGCCTCTACTTTGTTGTTGCATGTTTTACGTGGCTTATGGGAGTAGATGCTAAGAACGATTCTTACCTACGGAAAGCCACAACGGCGATATTATGGTTGCCAAACTCCAGTGTTAATCCCATGACAACTATAGTGAGAGAAACTGACATCCACCAGCCGCATGTGTGGAACAAGCCACACGTCAAGTGCGGAGCCGGTCTCGTGAACGACGTCGCGTAAGGTTGGCCTGGACCGCTTCAATCTCACTATCCCGCGTCATAAGAAGAACACAAACAAGAGGCTTGCAATAGAAAACATCAACGCCCGCAACAACCATGTTGCGTTCTACTCGTGAAACACATCTACGCATAGATCTAGCTCTGATACCACTGAAGGGTTTCGCGGCATAGTAAATCAAAATTTTCCACGGAAGCGAACAGAGGGAAAGCCAAGATCTAATCTAGGAGATGCAATCAACGAGAGAGATTGGATTAGATCTTCATACCCTTGAAGATTTGCACAGCGGAACGTTCGTCGGAACGTGGGTGATGTAGTCGTACTCGCTTCTCCTCTTCGCGATCCGATCCGATCTAGCACCACAAGTGGCGGTGCCTCCGTGAGATGCACACGTGCATAACCTCGACGTCTCCTCCTTCCTCGGACCAGCAAGTATGGTGGAGAGATATATTGGATCTACAACACGATGGCGTGGTGTATATGGTGGAGAATTTCTGCAGCAGGGCTTCGCCTACAAACAGTTGGGAGGGAGAGAGGAAGGCAGCAGGGCAACTAGGGTTGGAGGCAAGGTGTAGGGGGAGGGGGCGCACCAGCCCTCTATATATAGAGGGGGGGCGGCCAGCCCTTGCCCCTCCTCCACCAAGGGATAAGGAGTGGGGTTTGAGGACTCTCCCCCTTCTAGAAACCCTATCTCTAGTTTAAACGGATTTAAACCCTATAGGATCGACTGGGCCCTATGGGGCCTTGTGCCCGTGGCCCAATGCGGCCAGGACACTCCCTCATAGGCCCATGAACCCTCCCGGAAGGTGGGGCCACGTTGGTCCCCTTCTGGAAGGTTCTAGAAGCTTCCGGTACAATACCGATTAACCCGGAACAATTCCGAACTCCAAAAAATGCACTGCCTTATATGAATCTTATTCTCCGGACCACTCCGGAACCTCTCGTGATGTCCCGGATCCAATCCGAGACTCCGAACAAAAACTCATAAACCAATTATCCAATCTATCCTAGCGTCGAGACACGTTAAGTGTGTGACCCTGCGGGTTCGAGAATATGCAGACATGATCTTCTATCAATAATCAATAGCGGGGTCTGGGCACCCATATTGACTCCCACACATTCATCGATGATCATATCGGATGAACCACGATGCCAGGATTCAATTAATCCCATATATATATTCCCTTCGTCTCGCGATATTTTACTTGCCCGAGATTCGATCGTCGGTATCGTCATACCTAGTTCAATCTCGTTCACAGCAAGTACTTTACTCGTTCCGTAATCCGATATCACTTTGTGATTAACTCTTAACCACATGCTTGCAAGCGGTGTTGATATCAATTATCGAGTGGGCCCGAAGTATATCTCTCTGACTTGGGAGGGACAAATCCCATCTCGATACATACAACCCAACAGATACTTTCCGATTACCTGAGAGACACCTTTATGATCACCCTCTCATAGGATGACGTTTGATGACCTCAAAGCTTTCTTCCGATACCAGGGAGTTGTATTATCTCATGGTCTAAGGAATACAATATTTGACATAGGAAAAGCTTCGCAAAGATGAACACGATGAAACGATCTAATTGCTTCGCTTAGTTTGGGTCTATCCATCATATCATTCTCCAATGATATGATCTCATTATCAATTGACAACTCATGTCTATGGTTAGGAAACCTTAACCATCATTGATCAATGAGCTAGTCCATAGAGGCGTACTAGGGACACGGTGTTGTTCACAAACCACACAAGTATTAAAGTTTCCGCTTAATACAATTCTAGCATGGAATATAAACTTTATCATGAACAACAATTATAATAATAACATCTTTATTATTGCCTCTAGGGCATAATTCCAACAATGATATGGTGATATTGTAAGTAGAAGTATGCGATGATACTCTTACAACATACATAAAGTGTAATCTCCAATAGACCTTGGACTTACACATATAGGTATGATAGTGATCATACCACGATGCACATGATAGAGATCATATGCGGGAACCATATCATTTCACTAATAAACATGTGATGTTTGATTGCATCTTATATTGCTTGTTTAGCACTTTGTTAGCATAATAAGATGATCCCTCTTTTAAATATCAAGATAAGAATGTGTTCTTCCTTTAGTATGCACCGATTATGTTTTCGTCGCTCCAAGACATGACGTGATCATCGGGTGTTCTTGGATCCACTACCATATTTCGGGTGTAAAACAGTTACACACGCGAATACTAAGGTTCTAACTTGGCGAGCCTAGCATGTACAGACATGGCCTCGGAACAGCGACCGAAAGGTTAAGCATGAGTCATATAGTAGATATGATGCCCATTTGATGCTCGCCTTTGAAGATACATCGACTCACGTGATGATCGGACTTGGTGTAGTGGATTTGGTTCATGTAATCACCAAAAAGGCACGAGGGATGTCGTTTTTGAGTGGGAGTTCATTCGTAATATGGATTAGTTGAACTCAATCTATCATACACTTAGTCTAAACTTTACAAATTCTGTTGTAGATGGCACCACCTGCTTTTAATTTCAATGCGTTCATGGAGAAAGAGAAACTTGCAACGAACGGTAGCAACTTTACCGAATGGGCCATGAATTTGAGGATTCTCCTCTCTGCTGCACAAAAGCAATATGTGCTAGAAGTGCCGTTAGGCCCCCCACCTTTTGAGGATGCCCCTGACGAGGAGAAGAATGTCTATCAGACTCGTCAGGAGGACCACAACTTAGTTCATTGCGGCATATTGTATGGGCTAGAGCCGGAACTTCGAAAGCATTTCGAAAACGGCAATGCTTTTGATACAATGGGTGAGTTAAAAATTATTTTCGACACACATGCTGCTGTAGAGAGCTACAACGCTTCAGAAAAGTTCTTTAGCTGCATGATGGAAGAGAACAGCTCCATTAGTGAGCATGTACTCAAGATGTCGGGTTATGCCGATAAGCTTGTGTCCTTGGGAATATCGATTCCCATTGACTTAGGCATCCATCGTGTTCTGCAGTCTCTGCCACCTAGCTATAAGAGCTTCATGATGAACTATAATATGCAAGGCATGAAGAAGTCTCTCCCTGAGCTTCTGTCAATGCTTAAAACTGCAGAAGTGGAGATAAAAAAGGAACATCAAGTGTTGATGATCAATAGGAACACTGGTTTCAAGAAATATAAGAAGGGAAAACGGAAGGGAAGTAAGGGCGGCAAGCCTGTTGCCGTGCCTGAAAAGAAACCCCGAGTTGGACCTAAGTCTGATACCGAGTGCTACTATTGTAAGGGGACTGGCCACTGGAAGCGCAACTGCCCCAAGTATTTGGCAGACAAGAAAGCCGGCAAGGCAAACAAAGGTATATATGATATACATGTTATTGATGTGTACTTGACTAGTGCTCGCAGTAGCACCTGGGTATTTGATACCGGTTCAGTTGCTAATATTTGTAACTTGAATCAGGGGCTGCGGAACAAGCGACCGCTAGCAAGGGGTGAGGTCAAGATGCGTGTCGGCAATGGATCAAGCGTTGATGTGATCGCCGTCGGAACGCTGCCTCTCCACTTGCCGTCAAGATTAGTAATAAACTTGAATAATTGTTATCTGGTGCCTGCACTGAGCATGAACATTGTATCTGGATCGTGTTTGATGCGAAGTGGTTATTCATTTAAATTCGAGAACAATGGTTGTTCCATTTATATGAATGAAATCTTTTATGGTCATGCACCGATGATGAATGGTTTATTTATTTTGGATCTCGATAATAATGTTACACATATTCATAATGTTGATGCTAAAAGGATTAAACTTAATGATGATATATCCGCATATATGTGGCACTGCCGTCTAGGTCATATTGGCGTTAAACGCATGAAGAAGCTCCATTCGGATGGAATTTTGGAATCACTTGATTTTGAATCATTTGATACATGTGAGCCATGCCTTATGGGCAAGATGACTAGAATGTCGTTTTCCGGTTCAATGGAACGGGCGATAGATTTATTGGAAATCATACATTCTGATGTATGTGGTCCAATGAGTGTGTCGGCGCGAGGTGGATATCGTTATTTTGTTACTTTCGCGGATGATTTGAGTAGATACGGTTATATCTAATTGATGAAACACAAGTCTAAAACCTTTGAAAAGTTCAAGGAATTTCAGAATGAAGTGGAAAATCATCATAATAGAAAGATCAAATTTCTATGGTCCTACCGTGGAGGTCAGTATCTAAGTTACGAGTTTAGCACTCACATGCAAGAGTGTGGAATTGTTTCACAACTCACGCCTGCTGGAACACCACAGCGAAATGGTGTGTCGGAACGTCGTAATCGTACTTTATTAGATATGGTTCGATCTATGATGTCTCTAACGGACTTGCCATTGTCATTTTGGGGCTATGCACTAGAAACTGTTGCATTCACTTTAAATCAGGCACCATCTAAATCTGTTGAAAAGACACCATATGAATTGTGGTTTGGAAACAAACCTAAGCTGTCATTTCTTAAAGTTTGGGGATGCGATGTTTATGTGAAGAAACTTCAACCGGATAAACTCGAACCCAAAGCGGAAAAATGCGTCTTCATTGGTTAACCTAAGGAAACTATTGGGTATTCCTTCTATCACAGATCCGAGGGCAAGGTTTTTGTTGCCAAGAATGGATCCTTTCTAGAGAAAGAGTTTCTTGCAAAAGGTGTGAATAGTCGGAAGGTAGAACTCGAAGAGGTTATTGAACCTTCTCTTCAAAGTATGGCGAGTAGCGCAACGCCGGAAGTTGTTCCGGAGTTGGCTTCACCTGTTGAAGAGGGAACTAATGATAATGATCATGAAACTCCAAAAGAGAGTACTACCGAACCTCGCAGGTCAAGCAGGACGCGTGCAGCTCCCGAGCTATACGGAAATCCTGTCATGAATTTCATGGTTGATGAAAATGATGACCCTGCGACATATGAAGAAGCAATGATGAGCCCGGATTCCAACAAATGGTTAGAAGCCATGAAATCCGAGATGGAATCCATGTATGAAAATCAAGTTTGGAACTTGGTGGACTTACCTCACGACTGAAAGGCCGTGGAGAACAAATGGATTTTCAAAAGGAAAACTGATGCTGATGGTAATATAACCGTCTATAAAGCTCGTCTTGTCGCAAAGGGGTTTCGACAAATTCAAGGAGTTGACTACGATCAGACATTCTCTCCCGTAGCGATGCTAAAGTCAGTTAGGATTATGTTAGCAATTGCTGCATATTTCGATTATGAGATATGGCAGATGGATGTCAAAACCGCGTTTCTCAATGGTAATATTGAAGAAGAGTTGTATATGATACAACCAAAGGGTTTTGTCGATCCTAAGGATGCTAAAAAGGTGTTCAAGCTTCAGCGATCCATCTATGGATTGAAGCAAGCATCACGAAGTTGGAATCTCCGCTTTGATGAGGTGATCAAAGAGTTTGGATTTGTCCAAACTTATGGAGAAGCTTGTATTTACAAGAAAGTGAGTGGGAGCAATGTGGCATTTCTGATATTATATGTGGATGACATATTATTGATCGGAAATTATATAGATCTTTTAAACAGTGTTAAAAGTTATCTAAACAGCAAATTTTCAATGAAGGACCTAGGTGAAGCATCATACATATTAGGCATAAAGATCTATAGAGATAGATCTAGGCGCCTAATAGGGCTATCGCAAAGTACATACCTTGATAAGATTTTAAAGAAGTTTAAAATGGAAGATAGTAAGAAGGGGTTCTTACCTATGACACAAGGCACGACATTGAGTAAGACTCAAAGTCCGGCTACGGCGGAAGAAAGAGAGATAATGGACAAGGTCCCCTATGCTTCATCCATAGGCTCTATAATGTACGCCATGCTATGTACAAGACCGGATGTGGCACATGCTATTAGTTTGACTAGTAGGTACCAATCGGATCCAGGTTCAGAACACTGGAAAGCAGTCAAGAATATCCTTAAGTACTTACCAAGAACTAAGGATATGTTTCTTGTATACGGAGGTGAAGAAGAGCTCGTCGCTAAGTGTTATGTCGACGCTAGCTTTGACACCGATCCGGATGACTCTAAGTCTCAATACGGATACGTATTTCTCATGAATGGCGGAGCGGTTAGTTGGAGGAGCTCCAAACAACCTGTGGTGGCGGGATCAACAACGGAGGCCGAATATGTTGCTGCTTCAGAAGCGGCTCAGGAAGCAGTTTGGATGAAGGAGTTCATATCCGAACTAGGTGTGGTTGCAAACGCATTGGACCCAATGGTGATCTATTGTGACAACAATGGTGCCATTGCCAATGCCAAAGAGCCAAGGTCTCACAAGCATTCCAAGCATATTAAGCGCCGGTTTCACTCCATCCGCGAGCATGTCAAGGATGGAGATATAAAGATTTGTAAAGTACATACGGATCTCAATGTAGCAGATCCGTTGACTAAAACTCTCCCTAGAGCAAAACATGATCTACACCAGAACTCCATGGGTGTTAGATACATCACAATGTAACTAGATTATTGTCTCTAGTGCAAGTGGGAGACTAAAGGGAATATGCCCTAAGAGGCAATAATAAAATGTTTATTATGTGTATTCCAAGTATATGATAGATGTTTATTTTGCATGCTATAATTGTATTAATACGGAAACGTTAATACATATGTGTTTAATAAACAAACAGAAAGTTCCTAGTTATGCCTCTCTCATAAACTAGTTCATTGATTAACAAGATGATCATAGTTTCCTGATCATAGACATTGGATGTTGTTAATAACGAGATCACAACATTAGTGTAATGGTGTGATGAACATTCATCCAAAGTATAGCATTACGATCAAAGTCATTGAGTTTATATTGCTATAAACAACTTACGAAGTAGTCCTAATCCTTAGACCATGATATCATGCCAATCACTAACACCGGAAGAGTTTCTTGTTGACATCAAACGTCACTCCGTAACTGGGTGACTATAAAGATGGCTTCAAAGCTACTAAAGTGTTATGTTGAGAATCATGGATCAAGAGTGGAATTTGTTCATCCCAATGACGGATAGATATGCTCTGGGCCCTCTCGGTGATATCACATTGGTTAGCTTGCAAGCAAGTGATTTGATCACTAGAATGTTATATCACGGGAACGAGAAAAGAGTGCATGTTAGTAACGAGATCAAACTAGGTATGGAGATACCGATGATCGAATCTCGGACATGTAATATATCGTGAAACAAAGGGATTAAGATACAATCGTAATAGGTTTCGACGATCATATGAAAAGTCATCGTTGAATGTGTGGGAGTCAGTATGGATCTCCAGGTCCCGCTACTGATTATTGATCGGAGAAGGGTCTCGATCATGTTCGCATTATTTACGAACCGTAGGGTGACACACTTAAGGGACACTGGCATCCAGTTGAAGCAAATGTTTCGTGCCAAAAGAATAAACAAGCGCATGAATTTATTTCACTAGATACCGAAACAGGTTTTCGGGTGTAATTGCATAAAGAGGTTATGCATGTGAAATGAAATTCTAGCAAGGGGTTATTTTTGAATGTTTGTCATTAAAGTAATTCACAAAATTCTGAATAAAATAAAAGAGTTTTATTTAATGAGAGTTTGCATTAAATTTGGTGGAAATTTAATGGGAATTAGAGTAGATTTTTGAGTGGAGAAAATTGAAGGGCCATTTTGTGAGTGGAGTGTCCACCCACATGAATGAAGGAGGGGAGGGGGCAGCCCCCATGGCCGGCGGCCACCCCCTTGGGTGCCCCCCTCCTCCTATAAAAGGAGCCCCTCCTCTCACTTGTCTCTTACACCTCCTCGTGAAGGATCTCTCTCCCTCTCTAGAATTTATCCCCCATGGTCTCGGACTAGCGAGATACATGTTTCCGGTGGCTATTCGGCAAGAAAGGGTTGTGCTTCCGCTGCATCGCTGGAGCGAGGAGGCAGAGGTTGCCCGGTGTCTTGTACGTGTGTGCGAGCACGGATGCACTGCTGCTTTGTGGCGCTAGGACTTCCTCTCGATCTTGAGATCGGCAAGAGATCGTCTACATCAATCACGAGTTGAACTCGTTAAGCTTTGTCGGTCTTCAAGGGTATGTTCTCTACGGATATACATCCGCCCGTTGTTTGTATCTAGTAGATAGATCTTGGTACATAGTTCCCATCGTAGGAAAATTTTTGTTTTCTATGCTGCGAACCCTACAGGTGGGTGGTAACTGCGGCGAGAGTATCTAGAGGTGTGGGCATGTCTCGGCGCGGGGGAGCTCCGCCGGCGAAGTCATGGCGACAGGAGGCGCTGGGAGCTCTTCGCCGCAGTCTGGGCGAGTGGAGTGGGTGGGAATGGGACTATCTCGTCGACAGAGCTGGCCCACGCCCTTTTTCACGGCGTCCGGCGTCTCCAGGGCGTATCCGGGAACCTGGGTTCAGCCTGGGTAAGCTGGACTAAAACACGCCCAAATCCGGACGAAAATAGATCCCTGAGGGTACTGGGCCGATTTTCGGTGTCCGAACCTAATTTCGGCGTCCGGATCGGCATCCTGGGTAGGCGAATGGAGATGCTCTCGTGCTCCTCTCCTTCCTCGCATAGCCCAGAGCGGCTCCCACTTGATCGGCATCTGAAATCCCTCACAGCAAATTCAAATCAACTCGATTTGGCCCAAATTTGGTATGCAACCTAGAATTTAGATCAACCCACCCCTTCCTCCACCGGGACTCACAGTATACATGGGAAATGCGGCGGCCGAGAAGGTAGTCAGCGAGGAGGGCGGAGAGGCTTCGACCGTGGGGAGCTGTGGGACGTCGGTTAGGTATGTCCCTCTCTCCCATCCCGCACGCGGCCTTGATCTCCCTCTCAGTGTCGCTGCAAGCGCAGGCGGCCGCGGTCTCGTTCCACCCGCCGTAGACCCGCTGGCCGATGCCGATCCAGAAGAGAAGCGATGGTTCCCCTTCCCCATGCCGCGTCCAGTGGTCGTCTGAGCGCACCAGACCGCCTGCAGTCATGGGAGGAAGGACGGGGAGATGAGATGGCGGTGTTAAGAGGAATTAACGGTGGGTACGGAGCTCGGCGGAGATATGAGATCTTGCGGGGGCAGGAAGTACAGAGGGGAGGAGGTGAGGCCGGGAGAAGCTCCGGCGGCGGGGACAAGGTCGCTGGAGTCGGGGTCGATGGGCTTGGAGAGGGCGGCGGGCGGGGACGTTTTTTCCGATTCACCGGATAACTGCCAGGGGCAAAATCGTAAAACCGGGCATATGGAATTTTTTTGTGTAGACAAGATTGAAAACGTATTTTTGCGGATGGAAGCGTATTTGACTAACTTACCTCAAGAAAAATTAGTAGATAGACTACTATATTATATATATATATATATTATGTAAAAATATGTTTTATGATGTATGAAAGGTAATGGATCACATATTGTAAATATTAATATTTTTCTCTAAAAACTTGGTCAAACTTTATGTAGTTTGATTTTAAAAAAAATTATAGGCCTTTAAGCCTTGGGACTGAGGTAGTAGCAGTCAGCAGAAACTTGGCCATATTTTGGAATTTTGGCGATAGAAAAAATTCATTATTGCGATTTTACAGGTAGGCAATATTTCATCCTGAATATTACATGGCCAGAGTGCCTATGAATGCGGCAATGTAAACAGAGCTACAAGATTCAGGCTATCAACTTGATTGCTAACTGACTAAGTAACAACCGCAAACAGAACCAGGGACAACGCTGAAGGGGACAACATAACAAGCGACAATTTGGCACCTAAGATTCAAGCACCTTTTTCGCAGCCTCCTGGAGCTGTTGTCTACTGTGACGCATAGGGACAACGCTGAAGGGGATAACATAACAAGCGACAATTTGGCAACACCTAGGATTCAAGCACCTTTTTCGCAGCCTCCTGGAGCTGTTGTCTACTGTGACGCAGCATACAACAGGGATGTAGATGCTTCTACCGTAGACATGGGTGCCTACCTACACTATCCTGTGAGAAACATTAAAATCTTTGTAAGTGCAATTTCCACGTATGCTCCATCTGCCTTGCAGGCTAAAGCTTAGGGGCTGCTCTTGGTAGTTCGGGTGGTGCAGCTGATGGAATGGCGACGGATTTGATAGCAAGACTCTTGTTGATGTCGTAGCTATCTACAGATGATCTGCTCCCAAGGTCGGGCCACTGGGCGCTCAGACTGCTCCTTGCCAATATGCAGAATCACAGCAATGTAAATGGAGACCTAGTATAGAAGGTACCTCGCGCTGACAACAAGACGGCGCACGCGCTAGGAAAGCGCGCCTATCGGGATCGTTCTGATCCCCGCACGACGTTAAGGTGCAGATCGAACTTGCTCTGTGCCTCTAGGAACAGGCTTTGTAATATTAGGCTCAAGAACATTAGGTTGCAGGCTATACACTGCCTTGGTTGTAGCTCTAGCCTACCTTTTGGTAGGCATCGGCACTGGGTTGTCTTGCTGTGTGAAATAAAGGAGATAGTTTGCCAAAAAAAGGCAGAAGCTTGGCCATATTTTGGATTTTTTGGTGATAGAAAAAATTCATTATTGTGATTTTACAGGTAGTCAATATTTCATCCTGAATATTACAGCAGCCAGAGTGCTTGATTGCTAACAACCGCAAAAAGAACCAGGGAAAACTCTCAAGGGGGCAACATAACAAGATACTGTCATTGCTGTTAGATTGATCTCTAACGTGGCCGAGCCCAACGGCTCGATCACGCCCCTATCCGCGCCCTGATCGGGGGCGCCCAACCGAACTTTGGTTGGTGGGCCACTGTCGCTGCGCTGTATAAAGAGGTGGGGGACCGGCATCACGCATCACGAGGTTTGTCGCTATGTCGCTCGTCCCACCGATATCCCTACCGATCTAGGGTTTAGCGTGAGCCGACGGGAAGCACCGCCACCACCGCACACCCACGTCGTCGCCCTTTTCCCCATGGCCACTAGCACCAGCACCAACTCCGGCATCCCCTCAGGATCGTGCTCATCGAGCCAGTGCGCAGGTGGTTTCCCTCCCTCTCTGATCTCTCTCTCTCTGATCTCTCTCTCTCTCTCTCTCTCTCTCTGATGCAATAGATCAAGTGGTGTATGAGGTAGGTGATAGAGCATACCTTAGAGTGTCGCCACTGCGTGGAATTAAGAGATTTTGAATCAAGGGTAAGATGTCACCTCGGTTTATTGGGACATATCGGGTCTTAGCACGCAAAAGAGAAGTTGCTTATCAATTGGAGTTGCTAGAGGCTCCGTCCGCTGTCCACAATGTGTTCCACGTGTCCCAGCTGAAGAAGTGCCATCCGGAGATGGTGGATACACCATTGAGAGACACCGTGTCACTAGAGGAGGTTCAGCTTGAGAATGACTTGACCTATGAGGAGAATCCGGTCAAGATACTGGAAACAGCGGAGAGGATTACCTGTACAAAGACGATCAGGTTTTGCAAGGTGCAATGGAGCCACCACACCGAAGAGGAAGCAACTTGGGAGCGTGAGGATGACATCCGAGAGGACCACCCACACCTATTTGCTAGCCACGTCGAATCTCGGGGATGAGATTCATCTTAAGGGGGTTAGTCTTGTCATATCCCAAATTTTAGATTTGGTACTGCATAACATTCATGGCATTGCATCATGATCATCCATGCAAAAATTCGGTTTGAAAAAGTTTTGCCAAGACAAACCACTTGCATTTGCGTTTTGACACCTACACATGAACACTAGGATTTACCATTCTACTGTGAAAAAATTTATATTTTGGATATATGGAAGGCACATGTGCATAGAGGGTTCCGCCATGAACCCGTAGCACTTTGAATCGCCCCAATCGGAGCTTCGTAGCAAAAGATACGACAAACTGAATTTTGGGCTTGTTCTAGACAGATTCTGTCAAAAATTCAGTAAAAGTTTCGTCAGAAAAAGAAAAGAAAAAAGTGAAGAAAAAAAAGGAAAAAAGTAGCGCAGCAGCCAGCGGCCCAGCCGCCAGCAGGCCGCGCAACAGCAGTCGCGCGCGCGCCAGCCACTACCTGCCGCTCGCCAGCCGCCCCAGCCACCGACAGGTGGGGCCCACCTGTCGGCGCCGCCGCCGCCGTGTCCGACGTGGACATGCCGCCGCCCGCCGCCGCGATTCCCGCGGAATCCGCAACCGACCCCGCGAGGGCCTCCCTTCTACAAAAATCGGGCGCCGCCACCCCTTCCTTTGTCTCGCCCGCTCGCACCCCCTCTCGCGCGCCAAGCCGTCGCCGCCGACCTCGCGCACGAGGTGACACACCGCCACCCCGCGCCCCCTCTTCTCCCTTGCGAGCATCGTCGCCGCCTACTAACCCTCGTCGTCGCCTTTTCCCCTCTGCAGACGCCGCCGCCGCCGGGGATTTCTCGCCGGAGCGCGGCGCCGCCGCCCGCGCTCCAGCCGTCGATCGCCATCGCCCCCGACCACCTGGCCCATCGCCGCCACGCCGACGAGCCCCGCCGTCCCTTCGCCGACGCCATACGCCCCTTCGCCGCCGCCAAGGACCGCCGCCGCCGTCGCCCCCGACCTCGCCGCCGCCAGCGCCGGTGAGCACCCTCGCCGCCTCCCCCTGCCCCCCGATCTGGGACGGACGGCCCAGATGGGCCGTTGACCGACCACGCTGACCGCTGACTGGTGAGCGCGCCACGTCAGCGCGGTCAGCCAGTCAACTTTGACTGTGTAAATTTAAATTGATTTAAATTGGCAGATTTTAGCTAAAACTTGTAAAATCCATAACTTTAGATCTACTGGGCCAAAAATTGCAAATAAAATATGTATGGATTTAGTGTCTCACGTAGAATCTTTCTGTACCATTGTTTTACACTTTTACAGCAAGGTTTTGTCCTGAATAATTAAATGAGTTAATGCCCTTTTTAGAGTAATAAATTCATAGAATAAGTTCTATAACTCCAAAAATTGCAAATAAGATGTCCCTGGAATCAGTAGAACAAGGGGAATATCATAGTGAATTAAAAAGTTAGGATTGCAATAATGGTTTTTGCAGAATATATTTAAAGGCTTACTGTAGTATTTTAATTACTCGGGGATTTATATAAATCCTTTTTGAGAAATTCCAATTGGTACTGTTTCTATTATGAGTTTCCTATGCAGTGGAAATTTTCCAAGAATTTACAAACAATATGTGAGCAGTGGCTAATTATTTAGTTTATAGCTCTATTATTTGAGCATTATAAATTGCATGCTTTGTTTTCTTTGCACTCAAAATAATTTCCATGCATGCATACAGTAGTTATACTGAATAAGATTATGTGATGCTGCTGTAGCGTTATTCCACTTGTCATGCATGAATATTGCATCATGTTTGTTTGCATATGATTGTGGATGGTTTGTTTATGATTGCAATTGAATCGTGTAGATTGTGACGAGTGCAACACTTGCTCCTGTGTGGATTGTTCTTCCGACCGCTACAGCCAAGGCAAGTATATGCTACCTTGTTCATGATGTTGTCCTACTATTTTCAATGCATTGTTGTATATTTTGTAGATGCATGTGTAGGATATTACTATCGCTATGCTATGTCCCATTATGTGGTAGGGCTTTCCTGTAGTTGAGCCACCGTTGGTAGATGTGCTTAGTCATGCTATGATGAACGCGGGCTGGGTTACATCATTGAAAGTTGTGTCTAAATGTGTTGGTTTGCGAAAACTAAAAACAACTTAATCAATGAACCTCCTGGGTGTGATTGGATTGATAATTTTTAGTGGTATCATTGCGGAAAGGCACCCATGTATCAAGAGAGAATGATTGGTTTCTTTATTTTGTAGCTTAAGTGTACAATCATGTGGCAATAATGGAATGGGCGGTTGGTTGGACTCAGTAGGTTGTGGTAACTAGAACCCACGTATCCAGAGATGTAGAATTTTGGTAGGTTGGACCGGTGCGTGTCTGGTTTGGGGAGCTACTTCACGAACGGTCCCTTCTTGGACTTCTCCCTATCATCACCCAAAATGAGAATGGTGGTACGATCTGAGCTGGCCAAGTCACATGGGTAAAGTGTACTAACCCCTGCAGGGTGTATAATCTAATCGATTAGCCGTGTTCCCGGTTATGGACATCTGAGTTGCTTTATATTGATTCCATGACATGTTTCTCGCTCATTCTAATTTCATAATTGCCTTAATGTTGATGGATTAACTTAATTGGGATTTTTTCAAAGAAAATCAAAACTGTTTATGAAAGTAGGACAAAGGTATTTATAAATGCAAGCTAGCCACAACTCCACTTGCCAAATAAGCATGTATATGTTAGCTCTATTGTCTCCATTAATAGCTCTACTTGCCATACATTCCATGTATTGACCCTTCGGGGCTGCTACGTTTCATATTGCAGGATATTCCGATTCCGAGTAATCGATTTAGACCACGGTACTCCACTCGGCACTTGTTCACTTGTGGGCAATTTGAAGAATGGAGGGTTTACTTTATTTATGTTGCTACTTGAAATAACATTGAGCTAGCCTTGAGCTAAGCTTTTATTGTAATAATGATACTCTGAATCTTCGTTATTTATGATACACGGATATTTTACTATATTATTCATCTTATTCTATTGTGAGCCAATGAACCGATCCAGCGATTGGCATGTCACATAGAAACTATGGTCTTTTCAGAACCGTGGTGTTACACTATGACCAGCCTTAGCACTCTATATCTTGCATAACTCTAGAGAAGGGCCATGCTAAAAGTAATAGTGCGGTATTTCTTTCATACAAATAAATGTAGCCTGTGGGCGAGTAGCCAACCTCATAAGATACACACTTCATATGTTTCTCTGCCTGTTTTTTGAGAAAAGAAAGAGAGTTGAATGAGTATTCCACAACTGCGAACACAAAAATAGGAATAAGTTCATGCTGCATGCAGCAGTACGTACCTTTTCCTCTATGCTGATATCAAGGAAGAGACGGTTCGGATGGTCTCCCGTTGCGGCCCTAACCGCGATCTCTGCTTCGTCCACCACCGAACCGCGCTGGAACCCTGAGCCCAAATGCTGACTTCGACGACCTCGAGGCAAGGGAGGTGCCCCATGCCAAAATCCAAGTCAATACGGGCGATCAAGATAGCTGGGGAGCCGAACCTAACCTTTTGAAGCCTTGGCGCAACACCTCGTAGGAATATAGATGGCATCACAGGAACACCGTAGAAGATTAACTTCGTCGCACTTGGGAAGGCACCAGCAGTAGCGACCAACATCTCCACTGCATCATCCTCTATCGGTTTGATCGCTTGAAAGAGGAGAAACCGAAGCACATGCAACATCCCAAGGAGCTGAATGTCCTCTGCCTTCACCTTAACCACCACAATCTCCAGGTAGGATAGGAGAGGAAGTAGTGAAGGACTAATCCACGACGGCATTGTTTGGAATGAGGACTCATATCCATGGAAATTTAGTATCCGGAGCCGCGGAGGAGGCACCCAACCTTCATGCATGAAATCGAGGCCTCCAACCTTGATCTCAATATGTAGACGTTCCAATTTATGCAAATTACTTAGGGACTCCACCATATCTTTTTTCACGCTTTCGTCACAACAGTTCCAACAAAAGTGGAGTACCCTCAACTTGGTCAGATGGAACAACTCTTTTGCAATGTCCATGTTATGACAAAAATTTGGGTCGCCCACCTGCAGTCCTTCTAGAACTTCTAGAGATGTCAGGTTATCCATCCCAGATGGCAGCTTTATATCCCGAGTGACATATAGGCACATCAGATTTTTTAACAAAATAATGCTTGATGGCAAGTTTCTTATCCTTACAATTCCTCTCAAGTCCAATGTTTGCAGAAAATGCAACTTTCCTATATTCACTGGGAGCTCTTCAACTTTTGTACACCATAGCCCTAGGTACCTCAACTGCAACATATTCTCCACATACCTAATATCTGAAACCTTGCATTCTTCTAAAGCCAATACACGCAGAACTTTAGAACCTGAAACAAGCGGAATTTGGTCAAGATTGTTGTTTTCGAAAACAGCAACAGACCTCTATTCTTCCATGTTGGTGGTAGCCAAATCTACTTTTCTATTTTGCATGGATAATATGTGAACCTTGTTTTGTGAATTAGGCACCTTTTCCTTTGTACTATCCAATATGGCAACAATGTTTTCTTCACTTGACAAGGAGCATATGACATCAAGCACCATGTCATGCACACGGCAACGTTTCCCCCTTCTGCTTCTTCTTTTCCAAAATAAGATTCTTCACTCATAACCACTGGCTGGATCATGTTTCTATTTAGAAGCTCATTGAAATAACATACCCCAATCTCAAATAAAATAGATTCTGATTTATCATTGTAAACAAAGCCTTCCGCTATCCACCTCCATATAAGCTCATCTCTCATGATCAAGTAATCTTCTGGATAGATACTTAGATATAACAAACAAGGCTTTAGATGAAAAGGTAGATCATAATAGCTTAACAATAGTATCTTCTTCATCTGTTGCAAACTGCGATGTTCTGTAAGTCCATGACCAATGTAATTAAGTAAACCATACCATTGATCCTTTGTTTTTGTTAGATAATTGCTATCCAGAAGACTTGCTATAGTAATGATGGCTAACGGTATTCCGCCACATTTTTTCAATATATCTTCAGATACTTTCACCAATTCATGGGGACACTCTTTTTCCTAAGAAAATACTCTTTTATCAAAGAGTCTTCTTGAGACATCATCAAAAAGGTGTTTCAATATGTAAATATCATCACTAGAAGAACAACATGCTTCAGACACACTTAGAATGCGGGTTGTCGTGATTAATCGACTTCCAAGACTATTCTTGCAAAAGGCACACTTTATTAATTCCCACACATCTCTATCCCATATGTCATCTACTACAATGAGGTACCTACATAAATAGTTTCCAAGAGTTATGATAGGACGCCAGGGCCGCACACGACCTCGCTTGGAGGCCATAGTAGGAATTCCTCGCTCTCCTGATTCGTCCATCCCCGCACGATGTTGTCGGAGGCGGGAGAGCCCGCCATCGACCTGAACTGCACTCTAACCACCACAGACACAACCCCGGAGGATCCGACGAAGCGGCAGTCCATATCTGCCATGAACATGCCGATGCTAGTCAACCTGTTTGGCGAAATGCTCACCGAGCCGCCGGTCGCCAATGACACAATATGGTCGCCATATTTCTTCGCCATTGCCAGTATACTGCTCGCGTCGCTTTATGATAGCCAAATTGTGTGTAGGATTTCCTGGCCAATGACGGTGAGGACGCCCTGGATGACATGATCAACGAGGGTGGCCACGACTATGCCGACGACGGCGAGACCGAGCCGAATATGCAGCAAGAGACCCAGCACGATGCCTACAACATTGCGGACGAGGCATTGTTTGAAAATGATGGCACTTCCATGAGAGGAGGGTCACGACCGCGTCATTGGCCGCTTCACTCGCGGCATCACTTGTCGATGGCAAGGTGATCCAACGAACCTCGAGCTACACCCCCAACGAGGACAAGCTCCTATGCAAGGTATGGATGGAGATTTCACAAGATCCACTATGCGGCGCCGAGTAAAAGGGCTTTGCCTATTGGAAATAGGTGGGAAAGTTCTTTCATGGGCATAGGAAATTTGGGAGACCTTGAATAAGATCCTGGAGAAGAAGAAAGAGGCCATCGCCGAGAGAGAGGAGAGGCGGCACAAAGAAAAAGAAGACGCCACCAAAACCTTTGTCGAGCTATAGACGAGGTCTATCGAGGTGGGGGAGGCTAACGCCAAGGCTAGACTAATGGAGATCGAGGCCAAGGCAAAGGAGAAGGAGGCCGAAGCCAAGGCCAAGGAGGCCAATGCCAGGTCTAGGGTGCTGGAGACAGAGGTGAAGGCCAAGGAGGCCAAAACCAAGATCATGGCCTAGGAGAACGCCATCATGATCACCGACCTAGATAGCATCGCCGAACCCGATCGCAGGGCTTGGGTTGCGAGGAGGCAACAGACCAACAGGGTCCACGATGCTTGAAGGGCAATGGCGACGGCGGATGCAAATTTTCAGGGCAGAGAAGCTGCCATTTTTTAGATATTGTGTATGACATTGTCCCTCTTTTGCACATTTCAGATCCACTGGCCACTTATTGGCGATGGCATACGTCTGCCATGTTATCTGATAGTCAATTTGTGTATTTTTGGCTTATCAATTTGACAGTTTCAACTGATTGGAAATTCCTTGCCCAGCGACAACGCCAATGAATGCCAGGACGGACAAATGTGTCGCACCGTTGGGCGAGGTCGGTCGGACAGGCTGGACCACAACCCAAAAAGCGACCGTGGCCCGATCCAAATGGACAGAAACATATCATTTAGGTTGGCCGGTTGGGCCGGCCCAGTGGAGATACCCTAATGAGTACCAACAAAATGCTTAAGCGGACCTTGAAGTAGTTGTTGGCTCCTGAGAAAACGCATCTCGCGGGTGAACGCATCTGCCCCCAAACTCTAGCCGCCACCGGTTCCTCACTCCTCCGCCGGCCGTTCTAGTCACGGGAGGTCGTGGGGACCCTGGTGCTTCGGCTCCATGTGTAGTTAGCATTGGTCTAGTATTTTCTTTGGACATTGCTTCTATGGAGAAGACTGTGTCGCATCAGAATAATTTGTCCCTCCTCTTTCTCTCCATCTCGGTGTCACTCCAACCGGTGGCTTGGAGGGGTGTGTGTGTGGTGGTGGGGGGGGGGGGGGGGGGGGGGGGAGTGGTCCGGTCTTCTCGCCGGTCTCTGAATTCGGTGAGATTTCTGTGTGGTGTTCGATGTTCGTCATTCTCACAGGGTCGACGAGGCACAAGTTTCTTAAAAGGTGACGGTGGAGGACGATGAGCGACAGTTCGACGAGGCACAAGTTTTTCAAGGGTTTTAGTTATGGGTTCTTTGTACAAAGTTACTTGACAAGAATGTTTATCTTAAATGTTGATCATATATGTAATCTCTTGAGTTGTTTAATACAATATATGGTTACTTAAAAGAAGAAATGCTTAAGCGCCAGGACAAGCACGCCTGCCTGTCACGCGCTGCATTGGTTAACTTGAGCAAACCTCCATTGTAATTTGCATTGTCCGGAGACGAACCTCAATTGTACTCCCTCCGTTTTAAAATATAAGATGTTTTAGATTTGTGAAGAAACCATATCTAGACTTGTTTTAATGTGTATATTTACTTTAAACATGAGTGAACCTACATACTAAAAGTAGTCTAGATATATTTATTTCACAAGCTAAAACATCTTATATTTTAAAACGGAATGAGTAGTTTGGAAGCACGCCTTCCTGTGACGTGTTCATGCCGTGCGTATACTAAAAAAGAGTGTTTTGTTTTGAGTAACTCCCTCCGCGTGGGTAGAGTAGAGGCGTGGATCAATTTTAGTAAGCAACATGTGTAACATGTGTCTAAAACAGAGAAAAAACAAGACTGCCAACCATTTTCTAGATTCAAATTGCTACGTGTAAATCGTCCGAGTTGATCCACTTGTAGACTAGGTCCTATAAAATTATTTTCCAGAAAAAGACCTCACGTCGTTCTTCAGAGAGCCGGCTCAGCCGGAAAGGCGTCACTAGTGGAAACAGGGCATCCAGTCCCGGGCCGTAAGGACCTCTAGTCCCGATTTTAGAACCGGAATTAACCAAGCGGGATTAGAGGCTCAACCACTAGTCCTGGCCCAGTCACCAGCCAAGACTAATGGCTGTCCACGTGGCCGCCGTGGCGCACTCCGGGTGGACCACTGACATGGATATACCCTACGGGTGCACGACATTGGTATACCCGGTCCAGCCCAAGGAAGGCCCATGCGAGGATTTGCAGCCCAGGAAGATTTCGGGTGGCCCAAGACGGTGACGATTTCGGCTCCTTGAAGAACAAGTCTAGATTAGATAGAATTTCAAAGGGTATCAACCCTAATTTGTAACCGACTCGACCTGTCCCGAGACCTGGCCCCTATCTATATAAAGGCCAGGAGGGTACGGCGAGAAGGCTCTCTCAACTCACCGTATACACACCTCCGCGCTAGATTACATCTGCGCACCCCTATAATCTTTGGTTCCGCCGTAATCAAGAGCAGACAAGCAGGAGTAGGGTTTTCCCTCCAGTGGCCTAAACTGTAGGGTTCGCAGCATAGAAAACAAAAAGTTTCCTACGATGGGAACAACTATGTACCAAGATCTATCTACTAGATACAATCAACGGGCGGATGTACATCCGTAGAGAACATACCCTTGAAGACCGACAAAGCTTAACGAGGTTAAACTCGTAGTTGATGTAGATGATATCTTGCCGATCTCAAGATCGAGAGGAAGTCCTAGCACCGCAAATCAGCGGCGCATCCGTGCTCGCACACACGTCCGAGGCACCGAGCAACCTCCGCCTCCTCTCTCCATCGATGCAGCGGAAGCACAATTCTTTCTTGCCAAATAGCCACTGGGAATATGTATCTTGCTAGTCCGAGACCATGGGGGATAAATACTAGAGGGGGAGAGAGATCCTTCACGAGGAGGTGTGAGTGAGAAGTGAGGAGGGGGGCTCCTTTTATAGGAGGAGGGGGGCACCCAAGGGGGTGGTCGCCGGCCATGGGGGCTGCCCCCTCCCCTCCTTCATTCATGTGGGTGGACACTCCACTCACAAAAATGCCTTTCAATTCCCTCCACTAAAAAACCCACTCAAATTCCCATTAAAATTCTACCAAATTTAACGCAAACTCTCATTAAATAAAACTCCTTTTATATATTCAGAATTTTGTCAATTACTTTAATGACAAACATTCACATATAACCCCTTGCTAGTATTTCATTTCACATACAAATACACTTTCTGCAATTTCACCCGAAAACTCGTTTCGGTATCTAGTGAAATAAATTCCTACGCTTGTTATTCTTTCCGGCATGAAACATTTGCTCCAAATGGTGTCGGGTGTCTCTTAAGTGTGTCACCCTACGGTTCCCGAATAATGCGGACATGATCGAGACCCCTCTCGGATCAATAATCAGAAGCGGGACCTAGAGATCCTTACTGACTCCCACACATTCAGTGATGACTTTCTTGTGATCGCGAGAACCTTTTACGCAGGTATCTTAATCCCTTTGTTTCGTGATATATTACATGTCCGATATTCGATCATCAGTATCTCCATACCTAGTTTGATATCGTTACTAACATGCACTCTTTTCTCATTCCCGTGATATAACATTCTAGTGATCAAATCACTTGCTTGCAAGCTAATCAATGTGATATCACCGAGAGGGCCCAAAGTATATCTATCCGTCATCGGGAGGAACAAATTCCACTCTCGATCCATGGGCCTCAATATAACACTTTAGTAGTACTGAACCCATCTTTATAATCACCCTGTTATGGTGTGACGTTTGATGTTATCAAGATACTCTTCCAGTGTTAGTGATTGACTCATGGTCTAAGGATTAGGATCACTTAGTATGATGTTATAGCAATATAAACTCAATGACTTTGATCGTAATGCTATACTTCGGATGAATGTTCATCACACCATTACACTAATATTGTGACCTCGTTATTAACAACATCCAATGTCCATGATCAGAAAACCTTGATCATCTTGTTAATCAATGAGCTAGTTTATTAGAGAGGCATAACTGGGAACTTTCTGTTTGTTTATTAAACACACATGTATTAATGTTTCCATATTAGTACAATTATAGCATGCAAAATAAACATCTATTATATACTTGGAATATACATAATAACCACTTTATTATTGCCTCTCAAGGCATATTCCCTTCAGTCTCCCACTTGCACTAGAGACAATAATCTAGTTACATAGTGATAAATCTAACACCCATGGAGTTCTGGTGTTGATCATGTTTTGCTCTAGGGAGAGTTTTAGTCAACGGATCTGCTACATTGAGATCCGTGTGTACTTTATAAATCTTTATATCTCCATCCTTGACATGCTTGCGGATGGAGTGAAACCGGCACTTAATATGCTTGGAATTCTTGTGAGACCTTGGTTCTTTGGCATTGGCAATGGAACCATTGTTGTCACAATAGATCACCATTGGGTCCAACGCGCTCGCAACCACACCTAGTTCGGATATGAACTCCTTCATCCAAACTTCTTCCTGAGCCGCTTCCGAAGCACCAACATATTTGGCCTCCATTGTTAATCCCGCCACCACGGGTTGTTTTGAACTCCTCCAACTAACCGCTCCACCATTCATGATAAATACGTATCCGGATTGGGCTACTTAGAGTCATTCGGACCAGTGTCAAAGCTAGCATTGACATAACACTTAGCAATGAGCTCTTCTTCACATCCGTACACAAGAAACATATCCTTAGTTCTTCACAAGTACTTAAGGATATTCTTCACCGCTATCCAGTGTTTCGAACCTGGATCCGATTGGTACCTACTAGTCAAACTAATAGCATGTGCCACACCCGGTCTTGTACATAGCATGGCGTACATTATAGAGCCTATGGCTGAAGCATAGGGGACTTTGTCCATTATCTCTCTTTCTTCCGCCGTAGCCGGACTTTGAGTCTTACTCAATGTCTTGCCTTGCAACATAGGTAAGAACCCCTACTTACTTCTGTCCATTTTAAACTTCTTTAAAATCTTTTTTAGGGTATTAACAGTAGGAAAGGTTCCTACTGCCTCTTTTTCATTAAAATATGGGGTTCAGAGTCTGTAGTGTTACATATTTACAGATTACAAGGGATTAAAAGATACCCCAAAAGGTAAGAAGGCCTAGGGAAACACAGAATTACAAACTATGGATTATGCTTTTGATGAGTGGGTGTAGATCTTATTTTGTCCTATGGATTAGTAGGGATAAATCAGCAGCCAACCTTGACTTCCAAGATTGGACCGAAGGTTGTATGTTGTTAAACCAAAGGTTGTTTCTCTCCTTCCAGATGTTCCAGGATCCAAGCAAGGTAATTTCCATAAACAACTTTTTATTCCAGACTTGTTTTCCTTGTTCAATGATTTGAAGCCTAGAGACAGCCATAGACCAAGAAATATTAACTGTTCTCCAGCAGGCTTGATTGAAAGGACAATGAAAAAGCAAGTGCTCAATTGTTTCTTCAGGAGGATGGCTACACATTAGACAGTCATAATCTATCCCAATCTTCTTTAAAATCTTATCAAGGTATGTACTTTTCTATAGCCCTATTAGGCGCCTAGATCTATCTCTATAGATCTTTATGCCTAATATGTATGACGCTTCACCTAGGTCCTTCATTAAAAATTTGCTGCTTAGATAACTTTCAACACTGTTTAAAAGATCTATATCATTTCTGATCAATAATATGTCGTCCACATATAATATCAGAAATGCCACATTGCTCCCACTCACTTTCTTGTAAATACAAGCCTCTCCATAAGTTTGGACAAATCCAAACTCTTTGATCACCTCATCAAAGCGGAGATTTCAACTCCGGGATGCTTGCTTCAGTCCATAGATGCATCGCTGAAGCTTGCATACCTTCTTAGCATCCTTAGGATCGACAAAACCCTTTGGTTGTATCATATACAACTCTTCTTCAATATTGCCATTGAGGAACGCAGTTTTGACATCCATCTGCCATATCTCATAGTCGAAATATGCAGCAATTTCTAACATAATCCTAACTGATTTTAGCATCGCTACGGGAGAGAATGTCTCATCATAGTCAACTCCTTGAATTTGTCAAAACCCTTTGCGACAAGTCGAGATTTATAGACGGTTACATTACCATCAACATCAGTTTTCCTTTTGAAAATCCATTTATTCTCCACGGGCTTTCGGTCGTGAGGTAAGTCCACCAAGTTCCAAACTTGGTTTTCGTACATGGATTACATCTCAGATTTCATGGCTTCTAACCATGTTTGAATCCGGGCTTATCATCGCTTCTTCATATGTCGCATGATCATCAATTTCATCAACCATGAAACTCATAACAGGTTTTCCGTATAGCTCGGGAGCTGCACACGACCTGCTAGACCTATGAGGTTCGGTAGTATTCTCTTTTAGAGCTTCATGATCATTATCATTAGTCCCCTCTTCATTTGGTGAAGCCAACTCTGGAACGACTTCCGGCGCTACGCTACTCGCCATACTATGAAGAGAAGGTTCAACAACCTCTTCGAGTTCTACCTTCCGACTACTCACGCCTTTCATGAGAAACTCTTTCTATAGAAAGGATCCATTCTGGGCAACAAAAACCTTGCCCTCGGATCTGTGATAGAAGGAATACCCAATAGTTTCCTTAGGGTATCCTATGAAGATGCATTTTTCCGCTTTGTGTTCGAGTTTATCCGATTGAAGTTTCTTCACATAAACATAGCATCCCCAAACTTTAAGAAATGACAGCTTAGGTTTGTTTCCAAACCACAATTCATACGGTGTCTTTTCCACGAATTTAGATGGTGCCCGATTTAAAGTGAATGCAACAGTTTCTAGTGCATAACCCCAAAATGACAGTGGAAAGTCCGTCAGAGTGATGACGCCCAACACTGTCGTGAGACACTTCGTTGGAAACCCCAAGAGGAAGGTGTGATGAGCACATCAGCAAGTTTTCCCTTAGTAAGAAACCGAGGTTATCGAACCAGTAGGAGGACGGAAACGTCTCAAAGGTGTTGCAAGCAACGTGGAGACCTGCACAACACAAACTCAATACTTTGCCCCAACGAATTAGTGAGGTTGCCAAGCTCACCGGTTTGCTGTAACAAAGGATTAAACGTATGGTGTGGAAGGTAATGGTTTGCAGCAAGTAAACAAGTAACAATGGAAGATGTATCAATGGTAACGATTGGACCAGGGTCCATAGTTCACTAGAGGTGCTCTCCTTAGATAAACAACATGGCATGAAGGGTAAACAAATTACAACAGGGCAATTGACCGGAACTGAGCAAGGCATAACAATGCAATACCAGACAAAAAGATCCTATGATATTCGATTGGGCAATACAACAAGATACATAGACCGCCATCCAACTGCATCTATGACTAGAAGTCCACCTTTGGGTTATCATCCGAACCCCCTCCAGTATTAAGTTGCAAGCAACAGACAACTGCTTTAACCAAAGTGTGTAAGGTAAACAATCCACTTGTTCCATTAACAAGAGGCCGTTGTTTTATCCCTAGTAGCAACAACACATCTACCACCGAAGAGATTTCTGTCACCTCCCTTGGAAACTAGAGGCATAAACCCACTATCGAGCATAAATACCCCCTCTTGGAGTCACTAGCAACTACTCACCCAAGATAGCTACTAACAACTAAAAGCATGCACGATCACAAACAACATAGACATGATAGAATCAAATAGACAAAACCATTAATCAATCTAACATAGTAATCTCAATATCCATCGGATCCCCGCAAACACAACATGCATGATTACAAATAGATAGATCTTTATCATGAACGGAGCTCACAAGATCTATACATGAAAGCACAAGGAGGAGATACAACCATCTAGATACTACATGGACCCATAGTCCAAGGTGGAACTACTCACGCATCATACTGGACAAGAAGGCCTCCAGGATGATCTCCCCTCCGGCAAGGTGCCGGGAAGAACTTCAGATCCCCCAATATAGGGACGATGGTGGCGGCGGCTACGGATGGTTTTGTGGAGTTTTTATCGGGTGCCTAGGGTTTCTGCATCGGAGGATTCTTATAGGCAAAGATGCGAGGCTGGGAGGAGACCAGGGGGTCCACACCCTGCCCAGGCGCGGGCCCACCCCTAGCCGCGCCTAGCGGGGGGTTTGGCCGCCCTGGCCTGCCTCTTCGTATCGTCATCTGGATTCGTGTCCCCCACAGTAAAATATTTACTTTGGCTTTTGTCCCGTCCAATTCCGAGAATATTGATTTTCTTCCTTCCTGGAACCAAAAACAGAAGAAAACAGGCAACTGGCACTGTGGCAACTTGTTAATAGGTTAGTTCCAGAAAAGATATAAAAATACCTCAAAGTGTAGACAAACCAAAGCAAAGTAGATATTAAACAAGCATAGAACATAAAAAATTATAGATACGTTCCTGACATATCAAGCATCCCCAAGCTTAACTCCTGCTCGTCCTCGAGTAGGTAAGTGATAAAAAGAATAATTTTTGAGGTGAAATGCACCATCAAAACCAAGATCAAACCATTTGCAAGCATTGAAAGCTGGGATCAAAGAACTTTAAACATGTGCATGAAATATGGAGTTCTAACAATAAGACAAAATAACTAAGCATGCAACAGGAAACGCTACAAACAAAGATCATGAATATCATGCATTGAAAAACGTATGTTTGTTTCACATACAGAAAACATGGCATAGTGGGAATCAGCTTGTCCCTCATAGAGTAGCAAATATATGCATAGGACACCTTCAAAGTTCACAAGGGTGACTAGAAACAAATAGCACAAGAATAAGTAATATCACAATATGCATCAATCAATAAGATTTGGGACACTGCACATAGAATGGCAACTATGCTCTCTTAATGGTTCCTAAAGGTAGAAGGTGGAGACTCAATAATGGTGGAAGAAAGGCCTTTTATAAAGGAAGCAGGGATTTCAAGTTTCAAAAAGAGCTTCCAAAAATTATGGTACTTGTTAGCTTTCAACCCACATTGCCCCTATCATAAGCATCTTGAAGTGATTAAGGTTAAAGTGAACAAACTATGGAGTATATGCTTGACAAAGTATAAGTTGGCAATCTCAAGTCCCTTGAATACGAGGGTCACACCTCATGCTACTCAACTTCAGTTACCTGTAAGTTTTTGTCATTGTAAGTATTTGCATATCATAGAGAACCGCCAACAGGGTACCCCTTGCACATGGTATAGGAGCTATCCCATAACCAAAATGACAAGGCAAGCAGACAATGAGCATCTCAGCGATCTTTTTATTTATTATGTGCATAGCTTTTTATTGAGGATTCTTCATAGATAGCTCACTATGGTGATGCTGCAAGTTTCCACCATGATTAGGCATGGATTAGTCTAGCGGCCCAGGCGTTTCTCTAACACAAAATACAAACTCCATGGACTTGCAAGTTCCCTCTTTATTTCACCGGTGACATCCATAGACAAAAGAGCATGATATCAACTGTGTACAAAGTACAAGTGCAATGTTGAAAATGATCCCCGTGACATCACGGTTCTGCTAATTCCAATGTATAAGTGCAAGCATATACAACATAGACGACACAATGGTTCAAGTTATTAGGGGCAAAGAATATAAAGTGTGCCATCAAGTTTGTGAGGGCTTTAATTACTAAGTTTTTACATAACAAAATAGTTTTTAATTGGAAGATAGCTAAAAACAAGAATATACTTTTAATAGTTCAATTGCTATAAGCTTTCTGATACATAGTAACCAAATTCCTTTGACCATGAGATCATGCTAATCACCATCACCGGAAGGATGCTTTGATGACATCAAAAACCACACCGTAACTGGGTGGTTATAAAGGTGGTATTGAGTGTTCAAAAATTATGGGTTGAGACACATGGATCAAGAGTGGGATTTGTCCATCCATATGACAGATAGATATACACTGGGACCTCTCGATGGAATGTCATCCAATTTGCTTGCAAGCATGTGACTGGCTCACAAGGGATCACATATCACGGGAACGAGAAAAGAGTACTTATCGGTAACGAGGTTGAACTAGGTATGCAGAGATACCGACGATCAAAACCTCAGATAAGTAAAACATCATGAGACAAAGGGAAATTGGCATCATATGTAAGTGGTTCATTCGATCGCAAAGTAATCGTAGAAATATGTGGGAGCCATATGAATTTCCAGATTCCTCTATTGGTTATTGATCGGAGAAGTGTCTCGATCATGTTCGCATAATTCACGAACCGTAGGGAGACACACTTAAGGATTCAATGTTGTTGTGTAGTTATGGAATGATGAGTAAGAGACCGAATGTTGTTCGGAGTCTCGGATGGGATCCGAGATATCACGAGGAGATCCGGAATGGTCCGGAGAATAAGATTCATATAAGGAAAGTCCTATTTCGGAGTTCGGAAATGATTCCGGTGTTTTCACCAGGAATGTTCTAGAAGGGTCTGGAAGGTCCGGAACTTTGGAGGGGAAGGGTACATGGATGTGTCATGACAATGTGGAATGGTTGCATCATGTACTAGGTCACTTGGCTGGGTAATATGGAGTGAGAAATAAAATCCAAGTTTGAAAGTCAAACATCAATTTGAAAAAGTCAAATCCGAAGTTTTGCTTGGTGGAGGGAGAGTAGGAAACCTACTTGGGGAGGAAGTCCCACTCCCTCCACCCGCCGGCCATGAGGAGGAGTTGGAGGAGGACTCCCTCCTCCCAAACCGCCACCCTCCACCTATATAAGGAGGGGTAGGGCGCCCCTACCCCTCACACACAAAAACCCTAGCCCTAAGCGCCACAACCTCCAAGTGCTGTTGCCGCCTAGGGCTTATCCCAACTCGCCGAGTTAGGGTTTCCCCAAACCCTAGCTGCCGGCCACACCCCCCCTTGGTGCCCTCTAAACCATAGATCACCAAGGCCTCTCTCATACTCCACCATACTCGCTCCGGCTTAAGGCGAAGCCCTGCGAGATCTCCCCTCTACTTCCGACACCACGCCGTCGTGCTGCCGGAATCACGAGGAGAGTGCTACAACCTTTGCTGCCTGATGGAACACGGGAGAGAAAGGTCTTCATCGAGTACCGAATGTGTGATTGACTGCGGAAGCGCTGCCGGAACGCAGCGCCGGAAGGATCGTCTACGCGATCTTGAGATCGGCAAGTGTACGACTACATCACCCACGAGAATCTGCTCTTGTTAACCGCTTTGGAATCTTCGAGGGTGAGTTCCTCTATCGACTCGTTGCTACAATCTAGTAGATATATCTTGGCTTGTTTGTTTGCGTGTGATAGAAATTTTTTGTTTTCCATGCTACGAACCCCTACAGTTATTACCATAAGTATTGTTGCCAAAATTGTTGTTTCTAATGAAGTTCACATCAACTTGCTCTTCTTGAGCAACCAAAGAGGCTAAGGGAACACTATTAGGATCTAGAGGAGCTTTCCCATTAACAAGCATAGCCATAATAACATCAATCTTGTCACTCAAAGAGGAGGTTTCTTCAATAGAATTTACCTTCTTACCATGTGGAGCTCTCTCAGTGTGCCATTCAAAGTAGTTAACCATCATATTATCATGGAGTCTTGTTGCAACACCCAAAGTGATGCCCATAAAGGTGCCTCCAACAGCTGAATCCAGCAGGTTCCTTGAAGAGTAGTTCAAACCTGTATAAAATGTCTGGATAATCATCCAAGCAGTAAGTTCATGAGTGGGGCAATTCTTAACCAAAGATTTCATTCTTTCCCAAGCTTGAGCAACATGTTCATTATCAAGTTGTTTAAATTTCATAATGTCACTTCTCATAGATATAATCTTAGCAGGAGGGTAGTACTTTCCAATAAAAGCATCTTTGCACTTAGTCCAAGAATTAATACTATTTCTAGGCAAGGATAGCAACCATTCTTTAGCTTTTCCTCTCAAGGAGAAAGGAAAAAGCTTGAGCTTAATAATATCTCCATCTACATACTTATACTTTTGCATCTCACAAAGTTCAACAAAGTTATTGAGATGGGCAACAACATCATCAGAACTAGCACCAGAAAATTGCTCTCTCATCACAAGATTCAACAAAGCAGGCTTAATTTCATAAAAGGTAGGATCAGGAGCAGATGGAGCAACAGGTGTGCTAAGGAAATCATTGTTGTTTGTGCTAGTGAAGTCACACAACTTGATGTTCTCAGCAGAGTTCATTTTGGCAAAGGTGGGTAAGGCAAAAATAGCAGCAGCTAGAGCAGGAACTAATTTTTTTGTGTTTTTGAATAAAGAAAGCAAACCAAACTAGACTAAATTTTTGGAGTTTTTTGAAAAGAGGCACACAAAACCAAGCAAAAGAAACTAAGCAAACTAAAAACAAAGTAAAGAGAAAGGAAGTGGAAGACTCCCCTTGTGAAGACGTCCTTAGCCTCCCCAGCAACGGCGCCAAAAAATAGCTTGATGACGCCCAACACTGTCGTGAGATGCTTTATTGGAAACCCCAAGAGGAAGGTGTGATGAGCACAACAACAAGTTTTCCCTCAGTAAGAAACCGAGGTTATCGAACCGGTAGGAGGAAGGAAACGTCTCAAAGGTGTTACAAGCAACGTGGAAACCTGCACAACACAAACTCAAGACTTTGCCCCAACGAATCAGTGAGGTTGTCAAGCTCACCGGTTTGCTATAACAAAGGATGAAACATATGGTGTGGAAGGTAATGGTTTGCAACAAGTAAACACGTAACAGTGGAAGATGTATCAATGGTAAAGATTGGACCGGGGTCCATATATAGTTCACTAGAGGTGCTCTCCTTAGATAAACAACATGGCATGAAGGGTAAACAAATTATAGCAGGGCAATTGAAAGGATCTGAGAAAGGCATAACAATGCAATACCAGACAAAAATATCCTATGATATTCGATTGAGCAATACAACAAGATACATAGACCACCATCCAACTACATCTATGACTAGAAGTCCACCTTTGGGTTATCATCCGAACCCCCTCCAGTATTAAGTTGCAAGCAACAAACAACTGCTTTAAGCAAAGTGTGTAAGGTAAGCAATCCACTTGTTCCATGAACAAGAGACCATTGTTTTCTCCGTAGTAGCAACAACACATCTACAACCGAAGAGATTTCTGTCACTTTCCTTGGAAACTAGAGGCATGAACCCACTATCGAGCATATACCCCCTCTTGGAGTCACTAGCAACTACTCGGCCAAGATAGCTACTAACAACAGAGAGCATGAAAGATCACAAACAACACAGACATGATATAATCAAATAGAAAAAACCATTAATCAATCTGACATAGTAATCTCAATATCCATCGGATCTCTAGAAACACAGCATGCATGATTACAAATAGATTAAATCTTGATCATGAACGGAGCTCACAAGATATATACATGAAAGCACGAGGAGATACAATCATCTAGCTACTACATGGACCCATACTCCAAGGTGGAACTACTCACACATCATACCGGAGAAGAAGGCCTTCGGGATGATCTCCCCTTTGGCAGGGTGCCGGGAAGAACTTCAGATCCTCCTGATCTAGGGACGATGTTCGCGACGGCTACAGACGGTTTCGTGGAGTTTTATCGGGTGCCTAGGGTTTCTGCATCGGGAGCTTCTTATAGGCGAAGAGGCGAGGCTGGGAGGCGACCAGGGGCCACACCCTGCCTAGGCGCGGGCCTACCACGGGCCGCGCCTAGGGGGGTTTGGCCGCCCTGGCTTGCCTCTCCGTCTTGTCTTCTGGATTCGTGTCCCCCACGGTAAAATATTGACTTTGGCTTTTGTCCCATCCAATTCCGAGAATATTGATTTTCCGCCTTTCTGGAACCAAAAACAGAAGAAAACAGGCAACTGGCACTGTGACAACTTGTTAATAGGTTAGTTCCAGAAAAGATATAAAAATACCTCAAAGTGTAGACAAAGCAAAGAAAAGTAGATACTAAACAAGCATGGAACATAAAAAATTATAGATACGTTTCTGACATATCACAAAGACATCATAGATCGGACCATATCCAATAAAGTATGATTACGACATTCCGACACACCATTTCGTTGTGGTTTTCCGGCATGTGTGAGTTGTGAAACAATTCCACACTCTTTCATATGAGTGCTAAACTCGTAACTTAGATACTCTCCTCCACGGTCGGACAGTAGAAATTTGATCTTTCTATTACGATGATTTTCCACTTCACTCTGAAATTCCTTGAACTTTTCAAAGGTTTCAGACTTGTGTTTCATCAAGTAGATATAACCGTATATACTCAAATCATCCTTGAAAGTTACAAAATAACGATATCCACCTTGTGCTGACACACTCATTGGACGACATACATCGGAATGTATGATTTCCAATAAATCTGTTGCCCGTTCCATTGAACCGGAAAACGACATTCTATTCATCTTGCCCATAAGGCATGGCTCACATGTATCAAATGATTCAAAATCAAGTGATTCCAAAAGTCCATCCGAATGGAGCTTCTTCATGCGTTTAACGCCAATATGACCTAGTCGTCAGTGCCACATATATGCGGATATATCATCATTAAGTTTAATCCTTTTAGCATCAACATTATGAATATTTGTAACATTATTATCGAGATACAACAGAAATAAACCATTCATCATCGGTGCATGACCATAAAAGATTTCATTCATATAAATGGAACAACCATTGTTCTCGGATTTAAATGAATAACCACTTCGCATCAAACACGATCCAGATACAATGTTCATGCTTAGTGATGGCACCAGATAACAATTATTCAAGTTTATAACTAATCCAGATGGTAAGTGGAGAGGTAGCGTTTTGACTGCGATCACATCAACGCTTGATCCATTGCCACACACATCTTGACCTCACCCGTTGCTAGAGGTCGCTTGTTCCGCAGCCCCTGATTCGAGTTACAAATATTAGCAACTGAACCGGTATCAAATACCTAGGTGCTACTTCGACTACTATTCAAGTACTCATCAAACATGTATATCATATATACCTTTATTTGCCTTGCCGTCCTTCTTGTCTGTCAAATACTTGAGGTAGTTGCGCTTCCAGTGGCCAGTCCCCTTGCAATAATAACACTCAGTATCAGACTTAGGCCCAACTCGGGGTTTCTTTTCAGGCACGACAACCGGCTTGGTGCCCTTACTTCCTTTCCGTTTTACCTTCTTGTCTTTCTTGAAACCAGTGGTCTTATTGATCATCAACACTTGATGTTCTTTCTTGATCTCCACTTTTGCAGTTTTAAGCATTGACAGAAGCTCGGGGAGAGACTTCTTCATGCCCTGCATACTATAGTTCATCACGAAGCTCTTATAGCTAGGTGGCAGAGACTGCAGAACACGATGGATGACTAAGTCAATGGGAATCGTTATTCCCAAAGACACAAGCTTATCGGCGTAACCCTACATCTTGAGTACATGCTCACTTATGGAGCTATTCTCTTCCATCATGCAGCTAAAGAAATTTTCTGGAGCATTGTAGCTCTCTACATCAACATGGGTGTCGAAAATCATTTTCAACTCACCCATTGTATCAAATGCATTGCCGTTTTCGAAACGCTTTCGAAGTTCTGGCTCTAGCCCATACAATATGCCGCAATGAACTAAATTGTGGTCCTCCTGACGAGTCTGATAGACATTCTTCTCCTCGTCAGGGGCATCATCAAACGGTGGGGGGCCAAGCGGCGCTTCTAGCACATATTGCTTTTGTGCAGCAGAGAGGAGAATCCTCAAATTCATGGCCCATTCGGTAAAGTTGCTACCCTTCATTGCAAGTTTCCCTTTCTCCATGAACACATTGAAATTAAAAGCAGGTGGTGCCATCTACAACATAATTTGTAAAGTTTAGTCTAAGTTTGTGAAAGATTGAGTTCAACTTATCCAAATTAAGAATAAACGCCCACTCCAAAACGACATCCCTCTTGCCTTTTTGGTGATTACATGAACCAAATCCACTACACCAAGTCCGATCATCACGTGAGTCGGTGTAGCTTCAAAGGCGAACATCAAATGGGCATCATATCTTCCATATGACTCATGCTTAACCTTTCGGTCTGTGTTCCGAGGCCATGCATGTACATGCTAGGCTTTCTAAGTAAGAGCCTTAGTATTCGCGTGTGTAACTGTACACCCGAAATATGGTCATGGATCCAAGAACACCCGATCATCACGTGATGTCTTGGAGCGACGAAACATAATTGGTGCATACTTAAGGAATAACACATTCTTATCTTGATATCTAAATGATAGATCATCTTATTATGCTAATAAAATGCCAAACAAGCAATATAAGATGCAATCAAACATCACATGTTAATAAGTGGAATGATATGGTTCTTACACTTGATCTCCATCATGTGCACCATGGTATGATCACTATCATACCTCTATGTGTAAGGCCAAGGTATATGGAACTTATACGTTATGTGTGTTGTAAGAGTATCGACTTATACTTCTACTTACAACATCACCATATGATGACACTAGCCCAACAACAATCTAAACTAGACGCCTTTAATTTATCCATTACAAGTTTACGTGGCTTAGGGATTTCGAAGATAGAACCGTTCTTACCTACGAACATGAACCACACCGAGGATAACCAAATTGTTGACAACTTGTTGCAAATTAGGTATTGACTATAGTAGGAGAGACAGACACCCACTAGCCACTTATGCAAAACTAGTTGCATGTCAAGCGTGGAACATGTCTCATGTGCGAGGACATGTAAAGTTTGTCCGGGCCGCTTCAGCCCACTATGCCACCAATATCCAAAATACAACTAGGAAGCAATAACATGATCATCATCGCTCACATACTCACATGTTTACTACCTGTGCAAATCATCTATGCATAGATCCGGCTCTGATACCACTGTAGGGTTCGCAGCATAGAAAACAAAAAAAATCCTACGATGGGAACAACTATGTACCAAGATCTATTTACTAGATACAATCAATGGGCGGATGTACATCCGTAGAGAACATATCCTTGAAGACTGACAAAGCTTAACGAGGTTAAACTCGTGGTTGATGTAAACGATCTCTTGCCGATCTCAAGATCGGGAGGAAGTCCTAGCACCACAAATCAGCGGCACATCCGTGCTCGCACACACATACGAGGCACCGAGCAACTGATGAACCACTAGTATAGGGGGTGTATCATAGTATTTTCGATAAATAGGATTGTCGATCCCAACGAGGAGCAGAAGGTGCTGAACAGTGGTATGGGGCAGGAAATCCCTGTGAATACTTAGCAAACAGATTTTTAGTGGTTTTCTGACAAGGCAACAAAACAAAGAGCAAGTAACAGAAGTAACAAACAAACCCAATCCTTTCTTAGCAAAGGTCAAGCCGGTGGAAATACTTATAAGGACCAAACGTTGTCGAGGACACATGGGAATTCTGTCAAGTGCTTTCGCCGCAAATAGCTGAGTACTCTTCTCTGGTGTTTGTAAGTGTTGTGTGGGTGAACCTGTGCTAACATACGGCCCTTCCTAGGACTAATACCTACTTGTGATTAAACCCCTGCAAACATCCGTAACTACAGGAAATTAATTAAGATATAAATATAACCACAACCTTAAACTCTGAGATCCTACACTCCCTTGTGCAAAGGTGTCCTAACGGGGGTTCAGGTTTCTGTCACTCCGGCAACCCCGCGATTAGTAGCCAAATACACAATGCATCCCCCTAGGCCCATAAATGGTGAAGTGTCATGTAGTCGATGTTCAGATGACACCACTAGAAGAATAGCACCACAACTTAAATACTAAACCATTGAATAATAACTCATCACAGATTCACTACTAACAACACGACTTCTCCCATGTCCTCAAGAACACAACGAACTACTCACAAGACATCATATGGATCAAGATCAAATATGATATGGTAATGGATAACAATCTGAACATAAACAATAATCCAATGGTTCCACTCACAAGCATCAACTACAATAGTAATTAACACCGGGAAAGTTTCCCCTATGAACTAAAGCAATATCCAACACAATTGTTACATCGAGACGGAGTGGTGATGATGGTGCTGGTGGATATGATGGTGTGGATGATGATGATCCCGATGAAGCCTATCTTGATGATCGTGTTGATGGCGACGGTCTCCCCTCTCCGGGAAGGAATTCCCCCGGCAGAAATCTATCTGTCGGAGAGATCTTTCTCTCTCGGTGTTTTCCGCCCCCTAGAGGCGGTGGAAATCTATATGTGGCTGCCCCCTGTGTATTAGGGTTCTGAGGAGAAGTTATAGGCGAAGGGGGAGAGTCGGAGGCCGGGCAGGTGGGCCACACCTGCCCTAGGCGCGACCTTAGGTGGGCCCACGCCTGGGGGGGTGTGGGCGCCCTGTGGCCCCCCTTCGCTCCTCCTTCTGGCTCCATTCATCCCCTGGTAAAATAATATGTTTTCATATTTTTCTGGTATTTTTCTGATCTTCACGAAATTGCACCGAAACACCTTCTTTTCCATCAGAATCCAGAATCCGGCAGTCCATCCTCCAAGATTCATCCAACATGCATAAACAGATGAAAATCCATAAGTAATACCTCATATTAAGACAAATATCAATGAATAGAGGTAAATTATGATATAGAATGGTGATGCAAATTGGGCGTATCAACTCCCCCAAGCTTAGACTTTGCTTGTCCCCAAGAGAATACTGAGCTCAGTAAACATGTCCACATGTTTATGGAGTGAAGTGTCGATAAAAGAATACGAACAAGAAGCATCACACTTACCATTGCACAACTCATAGAAGAAAGCAACTCACCATTATATAATTTAGCTTGCAACCAAGCACAACAGTCACAATAGAGATGCATAAAGATAAATCATAATTGGAATTGGAAAACTTGTTCTTGGTCAAAGAACACCTGGCAAACAGTTTCACAACAAACTTTTTGTAGGAGTTTCAAAACAGGAGCACTCTTTGCTTAAATAGGTTTTTCATAAGTGAAGGCTTTCAAAGTAATACTCAATAGATAAGAGTTTTGTGCAAACAAGGAAGATAAATAACATGATTGAATAAATCACCATATGATTGCTTGAAACACAACAACTCAAATGATTGTTGGAGATAGAGAGGAAATAGGTTTACTGACTCAACTTGGAAGTGGAAGAAAAGTCCCTTCATAGAGGGAAGCAGGGATTACAAGTCATAAAGAGCTTCCAAAAGATTATGGTACTTACTAGCTTTGAGCCCTCATTGCCCCTATCATAAGCATCTTAATATGGTTAAGGTTAAAGTGAACAAAGATGAGTATATGCTTGGCAAAATATAAGTTGGCAATCTCATGTCCCTTGAATATGAGGGCCACTCCTCATGCTACTCAACTTTTGGGCCCAGGAAAGTTCTTATCATTGTAAATACTTGCCAACGGGGTACCCCTTGCACATGGTATAGGAGCTTTCCCATAACCAAAATGACAAGGCAAGCATATAGTAAGCATCTCATCAATATTTTTATTTACCATATGCATAGCTTTTTATTGAGGATGCTTCACAGATTGCTCACTATGGTGGTGCTGCAAGTTTCCACCATGATTAGGCATGGCTTAGGCTAGAGGCCCAGGCGTTTCTCTAACACAAAGTACAAACTCCATGGACTCACAAGTTCCCCTCTTATTTCACACCATTGACATCCATAGACAAAAGAGCACGATATCAACGATGTACAGAGTACAAGTGCTATGTTGAAACGTTACCCATGACAGCACGGTTCTGCTAATCCCAATGTGTTGATGCAAGCATATACAACTTCGATGTCCACAATGGTTCAATTTTATTAGGGGAAAGAAAATAAGGTGTGCCATCAAGTTCGTGAGTGCTTTACTAACTAGTTTTCACATAACAAAATACTTTTTAATTCAGAAGGTAGATGATGCTTGAGAATTTGCTTGGAATAGCAATAGCTACTAGGTAGATATGGTGGACACAAGTGGCAAAAGTTTGGCTCAAAGGGATTTGGAAACATGAGAAGTATGCCTTCTCAAAACAGGTTTTTGGCTAGCAAGGCTGGGTAGCAAGCAAGAGAGTTGAAAGAAACAAGCAAACATACAAGTAATAAAGCCAAACATGAAATCTTCCTTGAAGACACAAAAGATCTTAAATAAAGAATACTAAACTGATGAGCCGACAAGAAAGAAAACAAATGATACCAAATACCTGTAAGCTTTTTCTTTCTCTTTTTCTTTCAAACCTCAAAATTTGTTGCTACTGACCAGAACTCGGTTTGCCAAAACCAATTTAGATTCACTTGATGCTCCCAAAGTGGTGCCAGTACTGATCAACAAGATCCATCATATAATAGAGATTGCAAACTAAAATAAGAAGTGCAAAAAAGTAAAAGATGAGATTTCTCATTAATATTCAATAAAGGCACTCACACCAAGGGATACAGAGATAATCAACTAAAGGAGAGATACTTCCACATGCAAACCAAACTATAAGATAACTTCTCTACCACAAATATGAATCCACTAAAAAGGTAAAGGATAAAAGATAATGGTGGTGATACCGCGGCACTCCCCCAAGCTTGGAACAAGCCAAGGGGATGCCAAACCTGATAGTTAATTACTCCCTTGGTGGTGGTGGTGTTCTCTTATCATCATAAAGCTTCCAAGGCAATGTTTCCCCATCCAGAAAGGGTTTCCTTGTCTCTGCAATCCTGAAACTAGCAGCACAGCTTATGCGATCAAATCTAGCCTCATACTCACAGTTTTGATTCTGTATGTCATAGAGTTGCGCTTGCAATTGGTTGGTGGTCTGACGTAGTGAGAAGATCTCTTCTCGGAGCTCAGCCACCTCTTCTTCGTGCTTGGTGATGAGTTTTGAACTTATCTTGTGGATAACATCCACTTCGCGTTCCGCCATCTTATTGTACCTGAAAACCTCTTGCTCCAATGCTTCCATCCCGTCTTCCAGACTTCCTTCTCCCTTGGGGCCTTCAACTTCTTTCATCTGTACCTTCCCATCTTTGAGAATCGGCTCCTTTTGATGGATCTTCAACTCATACATGTATGGGTTGAGAACATCCGCAGGGGATCCTCCATGGGTGATCCAGAGGAAGACATTATAGCTCCAAAACTGAGAAATTTGCCTGACAGAAACAGATCAAAACAAAAACACGGCGAGAACTCGATGCAAGAACCTCGGAGGATCCGGGGGGTTATATATTACGAAGTTTCATCACATAAGGAAGGTTTTGACACGGAAATGAAGCAGAGACGGAGTTCGAGGGGAGGACACCCCCCTCAGGTGCGGCCAGGCTAGGCCCGCTCCTGGGGTGGGTTTGTCCACCCAGGGCTCTGTTTCCTCCTCAGTTTCGTCTCGTAACTTCCCTTATGTATTAAAAACATCAAAAATATAAAAAAGATTGGAGTTTCACGAACCTTCTATTTTCACCACTTTTACCTATTCAAAGACGAACTCTGTAGGCTCTGGTGTTTGGCTTCTGATAAATTCTTCTGGAGTCACCATTCGAATAACATCCACATCTTCATTATAAGAGTCTCCAGAATATAGTGTTTTAACCTTTGTCCATTAACCGCGTGCGTTGTGTCATCCTTCAGAGAAGATATTTTGATGGCACCTGAGCGGTATACTTCCTTGATAACAAAAGGTCCTTCCCATTTTGAGAGTAGCTTCCCTGCAAAAAATCTAAGACGAGACCTATACAAAATAACTTTCTCACCAACATGGAATTCTCTTTTGAGAATTCTCCTATCATGCCATATTTTTACTTTTTCCTTAAATAGCCTAGCATTTTCATAAGCTTCACCTCTCCACTCATCTAGATTACTTAAGTCGAGCAGTCTTTTCACACCGGCAAGTCTAAAATCTCTATTCAACTCTTTCACTGCCCAATAAGCTTTGTGTTCTAATTCTAAGGGCAAGTGACAAGCTTTCCCATAGACCATTTTGTAAGGAGACATCCCCAAAGGATTTTTATAACAGTTATATAAGCCCACAAAGCGTCATTCAATTTTTTAGCCCAAGTTTTTCTAGATCTATTGACAGTCTTCTTCAAGATAGATTTAATTTCCCTATTGTAAAGTTCTACTTTCCCACTAGTCTAGGGGTGATAAGCTGAAGCAATTCTGTGGTTTACATCATACTTAGTGAGAGTTTTTCTAAAAACCCCATGAATAAAATGAGAGCCTCCATCAGTCATGAGATATCTAGGTACACCAAACCTAGGAAAAATGACATCTTTAAGCATTTTTAAAGAGGTCTTACCATCATCACTGTTTGTAGGTATGGCTTCCACCCACTTTGTAACATAGTCAACAGCAACAAGAATATGAGTATACCCCTTTGAAAGGAGGAAAAGGCCCCATAAAGTCAAATCCCCAACAATCAAAAGGTTCAATAACAAGAGAATAATTCATAGGAATTTCATTGCGTATAGAGATGTTACCTACTCGTTGGCATTTGGTATCTACGCACTTCTATTCTTGTAGACAGTTGTTGGGCCTCCAAGTGCAGAGGTTTGTAGAACAGCAGCAAGTTTCCCTTAAGTGGATTACCCAAGGTTTATCGAACTCAAGGAGGAAGTTGTCAAAGGTATCCCTCTCAAGCAACCGTGCAATTAAGATACAAGAAGTCTCTTGTGTCCCCAACACACCCAATACACTTGTCAGGTGTATAGGTGCACTAGTTCGGCGAAGATATAATGAAATAAAAGTGGTAACGGTGCCATAAAATAGCTTGTCGGTGAGGTAAATACTAAAGGAAAAAGGATGGAAGCAAGCAAACATGCAACAGATCTAGAAGAAAACGGTGTTTCAATTCTTAGAAACAAGGCCTAGGGATCATACTTTCACTAGTGAACACTCTCTCATATAAATATCCTCTCTTCATGATACTACTCTTAACTACTCTCCAGTTGGACACTCTAATCCAAGGTAGGGCTATAACAGCACACCTCAAAGTCCGCCTTCCCCAATCTAGATAACCCCACACTGTCACCTTGAGCGCTAGATGGTTCCAACAAACACCACAACTTCATAGAGACATACAACTCCAAATATAACTCATAACAAATATTCAATCTAGCCAAAGTGCCACACACGGTATGCCCCCTGTCACTTTCACACACGTGGGGAAAAGCATAGATCTATTAAAGCACACAGAGTATTTATGTAGACTCAAGCCTAAGTGCCACCATGGCGTTCACGCTGTCACTTTCACACACATGGGAGAGCAGAGATCTAATGAAGCACTTGAGTAGCAAGGTAGATCTACTTGATTACAAAGCTCATGACCATAACAAGATCATGCATAGAGAGAGATGAACACATAGCTATCGGTAGAGCCCTTAGGCCTGAGGAAGAACTACTACCTCCTCATCATGGGAATCAGCGACGGTGATGGAGATGGTGGTGGAGATCGATGGAGATGGCTCCGGGGGCACTTCCCCGTCCCGGTAGGGTGCCAGAACAGAGACTTTCTATCCCCTGAATCTCCCCTTCGGTGGCGGCGGTGGTACGAAACTTTTCATGGATGTTTCTAGGATACCTTAGGGTTTTTGGGTCGGAGGCATCTTATAGGCGAAGGGGGAGGCCGAGGAGGCATCCAGGGGGCCCACACCCCCTGTGGGCGTGGCCTAAGGTGGGCTCGCGCCCACCTAGGGTGTGGCCACCCTAGTTTCCTCCTCCGTCTCGTCTTCGATTTTCTGTATCGCTTCAGGTAAATATGAACTTTGTCTTTTGTCTCGTCCAATTCCAAGAATATTCATTTTTTATCTTTCTGAAACCAAAAACAGCAGAAAATAGGCAACTTGCACTGTGTCATCTTGTCAATAGGTTATTTCTAGAAAGTATATAAAAATACCTCAAAGTGTAGACAAAACATAACAAAGTAGATATTAAACAAGCATGGAACATCAAAAATTATACATACGTTTCCGACGTGTCATCATTCATCACATGATAAGACAAACCTCCTTGCATATTTAAAAAGGGTAGGCCAATAAAATCCAGATTGTAAAACCTTTTGTGCAATCCTATCCCCTGTATGATGTCTTCCATAAGCACTGCCTCCATATCTCTTGTTGTTCAAACTCTGGAACACATCTTCGCATAATACCATCTACTCCTTCTTTATATAAGTGTGGGTCATCCCAGAAGTAATGCCTTAGATCATAAAAGAATTTCCTTCTTTGCTGAGCTATAAAGGTTGGAGGTAAATACTTGGAAACAATAAAGTTAGCATAATCAGCATACTAAGGAATCTCATGCGGACTTACCCTTACTGCAGCTAACTTCTCATTTGGAAAACTATCATTAACAGGCAATGGGTCAAAATAAATGTTCTCCAAACAAGATAAATGACCAGCAACAGGATTATCAGCACCCTTCCTATACACAATATGCAAATCAAACTCTTGAAAAAGCAACACCCATCTAATAAGCCTAGGCTTAGCGTCCTTTTTTTCATGAGGTACTTAATAGCGACATGATCAGTATGGATAGTAACCTAAGATTCAACAATATAAGGCCTAAACTTATCACAAGCAAAGATTATAGCTAAGAACTCTTTTTCAGTAGTAGCATAATTCTTTTGAGCAGCATCTAGAGTCTTACTAGCATAATGAATAACATTCAACTTCTTGTCAACATGTTGTCCAAGGACAGCACCCATAGAAAAATCACTAGCATCACACATAATTTCAAAAGGTAAATTCCAATCAGGTGGTTGGACTATAGGAGCAGTTGTCAAAGCCTTTTTCAAAGTTTCAAAAGCTTCCTTACAATCATCATCAAAAACAAAAGGTACATATTTTTGAAGAAGTTTAGTAAGGGGCTTTGAAATTTTGGAGAAATCCTTAATAAACCTCCTATAGAAACCAGCATGACCGAGGATACTATGAATACCTTTGATATCTATAGGACAAGGCATCTTCTCAATTGCTTCAATTTTGGCTCTATCAACTTCAATGCCTCTTTCAGAGATCTTGTGTCCAAGAACAATCCCTTCATTAACCATGAAATGGCATTTCTCCCAATTAAGAACTGAAGGGTTTCACAGCATAGTAAATCAAAAAAATTCTACGGATGCGAACGGGAAAAGCCAAGATCTAATCTAGGAGATGCAAACAACAAGAGGGATAGATGAGATCTTCATACCCTTGAAGAAATCGCACAGCGGAACGTTCAACGGAACGTGGTTGATGTATTCGTACTAGCCTTCTCCTCCTCGCGATCTGATCCAATCCAACGCCACAAGTGGCGACGCCTCCGAGAGATGCACACGCCTCGATGTCTCCTCCTTCCTCGGTCCAGCAAGTGGGGTGGAGAGATAGATTGGATCTACAACATGACGGCGTGGTGCAAAGGTGGAGAGTTTCTGCGGCAGGGCTTCGCCTACACGCAGTCGGGAGAGAGAGAGAGAGAGGAGGGCAGCAGGTAGGCAGCTCGGGTTGGAGGAGCTGTGTGGGGAGGGTGTGCCCCTGCCCTCTTTATATAGAGGGCTAGCCGGCTTCCCTTTCCCCTCCTCCAAGCCCTAGGTACGGCGGCCACATGGGGTGGAGTGGGGGGCAAGTTTCCCCCTTCTAGAAGATCTCCCTAGGGTTTCCCCTAGGGCTTGGCCGGCTAGGCCTATGGGGCCTTGTGCCCCTGGACCAATGCGGCCAGGGCAATCCTTCGTAGGCCCACGCCCCTCCCGACAAGTGGGGCCACGTTGGTCCCACTCCGGAAGCTTCTAGAACCTTCCGGTACAATAACGAACATTCCGAAACAATTCCGAAATCCAAAAACTTCTTTCCCTTATATGAATCTTATTCTCCGGACCATTCCGGAACCTCTCGTGATGTCCTGGATCTCATCCGAGACTCCGAACAAAAACTCATAAACCAATTATCCATTCTATCCTAGCGTCGAGACACGTTAATCAACAGCAGGGTCTGGAAACCCATACACATATTCATCGATGATCATATCGGATGAACCACGATGCCAGGATTCAATTAATCCCATATATATATTCCCTTCGTCACGCGATATTTTACTTGCCCGAGATTCGATCGTTGGCATCGGAATACCTAGTTCAATCTCGTTCACAGCAAGTACTTTACTCGTTCCGTAATCCGATATCACTTTGTGATTAACTCCTTAACCACTTTCTTGCAAGCGGTGTTGATATCGATTACCGAGTGGGCACGAAGTATATCTCTCCGACTTGGGAGGGACAAATCCCATCTCGATACATACACCCAACAAGTTCTTTCCGATCACCTGAGAGACACCTTTATGATCACACTCTCATAGGATGACGTTTGATGACCTCAAAGCTTTCTTTCGATACCAGGGAGTTGCATTATCTCATGGTCTAAGGAGTAAAATATTTGACATAAGAAAAAGCTTCCCAAAGATGAACACGATGACACGATATAATTGCTCTGCTTAATTTGGGTCTGTCCATCATATCATTCTCCCAATGACATGATCTCATTATTAATTGAAAACTCATGTCTATGGTTAGGAAACCTTAACCATCATTAATCAATGAGCTAGTCCATAGAGGAATACTAGGGACACGGTGTTGTTCATAAACCACACAAGTATCAAAGTTTCCGCTTAATACAATTCTAGCATGGAATATAAACTTTATCATGAACAAGAATTATAATAATAACATCTTTATTATTGCCTCTAGGGCATAATTCCAATAGTCTCCCACTTGCACTAGAGTCAATAATCTAGTTTACATCTGGCAACAATCTAACACCCATGGAACTAAGGTGCTGATCATGTTTTGCTCATGGAAGAGGTTTAGTCAACGGATCTGCGACATTCAGATCCGTATGTACTTTGCTAATCTTCAGATCTTCATCTGTTATATAATCTCGAATTATATGAAACTTGCGGTTGATGTGCTTGGTCTTTGGATGATATCTTGGTTCCTTAGCCAGTGCTATGGCACCAGTGTTGTCACACAATATCTCCAGTGGGTCCAAGGCACTTGGAACCACACCAAGCTCAGTGATGAAGTTCCTGATCCAAACTCCTTCACTAGACGCTTCTGCAGCCGCCATGTATTCCGATTCTACTGTAGATCCCGCGATCACGCTTTGCTTGCAGCTTCTCCAGCTCACAGCTCCTCCATTCAAAATATAAATGTATCCTGTCTGAGATTTAGAATCATCCTTGTCGGTGTCGAAACTAGCGTCGACGTAACCTTTTACGACGAGTTGTTCATCACCTCCATAGACTAAGAACATTTCTTTAGTCCTATTTAAATACTTTAGGATGCTCTTCACGGCTGTCCAGTGTTCCACTCCTGGATCACTTTGGTATCTGCTCGTCAAACTAAGAGCATTGGACACATCCGGTCTAGTACACAGCATGGCATACACGATAGAACCTATGGCCGAGGCATAAGGCACTTTGCTCATAGCTTCTCTATCATTTACCGTAGCTGGACACTGAGCCTTTCTCAATATCTTACCTGACAACATAGGCACTGAACCTTTATTTGCCTTATCCATTCTGAACCTTTTCAGAACTTTGTCTAGGTATGTACTTTGTCTTAAAGCTATCATGCGTCTTTGTCTATCTCTATAGATTTTGATGCCCAATATATAAGCAGCTTCCCCTAGGTCTTTCATTTAAAAACATTTGTTCAAATAAATCTTCACATCTTTAAGCATGTCAATGTCATTTCCAATAATCAATATGTCATCCACATATAGTACTAAAAATTTCATTGAGCTCCCACTCACTTTCTTGTAGATACAAGATTCGTAGCAATTTGGAACAAATCCAAAGCTCTTGATCACTTGATCAAAACGAAGGTTCCAACTCTGAGATGCTTGCTTTAGTCCATAAATGGAATGCTGAAGTTTGCACACCTTATCAACATCCTTAGGATCGACTAAACCTTCGGGTTGCATCATATACAACTCTTCATCAATGTTGCCATTGAGGAACGCAGTCTTGACATCCATCTGCCATATTTCATAATCATGAAACGCAGCAATTGCTAATAAAATCCGAATGGACTTAAACATCGCTACGGGAGAGAAAGTCTCATCGTAGTCAACACCTTGAACTTGTCGAAAACCTTTCGCGACAAGTCGTGCTTTATAGACAGTAACATTACCATCTGCGTCCGTTTTCTTTTTGAATATCCATTTGTACTCAACGGCCTTTCGGTCGCTAGGAGGGTCCACCAAAGTCCATACTTGGTTTTCGCTCATGGTTCCTAATTCGGATTTCATGGCCCCTAGCCATTTCTCAGAGTCTGGGCTCATCATTGCTTCCTTATAGCTCGCAGGTTCACTGTTGTCTACTAACAAGACAGTCAAGACAGGGTTACCGTACCACTCAGGAGGGGCACGTGACCTTGTCGACCTGCGACGTTCAGTAGTAGCATCGTCCGAAGCTTCAGGATCCATGTCATTAGCTTCCTCTATTGTTGGTGCAGACGGCACTAGAACAATTTCAGGTGCTGCGCTACTCTCCAACTCAAGAGAAGGTTCAATAACCTCGTCTAGCTCTACTTTCCTCCCACTCACTTCTTTCGAGAGAAAATCCTTCTCAAGAAAGGATCCGTTCTTTGCGACAAACACTTTGCCTTCGGATCTGTGGTAGAAGGTATACCCAATCGTTTCCTTAGGGTATCCTATGAAGACGCATTTCTCCGCTTTGGGTTCGAGCTTGTCGGGCATCAACTTCTTGACGTAAGCTTCACATCTCCAAACTTTAAGAAACAACAACTTAGGTTTAGCACCAAACCACAGTTCATACGGTGTCGTCTCAACGGATTTAGATGGTGCCCTAATTAAAGTGAATGCAGCGGTTTCTAATGCATAACCCCAAAATGATAACGGCAAATCTGTAAGAGACATCATTGATCGCACCATATCTAATAGAGTTCGATTCCGGCGTTCAGACACACCATTGCGCTGTGGTGTTCTGGGTGGCGTGAGTTGCGAAACTATTCCTCTTGCTTTAAGATGCGTGAGAAAATCATAACTCAAATATTCACCTCCACGATCGGATCGTAGAAATTTAATTTTCCTGTTATGATGGTTTTCCACTTCATTCTGAAATTCTTTGAACTTTTCAAATGTTTCAGATTTATGTTTCATTAAATAGATATACCCATATCTGCTTAAGTCATCAGTAAAAGTGAGAAAATAGCGATAACCACCACGCGTCGAAACACTCATTGGTCCGCATATATCGGTATGTATGATTTCCAACAAGTCCGTTGCTCGCTCCATTATTCCGGAGAACGGGGTTTTGATCATCTTGCCCATGAGGCATGGCTCGCATGTGTCAAATGATTCAAAATCAAGAGACTCCAAAAGTCCATCGGAATGGAGTTTCTTCATGCGTTTTACACCAATATGACCTAGACGGCAGTGCCACAAATAAGTCGTATTATCACTATATACCTTGCATCTCTTAGCCTCAATGTTATGGATGTGTGTTTCATTGCTTTAGAGATTCAGAAGAAATAAACCATTTCCATAGCAGGTGCATGACCATAAAAGATGTTACTCATATAAATAGAACAACCATTATTCTCCGATTTAAATGAATAACCGTCTTGCAATAAACACGATCCAGATATGATGTTCATGCTCAACGTCGGCACATAATAACATGTATTAAGGTTTAAAACTAATCCCGAAGGTAAAACTAAGAAGAGCGTGCCGACGGCCATCACATCAACTCTTGATCCGTTGCCAACGCGCATCGTCACGTCATCCCTCGCTAGCCGCCGTCTATTCCGTAGCTCCTGTTTCGAGTTACAAATATTAGCAACTGAACCAGTATCTAATACCCAGGCACTACAACGAGCGCTAGTAAGGTAAACATCAATAACATGTATATCAAATATAACTTTGATGGTGCCAGCCTTCTTGTCCGCTAAGTACTTCGGATAGTTGCGCTTCTGGTGACCCTTGTCCTTGCAAGAGAAGCACTCAGTGTCCAGCTTAGGTCCAGACTTGAACTTCTTCTCAGTAGGGGCAATGCGCTTGCCGCTGCCTTTCTTGAAGGACTTCTTTGCACCCTTACCTTTCTTAAAGCTGGGGGGCTTGTTGACCATCAACACATGATTATCTTTCTTGACGTCCACCTCCGCAGCTTTCAGCTTAGCGAAGAGATCAGTGATCGTATCAGTGGAACCAATCTGATTATGAGTAACTACAAAACCTTTGTAGCTAGGAGGGAGTGATTGAAGAACTCTATCAATCTTGAGCTCCTCTGGAATCTTGCAGTCCAGTTGCTCAAGGCGTTGAGTGTAGCCCGAAATCTTAATGGCGTGCTCACTAACGGAACTCCCTTCCTCCATATTGCAGTTAAAGAATTTCTCAGCTCATATCTCTCAGAACGGGCCTGAGTCTGAAACATGGTTTTCAGTTCCTCAAGAATCTCAAAGGGGCCGGCGAACTCCTCAAAACGATTTTGAAGGTCCGATTCCATAACAAACAACATGGTGCTCTTAATCACACCATAATCATCTTTGCGCGACTGATAAACAACTTTTCATCAGCCGACACATCTACAACAGGGGCGTCACCTAGCGCTTTCTCAAGGACATAGTCCTTTTGTCCGCCAGCGAGAATGATTCTAAGATTGCGGAACCAGTTGGTGAAGTTAGACCCATTGTTCTTGAGCTTTTCTTTCCCAGAAAAACGTTTAAGTTGAAGTTGGACTTAGCCATTTGATCTACAAAATTTGCAAGTACAATTTAGACTATGTTCATGGTAACTAGTTCAACTTAATCAAATTACTAGATGAACTCCCACTAAATTCAACATCCCTCAAGTTGTTTAGTGAACATGATCCAAATTCACCACACCTAATCCGATCTTCACGAGAAGAGATGTGGTTTCAATGGTGGACAACAAAGTGTCGATCATATCATTCATATGACTCATGCTTAACCTTTCGGTTAGTGTGTGCCGAGGCCATGTCTATACATGCTAGGCTCGTCAAGTCAAACCCAAGTATTTCCGCGTGTGTAAAACTGGCTTGCACCTGTTGTATGTGAACGTAGAGTTTATAGCACCCGATCATCACGTGGTGCTTGAACACGACGGACTTTTGCAACGGTGCATACATGGGGAGAACACAGTTTTATCTTGATCTTTAAGTGAGGAATCATCTTATAATGCTACCATCGCGATCTAAGCATAATAAGATACATAAAAGGTTAAACATCACATGCATATAATTTTATGTGACATGGTATAGCCAATCTCCGCGCAATGATCTCCATCTTGTGCATGCCAGCATGATCTCCATCACTCCACCATGATTGCCTCCACCACGGATAGCAACTACAACTATTGCTAACTACTTAGAGATAAAGTAAAGCTATTACATGGCGTATAAGAAGTTGACACACAGGTCATACACAATTATAAAGACAACCATATGGCTCCTGCCAGTCGTCTACTCATCGACATGCAAGTCGTGAAATATTACAAAACATGATCATTGCATACAACATACACATCACATCTTGGGCCATACCATATCACAGAAACACTCCCTGCAAAAACAAGTTAGACGCCTCTACTTTGTTGTTGCATGTTTTACGTGGCTTATGGGAGTAACAAGCTAAGAACGATTCTTACCTACGGAAAGCCACAACGGTGATATTATGGTTGCCAACATCCGGTGTAAATCCCATGACAACTATAGTGAGAGAAACTGGCATCCACCAGACGCATGTGTGGAACAAGTCACACGTCAAGTGCGAAGCCGGTCTCGTGAATGAGGTCGCGTAAAGTTGGCCTGGACCGCTTCGATCTCTCTATCCTGCGTCATAAGAAGTACACAACAAGAGGCTTGCAACAGAAAACATCAATGCCCGCAACAAGCATGTTGCGTTCTACTCGTGAAACACATCTACGCATAGATCTAGCTCTGATACCACTGAAGGGTTTTGTAGCATAGTAAATCAAAAAAATTCTATGGATGCGAACGGGAAAAGCCAAGATCTAATCTAGGAGATGCAAACAAGGAGAGGGATAGATGATATCTTCATACCTTTGAATAAATCACACAGCGGAACGTTCAACGGAACGTGGTTGATGTAGTCGTACTAGCCTTCTCCTCCTCGCGATCCGATCCGATCCAACGCCGCAAGTGGCGATGCCTCCGAGAGATGCAAACGTACGACACCTCGACGCCTCCTCCTTCCTCGGTCCAGCAAGTGGGGTGGAGATATAGATTGGATCTACAACACGATGGCGTGGTGCAAAGGTGGAGAGTTTCTGCGGCAGGGCTTCGCCTATGCGCAGTCGGGAGAGAGAGAGAGGAGGGCATCAGGTAGGCATCTAGGGTTGGAGGAGGTGTGTGGGGAGGGTGCGCCCCTTCCCTATTTATATAGAGGGCTGGGGGGCTGCCCTTGCCCCTCCTCCAAGCCCTAGGGCCGGCGGCCACATGGGGTGGAGTGGGGGGCAAGTTCCCTCCCTTCTAGAAGCTCTCCCTAGGGTTTCCCCTAGGGCTTGGCTGGCTGGGCCTATGGGGCCTTGTGCCCCTGGCCCAATGCGACCAGGGCACTACCTCGTAGGCCCACGCCCCCTCCCGACAAGTGGGGCCACGTTGATCCCACTCCGGAAGCTTCTAGAACCTTCCGGTACAATACCGAACATTCCAAAACAATTCCGAAATCCAAAAACTGCTTTCCCTTATATGAATCTTATTCTCCGGACCATTCCGGAACCTCTCGTGATGTCCTGGATCTCATCCGAGAATCTGAACAAAAACTCATAAACCAATTATCCGTTCTATCCTAGCGTTGAGACATGTTAAGTGTGCGACCCTACGGGTTCGAGAATATGCAGACATGATCTTCTATCAATAATCAATAGTGGGGTATGGAAACCCATATTGACTCCCACATATTCATCGATGATCATATCGGATGAACCACGATGCCAGGATTCAATTAATACCATATATATTCCCTTCGTCACGCGATATTTTACTTCCCCGAGATTCGATCGTTGGCCTCGGAATACCTAGTTCAATCTCGTTCACAGCAAGTACTTTACTCGTTTCGTAATCCGATATCACTTTGTGATTAACTCCTTAACCACTTGCTTGCAAGTGGTTTTGATATCGATTACCGAGTGGGCCCGAAGTATATCTCTCCAACTTGGGAGGGACAAATCCCATCTCGATACATACAACCCAACAAGTACTTTCCGATCACCTGAGAGACACCTTTATGATCACCCTCTCATAGGATGACGTTTGATGACCTCAAAGATTTCTTCCGATACCAGGGAGTTGCATTATCTCATGGTCTAAGGAATACAATATTTGACATAAGAAAAAGCTTCGCAAAGATGAAACGATGACACGATCTAATTGCTCTGCTTAATTTGGGTCTGTCCATCATATCATTCTCCCAATGATATGATCTCATTATTAATTGACAACTCATGTCTATGGTTAGGAAACCTTAACCATCATTAATCAATGAGCTAGTCCATAGAGGCATACTTGGGACACGGTGTTGTTCATAAACCACACAAGTATCAAAATTTCCGCTTAATACAATTCTAGCATGGAATATAAACTTTATCATGAACAAGAATTATAATAATAACATCTTTATTATTGCCTCTAGGGCATACATCGAACAAGAACAAGGTTGGTTTCTTCACATCTCTGCAAAACTTTATCAAGGTTGTGCAAACAGTTATCAAAAGAAGTTCCATAGACGGAAAAATCGTCCATGAAAACCTCCACAATTTCTTCACAAAAACCATGAAAGATAGCAGACATACATCTCTGAAAGGTAGCAGGAGCATTACATAAACTAAAAAGGCATAGCCTATAAGCGTAAGTACCATAAGGACAAGTGAAAGTAGTTTTCTCTTGGTCCTGTGCTTTCACAACAATTTGAGAAAACCCAGAATAACCATCAAGAAAGAAAAAGTGAGTCTTTTTGGACAACCTCTCAAGCATTTGATCAATAAAGGGCAAAGGATAATGATCTTTCTTTGTAACTCTATTAATCTTTCTAAAATCAATGCACATTCTATACCCAACCACTACTCTTTGGGGTATAAGCTCATTATCCTCATTAGGCACAACAGTTATTCCCCCTTTCTTGGGGACACAATGAACAGGGCTAACCCATTTACTATCAGCAATAGGATAAATAATACCAGCATCAAGGAGTTTTAATACCTCATTTCTTACCACATCCTTCATCTTAGGATTTAGACGGCGTTTCTGCTCAACAACTGGTTTTGCATCAGGTTCTATATTAATAGCATGCTGACATATAGTAGGAGAAATCCCCTTTAAATCATCAAGAGTATAGCCCATAGCTCCTCGGTGTTTCTTCAATATCTCCAATAGCCTTTTGTAAGATACCTCCTTTGTAAAGGAGAAAGGATCCCTGTGATTGCAAAGCTAGTCCCTGGATCATTGCTAGCATCCACAGTTTAAGATGAAGTACATAGATACAAAGGTCATTTATTACATCCATTCCAGAGATAACATAGTCTTTACAACTCAAGGCCACATGCCTAATACAAGAGTTTGAATAAGTAAATAAATGTAACTCTTCATATTCATGTGCCACAGGCAAACATGTTGAGTGTAGACTCATGACACCTAATCCTCATCAGAGTAACCTACAACATCACAAGTTACAGCCACAGTGGGTCAATACTTTGGAATAGTATTGGCAAGTGATACCTTAGTATATTTTAAGTGGACTAGATACTATATGCAAATTTGGCTAAGTGTAGCTTGGCTTGCTTTGCTCAAAATAGGTTTTGCCTATTAGTTGAAATCACTAAGTTTTTCTTTGTCAAAACTTTTCCCAAGGAACCATCAATAGACATTGAGGTCCTTCACCCTTGTTCACCCATAAGTTTTTACTTAGAAATTGGGATGAGGAGATTCTTGATAGCTTCCATGCCTTGATGATCAAATTGTCCATTGCCATGGACTTGGCTAAGTACTTAGATTTTTCCATCTGCAGAGGTTGTGCACTTTCCCCACCAGACTCGGTTTCACCAAGACAGGACCTTTCAGAAGCCTTCCCTTAGACCAAATGGACGCGCTCCAACCTATCATTCCCACTACCACCAACTGTCCAAATGGCTAAGTTCTAGCAACTTATGTGATCCAGGCAGATCCCATATTGCCAAGTGGCTGCACTAGAAGCTTCTTAACACTTGGCCTCTAAAATCTCTTTGTTCCTGGGTGGCTTACCACAAGTGTGATACACAAGGTAAACCATATAAATGGGCCCTATGTAACCACTCAACATAAACCAATCCTTCCCTTCCACCCAGGTGTTTCATTTACTTAGTTGTTTTATTAGGCAAAGACACAAGTCCAAAGGACTTAAGAATATTTTCATCATAGCATGTATAATTCACCAACCCTTGTTTTCTACTAGCTAGGCTAAGCATGGCATAGATAGTAACTTAACTTATAAATTCCCTAGCAATTCTACAACTACTTAGGATTTCCCAACAAGGCATATAGGCAAAATAATAACATGCAAGACTTAGCAAAATATTTCTAATGCTTAGTATAAAATATAGGGATAGAAATATTCATGAAGTACCACTTGCCTTGGTAGTTGGGAGAGTAGCACTCTTCACAATCACAATCACTAGCACCCAAGTCTACACAAAGAATGGTAGCAACAAATTACACACAACATATATAAACAAACAAAAATACATATGCATGCATGCAAAAATGCTAAGTGATGATTTTTAAAACTCAACCAAGCAAGTTTATAGTACTGAATCATAAACAAAACAAAACTTCCTAAACCAAGTTTATTTGACACTAAAACAATTTCCCAAACAAAACATATATTCAAATAGTCCTAAACATGTTTCTGCAAATAAAATCATTTTAACAGAAGATAAACATTAAACACATTGGATATTCAGAAATATCTTGCTCTCCTGATTCCAACGGTATAAAATTTGTCAAATTCTAACGTGTGGATCAAAAGTTACAAGCAAATCAAATTTGGATATAAATCTGATCCAAATTCTGTTTTTAAACTAAACCCTAGCCACGCGGCGCTATCCTATTGGTCGATACCGCTTCGCTCTGGATCACCCTTCCGCGCTGTCGGATCAAGTCAGATCCAACGCGCCAGATTCAAAGAAAACTATTCGCTCGGATCTAATCTAAACCGCCAGATCTACATCTAACGGCTGTTGTTGCCTCGACCATAGACTAGCGGCGCTAGCAGCGGCGACTGGCGGCGGCGCGTCTGTCAGCGGCGGCGCTGGCGTTCTAGGTCGTCCGGGGAGGGGAGAGGGTGCTTACCAGAACCGCAGGGACGAGGTGAAGCTCAACGTGGCGGTGGCTTGGCAAGGGGCGCACGGCAGGGGTTGCTGGAGCTCGTCGGAGTCATGCACGGTGTCGGGTGGTTGCTGTCGAAGTTGTTGCCGAGGTTTCACGTCGCCCTAGCACGAACCAGATAGATTAGGAGACGCGCAAGACAGTGGCGAACATCCTTGTATGCAAGAGGAGGCAAGGGGCGCGCTCTGCTTACCGTAATTGGTCGCCGGAGTTGAGGGGCGGCTCGGTCGGTTGCGACACGAATGGGGACGGCGTCCTGGGTCACGAGCAGGCAAGCGAAGAGTATCAGAAGATGCACGAGATCATGCTAGGCACATTCGTTTGAATCAGAGGCATAGGGGCGGTCGGGACTCACCGGAATTTGCTGCCGGAGATCGTCGGGACAACGGCGGCGTCGAGCGAGTTGCGAGCAGCCTGGTGGCGTGGAGATGAAATTGAGTGGGGGGAATGGAGCGGAGTGGGTAGGTGCTTAAGTAGGCGGAGGCTCAACAAGAAACGCTCAATGAATCAATGGAAATTACTATAAGAAAAAAAAAAGAGAAATGTTTGTCATTACTACTATATAATCACAAAGAGGAACATCATGATTGATTTAAAGGGGTAAAACTGATGCATTTGTTTTATCCTCAGTTCATATGAATATGCACTTTTGTAGAGTTCACACTTGTCTGAAGCCTGTTCCTTATGTTTTCCAGGATTTGACTCTGCTGCTTCTTACCTCTGGTAGAGATCCTGGTATAGTGCCTCATAACACCCATCCTCCTGAACCTGAACCCAGTGATTTGAACAACGACACTGGAAATGGTCAGACTCCACAACAATTGCGCTTGCCACGAACAAAGGATGTTTATGTAAATGGAGTCATTGTAAAGGTCAAGTACTGTGATCACCACCTTGTTGCTCTTCATGATAGGTTATGTGTTCTATTTCATCTAGGTAGAGCTACGTCGTTGGAGTTGTAATGTGATTGTGAACTTGTACTCGGAGGTGTATTGTGATTGTGAACTTGTACTCGGAGGTGTGAACTTATGGCACAAACACTTGATGTATGAACTTGTATGTCATGATTGATGTGTAATGTATTGTATTCATGTTGGTTCTATTATGCTTTGGCAAATTGCAAGTTTCTGAAAAATTTTGTGCTCTTTATACTGTATTCTAGACTATATTGTATATTTGAATATCTGTATATTATTATTTATAGTGGTCAGTAAAACTTGAATTTCAAAAATATTACCGGAGGCGCATATAGGATACTATAGGAAGCGCATATACTATACATATCCGAGGTGCATTATAAAACATATGCGAGGCGCATATGATATGCGCCTCCTATAATTCACATATGCGAGGCGCATATCGATATGCGCCTCGCATATTGTTATGCGAGGTGCATATCGATATGCGCCTCGCATATGTGAAGTATAGGAGGCGCATATCATATGCGCCTCGCATAAAAAATACCCGAGGCTTGAAGCTAGAGGCGCATATGATATGCGCCTCGGATAGGCTTTTAGGTGCGCCTCGCATAGGCTTTTCTCTAGTAGTGTCTATCAGGAACTCCACATCTCTATCTGGTGGCATTCCTAGCAATTCTTCCGGAAACACATCTGGATACTCACTCACAATTGGCACACTGTCCATGCTAACCCCCTTAAGAGAATTTAGCTTACTTCCTTTAGATTCAAAGTTAGACTTGAATTTAATTCGTTTTCTTTCCGAGGTTGTGAGTGCAACAGTACGATTAGCGCAATATAGTACTCCTTCATACTTAGCCATCCAATCCATTCCTAATATGACGTCCAGTCCTTGAGAATCTAGGATTATCAGACTCACTGGAAATTTATGCTTTCCAAACTCTATTACTAGATCCCAGCATCCAAGACTTACTATCATATCTCCACCCGGAGAACTAACTTTTATTGGACACCCAATGTTTTCAGTTGGGAACCCATTTCTATCCACAAATGCTTTTGATATGAATGAATGCGATTCTCCAGTATCAAAAAGAACAAATGCTGGAATAGAATTGAGTTTGAACTTACCAGCAACAGCATCAGGCTCCTCATAAATTTCCTCCACATTGATGTGGTTCACTTGTCCTTTCTGAAAAGGGTTAGGCTTGTTGGGTCCTTCAACTTTATTTTTCGGGCATTCATTTGCATAATGCCCCATCTTCTTGCACTTGAAGCATTCAACCTGACTTATGTCTTTCTTGACAGGCTGGCTTCCACTTCCACTTCCATTACCACTGTGGTGGCTCTTGTATCCACCCTTGTGGTTCTTGTACTTGTCATTGTCATGATTACGGTGATGCTTGTTGTCATGACGGTTGTGGTTGTGTTGCTTGTTGAATTTCCCATGTTTGTGGGATCCTGAGCTTCCACTGTCATCATAATGAGATCGTTTGTGTGACGATCCCGAGCTATGCTTGTCTGAGTGCTTTCTCTTTCTACTCTTAACTTGTTTCATTTTGTTCTCCAAAATAGCAGCCTTGTCAGAGAGCGACTGATAAGTGGGAACATATGCCACAGCCAACTGCAGGTTCAGCTCATCATTCAAGCCTTCAAGAAATTTTTCCTTTCTCTTGGCATCAGTGTCAACTTCATCTGGTGCATAACGCACCAGATTTTTGAACTCCTCAATATATTCAGCCACGCTGCGGTGGCGCTGCCTCAGATTGTGGAACTCTTTCTTTTTCAGACTCATCACTCCTGATGAGATATGAGCAGTGCGAAAGCCATCCTCAAAGATAGCCCATGTCACTTCATCTATGGGAGTGGTGATCTAGAAGTTGTCCCACCAAGTGGCGGCTGGTCCTTCCAGCAGATGTGCCGCAAATTTGACCTTTTCAGCATCCGTGTAGCCCACGGTTACCAAGTCCTTGTTTATATAACATAGCCAATTATTGGCCACCATGGGGTCAGCCATCCCAGAGAATTTTGCTGGCCTCAATCTCAAGAACCTGGTGAGCATATCAAAACCCGGTGGGTTGTTGTTGTTGTTGTTGTTATTGTTATTGTTGTTGTTGTTGTTTTGGTTCTGGATGAACGTCGTCATCATCTGCATCAGCTGAGTTTGGGCAGTCATCATTTGTTGCATTTCTGGAGTGATGTTGTTGTTGTTGTTGTTGGGGTTGGGGTTTGCACGACGGGGAGGCATCTGTGGTTTGTTCAATAGAGATAAGAATGAGATACCCATAGATGCTTTCATGCACATTACACCACATAAGCAAACACAATCATGCAACACAAAGATAAAAGTTCAACAACAAGATAACAAGTTCACAAAGTAAAACACACATGTAGCAAGCCATCCACAAGTCGGATGGTCCAATAACAAGTTCTCAAATAACAAGTACGATAATAAAATATAAACGAGTAGTCAAATCTACTCCTCGGCATCAACCTCCTCCTCGACAAAGGTAAGACCTGCGTTCTCCATCGCGGTCTTGTATTCCTCGACACTAGTGGTCAAGGTCGCTATCTTGGTCTTGAGAGCCCTCTTCTGGGAACGAAGCCTCTCAATCACCGTCTACTGATGCTCGAGCTCGAAGTCCTTGGCCTGCAGTTCTTCAGTCATGTCCCGGATCTTCTTGTTCCTATCCTGGACTCGCTTCTCCTGACTCTTGAACTTTCTGTCTTGGGTCTCAAACTTCGCCTCCATCTCCTTGACTATCTCGTCTTGATCCGCGAATAGCTTGTCCTTCTCGCGAAGCTTCACCTGGAGTTCGTCATTGCTGAGCATGACGTTGGTCCTATCGGAGTCCACGTGCCTAATGGGAGACTCTAAGTCGTGGAGGTATAGACGAATCGGCTCTGCTGCGTCTCTCGAGTCGTCCTCGAAGTCGATGGACTCTCCATCCTCATCACGTCTTCCGAAGACGTGGAAGTGGGTGCCTCTAACCTGTCGGGAGTGTCTCCCTAGCAGACGTCCTATCAGATCCTGCATGACTACCTCAAGGCCTCTCTCCTTGTCATCATGCATGAGCTTGAAGACGATGGCCTCCGTGGTAGGCTCTGTCTGGCGTCCGGGCTGGTTGAACTTGAAGCCCCAAAGATCCTTCCTCTCAAACTTGGTGAGGGGAAGCACCATGATGGTAGGAAGAGGGAGATTGAGCAAAGTAGTAAGCTCAACGATACGAGGACCAAAGCGGGTAACCTGGAACTCCTCAACAGTGCTGATGGTAATAGGCATCTATTTATAAGATAGAAAAGTTAGAACAACACAATCAAGATAAAAAGAAAAGACAAACAACACATACATATCCTTGGGAAGAAAAACACACAAGTCAAGCATACATGAAACCATTACAACAAGCAAGGTTCAATCTTATTTTAAAGCAACATTTTGGAAAATAAGGTGATAGGTGGTCGTCCAACTAACGAAGTACGTTTACAATCCTATCTCACTGGATCTGTTGGCTAACACAATGTTTCTAGAAGCAATCAGCCTATCTTGCTCACATGATTCCATCACTAAGTCTATAATGTCTCCTCTTAAGGTTTGGTTGGTAGCTTCCAACTCTTGGGTATGTTCCTTCTCTTTCCTTAGATCATTTTGGAGGTTGAGCATTCTGCACTTGACTCTGTCACCAAGTTCTTTGATGGTCTTCCAAGCTGCATCCTTTGCTGATTCAAAGAATGTAGGGTGCACCACTGAATTGGTGAACATGCAGAATCCTTTTTCCTGATGGTTGTCTTCCTTGTTTTTATACAAGTGAAGTTGCACCCACCAGTATTCCTCTCCTTCATCCATCACAGGAAAGCCCTTGTACACAGCTGCACCTTGTATCTCTAATGCAACCATGAGGTCCTTGAGAGCCTTGGGGAATTCTGTCTGACACTCCAAAATCATTGTCATGAGTGGTCCTTTCCTCACGGCTTCGTTGATGGAGTTCATCTATAAATAGAGATGAGAAAGAAGATTAGAAAAGTTTACGAGAAGAATAGACAAGTGTAGAAGTTGAAAAATTTTCCTTAGTGGTTTCCAATCCTAGGGTCATAATCCTACAGGCAACACAGTGCTCTGATACCATCTGTAATATCCCTCCTTTGTAAAGGAAAAAGGATCCCTGTGATTGCAATGCTAGTCCCTGGATCATTGCTAGCATCCACAGTTTAAGATGAAGTACACAGATACAAAGGTCATTTATTACATCCATTCCAGAGATAACATAGTCTTTACAACTCAAGGCCACAAGCCTAATACAAGAGTTTGAATAAGTAAATAAATGTAAGTCTTCATCTTCATGTGCCACAGGCAAACATGTTGAGTGTAGACTCATGACACCTAATCCTCATCAGAGTAATCTGCAACATCACAAGTTACAGCCACAGTGGGTCAATACTTTGGAATAGTATTGGCAAGTGATACCTTAGTATATTTTAAGTGGACTAGATACTATATGCAAATTTGGCTAAGTTTAGCTTGGCTTGCTTTGCTCAAAATAGGTTTTGCCTATTAGTTGAAATCACTAAGTTTTTATTTGTCAAAACTTTTCCCAAGGAACCATCAATAGACATTGAGGTCCTTCACCCTTGTTCACCCATAAGTTTTTACTTAGAAATTGGGATGAGGAGATTCTGGATAGCTTCCATGCCTTGATGCTCAAATTGTCCATTGCCATGGACTTGGCTAAGTACTTAGATTTTTCCATCTGCAGAGGTTGTGCACTTTCCCCACCAGACTTGGTTTCACCAAGACAGGACCTTTCAGAAGCCTTCCCTTAGACCAAATGGACGCGCTCAAACCTATCATTCCCACTACCACCAACTGTCCAAATGGCTAAGTTCTAGCAACTTATGTGATCCAGGCAGATCCCATATTGCCAAGTGGCTGCACTAGAAGCTTCTTAACACTTGGCCTCTAAAATCTCTTTGTTCCTGGGTGGCTTACCACAAGTGTGATACACAAGGTAAACCATAGAAATGGGCCCTGTGTAACCACTCAACATAAACCAATCCTTCCCTTCCACCCAGGTGTTTCATTTACTTAGTTGTTTTATTAGGCAAAGACACAAGTCCAAAGGACTTAAGAATATTTTCATCATAGCATGTATAATTCACCAACCCTTGTTTGCTACTAGCTAGGCTAAGCATGGCATAGATAGTAACTTAACTTATAAATTCCCTAGCAATTCTACAACTACTTAGGATTTCCCAACAAGGCATATAGGCAAAATAATAACATGCAAGACTTAGCAAAATATTTCTAATGCTTAGATTAAAATATAGGGATAGAAATATTCATGAAGTACCACTTGCCTTGGTAGTTGGGAGAGTAGCACTCTTCACAATCACAATCACTAGCACCCAAGTCTACACAAAGAATGGTAGCAACAAATTACACACAACATATATAAACAAACAAAAATACATATGCATGCATGCAAAAATGCTAAGTGATGATTTTTGAAACTCAACCAAGCAAGTGAATAGTACTGAATCATAAACAAAACAAAACTTGCTAAACCAAGTTTATTTGACACTAAAACAATTTCCCAAACGAAACATATATTCAAATAGTCCTAAACAAGTTTATGCAAATAAAATCATTTTAACAGAAGCTAAACATTAAAAACATTGGATATTCAGAAAGAGCTTGCTCTCCTGATTCCAACGGTATAAAATTTGTCAAATTCTAACTTGTGGATCAAAAGTTACAAGCAAATCAAATTTGGATATAAATCTGATTCAAATTCTGTTTTTAAACTAAACCCTAGCCACGCGGCGCTATCCTATTGGTCGATACCACTTCGCTCAGGATCACCCTTCCGCGCCGTCGGATCAAGTCAGATCCAACTCGCCAGATTCAAAGAAAACTATTCGCTCGGATCTAATCTAAACCGCCAGATCTACATCTAACGGCTGCTGTTGCCTCGACCATAGACTAGCGGCGCTAGCGGCGGCGACTGGCGGCGCGTCTGTCAGCGGCGGCTCTGGCGTTCTAGGTCGTCCGGGGAGGGGAGAGGGTGCTTACTAGAACCGCAGGGACGAGGTGAAGCTCAACATGGCGGTGGCTTGGCAAGAGGCGCACGGCAGGGGCTGCTGGAGCTCGTCGCAGTCGTATACGGCGTCGGGTGGTTGCTGTCGAAGTTGTTGCCGAGGTTTCACGTCGCCCTAGCACGAACCAGATGGATTAGGAGACGCGCAAGACAGTGGCGAACATCCTCGTATGCAAGAGGGGGCAAGGGGCCCGCTCTGCTTACCGTAATTGGTCGCCGGAGTTGAGCGGCGGCTCGGTCGGTTGCGGCACGAACGGGGACGGTGTCCTGGGTCACGAGCAGGCAAGTGAAGAGTATCAGAAGATGCACGAGATCACGCTGGGCACATTCGTTTGAATCAGAGGCATAGGGGCGGTCGGGACTCACCGGAATTTGCTGCCGGAGATCGTCGGGACAGCGGCGGCGTCGAGCGAGTTGCGAGCAGCCTGGTGGCGTGGAGATGAAATTGAGTGAGGGGAATGGAGCAGAGTGGGGAGGTGCTTAAGTAGGTGTAGGCTCGACAAGAAACGCTCAGCGAATCAATGGCAATTACGCCGAGAAATCAACGCAGCAACGTCCAGCGGCGACGGCGTCTGCGCGCGAGATTTGGGGAAGAAGGAGTGACGTGGAGAGGGCTCGCTTGTCAGCGAAATAAGCAAAGAGGGAGTGGGGTCCGAACGTTAGTGACTGCGTGGGTGCGTCTGCGCGTGCGAGAGAGAGAGAGAGAGGTGGCCCGGGTGGGCTAGCTGGGCTGGTTTCGCTGTTGGGCCAGATTAGTAGCGCCGGCCCTTTTCCTTTTCTTTATTCCTTTTCTTTTTCTAATTTGATTTTCTAAATTGGGTTTCAAATGAATTCAAACTCTATTTGAATTCAAATCTTTTTGGGTTTTTTGCAGAGTGCAATAGTCACAAAACTTGGCATAAAATCATGTGGTCACGTTGAGTTGGCTTGGTCATTTTTGGAAAAACAAAATAACAGGGACTTAACACTTGGTTTGCAAAAGATTGAAAATGGTTTTGAAACAATTTTTATTTTGTATAAATTTGTTCAAACTCTACACTCAAACCAATCAACAAGGAAGCAAACAACTTGGTTTTTAAAACACTAAGCTCTCAAATGAGGATGGGCATTTGATTTAAGTTTGCCACATAAAATGATAGCACTATGTGCTTTTGTTTTCTTGAAATGAGTTTGAAATTGATCTCAATTCTACATGCATGCATGAATGATATGCAATCTTTGAAATCATGATTTTAGGGATGTTACACCTTTCTTCTTCCTTTCCTGAAAGTTTAGAACTGATAATAATAGGATATATTTTCTTATCATCAAGATAAGCATATTTAAAATCATCAGGGTAAGGGTTTTAATTCGAAAACAGGATCCCATTTAGGTGGTAGTGTGGTACCCAAGTCTTCCATAGGTAGATTATGCTTAAGTAACTCAGGCTGACGAAGGAAAACCTCGTCAATCTCATTTCTTTCCTTCATGAAGGCATCACTTTCATGGTCTTCCATAAATTGCCGCAAGGCATTGTTAGGCGCAAGAGAAATAGCAGAAAGTTGTTCAACCCTAAAATCCTCATCAGGCAGTTCATTTTCATAAGGAGTTTTGTCAAATTTGGAAAAAATAAAATCATAAGACTCTCCAGCAAACTTAGTCAAAACTATTTCCTTCCTACAGTCTATGATAGCCCCACAAGTATTCAGAAAGGGTCTACCGAATATAATAGGATAGGTTTTACTAGCTTCTTTACCAAGTACTATAAAATCAGCAGGATATTTAATCTTACCACAAAGGACCTCCACATATCTTACAATGCTAATGGGGCAAACTTGCTCTCTATTAGCAAGGTGAATAACCACATCAATGTCATCAAGCTCACAAGGACCAATCTCATGCATAATTTCCCTGTAAAGCTCATAAGGAATAGCACTAGAACTAGCACCAATATCACATAAACCATAATAGCTATGACTGTCAATTTTAACAAAAAGCACATGAACACTAGCTTTTCTAGCCTTCTTAGGATGAGAAACAATATTAGTAGCATCCTCACAGAAGACAATATGCTCATCCTATATATTTTTAGTGACAAGATCTTTCACAATAGCTACCACAGGCTCAATATCAGTAAACTCATCAGACCCTACAGATTTATTTGCGCCTTTACTTACCACATTAGCTAAAATAGAATGTTCCTTTACCTTGGAGGAAAAAGGGATCTTCTCAACATAAGGTCCAGGCAAAATAGGATCAACAGTACATACCTCTTCACCGGCAGGAACATGGGTAACAATGTCTTTATATGGAGCATGGTACTTGCCCCACTCTTTCTTGGGAAACTCAATATAAGAAGCAAAAGCATTAAAACATTTCACAAGAACCTGGGGACCAAGACTAAACTCATTGCTAATATCACAGAAGTCATCAATTCCCATAAAAGATTTAATGCATTCATAATCATAGTTGATACCTGACTTTCTTACTTTGTCATTCTCCCAAGCTTTAGTGTTATCTTGAATACGGTCTAAGAGATCCCATTTAGATTCTTCCTTCATACGTGTGAATGATCCGGCACAAGAAGCATCTAGTAAACCTTTATCATGAAGAGAAAGCCTAGCATAAAAGTTATTGAGAATAATATTGTTAGGGAGTTCATGAATAGGACATTTAAGCATTAGTAACTTCAATCTCCCCCAAGCTTGAGCTATACTTTCTCCATCAAAAGGCCAAAAGTTATATATAAGATTTCTATCTTTATGAATTTCACTGGGAGGATAAAATTTAGAGTAAAAGAGAGATGACATCTCCTCCCATTCCATGGATTGTCCATTCTTCAGCAGCTTATACCATTCTTCATCTCTCCCTTTCAAGGATATGGAGAGTAACTTCTTCTTCACCTGTTCAGTTGTGATACCTTCACACTTAAACAACCCGCATAATTCATGGATAAAAAGCAAGTGATCACTATGATGGACAGTTCCATCCCCAAAATAATAATTATCCATAACACGGTCAACAATACTTGTAGGTATCTTAAAAGGATCTATCTCAATAGGAGGTGGTTCATCTACTACCTTAGCAGTGGTAGTAGTTTTCCCAAAAACAAAACCAAGTGGTTTATCCATATTGGAAACAAGGTAACAAGCAGTAAGAAAAGCAATACTCATAGTAAAAGTTTCCCTTACTAGTTCCACTCTTCAGTAGCGGTTCACTCCCCGACAACGGCGCCAGAAAATAGTCTTGATGACCCACAAGTATAGGGGGTGTATCGTAGTATTTTCGATAAATAGGAGTGTTGACCCCAATGAGGAGCAGAAGGTGCCGAACAGTGGTATGGAGCAGGAAATCCCTGTGAATACTTAGCAAACGGATTTTTAGTGGTTTTTGACAAGGCAATAAAACAAAGAGAAAGTAACAGAAATAACAAACAAATGGGGCAAGTGGCCCAATCCTTTCTTAGCAAAGGATAAGACGGTGGAAATACTTATAAGGACCAAACGTTCTCGAGGACACATGGTAATTCTGTCAAGTGCTTTTGCTGCAAATAGCTGAGTACTCTTCTCTGATGTTCGTAAGTGTTGTGTGGGTGAACCTGCGCTAACATACCGCCCTTCCTAGGACTAATACATACTTGTGATTAAACCCCCTGCAAACATCCATAACTATAGGAAAATAATTAATATATAAATCTAACCACACCCTTAAACTCTGAGATCCTACACTCCCTTGTGCAAAGGTGTCCTGACGGGGATTCAGGTTCTGTCACTCCGGCAACCCCGCGATTAGTAGCCAAATACACAATGCATCCCCCTAGGCCCATAAATGTTGAAGTTTCATGTAGTCGGCGTTCACATGACACCACTAGAAGAATAGCACCATAACTTAAATACTAAACCATTGAATAATAACTCATCACAGATTCACTACTAACAACATGACTTCTCCCATGTCCTCAAGAACACAACGAACTACTCACAAGACATCATATGGATCAAGATCAAAGATGATATGGTAATGGAAAACAATCTAAACATGAATAATAATCCGATGGTTCCACTCTCAAGCATCAACTACAATAGTAATTAACACCGGGAAAGTTTCCCCTACGAACTAAAGCAATATCCAACACAATTGTTACAGCGATATGGAGTGGTGATGATGGTGCTGGTGGAGATGATGGTGTGGATAATGATGATGATCCCGATGAAGCATAGCTTGATGATGGTGTTGATGGCGATGGTCTCCCCTCTCCAGGAAGGAATTCCCCCGGCAGAAATCTGTCTGTCGGAGAGATCTTTCTCTCTCGGTGTTTTCCGCCCCCAGAGGCGACATAAATCTATCTGTGGTCGCCCCGTGTGTATTAGGGTTCCGAGCAGAAGTTATAGGCGAAGGGGGAGAGTCGAAGGCCGGGCAGGTGGGCCACACCTGCCCTAGGTGCGGCCTCCGGTGGGCCCACGCCTAGGGGTGTGGCCCCCTGCGGCCCCCTTCGCTCCTCCTTCTGGCTCCATTCATACCTTGGTAAAATAATATGTTTCCATATTTTTCTGGTATTTTCTGATCTTTGCGAAATTGCACCAAAACGCCTTCTTTTCCATCAGAATCCAGACTCCAACAATCCATCCTCCAAGATTCATCCAACATGCATAAACATATGAAAAGCCATAAGTAATACCTCATAATAAGACAAATATCAATGAATAGAGGTAAATTATGATATAGAATGGTGATTCAAATTGGGTGTATCAGCAATCTCCGCCTCCTCGCTCTAGCGAAGCAGTGGAAGCACAACTCTTTCTTGTCGAATATCAACCGGGAACATGTATCTCGCTAGTCCGAGACCATGGGGGATAAATACTAGAGGGGGAGAGAGATCCTTCACGAGGAGGTGTGAGTGAGAAGTGAGGAGGGGGCTCCATTTATAGGAGGAGGGGGGCACCTAAGGGGGTGGACGCCGGCCATGGGGGATGCCCCTCCCCTCCTTCATTCATGTGGGTGGACACTCCACTCACAAAAATGCCTTTCAATTCCCTCCACTCAAAAACCCACTCAAATTCCCATTAAATTTCCACCAAATTTAATGCAAACTCTCATTAAATAAAAATCCTTTTATTTATTCAGAATTTTGTCAATTACTTTAATTGAAAACATTCACATAGAACCCCTTGCTAGTATTTCATTTCACATGTAAAAACACTTTCTGTAATTACACCCGAAAATCCGTTTTGGTATCTGGTGAAATAAATTCCTACGATTGTTATTCTTTCTGGCATGAAACATTTGCTCCAAATGGTGTCGGTGTCTCTTAAGTGTGTCACCCTAAGGTTCGCGAATAATGCGAACATGATCGAGACCCCTCTCGGATCAATAATCATAAGCAGGACCTGGAGATCCATACTGACTCCCACACATTCAGCGATGACTTTCTTGTGATCGCGAGAACCTTTTACGCTAGTATCTTAATACCTTTGTTTCGTGATATATTACATGTCCGAGATTCGATCATCGATATCTCCATACCTAGTTTGATCTCATTACTAACATGCACTCTTTTCTCGTTCCCGTGACATAACATTCTATTGATCAAATCACTTGCTTGCAAGCTAATCAATGTGATATCACCGTGAGGGCCTAGAGTATATCTATCCGTCATCGGGATGAACAAATTCCACTCTTTATCCATGGGCCTCAACATAACACTTTAGTAGTACTGAACCCATCTTTATAATCACCCTGTTACGGTGTGACGTTTGATGTTATCAAGATACTCTTCCAGTGTTAGTGATTGACATGATCTCATGGTCTAAGGATTAGGATCACTTCGTATGATGTTAGAGAAATATAAACTCAATGACTTTGATTGTAATGCTATACTTCGGATGAATGTTCATCACACCATACACTAATGTTGTGACCTCATTATTAACAACATCCAATGTCCATGATCAGGAAACCTTGATCATCTTGTTAATCAACAAGCTAGTTTATGAGAGAGGCATAATTGGGAACTTTCTGTTTGTTTATTAAACACATATGTACTAACATTTCCGTATTAATACAATTATAGCATGCAAAATAAACATCTATCATATACTTGGAATATACATAATAACCACTTTATTATTGCCTTTGAGGGCATATTCCCTTCATAAACCTGGGTAAATCTCGTGTCCTCATGTTGCTTGTCTGTTAATCGTTCCGCGACTTCCAGCATCCCATCTTCTCCAAAACCCAAGTCCATAACAATGGGCATTGACGAGTCGAACCCCCGTCAATTGGCGCCTTTTGTGGGAAGCGGGGACACTAATCGTGAGGTCGTGACGGTTCCATCCGAGGTGATCTATGACTCATCGACGACAGAGAGCCACCTCCTCTTAGGCGCCTTCGACTTCACCGCCCACTCGCCGGCCACCATGAAGGATTTCGAGTCCTTTAACGACGGGCTCAAGATGTTGTTCGGGAGCTTCTGCTTCTAGGTGGGGCAAACCGGCACCCTCCGCTTCCCGGAACGGGTGCCACTTCCATCCATCAGGCCCGCTTCGTGGGTCCCGCCCATCGACGCCCTACGCACATCAACGATGACGGGCGATTCAGATGACAACACAAGCTGCAACTCTGATCTATGCTTCCCTCCTTCGGATGAAGGAACCTACTGTTCCGGATCTAAAAGTTGCGGCAGCAGCGATCCACTCTGTGAGCACTACCTATGCGCCACAATCAACAATGGAGCGGATCCTGAAGGGAAAATGCCGAGAGGCAAGAATAAAGTGGTTATTATCGTATTCATTATGTATGATAAATTTTTATTTTGCATGCTATAATTGTATTAATACGGAAACGTTAATACATGTGTGTTTAATGAACAAACAGAAAGTTCCTAGTTATGCCTCTCTCATAAAACTAGCTCGTTGATTAACAAGATGATCAAGGTTTCCTGATCATGGTCATTGGATGTTGTTAATAACGAGGTCACAACATTAGTGTAATTATGTGATGAACATTCATCCGAAGTATAGCATTATGATCAAAGTCATTGAGTTTATATTGCTATAACAACTTACGAAGTGATCCTAATCCTTAGACCATGAGATCATCTCAATCACTAACACCGGAAGAGTTTCTTGATAACATCAAATGTAACACCATAATAGGGTGATTATAAAGATGGGTTCAGAACTACTAAACTGTTATGTTGAGACCCACTGATCAAGAGTGGAATTTGTTCATCCCGATGATGCATAGATATGCTCTGGGCCCTCTCGGTGATATCACATTGATTAGCTTGCAAGCAAGTGATTTGATCAATAGAATGTTATGTCACGGGAACGAGAAAAGTGTGCATGTCAGTAATGAGATCAAACTAGCTATGGACATACCGATGATCTAATCTCGGACATGTAATATATTGCGAAACAAAAGGATTAAGATACTAGTGTAAAAGGTTCTCGAATCACAAGAAAGTCATCGCTGAATGTGTGGGAGTTAGTATGGGTCTCCAGATCCCGCTTCTGATTATTGATCCGAGAGGGGTCTCGATCATATCCGCATTATTCACGAATCGTAGGGTGACATACTTAAGAGACACCGACATCCATTTGGAGCAAAAGTTTCATGCCAAAAAGAATAACAAGCGCAGGAATTTATTTCACTAGATACCGAAGCGGGTTTTCGGGTGAAATTGTAGAAAGGGTTTTTCATGTGAAATGAAATACTAGAAAGGGGTTATATGAGAATGTTTGTCATTAAAGTAATTGAAAAAATTCTGAATAAATAAAAGGAGTTTTATTTAATGAGAGTTTGTATTAAATTTGGTGGAAATTTAATGGGAATTTGAGTGGGTTTTTGAGATGAGGAAATTGAAAGGCTTTTGTGTGAGTGGAGTGTCCACCCACATGAATGAAAGGAGGGAAGGGTCAGCCCCATGGCTGGGAGCATGGACCCTTGGGTGCCCCCCTCTCCCTATAAAAGGATCCCCCTCCCTCTCTCTCACTCACACCTCCTCGTGAAGGATATCTCTCCCCCTCTAGTATTTATCCCCCATGGTCTTGGACTAGCGAGATACATGTTCCCGGTGGCTATTCGGCAATAAAGAGTTGTTGTCGTGGGAATCGTCACGGCAGATGCTGCAATCGGCAGCGAGTAGGTCTTTACCCTCCGGGGGGCCGAACCTGGGTAAACCCTGTGTCTTTGCCCTCATCTCGCACCGCAGATGGCTGGCCGCCCTTGCCCCTCGTTCTACTACTCGCTGCCGATTGCAGCATCTGCCGTGACGATTCCCACGACAGTGGCGCCCACCGTGGGGCCTGGCCGGTCTGGCCGGTGTTCTGCGGCGAGATCCAATCTGCCCATCAACGAGACGGTCGCCACCGGCCGCATGATAGCGATCGGCGAGATGCTCCAGATCTTGCCGAGCAGCTACGTCCCGGCGGCGCGACCCGTCACGCACAGTGTGATCCTGCCTATCGGCACGATCAGCCTCTTCGTCGGCCTCACCGACGTCATCGTCTCGGAGGACTCGGCTCGCATCCGCGAGTCGCCGCCACGCGATCGGCTCTCCGAGAGCCAGATCCGCACGATCCACCGCCTCGCCTCCGAGTATAACTCGGCCCACAGCAACGTGGCCGGGAATTCAGTGGCCGCAGAGGATGCGGCCCTCACCAACGACGCCGACTCGGCGACCCCGGCATCACTCGCCGGATCCATCACCGCGGCCTCATCCGCGGGCTCCATCGCCCAGGTCTCCAACGCAGGAGATTTCGAGGACCCCTCCATCCTCGGGATCTTCGAATTCGACTCCGGGTCAGAAAACTCCGCCGACCTCCGCAACGGAACCGGTCGCCACGCCGCGACCTACATGGCCACCAGCGCCGATCCGCCGGAGGATCCTTTCTCCACCCCAATCCCTCCTAACGCCACGGCAACGGAGGTCGAGGAACTCCGCCTGAAACTGGCGGAGGCGGTACGCAAAGAGCAGGCCGAGCGCGAAAAATTTCGCCTCGAGCAGGTGATGGCGCAGGAGCTATCACGCTACCACCAGCAGCGGATCAGGTCACGCCTGAACCCCACCGTTCAGGGGCGCGCCCTGAACTTTGACGACGAAAACGACCCGGCCCGCGTGGCCGAGCGCGCGATCTGCGAGAACGCGCCCCCAGGAGGAAGCGCCCGGCCCCCGCCAGGATCAACAGCGAGGGGCGCCCCACCTCCACCCAACGGCACCCCTCCCAGGGACCAGCCGCGGATAGTAGTCTCCTCACGGGAGCGAGACGCGAACGGCGTCCCACTGTTCTCCACCCCAATGGACAACCTCGTGGCAGGTCGAGCAGCAGCCGACGCCATCACCGCCACCGGTGACGGCGCCCTACAGATCCAATACGTCAGGGCCCTGCTCGCAAAGGCCGTCGAGCAGCAAAAAGCGGGCGCCGAATCGACAGGCCGAGTATACTCGCGCTCCTCGGGAAGCAGAGCGGCCTCCAGCGGCCGCCCAGCGGCGGCAAACACCCTCAACTGCCCGCCACCAGAGCCGCTGCGGCTCCAACACCGACCCGCGAACGCGGCACTCTCCACCAACGACCCCAGGCCGGCAACCAACCTTGTCGCCGCCAACGGGCAACCCATCGACGCCCGCACCCACATCATCAACAACCAAAGTTGGCGCGCACGCCAGCCCGACGACTTGCGCACACCCTAACTAATCGCCGCGACGGTGAGCCTATGGGGTCCCTCAGTCGACTCGGACCCAAGTGCTTCGGACCAATAATCCGAGGCGAGAAGTACCCGCCAAACTTCAAGGCGCCAAAAGAGATAGAAAAGTACGACCCCTCGTACGACCCCGCCGTCTGGCTCGACACATACCTCATGGCAATGGGGATCGCGGGCCACACTGACCTACTCGCCGCCCGTTACCTCCCCCTGATGATGGAAGGGACGTGCAGGCAGTGGATCAACACTCTCCCCCAGGACAGTATCGACTCCTGGGAGGAAATGCGCGACGCCTTCGTCAGGCACTTCGAGTGCTCCTACACGCGTGCCACCACTATTGAGGACCTGGAACGGTGCGTCCAGGGACCCCACGAGTCGACCCGCAACTGGGTCCAACGGTGGCAAGAGCTTTGGTACAACGCGGTCGGCATCCACCCGGACACCGCGATCCATTGCTTCAAGACCTCGTGCCGCTACGAGCCTCTAGTCGCCAAGCTCAAGCGACACTCCCGCACACTCGATAACATACCCGACCTCCTCGAGATCACCAAATGGTACGCCGAGGAAGATCCGAACCAGGAAACTGACGACGAGTCAGGAGGTCAACGCCGCACGGGCGGCAACGACGGCGGACGCCGAACCGACCTACGCTACAGCGGCACTCGCCTCACCGGCAAGCGCCGCAATGACGGGCGAGTCGACTTCGTCGCCAACGCCGGGCACACGCAGCGCGAGCCCAAGAGCTACCGCCGCGACGGAGGGCAACGCCGAGACGGCGGCAACTACAAGAACAAGCCAAGGTTCGATCCCGCGGCCCTCCTTAACCAACCATGTGCGTTCCATAGCAGGGAAGGGAAGCCCGCAACGCACACAACCACCGACTGCCACACCCTCACGGAAATCGAGAAGGCACGGCAAGCGCGGGAGGACCCCGACAACGATCCGCCAAACGGCGGAAAATTCGGCAAAGTAGCCGGCTCACTCCACACCTTCACAGGCTTCAACACGAAGCGCGAGAAGAAGGTCATCGCCCGCGCAGTCGCCGTCAATGCGGTGGCCCAAACAGACGTCCCCCAGTTCTTGAACTGGTCGGAGCAGCCCATCACCTGGAGCCGGCAAGACCACTCGCCGCGCATCGAGTACCCAGGACGAGTCGCCTTGGTGGTCAACCCAAGGTTGGCGACTACTGGCTCCCCATGACACTGATGGACGGCGGCAGCTCCATCAACATCCTCTACCTCGACACCTTCAGGCGGCTGCGGCTCCCGCAGTCGATGATCGAGACGACCCACACCACATTCCACGGCATCGTCCCCGGTCGGAAGGCGTACCCGATCGGCAAGGTCACGCTTCCAGTCACCTTCGGCACACCAGCAAACTTCCGCACCGAGCAGATCGTCTTCGAGCTGGTGCCCTTCGACAGCCCCTACCACTGCGTCCTGGGGCGCCAGGCGTTCGCTAAATTCATGGCAGCGCCCCACTACGCGTACAACGCGATGAAGCTCCCCGGGTCGTGCGGCGTCATCACCATTAATGGCGACCCCGACATGGCCGCCGAGTGCGAGGCCAAAGGAGCCAAGCTCGCCGACGCCGTCATCGCGGCGGAGACCAACCACGCCGACGAGCTCGCCGACGCCGTCATCGCGGCGGAGACCAACCACGCCGACGAGCTCGCCAAGTACGCGAGCGGGGTCAACAACGACGACCCCACCATACTCAAGAAGCCCAACTCAGAGGGCGCAGGAACCTCAACCTTTGAGGCCACGACGCACACGCGCACCGTCGAGCTGGTACCAGGCGACTCCAGACAGACGGTGACGATCGGGACGGGCATGATCCCAGCGTAGGAAGGCGCGCTCATCGAGTTCCTCCGTGAGAACAGGGACATCTTCGCATGGAAACCCTCCGACATGCCCGATGTCCCTAGGGAGCTCACTGAGCACAAGCTAAACGCCGACCCCAAAGTGCGACCTGTCAAGCAGTCGCTGCGGCCCTTCAATGAAGAACGCCGTCGAGCAATCGCCGAGGAAGTGCAGCGTTTACTCGCTGCCGGCTTCATCCGGCCAATCAAGTACTCCAAGTGGCTGGCAAACCCAGTCCTGGTCGAGAAGAAAAACAGGACCTGGAGAATGTGTATCGACTACACAAACCTGAACAGCGCCTGCCCAAAGGAGCAGTTCGTCCTCCCACGGATCGACCAGATAATCGATTCGACCGCGGGCTCGGAGTCGCTATGTTTCCTCGACGCCTACTCTGGGTACAACAAGATCAAGATGGCCGTCAAAGACGAGGAGAAGACGGCGTTCATCACGCCATTTGGAGCCTTCTGCTACACCGCCATGACCTTCGGCCTCAAGAACGCCGGGGCGACCTACCAGCGGTGCATGCAAGAATGCCTCGTGAGCCAAATTGGCCGCAACATCCACGTCTATATCGACGACGTAGTCGTGAAGTCCACTCGCCAAGGCGACCTACTCACCGACCTGGCGGAAACTTTCGCCAACCTGCGAAAATACAAGATAAAGCACAACCCAGGCAAGTGCACCTTCGGTGTGCCCGCCGGACAACTACTGGGGTACGTCGTCTCCAAACGAGGGGTCGAGGCGAACCCCACAAAGATCGACACGATCGCCCGGCTCGGCAAACCCGAGTGCCTGCGCGACGTCCAGAAGCTGGCCGGGCGAGTAGCAGCTCTCAGTCGCTTCATCCCCCGCCTGGGCGAAAAGGCGATGCCCCTATACCGCCTGATGCGCAAGAACCCCACCTTCCAGTGGGACAAGGAGGCGGACGACGCGCTCCGCGACCTCAAAAAGGTGCTACTCGCCGCACCACTACTCGCCGCCCCCGCCGACAAAGAACCCATGCTGGTTTACGTCGCGGCGTCCGAGCGCGTCATCAGCGTCGTGATGGTCGTAGAGCGACCAGAGGAAGGAAAGGAGCGCCCGGTTCAGCGCCCGGTGTACTACATCAGCGAGGTACTCACCGAATCTTGCCAGCGGTACCCGCAGTACCAAAAGCTAGTATACGCGGTCTTCCAGGCTCAGCGTCGTCTGCCGCACTACTTCCAGGAACACCCGATCACGGTCGTCTCCTCAGCACCACTGCAAGACATCATCGCAATCGCGAGGCGACCGGGCGAGTCGCCAAGTGGGCCGTCGAGATAGGCGTCCACAACATCAAGTATGAGCCACGAAAGGCGATCAAGTCACAGGCACTGGCAGACTTCATCGCCGACTGGGAGGAGGCCCAGCAGCCAGAGAAGCCGCCGTACCTCCACTACTGGAGCCTGCACTTTGACGGCTCCAAGAACGCGGACGACGCAGGCGCAGGGATAGTGTTGACTTCACCAAAGGACGACAAGCTCCGCTACATCCTCTGCCTCGACTTCACGCCCTGCACCAACAACATGGCTGAATACGAGGCCCTACTCCACGGCATGCGAGCCGCCAAGGAGATGAACGTCAATCGCCTCCGCTGCTACGGAGATTCCGACCTTGTCGCGGGGCAAGTCGCCGGCACCTGCGACGCCGTCTCCCCTACCATGGAGGCGTACCGCCAAGCGGTGGATAAGTTGGGCGGCCACTTCACCGGCTATTCCGTCGAGTGGATCGACAGGCGGAAAAACGAGGAGGCCGACGCCCTATCTCGCATCGGGTCGGCTCGACTCGCACCACCCGCCGGCGTGTTCCTCGACACAATCTCCAAGCCGTCAGCCTCTCCCCCGAGGGAGATCGACATCGGAGTTCCACTCCAACCAGAGGCAGCCTTGGTCGCACTCGTCACTGAGCCAGACGACTGGACCAAGCCCTACATCGCCTACCTGGAAGCTGGCACCTTGCCAGCAGACGAGACAGACGCTCGAATGATCACTCGTCGATGCAAGTCCTACACCATCATCGACGGCGAGCTCCACAAGCGCAGCGTCACCGGCGTGTTCCAGCGCTGCGTCCAACCGGCTGAAGGACGAAAAATCCTCCACGACATTCCCTCAGGTGACTGCGGCCACCACGCCGCCGCTCGCTCCCTGGTCGCCAAGGCTATGCGACACGGCTTCTACTGGCCCACCGCACACGCCGACGCTGTCGACATCGTCCAGCGATGCGCCGGGTGCCAGAAGTACGCCAATCAGACGCACGTACCGAGCTCGGCACTCAAAACAATCCCCATCACCTGGCCATTCGCTGTGTGGGGCATGGACATGGTAGGCCCCTTCAAGAAGGCCCCCTCTGGCTACACCCACCTGCTGGTCGCCGTCGACATATTCACGAAGTGGGTCGAGGCCAAGCCAGTCCGGAAATGCGACGGGAAGACCGCCACTAAATTCCTACGCGAGCTCATATATCGCTACGGGTTCCCCAACAACATCATCACGGACAACGGCACCAACTTCGCCAAGGGAGCCATGGCCGAATTCTGCGAAGAGCACCATATCCGGCTCGACCTCGCGTCAGTCGCCCACCCGGAATCCAACGGCCAGGCGGAACGAGCCAACCAAAGCATCCTCCACGGCCTGAAGCCGCGACTCCAAGTACCACTCGAGCGCACCGCCGGGTGCTGGGTCGAGGAGTTACCCTCTGTCATCTGGGGGATCCGGACCTCCGTCAACAGATCGACGGGATTCACCCCCTTCTTCATGGTCTACGGTGCCGAAGCAGTCATGCCCACCGACCTCGAACACGACTCGCCACGAGTCGTCCACTATACGGAGGCTGCAAACGAGCTGGCCCGCCAAGATGGGGTCGATCAGCTCGACGAAGCACGCGACCTCGCTCGGTCACGCACCGCCATCTACCAGCAAGGACTTCGCCGCTACCACAGCCGGCGGGTGAAAGCTCGCACCTTCCAGGAAGACGACCTGGTGCTACGCCTCATCCAGGACAAGAAGGGGATGCACAAGCTTTCCCCTCCATGGGAAGGCCCATTCGCTATAGGGCGCGTACTCGGCAACGACGCCTACTACCTCATCGACGTCCGCGGGGACGGCGAACTCGACGTCAAGCGACCATGGAATGTAAACCACCTCCGGCAGTTCTACTCCTAGAACCCCACACATGTACTCTCCAGTCGCTATGAAATAAAAAGAAATGGTCACCGCAACTTGTGCTTAATCTATATGACTTGTGCCACTCACACTCGTAAAAACAGCGTTACACTAAACGCAGAAGTCAACCTTTGGTACAGCGATCGGCGCGGCTAAGTAGTGCGGTGCAAGAGCACTGAATCACTTCAGGTCTTGCATCGTCCACGAATAACGCCAACCCGGAGCCCCATTGGAGTCGCCTAGCTCGACTGGTTCTACGAGCCAAGACAACTGCCCTCGCTTCTCACGGCGACCCCGGTCCTCCGCATCCTCGGCATAGCGACTCGAACGGCTAAGTACCACGCTCGGGGACTGAAGACCAGCTCATCACGAGCGGTCAGGGAAAACGCCAAGTAGGAGAGCATGCCCAGGACTCGCCGAGCGACTGACCCCACGGGCCAGGCAGGAGTGACGCGCTCACACCAACGCGCTAAGTCCTCAACCACCCTTGAGTCGCACCTAGAACTACCAAGTACCACGCTCGGGGACTCGGCCACCCGACCTTGTTCGCGCAGGGGAAAACGGTAAAGTACAGAGCACTCAAGGGAGTCGCCTAGCGACTGGCTCTTCGAGCTCGGGCGAGTCGACTAAAACATCAAAACACATAACAACAACACATACATCATATACGAGGTAAAGCCCACAAAAGGGCGGACGCGCTCGGGGACTCGTCCAAACTCAATCAAAAGCACACAAACAAATATCAAAATAGACACGACGTCTCATTCAATCACATGTTGCATTGTCTCACGTTACAAAATATGCCCGCGTGGCAGAACTGCTGCTAACGCCACAAGGCAACCTACTCTACTCTGCAGGCTTCAAAGACGACTCGCCAGCATCCCGGCGACTGCGGATGAACGCCGTGTATGGGTTGGATGGATACGTCGTCAGTTCACCCGCCATCGCCGCGCGAAAAGGCTGCTCGACCTTGAAGTCACGATGCGGCAGTTCGGGGTCGTTTGGCGCGACAACCGTCTCCTGGTACGGCAGGAGGTCGCCCATCGCCCAGACGCGTTCCGAGTATGTGGCGGCACGTTCTTGCAACTTGAGGACCTCAGACAGCTCCACCGCGCCATTCGACGATGGATACCCACTCATCACATCGTCAATGTCGAAGTCCTCGGGGAAGTGGGCGAGTCCAAGGCTCAGCGCCGTCGACGCTCCACGCCGAAACGCCGACCGCGTCATGAACTCAACAACTGCGGGCGCCTTCTCCAAGTACCTCCACACCTCAACGAGGTCGCTAGGAATCACTTCTGTGGGCGATATTTCTTGGAGGTAGGCACGGATGCACGTCGTCGACAACGTCGCCGAATCGACGAGCATGCTTACGCACTCCTTTGCGTCGAGCGAGCTCGCCTCTTCTTCGCTGTCAAGGACGCGACCTACGAGTAGAAGACAATGCTAAGTATGACGGACACCACAAAAACCACAACTATTATCAAGGGGAGATGCACTCACCAAGCAACGGGCGGGCGAGTCCCGTGATGAAGCACTGAAGCAACGTGTGGTCGTCCTGAAGCCCAGCAATAAGGACTTCCAACACCTTACGATCCTCGTCAGCGGCCGCAATGGCGGCCTTAGCTCGCCCGTCCGCCGAGCTCGCTTCTTCTCTCGCCTCTCGCAGTTCGCGCTCGAGGTCGGCGATCCGTTGTTCAGCGGCACCCAGAGCAGATCGCGCCGCCACCAACTCACCAGCGGGGACAAGCCCCTGGCGAGCTTCCTCTGCTTTCATAGCAGCAGCCTGAAGCCCCTTGTTCGCCTCCTGGATGATGGAGAGCTCCTTCTCCGCGCGCTGCTTCGCGGCCAATCGATCCGCCGACTCCAGCTGCAGACCCTGCACATCACCAAAAACGTTAGGCGATCAAGAAATTCCTAAAGTGCCCACTCACTGAAATTCAGCGAGTGCGCACTCGGGGACGGGCGATCGAGAAATTCCTAAAGTGCCCACTCGCTGAAATTCAGCGAGTGCGCACTCGGGGACTGGCGATCAAGAAATTCCTAAAGTGCCCACTCGTTGAAATTCAGCGAGTGCACACTCGGGGACTGGCGATCAAGAAATTCCTAAGTGCCCATTCGTTGAAATCCAGCGAGCGCGCACTCGGGGACTGGATGCGAAAATAATAACAAAAAAAACGAGAAATTATAAGAATCAAGCCGCTGCAAAGCACCGACCTGATCCTCGGGGACTGGATGTACCTGGATGGCCGCGCCAAGCATGCCATGGAGTTGTATCACGTCCACGGACGCGAGCAACGCCGGCGTATGCCCACGACGTTGGTCTACTTCAGCTTCGGCGGTCCCAGGAGCGTGGCTCGAGGGCATAGCCTCACTCGCCGTGGCCGCCTTGGTCACGAAGCGGGGGAAGGTAGCGATAGAGGCACCCGCTCCAAGGGAGGTCGTCTCCGCCGCTGCAGGCGAGGAAGCACCCTCCTTCGTAGACGCGGCTGCCTCCACCACGGGCCCGGCCGGCGCGACCGTTGCATCGTCAGAAATCGTGACGACGCCATCGCCCTTGGCCTTCTTGCTGCCAACCGCTAAGGCGTCGACCTCGTCCGCCTTCCTCTTGCGGGAAGGATCCTCCTCGCTTGTGGCGGAGGATACCTTGGCCACGGTTGGGTGGCCCATCCTTTCCACCCCGGTCCTGTGCATTAATCAAGTCAACAGAGACAATTGGAATAGTTATGGAAAATAAGAAAGGGTGAGCGCACTCACTTGGCGACTGGGATGAAACGCAGCCCCGTACGAAGGCCGGCCGGTTTCTCCAGTTCAGGGCCCAGTCGGCGACTGATCCCCAGCTCCAGGACGTCGTGTGCCCAAGACACGGACGACTTCTTCGTCGTTGACGCAGCGGCTGGCGCCTCTGGGACATCCTCGGCGGGAGCCTCCTCGCGAGTTGGGGCCGCTGTAGCCGGAGCCTCCTCGCGAGGCGAAGCCGCCATAGTCGGAACCCCCTTGCGAGGCGAAGTCACCATAGCCGGAGCCTCCCCCAGCCCAAAGACTGGGGCGAATGGTGGAGGCATTGAGGCCAGCGGCACCTCCACGGTCGCCGCGTCCAACACGGTTGTCGCTGGAGGCGCGTCGTCACCGGCTGGGCTGGGAGCTTCAGAGCTGCTCGCCGAGTGTGGCGGTGAGGCCGTCCTCGACAGCCTCGTTTTCTTCTTCGGGGAGGCCCTTGCCTCCCTTTCCTTCTTCTTCTTCTTCTTCTTCTTTGACGGGGTGGCTTGACGGCGCGAGGTGGTCTCTGGAAGCTCGTCGTCATCGTCATGACGTTCGAGGCTTCTGTTTGCCTCAATCTCGCGCTGTCGTTGCCCGCGGGTCTTTCGGACCAGTGGGGCGACTTCCTCTTCGGACTCGTCCTCGTCGTCTTCGTTGCCCTTGGTACGCGGCGATTCGCCTATGTCAGGGCCCAAGCTCTCATCATCCGAGGGTGGGAGCCACCCTTCTACCACTTGGAATAGCTGCAACAAATACAAGACGAAATCAGAATTACCGCGACTGCTTTTGCAGCGACTGCGAGCAAGGTAAAAGAATTACCGTGGGAGCCGGACGCTTCGCGGTATAGGGGGCGACCCCAGCCTGCGCATCCAGGTACACCGCCTGGGTAATCTTTTTCAACGCTGGGAGATAATCCTCCAGCTTTAACTCGTCGAGATAGGCCTTCGTCGAGTCTCCCCGGCCTGTGTACTAGTACATGTAGTGGTCGCGGTGGGCGAGTGGGACGAGCCGCCGCCCGAGCCAGCAATTGTACAAGTTTATGGTTTGAAGGTCCTTCTTTTTCAGACCGCGGATGGTCTGGAGCATCTCGTCGACGACCATCCTCTGGTCGCCGGGGAGCTTGCCGACTTGAAGATTGCGCGGCTCGGAGCGATTGGCGGAGTACCGCGGGATCGCCGCCTCGCCCTCCGGGGTCGCCTCGGCCACGTAGAACCACGACTTCTTCCAGTCGCTCGCTGCCTTGGCGGGTAGCATCAGGTCGAAGAAAGAGGCTTTGGACTTGAGCTGGAACGTCAAGACGCCCGCGGCAAGCATTGGGCCGCCTGCCTCCTCGTGGCTGATCCGTCCGTGGAACAGATCTTGCCACAAGGGGAAATAGGGCCGGCAGCCCAAGTAGCATTCGCAGAACGCCACGAAGATGGCGAGCTGCTCGATGCTATGGGGACCCAGATCTGAGGGCTGAATCCCGTAGTAGGCGCAGAAGCGCCGGAAGAATAGGGATGTAGGAAACCCTAGCCCCCGCTCGAGATGACTGGTGAAACAGATGAATTCCCTCTCTCGCGGGTTTGGGGTCGATTCTCCGGCTGCGGGGATACGCCAACAGCCGGCTCGCAGGACTCCGGCCTCCTCGAAGGAGGCCAGCTGTTCCCTTGTGCACTTGGACCTACCCCACGGCTCGGTGGAAAGGGCCATGGCTGAGATATTGGTTGGAGATCGGAAGATTTCGGGTCGGTTGGATCGTGGAGCGAAGGGAAGGGAATGCGCGCAATCGGAAGAAGTGGTGAGGAGTTGGCTCTACGACTACGTGCCATTCCCCTTATGTAGCGGGAGTTACCCGCCAAATCAGGGAGCCGTTACCGTGCGGTGATTACGCCAAAAGTTACCGTTGGATTACCCAACGGCTAGTTTGACCACGCCTGACGGTCCAACTGTGGCCACTCGGCTCGCCGACCTAATCACTAAGACAGTGTTTCCGCTGACTCGACTCGCCGAAGCTGCGACCTGGGTCATTGGTTGTTTCCTTTATACAGGAGCCCGCCGACGATTCGACTGGATGCCTACTCTGAAGCCGCATATTCCGACTGCCGGCAGCCACCCCCGCCTAATCAACGACGGCCTCGGGGACTACTGGTGGGGATATGCCTACCGGGGTATACCTAGCAGGACGTTTCCGGCTGGCTCAAGACCTGGCGAGTGGGCCTGCAGAACGGCGAGTGGATCAAAGCCCACCCAGGAGTCGAGCGACTGGAAGCTGAAGGCCCAGACGAGTAGATAGGCCCAGTCGGATTAGGTTAAACGACTATTGAAACTGTAACCGAATCGGTTGAGATATGTAAACCCTAGGGGAGGTGAGCCTATATAAACCTCTCAATAGGGCGAGTAGAGACACGTTCCCTCATACGCCCAAGCGACTCGCCGCCTAGCCGCCGAGCTCGCCCATTGTAACACCTCCATAATACAATCTAGCAGGAGTAGGTCTTTACCCTCCGGGGGGCCGAACCTGGGTAAACCCTGTGTCTTTGCCCTCATCTCGCACCGCAGATGGCTGGCCGCCCTTGCCCCTCGTTCTACTACTCGCTGCCGATTGCAGCATCTGCCGTGACGATTCCCACGACAGTTGTGCTTCCGCTGCATCTTTGGAAAGATGAGGAGGTTGCTCGGTGCCTCGAACAAAGTGCAAGCACGGATGTGCTACTGTTTTGCGGCGCTAGGACTTCCTCTTGATCTTGACATTGGCAAGAGATCCTCTACATCAACCACAAGTTTGGAATCGTTAAGCTTTGTCGGTCTTCGAGGGTATGTTCTCTACGGATGTATATCTGCCCGTTGCTTGTATCTAGTAGATAGATCTTGGTACATAGTTGTTCCCATCGTAAGAAATTTTTTGTTTTCTATGTTGTGAACCCTACAGTGGTATCAGAGCCGGATCTTTTTGTTTTCTCTACAGGTAGTACACATATGAGTATGTGGGCGATGATGATAATTTTTTTGCTTCTTAGTTGTACTTTGGATATTCGTGGCATAGTGGGATAAAGCGGCCCAGACAAACTTTACATGTCCTCGCACATGAGACCTGTTCCACGCTTGACATGCAACTAGTTTTATATAAATGGCTAGCGGGTGTATGTCTATCCTACTATAGTAAATATCTAATTTGCAACGAGTTGTCAACAATTTGGTTATCCTCGTTGTGGTTCATGTTCGTAGGTAAGAACGGTTCTATTTTCGAAAGCCCTAAGCCACGTAAAACTTGCAATGGATAAATTAGAGGCGTCTAGTTTAGATTGTTGCTGGGTTAGTGTCATGATATGGTGATGTTGTAAGTAGTAGTATAAGTCGATACTCTTACAACACACATAACGTGTAAGTTCCATAGACCTTGGCCTTACACATAGAGGTATGATAGTGATCATACCATGATGCACATGATGGAGATCAAGTGCAAGAACCATATCATTTCACTTATTAACATGAGATGTTTGTTGCATCTTATGTTGCTTGTTTGGCATTTTATTAGCATAATAAGATGATCCCTCATTTGGATATCAAGATAAAAATGTGTTCTTCCTTAAGTATGCACCGATAATGTTTTGTCGCTTTAATACATCACGTGATGATCGGGTGTGCTTGAATCCATGAGCATATCTCAGGTGTAAGATAGTTACACACGTGAATACTAAGGTTCTTACTTGGCGAGCCTAGCATGTACAGACATGGCCTCGGAACACGGACCGAAAGGTTAAGCATGAGTCATATGTTTTGATATGCTGACCATATGGATGCTCGCCTTTGAAGCTATACCGACTCACATGATGATCGGACTTGGTGTAGTGGATTTGGTTCATGTAATCACCAAAAAGACACGAGGGATGTCATTTTTGAGTGGGAGTTCATTTCTAATTTGGATTTGTAGAACTCATTTTATCATAAATTAAATCAAAGTGAATTGGCATAATTTGTTGTAGTCATTGTCATTCGTTCACCACCTTATGCTTAGTTGTAATTGAGATAATAGAACTATAGAATTCTGGATATTTACTTTACGAACTGGTATCGTATTATGTTGAGTGTCAATCAAAGTTTCAAGTCCTATTGCAAACTTTTAGCAAACTCTGTTTACTCCGTAGAGTTTAATAATTAGTATTAAACCGAGAGTAACAATTCGAGTGTTAGTATCTTAAGTATCATGTTTGCCTTCATGATTCTTGATTCTTTTAATATCAAGTTTATCTCGGAGGTGAAAGAATTGTTTCAGAAACCATCACGTGTGACAGATATAACGATATCTGAAACAATGTTTTGGTTGCAATATGATAGAGTATAATGTATGTTCTCATATTGGATGAGAATTTACAAAGGTTGGAGATGCTAGACATCCTAATCATCCAAAAGGGTTTTTGAAAGTAACGTTATACTCATGATTTGTCTTTATAAGCTACATTAGCTTGATCATGAAAGTCGTCATGATAAGGATGAATAGAAGATGTATGTAAAGTGTTTACTACACTAAAAGATTACTAAAGAATGGATTTTGAAAGAATGCCGATCATTTTGATGATGGTGATCTACTTCAAAGTGCAAGACCAAAGGTATTATTATTTGAATATACACGCTTTGTACTATGTGTCATATATATGGTGCCACTTTTGATGTTGATAGATTCTTTTAAAAGGAAAAAGGAAATGCTGAAAGAGAATCTATAAAATATATTTGGCAAAAAAGAAAAGATTAGAAATATCCAATTTAGGTATATAGATGATATACATGTTATGGTTGTATTCTTTGCTTGTTAAACAATGTGGTTCTTGGGTATTGGATACTGAATTGGTTGGTATGAAATTTTATACAGAACGACACATTTCATAAACCACAATGGCCTAAGTAACTAGCAAGAGAACATGTGATGATGTTCATCGAAAACAAACAAACCGTTGTTTGTATTTATCATTGACATCAAAGCTTGACTTCATGATTTGTTTTAATAATTTTTTTTAAATCAGGTATTATGAGAACAAAGGTTGTTCAAATAATTACCGTATTCCATATAAGATGGATGATTTACAAATCTAGTTGGAGAAATCACATCCATAAAGGTAATGCTAAAATGTTGCAAGACAAATGATTGGAAGATCACTTATGAAGTGATATCGCCGTTTAAATTATATTGGAAAGAAAACATGAAGAAACTCCATTTTCATGGATTTTTGGAGTCTTTGATTTGATCAAATGATGCTTGTGAGACTTTCCTTGGGATAATTAAAACTTTGTTCAAAGGCAAAAGAAGAACAAACGACTAAAAAATTGGAATTTGTACATATCGATGTATGTAGTCCATTATGTGTAGTCGTAAGCGATGGATTTCAACTTCATATGCTTTCTCTGGAAATTTGAGTGAATGTTCACTTAATAAGAAAGAAGTATGAAATATTTTAAAACGTTCAAAGACTTTCAAGATGAAGTGGAAAATCATTGTAACAAGAAAATAAATGATTTATGATTTTATCATAAGGGATTTATTCGAGTTGCAAGTGTAACAAGAAAATAAATGAATTATGATTTTATCATAAAGGGATTTATTTGAGTTGCAAGTTTAGCAAAACACCTAGATTTACATCTCCCGAAACACCATAGGAGTATGGAGTGTTTGAGATTTGTAATAAAACCTTTGTTTGACATGGTTGGATCAAAGGTGTTATTTATAAAACTGCCATTATGTTTTAAAAGATTAAAATCTTTAGAGAAAAACACTTTCTGCAATTTCACCCGAAAACCTGTTTCCGTATTAGTGAAATAAATTCCTGTGCTTGTTATTCTTTCTGGCATGAAACTTTTGCTCCAATTGGATGTCGGTGTCTATTAAGTGTGTCACCCTACGGTTCGCGAATAATGCGGACATGATCGAGACCCCTCTCGGATCAATAATCAGAAGCGGTATCTGGAGACCTATACTGACTCCCACACATTCAACGATGACTTTCTTGTGATTGTCGAAACCTTTTACGCTAGTATCTAAATCCCTTTGTTTCGCGATATATTACATGTCCGAGATTCGATCATCGGTATCTCCATACCTAGTTTGATCTCGTCACTGACATGCACTCTTTTCTCATTCCCATGATATAACATTCTAGTGATCAAATCACTTTCTTGCAAGCTAACCAATGTGATATCACCGAGAGGGCCCAGAGTATATCTATCCTTCATCGGGATGAACAAATTCCACTCTCGATCCATGGGCCTCAACATAACACTTTATTAGTTCTGAACCCATCTTTATAATCACCCTGTTACGGTGTGATGTTTGATGTTATCAAGAAACTCTTCTGGTGTTAGTGATTGACATGATCTCATGGTCTAAGGAGTAGGATTACTTTGTAAGTTGTTATAGCAATATAAACTCAATAACTTTGATCGTAATGCTATACTTCGGATGAATGTTCATCACACCATTACACTAATGTTGTGATCCCATTATTAACAACATCCAATGTCCATGATCAGGAAACCTTGATCATCTTGTTAATCAACGAGCTAGTTTATGAGAGAGGCATAACTAGGAACTTTCTGTTTGTTTATTAAACACACATGTATTAACGTTTCCGTATTAATACAATTATAGCATGCAAAATAAACATCTATCATATACTGGGAATACACATAATAAACACTTTATTATTGCCTCTCAGGGCATATTCCCTTCAGCGTTCGAGGACCTCAAGCGGCTAATCTCCACCTCACCTGTCCTAGTCACACCGAAGGAGCTGGAGCCTTTGCTGTTGTACATAGCATCCACACATCAGGTGGAAAGCACCACACTCGTGGTCAAACGACCCGAAGATGGCAAGACCCACGGGGTCTAGCGCCCAATCTACTACCTCAGCGAGGTACTGACCCCGACAATGCAATGGTATCCCCATTACCAGAAGCTCGCCTACGGCGTGTTCATGACGGCGCGTCGGCTGAGCCATTACTTTTAGGAGCACCAGATCATGGTCGTCAATGATGCCCCGCTGTCGAACATCCTGAACAACCCCAAAGCCACGGGGCACGTAGCCCTGTGGGGCATCGAATTGTCTCCTCGAGAAGTCATCTACGAGCGGCACACCACCATCAAATCTCAGGTCCTGCCGGACTTCCTCGTCCACTGGATGGATCTCTAGCTGCCGGACACTCCAGATATGTCGCAGTACTAGACGATGCACTTTGACGGTTCCAAGCGGGAGGCTGGAGCAGGGGCCGGTGTCATACTGATGTCCCCTCAAGGCGACAAGATGAAATATGTCCTTCAGATGAAATTTCATGCCTCCAACAACGAGCCCGAATACGAAGCCCTCATCCATGGCATGAGGATGGACAGGGTGTGCGGCGCAACACACCTTGTCATCTACGCCAACTCAAACCTTGTCGTGCAATAGACGATGAATGAGTGCGATGCCCATAGCGCCAACATGATCGCGTACTGCGCGCTTTACCACTCACTCGGCAAATGACGAAGGGGTAAAACTGCTCTATTTTTTCCACAATATAAAAGGACGAGGACGATGAAGCGGAGCCGTCGATACAGAAGCCCTAACGCGTTCCCTCCATATCACCGTACACGTTTCAACACCAACCTGAACCGTCGCAAACACTCCGCCCACTATGTACGGAAATCGAGGGGACACACTGTTACTTTCGCCACGATTACGCATGACTAGTCAAATTAAAGTCAGGCGGTGGGATCCACGGTCGTCCCATCGCATCGTCTCTGCTACCGTAGAGAGCTGAGCTTACCAATCGTCAGCAATGCCATCATCAAAACAAAGCCAGCAACGACGCAAAACTTTCGACTAAACAAAAGTACTTACTCGAGTCTACAACTCAACCAACTACTCGGGGGCTACTCCTATCAGGAGCGCTGGCCATGCACCTGAGAAACCACAATGGTGACAACACCTCGAAGAAATCTTTGAGTCCTACGTCGAGTCTGCGACTCTACTACAGACTCAGGGGCTAATCTCATAGGGATCACTGATCGCGCATTCGAAAAAAAGTCCTTTCGAGAGACAATCGAAACACCTGTAAATGAATGAATTAAAGTCTCCACTCGAGTCCATGACTCGAACAAACACTCGGGGGCTACTCCCATAGGGAGCGCTAGTCACACACCTTATGAACTATTCGGATGACATGTAACAAAAATAGTTTTGACAACTTTTCCCAAACTAACGCTGAGTGAGAATCAGTCTCCTTGGTCACCCGAAACACCTCCGCAGTGATAAACCTTTGGATGTTGCATTTATAGTGCAAAGATAAGTCATACATATATATTTTTTGACTGAAGACTATGAGGCAAAAAGCCCCACAACATTTATTAAAAAACCAGGATAAAAAGTCTTACAACAAAAGAGACCTAGAACTACCTACCTATAACTTGAAACAAACTTACAACTATGTACAGCTAGAGTTAAAACTAAGTACAACCTAATGAAGACTTGCCACCCAAGACAAGAAGGGGCCCGTAAGCTTCTTCTTCATCCTATATTGCAGAAGGCTGATATCATATACAAATTTCTCCCTCCATTTAGCAAAAGTAGGTCTTTGATTATTGAAGATTTTTTCATTCCGAAGAAGCCAAATATGCCAGCATGCAGTGATTAAGACCTCCATGAAAAAAGGATGCCCAAAAGATTTCTTAGCACCCTCAATGATCAACTGCAAATCTGAAAAAGGTTGCCAAATAATCTGAAGGTAGTTCCAAATTCGCACACTGAAGTTACACTGGAAAAAAGATGGATCCTGTCCTCATATGCCTGAGTAGGGCATAGCTTGCAATGAATATCATCAGTGATATGCTAGTGTCTACGCCTCAACAAATCCCTAGTATTAAGTATGTCTTTAAGTAGTAACCAAGCAAATACTTTCAACTTCATCGTGCAACAAGATTTCCATAACCAAGTATAAACTATAGGCACCTGAATATGCTTATGAATCTGCTTGTAAAACTTACTGGGTGCATAAGTATCCCCCCAACAGAACGTCCAAACATCATTCCGACTAGAGAGAGGGTTATTGGCCAAAAGGGTCTGCATATCACTAAGTTCCTGAAAATCTTCCACTGACAGAGGTAGGTAGAATAAACTATGAATATCAGATGTCGAATAAACCTTAGCTGCTGAGAGATTCTCATTCAGAACATAGGATAATAACCTCGGGAAATGATTTTTGAGTGGCTGGATCGAACCCTGTAATGACCAATTATCCAACCAAAAAAGAAAGGAGTCTCCTTTCCCCTGGCATACCAATGCAACACCCCTAAAATTGTCCACTTGCTTAAGCACATCTCTCCACCAAAAAGAACCACAAAGTTTTTCAGCATGAGGAACTTTATCTGAGTAATAAGCATTCTTCATCAGATGAAACCACGGAATATCCTTGCTATTGTAATATTTATCAAAGAATTTAATGAGTAGTGAGGCATTCTTATTTTGAAAATTTACCACCCCTAACCCACCTTTATCCTTCGGCAGCCACACTATGTCCCAGGCTGCAAGAGCTGGAGTGGGTACATCCAGATTTCTCCTCTAGAGACGCTGACGAAGGATATGATCAAGCTGAAAGTTAAGCCCCTTAGCCAACTGTAATGAGCATAAGAAGTGTAGAAGCATAAAAGCAAGGGCTGAATTAATAAGCTGTAGCAGTGCACCTTGTTGGAGATATGCCCTAGAGGCAATAATAAATGTAGTTATTATTATATCTTCGTGTTTATGATAAATGTTTGCATTCATGCTATAATGGTATTAACAGGGAAATATTAATACTTGTGTGATTTGTAAACCTAATTTGAAGTCCCTAGTAAAGCCTCTATATTATACTAGCTTGTTGGTTAATAGATGATTGTGGTTCCCTATCATGAACATTGAGATGTTATTAAAAACAAGATCATATCGTTAGGAGAATGATATGGTGGACATACTCCTATAGATAAGCGTAGCATAAAGATCAAGTCATTTCAATAGTTCAATTGCTATATGCTTTCTGATACATAGTAACCTAATTCCTTCGACCATGAGATCATGCATATCACCTTTACCGGATGGATGCTTTGATGTCATCAAACACCACACCGTAACAGGGTGGCTATAAAGATGGCATTGAGTGTTCGGAAAGTGTTGGTTGAAACACATGGATCAAGAGTGGGATTTGTCCATCCATATGACAGATAGATATACTCTGGGACCTCTCGGTGAAATGTCATCCAATTAGCTTGCAAGCATGTGACTGGGTCACAAGGGATCACATATCACGGGAACGATAAAAGAGTACTTATCAGTAACGAGGTTGAACTAGGTATAGAGAGATACCGACGATCATAACCTCGGATAAGTAAACTATCGCGAGACAAAGGGAAATTGGTATCGTATGTAAATGGTTCATTCGATCGAAAATTAATCGTAGAAGTATGTGGGAGCCATATGAATTTCCAGATTCCTCTATTGGTTATTGATCGGAGAAGTGTCTCGATCATGTCCGCATAATTCACGAACCGTAGGGAGACACACTTAAGGATTAGACGTTGTTTGAGTAGTTATGGAATGATGAGAAAGAGACCGAATGTTGTTCAGAGTCTCGGATGGGATCCGGGATATCATGAGGAGATCCGGAATGGTCCGGAGAATAAGATTCATATAAGGAAAGTCCTGTTTCGGAGTAACGGAATGATTCCGGTGTTTTCATCAGGAACATTCTAGAAGGTTCCGGAATGTCCGGCACTCCGGGGGAAGGAGTACATGAGTGTGTCATATCAAGTTGGTATGATTGCATCATGTACTAAGTGTCATCGCTGCCCGAAATAAAGGGTTTATTCAAATCCTAGTTTGAAAAGTCAAACGGCTAGTTTGAAAGTCAAACGGCAATTTTGGGAAGTGGGAAAAGAGGAGGAAGGTGAAACCGAGTTGGGGAGGGAGTCCTCCTCCCCAAGCCAGCGCACCACCCAAGCCGAGTTGGGGAGGGACTCCCCTCCCTCCCCTTGGCCGCCGGCCCCCTCCACCTATATAAGGAGGGGCAGGGCTCCCCTCCTAGCACACACAAGTTCCTATCCTCTACTTCCGGTTTAGAGCCGTTTTGGTTTAGAGCTTCTAATTGCCCTAGCCTTCGGTTTAGAGACTTCTAATTGGTGTGTCTAAACCCTAGACCACTAAATCTCTCTCATACTCCACCATACTCGCACCGGCTTAAGGCGAAGCCCTGCGGGATCTCCCCTCTACTTCCGGTACCACGCCGTTGTGCTGCCGGAATCGCGAGGAGAGTGCTACAACCTCCGCTGCCTGCTGGAACAAGGGAGAGGAAGGTCTTCGTCGAGTACCGAACGTGTGACCGACTGCGGGAGCGCTGCTGGAATGTGGCGCCGGAAGGATCGTCTGCGCGATCTTGAGATCGGAAAGAGTACGACTACATCATCCACGAGAATCTGCTCTCGTTAACCACTTTGGAATCTTCGAGGGTAAGTTATTCCATCGACTCGTTGCTACAATCTAGTAGATAGATCTTGGCTTGTTTGTTTGTATGCGATAGAAATTTTTTGTTTTCCATGCTACGAACCCCTACAGTGGTATCAGAGCCGTGTCTATATGTAGATCTGTTGCACGAGTAGAACACAATGGTCATTGTGGGCGTTAATGCTTTTATTATCGATTGCTTATTGTGTACTTTGCATCTTGCAGCATGTTGGGATGAAGCGGCCCGGGCTAACCTTACATGACAGCGTTCATGAGACTTGCTCCACGTTTGACATGCAACTTGTATTGCATAAGTGGCTTTGCGGGTGCCTGTTTCTCCTAGCATAGTTAAGATCCAATTTACAACGGGTGATTGACAATACTAGTATCAATGTTGCGGTTCTTGTTCGTAAGTTAGAACGTCACTTATCGAAAGCCCCAAACCACGTAAAATATGCAAAGAAAGTAGAGGCGTCTAACTTTGTTTTGCAGGGGTGTGCAGTGATGTGATATGGCCATGATTGTGATTATATATGATGTATGCAATGTTCCTTATTGTAAGTCGGCAACCGGCAGGAGCCATATGGTTGTCTTTAATTTCTTTTAAGACCCGCGTGTCTATTCAAAGTAGTTGTAATAGTTGAAGCTGGTGGACGACAACCATGAAGAAGCGTCATTGACCTTGATGCAATGCCGGTGATGATGGAGATCATGTTCGTGCTAGAAGATGGAGATCGGAAGCACAAAGAAGAAAGGCCATATCATATCACATATTATGAATTGCATGTGATGTTAATCCTTTATGCATCTTGTATTGCTTGGTAGACGACGGTAGCATTATAAGATGATCCCTCATGCACATAAATTTCAAGTTCTAAAGTGTTCACCCTTAGTATGCACCGTTGCTAAAGCTTGTTGTTTCGAAGCACCACGTGATGATCGGGTGTGTTAGATTCCGCAAGTGTATACAACGTAAGCAAGCCAGATTTGCTAATGCGGAAGCTAAGGTTTGATCTTGACGAGCCTAGCATGTACAGACATGGTCTCAGGAACACGGATCACCGAAAGGTAAAGCATGAATCATATAGTAGATATGATGAACATGTCGATTGTTCGCCATTGAAGCTATATCAACTCTCATGATGATCGGTTTTGATATGGTGGATTTGGTTCGTGTGATCACTAAAACAATGTGAGGGATGTTGTTTTGAGTGGGAGTTCACCTAGATTAATTTAATTATTAATTATAACTCAATTTGTCATAAACTTAGTCTAAACTATTGCAAATATGTTGTAGATCAATGGCAGCCCCTACCATCAATTTTAATGCGTTCCTAGAGAAAGAAAAGTTGAAAAACAATGGAAGCAACTTCGCGGATTGGTTCCGCAATTTGAGGATTGTCCTCACAGCTGGTAATTTGACCTATGTGCTGGATGCACCGCTAGGTGACCCGCCTGCAGCTGATGCTGCCGATGAAGTAAAGAACGTTTACCTCACTCAGAAGACTCAGTACTCCACAGTTCAGTGTGCTATCTTGTATGGTTTAGAATCGGAGCTTCAGAAAAGGTTTGAGAATTCAGACCCGCATGATATTGTCCGTGACCTCAAACTTATCTTTGAGACTCACGCGGCAATTGAGAGCTATGAGGCTTCTGAAAAGTTCTTTAACTGCAAGATGTAAGAAGGCAGCTCCGTCAGTGAGCATGTGCTTAAGATGTCAGGGCACGCAAACAAACTTCAAAGCTTGGGTATTGTGATTCCTAATGCTTTGGGGATTTACCGTGTCCTCCAATCACTACCACCAAGTTACAAGAACTTTGTGATGAACTACAACATGCAGAACATGAACAAGACGTTGTCAGAACTCTTTGCCATGCTAAAATCTGCAGAAGTGGAGATCAAGAAAGAGCACCAAGTGTTGTTGGTCAATAAGACCACCAAATTCATGAAAGGCAAGTCTAAGCAAAGGGAACACTTCAAGAAGGGTGGTAAGAAAGTTACCACTCCGATGAAGAAGACCATGGCTAGACCAAAGCCTGATACTGAGTGCTTTTACTGCAAGGGACAAGGTCACTGGAAGCGGAATTGCCCAAAGTACATGGCGGATTTGAAGAGCGGCAACATCAAGAAGAAAGGTATATTTGATATACATGTTATTGATGTGTATCTCACTAGCAGTCGTAGTAGTGCCTGGGTATTTGATACTGGTTCGGTTGCTCATATTTGTAACTCGAAACAGGAGCTGCAGAATAGACGGAAGCTAGAGAAGAACGAGGTGACGATGCGCGTGGGAAACGGATCAAAGGTTGATGTGATCGCCGTCGGCACGCTACCCCTTCATCTACAATCGGGATTAGTTTTATACTTAAATAATTGTTATTTAGTGCCTGCGTTAAGCATGAACATTGTATCGGGATCTTGTTTATTGCGAGACGGTTACTTGTTTAAATCCGAGAATAATGGTTGTTCGATTTATATGAGTAATATGTTTTATACACATGCACCTTTGATAGATGGTCTATTCTTATTGAATCTCGATAGTGGAAATACACATACTAATAACATTGAGGCTAAACGTTTGAAATTGAGCGATAACTCGACCTATATATGGCACTGTCGTCTTGGTCACATTGGAGTGAAGCGTATGAAGAAACTCCATTCCGATGGACTTCTTGAATCACTTGATTTTGAATCACTTGAAAGATGTGAAGCATGTCTGATGGGTAAAATGACTAAGACTCCATTTTCTGGTATGATGGAGCGAGCTACGGACTTATTGGAAATCATACATACCGATGTGTGTGGTCCAATGAGTGTAGCATCGCGCGGTGGTTATCGTTATGTTCTTACCTTCACGGATGACTTGAGTAGATATGGGTATATCTATTTCATGAAACATAAGTGCGAAACTTTCGAGAAGTTTAAGGAATTTCAAAGTGAGGTTGAGAATCAACGTAACAAGAAGATTAAATTTCTACGTTCTGATCGTGGAGGTGAATATCTAAGTTACGAGTTTGGCGAGCATTTGAAGAAATGCGGGATACTTTCACAATTGACACCGCCGGGAACACCACAGCGTAATGGTGTGTCCGAACGTCGTAATCGAACTCTCTTAGATATGGTTCGTTCTATGATGTCACTTACAGATTTACCGCTATCATTTTGGGGTTATGCATTAGAAACAGCCGCATTCACTTTAAATAGGGCACTGTCTAAATCCGTTGAAACGACACCGTATGAATTATGGTTTGGGAAGAAACCTAAATTGTCGTTCCTTAAAGTTTGGGGTTGCGAAGCCTATGTAAAGAAGTTACAGCCGGACAAGCTTGAACCCAAAGCGGAAAAATGCGTCTTCATAGGATACCCGAAGGAAACTATTGGGTATACCTTCTATCATAGATCCGAAGGCAAAATCTTCGTTGCCAAGAATGGATCCTTTCTAGAGAAGGAATTTCTCTCGAAAGAAGTGACTGGAAGGAAAGTAGAACTCAACGAGGTTGTTGAACCTTCTTTCGAAATTGCGAGTAGCGCAGCACCGGAAGAAGTTCCTGTGACGCCTACACCAATAAGAGAGGAAGCTAATGATGATTATCATGAAACTTCGGTTGAAGTTGCTACAGAGCCTCGCAGGTCAACGAGAACTCTTACCACTCCAGATTGGTATGATTCCGTTATGAGTGTCATGTTGGTGGATAACACCGATGACCCTGAGACATATGAGGAAGCAATGATGAGCCCAGATTCCAATAAATGGCAAGAAGCCATGAAATCCGAGATTGGATCCATGTACGAAAACCAAGTGTGGACTTTGGTGGACTTACCGGATGGCCGGAAGGCTGTCGAGAACAAATGGATTTTCAAGAAGAAAACAGATGCTGATGGTAATGTTACTGTCTATAAAGCTCGACTTGTCGCAAAAGGGTTTCGACAAATTCAAGGAGTTGACTACGATGAGACTTTCTCACCAGTAGCAAAGATAAAGTCTGTAAGGATTATGTTAGCAATCGCTGCATATTACGATTATGAAATATGGCAGATGGATGTCAAAACAACATTCCTCAATGGAGACATTGATGAAGAGTTGTATATGATGCAACCCAAAGGTTTTTTCGAACCTAAAGATGCTAACAAGGCATGCAAACTTCAACGGTCCATCTATGGATTGAAGCAAGCATCCCGAAGTTGGAATCAACGTTCAAAAGTTTTGGTTTTGTACAAACTTATGGAGAAGCTTGTATTTACAAGAAAGTGAGTGGGAGCTCTGTAGCATTCTTAGTACTATATGTGGATGACATATTGTTGATTGAGAATGATGTAGACCTTCTTAATAGTGTCAAGGAATATTTGAATAATAGTTTTTCAATGAAACATCTTGGCGAAGCAGCTTACATATTAGGCATAAAGATTTATAGAGATAGATCGAGACGCCTAATATCATTGTCACAAAGTACATATTTGGACAAAGTTCTAAAGAGGTTTGGAATGGAAGATAGCAAGAAAGGGTTCTTGCCCATGTTGCCCAATACGACCTTGAGTAAAACTCAAAGTCCGACATCGGTAGAAGATAGAGAAAGGATGAGTAAAACTCCCTATGCCTCAGCCATAGGATCTCTAATGTATGCCATGCTATGTACCAGACCCGACATTGCATATGCTGTTAGTTTGACTAGCAGATATCAAAGTGATCCAGGAGTGGATCATTGGACAGCGGTCAAAAACATCCTTAAGTACTTGAGAAGAACTAAGGATATGGTTCTTTCTTATGGAGGTGATGAATAGCTCGTTGTTAATGGTTACACCGATGCTAGTTGGAACACCGATCCGGATGATTCTAAATCACAATCCGGATACGTATTTATTTTGAATGGTGCAGCAGTTAGCTGGAGGAGTGCAAAGCAAAGTGTTGTGGCGAGATCTTCAACTGAATCGGAATACATGGCTGCTTCAGAGGCTTCACAAGAAGCGATATGGATGAAAGAGTTCATTACAGAGCTGGGTGTGGTTCCAAGTGCGCTGGACCCAATGTCTATCTACTGTGATAACATGGGCGCCATAGCCAATGCGCAAGAACCAAGGTCACACAAGAAGCTGAAGCATATCAAGCTACGTTTTCACGCTATTCGAGAACATATCCAAGATGGGGATATAAAGATTTGCAAAGTACACACAGATCTGAATGTGGCGGATCCGTTGACTAAACCTCTCCCGAGGGCAAAACATGACCAACACCAAACTGCCATGGGTGTTCGGTGTATTACCATGTAATCTAGATTAGATGACTCTAGTGCAAGTGGGAGACTGTTGGAGATATGCCCTAGAGGCAATAATAAATGTAGTTATTATTATATCTTCGTGTTTATGATAAATGTTTGCATTCATGCTATAATGGTATTAACAGGGAAACATTAATACTTGTGTGATTTGTAAACCTAATTTGAAGTCCCTAGTAAATCCTCTATATTATACTAGCTTGTTGGTTAATAGATGATTGTGGTTTCCCTATCATGAACATTGAGATGTTATTAACAACAAGATCATATCGTTAGGAGAATGATATGGTGTACATACTCATATAGATAAGCGTAGCATAAAGATCAAGTCATTTCAATAGTTCAATTGCTATATGCTTTCTGATACATAGTAACCTAATTCCTTCGACCATGAGATCATGCATATCACCTTTACCGGATGGATGCTTTGATGTCATCAAACACCACACCGTAACAGGGTGGCTATAAAGGTGGCATTGAGTGTTCGGAAAGTGTTGGTTGAAACACATGGATCAAGAGTGGGATTTGTCCATCCATATGACGGATAGATATACTCTGGGCCCTCTCGGTGAAATGTCATCCAATTAGCTTGCAAGCATGTGACTGGGTCACAAGGGATCACATATCACGGGAACGAGAAAAGAGTACTTATCAGTAACGAGGTTGAACTAGGTATAGAGAGATACCGACGATCATAACCTCGGATAAGTAAACTATCGCGAGACAAAGGGAAATTGGTATCGTATGTAAATGGTTCATTCGATCGCAAAGTAATCGTAGAAGTATGTGGGAGCCATATGAATTTCCAGATTCCTCTATTGGTTATTGATCGGAGAAGTGTCTCGATCATGTCCGCATAATTCACGAACCGTAGGGAGACACACTTAAGGATTCGACGTTGTTTGAGTAGTTATGGAATGATGAGAAAGAGACTGAATGTTGTTCGGAGTCTCGGATGGGATCCGGGATATCACGAGGAGATCCGGAATGGTCCGGAGAATAAGATTCATATAAGGAAAGTCATGTTTCGGAGTAACGGAATGATTCTGGTGTTTTCATCGGGAACATTCTAGAAGGTTCCGGAATGTCCAGCACTCCGGGGGGAAGGGGTACATGAGTGTGTCATATCAAGTTGGTATGATTGCATCATGTACTAAGTGTCATCGCTGCCCGAAATAAAGGGTTTATTCAAATCCTAGTTTGAAAAGTCAAACGGCTAGTTTGAAAGTCAAACGGCAATTTTGGGAAGTGGGAAAAGATGAGGAAGGTGAAACCGTGTTGGGGAGGGACTCCTCCTCCCCAAGCCGGCGCACCACCCAAGCCAAGTTGGGGAGGGACTCCCCTCCCTCCCCTTGGCCGCCGGCCCCCTCCACCTATATAAGGAGGGGCAGGGCTCCCCTCCTAGCACACACAAGTTCCTATCCTCTACTTCCGGTTTAGAGCCGTTTTGGTTTAGAGCTTCTAATTGCCCTAGCCTTCGGTTTAGAGCCTTCTAATTGGTGTGTCTAAACCCTAGACCACTAAAGCTCTCTCATACTCCACCATACTCGCACCGGCTTAAGGCGAAGCCCTGCGAGATCTCCCCTCTACTTCCTGTACCACGCCGTTGTGCTGCCGGAATCGCGAGGAGAGTGCTACAACCTCCGCTGCCTGCTGGAACAAGGGAGAGGAAGGTCTTCGTCGAGTACCGAACGTGTGACCGACTGCGGGAGCGCTGCTGGAACGTGGCGCCGGAAGGATCGTCTGCGCGATCTTGAGATCGGAAAGAGTACGACTACATCATCCACGAGAATCTGCTCTCGTTAACCACTTTGGAATCTTCGAGTGTAAGTTATTCCATCGACTCGTTGCTACAATCTAGTAGATAGATCTTGGCTTGTTTGTTTGTATGCGATAGAAAATTTTTGTTTTCCATGCTACGAACCCCTACACACCTTGCGATAGAAAACAAGAGCTTGAAGTAAGTTTCCTCTCAAGCCTACATACCAACGGTTGCATCTCAGCAATAGTAGGCCTAGTTGTCCCAAGCGGGAGCCCCAAATATGTAAATGGAATTGTACCCACTTGGCAACAAAACTCATCCGCAAGAAGTGTGATAAGATCTGCAGGAACATTTATAGGAACCATCTGAGATTTACTGTAATTTATTTTGAGGCCAGTAGAGTCAGAGAATTGCTGAAGCAATCTTTTAAGTGCTCGAAGTTGATTCAAGTCAGCAGGCATGATCAAGAGAGTGTCATCCGCATACTGAATAATTGGGAAATCCTGAAGTCATACATATATTATCTAATCGCCTGGTAATGAACCAGATTGCGCTCTGCCAGTAACACATCGTGACAACAGGAACAACGAAAAATCTCGACGGATGCGTTGGGTATCGAACTCAAAACACTGGAATTCGACTCCTGTAAGATTTCAATGGCCCGAGTCAAATTACACCAGCATCGTTCTGGATTCGAGTCCGGGGACTCGAGTCTAAAAAAGATGGCATAGTTTTGTCCAATGACAGTTAACTGACCCTGATCCGTCAGGTGAGTCAGGTACACGTATCAACAATCCCTATGAAATGACATGTTTATTCGAAAAACAGGTTTAAATGAGAAGCACCCAAAAGATAATAGAGTCTCTAGCCGAATCTACGATTCGACTAAACACTCGGAGGCTACTGACATGGATATACCCTACGGGTGCCTCACATTGGTATACCTGGTCCAGCCTAGGAAATGCCCACATGAAGACTTGCTATCCAAGAAGATTCTGGGTGGCCCAAGCCCATTACAAGTTCGACTCCTTAAAGAACACGACTAGTTGTAGTTATAATTTCAAAGGGTCCAACCCTAACTTGTAACCGACTCGACATACTGTCGTGACCTGGCATATCTATATAAATACTAGGAGGGCACGATGAGAAGGATATCTCCAACTCATACACACACCTCACGCCAGATTGCATATGCGTACCCTTGTAACCTTCGGTTCCGCCATAATCAAGGACAAACAAGCATGATTAGGGTTTTCCCTTCAGGGGTCTGAACCTGGGTAAATCTCGTGTCCCCGTGTTGCTTGCCTGTGTTAACCGTCCCGCGACTTCCAGCATCCTCATCTTCTCCAAAACCCAAGTCCATAACAATGGTCATTGACGAGTTGAACTCTCGTCAACCATCGATAACTTCCTCTACGACTGCCTTGACCGCGTCACCAACAATTTCTTCTTTGCATATTCGGTTCTAGCAAAACCGGAGTGTGCGTTCTTCCCCGACGTGCGTCTAGTTCTGGCAAAACTATGGCCGCGCCTCGTTCTCGACGGCTCGGACTGCATCTACTTTTTCATCGACACCCCTCGGCAAGTTGTCGCAGCCCCTCGGCAAGCCTCCTCGAACCCTTGGCTAGCCCCCTCGGCAAGCCTCCACAGCCCTCAGCAAGCCTACACGTACCCTGGGCAAGCTGCCGCAGCCCCACGACCACTTCCTCGAAGCGTCTCATCCTCCTCGCGCATTATGCGCATGGGGGCTTCATGTGTGGCTACCTCGACACCGGCATTCCTGGCCCCGACATCGACTATGGTGCCCCCTCGCAACGGCTACCCTAATCTCGGCACCGCCTCAAGATCTCGGCTCCCTCGACATCGGCACAAGTGCTACCACCTCGCTTGAGCACCTCATCAGCTTCCCTGTAGTCCAAGCATTCGCGCCACGACACACTGTCTACGACACTTCCGCTGCTTAGGGGAGGGGGGATATCAGCCTACTGGATTCCACTTCGGTTTCTCTCCAGTACGACACGACGTTCCTGTTGTTCACGACGCTACTGCTACGACTGCGGGGAACTGTTAGAGTATTGGGTATATACGGTTGTTATTGTAGTTTAGATAGAGTTAGGATCTGTTTACGCTTATATTTACTCACCCATGAAGCTCAATTATAAGATGATCCCATGTACGCTTATATTTACTCACCCATGAAGCTCAATTATACATCCATCATATTTCGCCAACTCATATACTCTTTCACGGACGTGCGGCCTTGCATAGACGACGTGATGGTAGCTCGCCTCCAGCATGCTCGAAGTCGTAAGGTCATATGGTGGAGGTTTCAGGCGGTGCGGGTCGCCTTTGCTGCCAGGGTTTAGGGCTCATGACTCAGGGCCGGGCAGGGCAGGCCTGCAGAACAGGAGCCTGTTTCTATTTGTAGATAATAATGATCAAGAATAATGTCATCAGAAACTTGGCCATAGTTTGGAATTTGTGGTGAGAGACGAAAATTCATTATTACGATTTTACAGGCAACATTTCAACATTGGTATTACACGGCCAGAGAGCCTGCACGGATTGGTCTCTGGCTATTATCTCAAAAGTATTGACATTTGACTGGCTGAGTTTTGCACTGAGCCGTAGATTTCAGGCTATCAGCTTCAGCTAAATTATTGTCAGAACAGCGAGCGGTGATGAAACAGAGACTCTGCACGTTATTGATTGATTGCTAATAGACTGAGTAACAACAGCCGCAAAAACGTCCAGGAACAACGCTGAAGGAAGCAACATAACACTTATGATTTTTTTTGTCATAACAACTAGTATGATTAACGCTGAAGGGGGAAACATAACAACTATGATTAACAAGATACTGTCATTACATCAAACAATGATTTTTGTCGCAAACAAAGTAAGATTGTAATACAGAAAGATTGTAATACAGATAGTATGCTGGGACAATGAAAAAAGACCGCTGACTTCCGTGTCTGTTTGATGAAACTTGAGGCAGCACGACAATCACAGGGAGATGGAGAAAACAAGGAGCAAATGATACAAATTAGGATGAAAATTCAGAACATCTTACACACTGAATGTTGAGGAGTCTCGAATAAAACTTAGAGCTGCTAGGTAGAAAGCAGTGGAATACGTAACTAATGTGTGCAAACTGCAAACAAGCCAGAAGTACATCATAATTAAACACCTGATACATTCGATGGGAGAAAATTAAGTTGTTGTTGAATCGACAGGACCAAGAGAGCATTCAGATGTAAGTGCACAGAATGAGGGCTTCATCTCTTTGCAGAAGGAAGATGGATCGGAATGCAACGCAAATGCAGTGCTCTTGACTGTCATCGTTGGAACGGAAGCAGCAGGAGACTTGAGGCTCGCACCGCCTGAATTCATGTTGACAAAAGTTATTAGGTCCTACTAGCTGCAATGCCATGTTAAAGGACAACAATAATGCTACACTTACGGGATGTTTTTTACAGGATCTTCCTTACGGGCAGACGTGGAGATCGTGGAGGGATTTCAGCTCCTGGAATCACGGCAGAAAAAAATATTGGACCAACCAGGTAGCTCCACTTCATCCCGTAAAACTTTCCCGTAACAAATTTCCCGTAAGTCTAGCATTTCTGACATGCTAATAGCTCTTCTGGTGTTGCCGAGAGAAAACAGAGTTCGTTGAGATATAGTAGAAAAGAGCAATATATATATATGGACTCCCTCCTTTCGGAATTAAGCGACTTTGATGTCTAGATCTGTATGTATCTAGACGTGTTTTAGTGTGTATAAACATGCGAATATAAACAAATCAAAGTCATTTATCTTTGGGCGGAGGAAGTAGTGGACTTGTGGTTGTGGCAAGCAGAAGTGACAATCGATGCTATGCAATTATGTAGCTCAAGTAACGAACCACATTGCAAATTTCGTGGTACTTCAAATAAACGGTAGCCTTAGCCATTTGGCTTTAGGGTGGGTTGATCGTCGAACTAGCTTGTCAAATAGAACAGGGTAAAGGAAATTAATAGTACCTGCGTGCAGGACTTGATGAATAGAGCCCTACACCTGAAATTGGTAAAGACAAGGAAGATGAGCGCTAAACACTTGCTGACTTGCTTGTGAGATTAAAAAAAAGGCAAATAGTACATGATGTGTAAACAAGCGGATTAAAACAGGGGTAGCCTCTGGACAAGTAGGAAGTAGCGAACCTCATAACATGCAGCCTTGCTGCCACCTGCCACGCCTGTAATTGAGAAAGAAAGAAAAAGAGAGATGAATGAGCGCATCCGGCAACTGGGAACAGAAAAATGGGAGTGTGCATGCTGCATGGGGCAGTGCAAACCTTTTTGGAAGTGCCATACTTTTATTTGAAGGTCCGTTCCGTTGGGGTGTTTTTTTGCGGCGGCCCTCAGTGCAGCCTTTGCTGCATTCACCTCCGAGTCGCTGGATTCCTCGCCCCAAATCATGACGACGACTTTCTCCAGAGATGGGAGGTGCTCCATGCCCAAATCAAAGTCCCCATGGGAGATCCACCTAGCTTGCAAGCCGAACTCATAGTGTTTAAGCCTTGGGGCCGCTCCTCGTGGGAATATTGACGGAACCGCAGGGACACCGAAGAAGCTTAACTTCGTCGCACATGGGAAGGCATCAGCAGTAACGACAGACATCTCCACCGCACCTTCTCTTGATAAGCTCTCCAAGCAATGTACCCCGAGGTTAAGATAACGGAGAGCGGGCAGCATACCAAGGAGCTGAATGTCCTCCGGTCGCACTTCAACCACCGATATCTCAAGGTAGCCGAGGAGAGGAAGCACTGAAGGATTAATCCATGCCAGTAGTGAATCCATTGAGGAGCTTGGTCCGTGAAAAAGTAATCTACTGCCATATGGACGGGGCACGGTGAAATCAAACAACTCACGAGAGGACCCAATATGTAGTCTTTCAAGGTTATGCAAACAACTTAGGGACCTCATCATAGCCTTCTCGGTGCTTTCATCAGAAGAACACCAAGAAAACACGAGCACCCTCAAGTTGGTCAGATGGCACAACTCGTCCACGATGTCCAGGTTATGTTTGCTGTTTTCGGAAAATGGCAACCCCACCATCAGCCCAACTAGCACTTCTAGGCATGTCAGGCTATGCATCCCAGGCGGTAGCTTTACACCCGCACAGATATATAGACACCTCAGATTTCTTAACAAAACAATGCTTGACGGCAACTTTGCTACCATACATCTTCTCAAGTCCAATGTTTGCAGAAAATGCAGCTTTCCTATATCCACTGGGAGCTCATCATATGTACCTCTTAGCCCTAGGCTTAGGTACCTCAAGTGCAACATATTGTCCACATTCCCAATTTCTGAAATATGAGAGTCTTCTAAAGACAGTACACGAACAACTTTACAATTCGAAACAACCGCCTTCTGGCCACTGTTGTATCCGAAAACAGAAACAGACCTCACTTGTGCCATGTCGGTGGTAGGAAAATCACCTCTTCTATTTTGGATGGACAATCTATGAACCTTGTTATGTGCACTAGGCACCTTTCTCTTACTATATTATCCAATATACTGATGAAGTTTTCTTCACTCGACAAGGAACGTACGAGATCAAGCACCATGTCATGTACATGGCAAGCTTTCACCCCTTCTTCACCGATAACCACTAGCTGGATCATGTTTCTATTTACAAGCTCGTTGAAATAACAGACCCCAAGTTCAAATAAACTAGATTCTTGTTTCTCACAATAAACAAAGCCTTCTGCTATCCACCTCCATATGAGATCATCTCTCAGAATATTGTAGTCTTCTGGATAGATGCTCAGATATAACAAACAAGGCTTTAGATGAAAGGGTAGATCATAATATCTTAACAATAATATCTTCTTCATCTGCTCTAGACTGGGATGTTTTGTAAGTCCACTACCAATGGAATTGAGCAAACCATACCATTTATCCTTTGTTTTTGTCTGACAATTGCTAGCTAGAAGACTTGCAATAGTAATAATGGCTAATGGAATCCCGCCACACTTCTTCAACATATCTTTGGATACTTCCACAAATTCACGAGGACACCCTTTTTCTTGAGAAAATACCCTTTTATAGAAGAGTCTTCTTGAGAACTCATCAGAAAGAGGCTTCATTTTGTAAATATCATCACTAGAAGAACAACATGCTTCAGACACAGTTAGAATGCGAGTTGTCGTGATTACTCGACTACCAAGTCTGTTCTTGCAAAAGGCACACTTTATTAATTCCCATGCATCTGTATCCCATATGTCATCAACTACAATAAGGTACCTACATTTTATTTTGAAATTTAGTTCACAAAATCAATTCAACCAAGATATATATGTATAATAAGGTCATTGCTAAACAATCAGATTTCTAAGAGAAAATACATTAATTGGAGGAAACTCCAGGAGTTCACGTGAACGCTAACTATATATAGTGAATCAATAATACGCTATCAGAATGCATAAACACTAAGAAAAACTTTTCATGGTTTTACTAGACAAATGACCACCAGTCCGTACTTACATACCTCTTGTCATTGAGAAATTCAATGAGCTCATCAATGAGATGTTTTTCTTCCCTTGCTGCATTATAAATGTATCCATATTTTCTCTTGTCAAGTTCAAAGAGAATGTCCTTCAAGATTTTCTTCATGTCGGGACTCTGAGAAACTGAAACGAATGCACCAAAATCAAATTGCACTTTGACCTTTTCATACACTGCTTTGGTGAGAGTTGTCTTTCCTAACCCACCAAATCCAACAATAGAGACTGCCTTCAGTTGCTGCTTCGACCAATCATCACCTTCCATCAACATGTTGATGAGCTCATCTTGCGTTTCTTCAATGCCGACGAGCTCTGACACATCTCTATATAGGGCCGTCATGCGAGAGTCAACGCTTGCACCGGCACTGATATCCGGCGTCTCTTGCTCATACCTTTGACGTTGCTCAGCCAACTCCTTAGCTTGACCAACCGCTTCGTCGAGCGCCCCAGAGAGATGATGGAGATCCCTCCCTTGCCTGAATAATCTGACAGTCTTCTTGAGTAGCTTCTTAACTTTGTTCTTTGGGTTGGTGGGCTCGGTGCCACTCTCCACACGAACCATGAAAGCCTCAACAATGTCTTCCATCTGGTAGGACAAGTCCTTCACATGTCCTGCCCAGATCTTGATCCCCTCGTCAAGCTGGTCTGGCGGCACTTTCGCTACCTTCCGGAGGGCGGCATGCATCAGCGTGAGCTCTGTCACCAGAGACTCGATCCCTTTCTTTACTCGCTTCTCTAGGGTGAACTCACCGACGAGAAGACCGCCGAGCTTCGAGAGGACAGGGCGGATGGCCACCATGGCGATCTCCATGGCTCAACGTCTCTACACGCGGTTGCTGTAGTGTTTTTGGGTGGAAGAGAGCTGGTACAGTGATGCAGTTACCAGGAAGGAACTCTGAGGAATGTTTCTTCTTTTTCTTATTATTAGGGATGTTTCTTTGACATCCTACAAGAGAACATAGGTGGAAACTAACATCTGAGGCACGTGAACTACTGATTATGTGCTCTGAGCGGGTGTCTCGTGCCCTCTCGTGGGCCTCGAGCTGTGAGTGGCCAAACTTTACCTGCCATGTGTTAGTGTGGCGAGGCTGAGATGCCACCGCGAGATGGGTGAAAATTGCCTGGATGTCGCCTCGACTGCAGTGATTGGGTTAAACTACACCGCATCGTCGGTCTCCTTGCGCTTGCCATTGCTTTCCACTACAGGAAAGATTCGCTATGCCGACGGCCGGCTGCCGTCGGCACAACGCCAAATTGTTGTTTGAACAGAATTCGTGTTGTTGTTTTTTATTTTGAACAGAGACTTTCGTGTTGTTGTTTTTTTATTTTGAACAGACTTTCGTGTTGATTTCGTGTTGTTGAGCCAAATCAAAACGAAAGAGAGATTCTTTCTCGATTCCCATGCATTCACGTTGTGGGCTGCGCACGCAGTTGTTGCCAAAGAAAAATGAAATAGAGATTCCACCGTGAGTGGTGATGTGTTTAAAATTAGTTACCGTAATAACTTCACTCGTTGAACTGTTCAAGCGCCACCAGCTACATGGCAGCTAGTGGCAGGCAGTTGCAAAATTATGGGATCGAGAACGCGTGCGATGATGCGATCGAGGCCTTCGAGACATCGTTGGATGGATCAATAAACTTTGACACAATGCACAGCACCCATTCACACACAATTTCAATAAATCCTAGTATTCCTTAAATATCTGACGGACTGACGAGTGGGCAAATTAATCAACGCCATGAAAGATTGGCGCGCATGCGGCTGGTAGAGACGTTCACACAGAGGATGCGTGTTCACACGTCGTTCTGGACCCATGGGGTGCTTGATTTTTCTCAAAACAAAAGGAAAAACATGGAGTACTCAAGCGCCAGGACAAGCTTGCATGCGGCCGGCCAGGCCTGGCCATCCACCCAAAAGAAAACCGACACGCTGAAAACTCGCATATAGAGAGCGGTGAGATTTGTGAAACTAAACAAAGATCTTTTAAAGTACCCTCAAATCAATATAAGTCATCCATTTTAGTGCATCTAACGGACAATATGATTTCATACTAGTGGTAAAAACCTCACTAGTACAAATTATACTAGTACTTCCACCGTGGGCAAAACTGGGACATCATGGCAAAAAATCACGGACGTAGATAATTCCAGTCCAACATACGGAAATGATTCCACTAATTCGGATTCCACTGCCGCGTGACGGTACGCTGCTCGACCTGCTGGGACAACGAGCCCCCCCCCCCCCCCCCCCCCCCCCCCCCGCGTCTCCGTTGGCGTCACCTGATCCCACGCCATGGCGCTGAGACAGACCCGCTGGCGTTGTCATCGGACGTTGGACTTTGATCTGCCGGCCATGCAGCTCGCGCCACAGCTCACAGGACCATCCGAATGAAGCTCCGCTCCGTTAGCTGCCGTTGTAACCACACCTCACATGCGGACCCGATTCCGCCAGAGCAGAGTTCCTCGGCGGCGGCCAATCTTGCTGCCAGCTCGTCCCGTCAGCGACCGACCTCACCTCCCGCCGCGCCGTCACCCTCGAACGTACGTGATGGCGCGCGCGTCCAGTCCATGGACGCCACCGCACGGTCACAGTCTGGTGCGTCGTACATGGCGGTGCGCGCCGGTCCGCCAATCCCAACGCCAGCTATGGCCCGCCGCCAGTGTTGAACATCGAAGGCGCGCAGAACCACGATGCCGGCTTGGGCTGTGGGCCACGATGCAGTCCTGTCAGGAAGGAGCTCGCCGGTCCTAGACGTGTGCGGAGCCAGGCGCCACCATGAGCGAATGACGAGTAGGCCTATTTTCCTACGGAGAATCAGTGGAGTTTCATCGGGGGCCTAATCTCCGTTATGTCGGGAAAAAAACTGTCATAGAAAATGTCTAAAATACCCACATATGTTTACCGTTGGATGAGTTTATACTAGTCTCTATCCTAGAAGTAGTAAAAGGTACCATAAAAAGGACCCAACAAATACTACGTGCAATAATTTAGGTATCCAGCTTGGGCTGCAGGATTTCAGATGTCAGCTTCAGTTTTAGATCTTTGTCGATACAACCACTTCAACCGTTGGACCCGCCTTTGCTTGGCACAATCCTCATCTTATCTTTGGGACAGCTATGATATTTTGGGATATTAAGAGAATAATAATTGTATTGATTGAGGCTTCGAAGGGCTGTTTATATAGATTACAAGACTTAGCCTCCAAGGACTAACAAAACATAAACTACCACTAGTAGAAAACATCCTATCCGTTCGCGCCCTCTCGGAGCATTTGTCCCGGTTGTGCCCCCAACCGGGACTAATGCCGGCATGCGTCCCGGTTGGAGCGGGCACGGGGCCCGGGGGCATGTGTCCCGGTTGGTAAGGGGTTTTTAGTCCCGGTTGGAGCCACCAACTGGGACTAAAGGTTTGGCCACAGCCACGTGGCGTGGCGCGCACCTTTAGTCCCGGTTGGTGGCTCCAACCGGGACTAAAAAGCCCCTGCCCTCTATAAATGCATTGCCCCAGCCCCCTCTGCCTGTTTTTTCGAATGGTGGAAGGTGTGAGGGGGTGTGCTAGTTTTTTCTCATGCATGCATTGAAGGTGTTTGATGAAATGTTTGAGTGAATAATTCCGTTGAATTTCTCATAGAACAAAAAAATAGAAGGTGTCCGAGACGCACTTGAGATTTCTCCTCTTTATTTTCCTCGATCGAGGTTAGCAATCTTATCTTTTCTAGGTCATTGATACAATTCATGTGTCGGTGTGAATTGGTTATTTCACTATTTATGATGTCCTGTTTTTTGATAAACTTACTAATATGATGCAGATGAACGGTCGGGAATGGATGTACGGTGACCGGCGCGTAGCCGGGTATATCAAAGGCGTGGATAAATTTATCGATGTGGATACGGCAAACAAAGAGAATGGATTTATACGTTGTCCATGTGTTCAATGTCGGAACAACAAGGAGTACTCTTCCTCGAAAATCATTCGCGGCCACCTGATTATAAAAGGTTTCATGCCCAACTATAATTGCTGGACCAAGCACGGGGAAAGAGGGGTTATGATGGAAGATGGTGAAGAAGAAGATGATGATAACAACTATCATCATATGTTTCCTGAATACAGTGATACTGCAATGGAAGACAATGGAGAGAAAAGAGGTGAAGAACGGGCATCAGATGAGCCGGATGATGAACTTGGTAGGGTCATTTCTGATTCAAAGCGAGACTGTGAAACAGAAAATGAGAAGTTGAAGTTAGAGGGCATGTTAGAAGATCACAAGAAATTGTTGTACCCAAATTGTGAAGATGGCAGCACAAAGCTCGGTATCACACTGGAATTGTTGCGATGGAAGGCAGAGTGTGGTCTAACTGACTCCTCATTTGAAAAGATGCTGAAAATAATAAAGTCGAAGTTTCCAAAACATAACGAACTTCCCGAGAGTACCTACGAAGCAAAGAAGACTCTCTGTCCTCTGGGATTAGATGTGCAAAAGATACATGCATGCATTAATGACTGCATCCTCTACCGCGGTAAGGAGTATGAGAATTTAGATAAATGCCCGGTATGCAATGCGTTGCGGTATAAGATCAGACGAGATGACCCTGGTGATGTTGAGGGAGAGCCCCTCCGGAAGAGGGTTCCTGCTAAGGTTATGTGGTATGCTCCTATAATACCAAGGTTGAACCGCATGTTCAGAAACAAAGAGCATGCCAGGTTGTTGCGATGGCACAAAGAAGACCGTAAGAAAGACGGGAAGTTGAGACACCCTGCTGATGGGTCACAGTGGAGAAAAATCGAGAGAGACTTCCCAGACTTTGCAGGTGACGCAAGGAACTTATGGTTTGGTCTAAGTACAGATGGCATGAATCCTTTTGGGGAGCAGAGTTGCAGTCACAGCACCTGGCCCGTGACTCTATGTATATACAACCTGCCTCCTTGGTTGTGCATGAAGCGTAAGTTCATTATGATGCCAGTGCTCATCCAAGGCCCGAAGCAACCGGGCAACGACATTGATGTGTACCTTAGGCCATTAGTTCAAGAACTCTTACAGTTGTGGGGCAAACCAGGTGTACGTGCCTGGGATGAGAACAAACAGGAGCCATTTGATCTACGAGGGTTGTTATTCGTAACCATCAATGATTGGCCTGCTCTTAGTAACCTTTCAGGACAGACAAACAAGGGATATAAGGCCTGCACACACTGTTTAGATAAGACCGAAGGTACATATTTGCATAAATGAAAGAAGGTTGTGTACCTGGCGAATCGACGATTTCTTCCGACCAATCATCCCGTAAGAAAGAAAGGCAAGCATTTCAAAGGTGAGGCAGATCACCGGAAGAAGCCTGAACTCCCAGCTGGTGATGATGTATTTGGTATGGTCAAGGACATAGAAGTAATCTTTGGAAAGGGTCCCGGCGGTCAATCAGTTCCGAACGACATCGCTATAGGACACGCACCCATGTGGAAGAAGAAATCTATATTTTGGGAGCTGCCATATTGGAAAGTCCTGCGTGTCCGCTCTTCAATCGACGTGATGCACGTGACAAAGAATCTTTGCGTGAACCTGCTAGGATTCCTAGGCGTGTATGGGAAGAAAAAATATACACCTGAAGCATGGGAGGACCAACAAATTATGAAAGACCCAAAGAACATGCATACACCTAACAAGACGGATAAAGGGCGTCACTTAAGTCGTGCCAGCTATGCTCTTACCAAAGCAGAGAAGGAAATCTTTTTTGAAGTCCTTTACAGTATCAAGGTGCCGTCGGGCTTCTCATCTAATATAAAGGGGATAATAAATATGGCAGAGAAAAAGTTCCAAAACCTGAAGTCTCATGGATGTCACGTGATTATGACGCAGTTGCTTCCGATTGCATTGAGGGGGCTTCTACTGGAAAATGTTCGAGTACCCATTGTGAAGCTATGTTCATTCCTCAATGCAATATCTCAGAAGGTAATCAATCCAGATATTCTGCCAAGGTTACAGAAGGATGTGGTACAATGTCTTGTTAGTTTTGAATTGGTGTTCCCACCATCCTTATTCAATATTATGACGCATCTCCTGGTTCATCTAGTGGAAGAGATTGCCATTCTCGGTCCGGTATTTCTGCACAATATGTTCCCCTTTGAGAGGTTCATGGGAGTCTTAAAGAAATATGTTCATAACCGTGCTAGACCAAAAGGAAGCATCTCCAAGGGATATGGAACAGAGGAGGTCATTGAGTTTTGTGTTGACTTTATTCCTGACCTTAAGCCGATTGGTGTTTCTGACTCGCGGCATGAGGGAAGACTAAGTGGAAAAGGCACGCTGGGAAAGAAAGCAATGATATGTAGGGACGGGGATTCTTTCACTAAAGCACACTACACAGTTCTACATAATTCCACCTTGGCAGCTCCGTATATCGAGGAACACAAGAATATTCTACGCTCCAAAAACCCGGGGAAGCCTGAATCACTGATTACAGATGAACACATGAAGTCTTTCGGTGGTTGGATGCGGACACATCTCTTGAATGACACCACTGTTGGAGATCAGCTATACTTGTTGGCCGCGTCACCATCTTCTACTGTATTGAATTTCCAAGGGTACGAAATAAATGGGAATACATTCTACACAATCGCCCAAGATAAAAAGAGCACCAACCAAAATAGTGGTGTCCGCTTTGATGCAATAGACGAGAATGGACAAAAGGACACATATTATGGTTACATAGAGGAGATATGGGAACTAGACTATGGAGTCTCTTTTAAGGTCCCTTTGTTTCGCTGCAAATGGGTCAACCTGAATGGGGAAGGGGTAAAGATAGACCAGTTGTACGGAATGACAACAGTGGATCTCAACAATCTTGGTTATAGAGATGAACCATTCGTCCTAGCCAATGATGTGTCTCAGGTTTTCTATGTGAAGGACATGTCCTCCAGACCGAAAAAAAGAAAAAATATGCAAACTAATACATCATATGATGAGCCAAAGCGTCACATAGTTCTTTCAGGGAAAAGAAACATCGTGGGAATCGAGGACAAGACAGACATGTTAGAAGATTATAATAAGTTTGATGAAATTCCGCCCTTCACAGTGAAAACTGACCCAAGCATTCCGTTAAGTAAAGAAGATGCTCCATGGTTACGTCTGAAGCGGTCATAAGGAATGACATATGCCAAGAAGTTCATGCTCATATTATGTAACTCTAGTTCATGTCTTTCGCGGTTTGTGGCTTGACCGCAGTGGTGTCCCTGCTCTCGAAAACCATCTTGCAGCTTGTAACTTCTCTAACTAGATCAATACGCCTCGGAGCTAACTAATTTCACATATTAGGGAGTGCCTCTATGACCAGTTTCTAGGAGATGCCGGAGGACTGGGCTCCGTCGGCATCTCCCTGAAACTGGCCGCAGTGGTGTCCCTGCTCTCGAAAACCATCTTGCAGCTTGTAACTTCTCTAACTAGATCAATACGCCTCGGAGCTAACTAATTTCACATATTAGGGAGTGCCTCTATGACCAGTTTCTAGGAGATGCCGGAGGACTGGGCTCCGTCGGCATCTCCCTGAAACTGGCCGCAGTGGTGTCCCTGCTCTCGAAAACCATCTTGGAGATGCCTCAAATTGGCTGGAGGACTGGACTCACAAGGATGCCTATTTATAGTACAAGCAGCTCGGCATAATGTCGACACTCACGACATAATGTCGACACTCACCCCTATTATTAGCATTGACTCATCTTTAGTCCCGGTTGGTGTCTCCAACCGGGACTAAAGGTTCATCTTTAGTCCCAGTTGGTGACACCATCCGGGACAAGGTACAAGCCGCACGACATAATGTCGACACTCACCCCTATTATTAGTGTTGCCTGGGCCACTCTGACGCAATCCCTTCAGTCGCGGTTGGTTTCTTCAACCGGGACTAAAGATGAACCCTCTCTTTATATAGGCATTTCCCTCTATTTATTAGGTAACACTCAAGACATTTATTAATATTAAAAAACGGAAAATCCCTTTTCCATTTTCCGAGCGCAAAAAAGGGTCATTTTTAGACTCGCAATATGTGGTTTCTTCAGAGATCCAATGCAAGTTCTAACGATGCTCGTCCCCTATCTTCATGCACACCGGTTCGACCATAGTTAGAAATTCAGATAACTCAAAACGGGCATAATAAATTCAAAAAAAATCCGAACAATGAAAATCCTTCGCGTGGTGTCATATTTTGTTACATAGTTGAAAGGAAAAATACCATACTTGGTATATTGATCATGTTTCGAAAAAACCTTCACAAAATGACCTATCATGTTCGAGGTTTCATGGCTTTCGGTCCAAATGACCGATGTTATGTGCTGGATCACGGCATAGTTTGTGATGTTGTGCCCATATTATGCATGTGTGTGGACATTGGTATGGAGAACAATGTTGCAGGAGGAAGTTTTCCTTTTTGTCGCACGGAAAAGCCCTTTTCCATTTTCCAAGCGCAAAAAACGGGTCGTTTTGTGAAGTAACCACCAAAATGCCGTTTCAGAATGCTACCGTCCCATTTTCCTAAAATACTAGACCACCTTACATGTACTATCTCCCAACCGGTACATCTCAAACCTTTTTGTCCATCCCGGGTAAAAAGGACGAATGTCTGCCGAATCGGTAGGAAGTGGGTCCGGTTTGTACTACAGGTACATGATCTATCACCCGTGATTTTTTGAAAAAATCATTTTTAGACTCGTAATATGTGGTTTCTTCAGAGATCCAATGCAAGTTCTAACGATGCTCGTCCCCTATCTTTATGCACACCGGTTCGACCATAGTTAGACATTTAGATAATTCAAAACGGGCATAATAAATTCAAAAAAAATCCGAACAATGAAAATCCTTCGCGTGGTGTCATATTTTGTTACATAGTTGAAAGGAAAAATACCAGACTTGGTATATTGATCATGTTTCGAAAAAACCTTCACAAAATGACCTATCATGTTCGAGGTTTCATGGCTTTCGGTCCAAATGACCGATGTTATGTGCTGGATCACGGCATAGTTTGTGATGTTGTGCCCATATTATGCATGTGTGTGGACATTGGTATGGAGAACAATGTTGCAGGAGGAAGTTTTCCTTTTTGTCGCACGGAAAAGCCCTTTTTCCATTTTCCGAGCGCAAAAAACGGGTCGTTTTGTGAAGTAACCACCAAAATGCCGTTTCAGAATGCTACCGTCCCATTTTCCTAAAATACTGGACCACCTTACATGTACTATCTCCCAACCGGTACATCTCAAACCTTTTTGTCCATCCCTGGTAAAAAGGACAAATGTCTGCCGAATCGGTAGGAAGTGGGTCCGATTTGTACTACAGGTACATGATCTATCGCCCGTGATTTTTTGAAAAAATCATTTTTAGACTTGCAATATGTGGTTTCTTCAGAGATCCAATGCAAGTTCTAACGATGCTCGTCCCCTATCTTCATGCACACCGGTGCGACCATAGTTAGAAATTCAGATAATTCAAAACGGGCATAATAAATTCAAAAAAACCCGAACAATGAAAATCCTTCCCGTGGTGTCATATTTTGTTACATAGTTGAAAGGAAAAATACCACACTTGGTATATTGATCATGTTTCAAAAAAACCTTCACAAAATGACCTATCATGTTCGAGGTTTCATGGCTTTCGGTCCAAATGACCGATGTTATGTGCTGGATCACGACATAGTTTGTGATGTTGTGCCCATATTATGCATGTGTGTAGACATTGGTATGGAGAACAATGTTGCAGGAGGAAGTTTTCCTTTTTGTCGCACGGAAAAGACCTTTTCCATTTTCCGAGCGCAAAAAACGGGTCGTTTTGTGAAGTAACCACCAAAATGCCGTTTCAGAATGCTACCGTCCCATTTTCCTAAAATACTAGACCACCTTACATGTACTATCTCCCAACCGGTACATCTCAAACCTTTTTGTCCATCCCGGGTAAAAAGGACAAATGTCTGCCGAATCGGTAGGAAGTGGGTCCGGTTTGTACTACAGGTACATGCTCTATCGCCCGTGATTTTTTGAAAAAATCATTTTTAGACTCGCAATATGTGGTTTCTTCAGAGATCCAATGCAAGTTCTAACGATGCTCGTCCCCTATCTTCATGCACACCGGTTCGACCATAGTTAGAAATTCAGATAATTCAAAACGGGCATAATAAATTCAAAAAAAATCCGAACAATGAAAATCCTTCGAGTGGTGTCATATTTTGTTACATAGTTGAAAGGAAAAATACCAGACTTGGTATGTTGATCATGTTTTGAAAAAACCTTCACAAAATGACCTATCATGTTCGAGGTTTCATGGCTTTCGGTCCAAATGACCGATGTTATGTGCTGGATCACGGCATAGTTTGTGATGTTGTGCCCATATTATGCATGTGTGTGGACATTGGTATGGAGAACAATGTTGCAGGAGGAAGTTTTCCTTTTTGTCGCACGGAAAAGCCCTTTTCCATTTTCCGAGCGCAAAAAACGGGTCGTTTTGTGAAGTAAGCACCAAAATGCCGTTTCAGAATGCTACCGTCCCATTTTTCTAAAATACTAGACCACCTTACATGTACTATCTCCCAATCGGTACATCTCAAACCTTTTTGTCCATCCCGGGAAAAAAGGACAAATGTCTGCCGAATCGGTAGGAAGTGGGTCCGGTTTGTACTACAGGTACATGATCTATCGCCCGTGATTTTTTGAAAAAATCATTTTTAGACTCGCAATATGTGGTTTCTTCAGAGATCCAATATAAGTTCTAACGATGCTCGTCCCCTATCTTCATGCACACCGGTGCGACCATAGTTAGAAATTCAGATAATTCAAAACGGGCATAATAAATTCAAAAAAAACCCGAACAATGAAAATCCTTCCCATGGTGTCATATTTTGTTACATAGTTGAAAGGAAAAATACCAGACTTGGTATATTGATCATGTTTCAAAAAAACCTTCACAAAATGACCTATCATGTTCGAGGTTTCATGGCTTTCGGTCCAAATGACCGATGTTATGTGCTGGATCACGGCATAGTTTGTGATGTTGTGCCCATATTATGCATGTGTGTGGACATTGGTATGGACAACAATGTTGCAGGAGGAAGTTTTCCTTTTTGTGGCACGGAAAAGCCCTTTTCCATTTTCCGAGCGCAAAAAACGGGTCGTTTTGTGAAGTAACCACCAAAATGCCGTTTCAGAATGCTACCGTCCCATTTTCCTAAAATACTAGACCACCTTACATGTACTATCTCCCAACCGGTACATCTCAAACCTTTTCTTCCATCCCGGGTAAAAAGGACAAATGTCTGCCGAATCGGTAGGAAGTGGGTCCGGTTTGTACTACAGGTACATGATCTATCGCCCGTGATTTTTTGAAAAAATCATTTTTAGACTCGCAATATGTCGTTTCTTCAGAGATCCAATGCAAGTTCTAACGATGCTCGTCCCCTATCTTCATGCACACCGGTTCGACCATAGTTAGAAATTCAGATAATTCAAAACGGGCATAATAAATTCAAAAAAAATCCGAACAATGAAAATCCTTCGCGTGGTGTCATATTTTGTTACATAGTTGAAAGGAAAATACCAGACTTGGTATACCAGACTTGTTACATTAATTATTTTTTAAAACAGAAAATGGTTTTAAATTATTTATTCAAATTCAAACACTTTTTTGTTTAATGTTTTTCTAAATTCCAAATTAATATTCAAAATATAAGTTAATTCATTTTAAAAGGTTACATTAATTATTTTTTAAAATAGAAAATGGTTTTGTATTATTTATTCAAATTCATACACTTCTTATGTTTAAAGTTTTTCTAAATTCCAAATTGATATTAAAAAAATATAAGTTAATTCATTTTTTATTGTAAATGGTTCATCTTTTAAATGGTTACATTAATTATTTTTTAAAACAGAAAATGGTTTTGACTTATTTATTCAAATTTAAACACTTTTTATGTTTAAAGTTTTTCTAAATTCCAAATTAATATTCAAAAATATAAGTTAATTCATTTTAAAAGGTTACATTAATTATTTTTTAAAATAGAAAATGGTTTTGGATTATTTATTCAAATTCATACACTTTTTATGTTTAAAGTTTTTCTAAATTCCAAATTGATATTAAAAAAATATAAGTTAATTCATTTTTAATTGTAAATGGTTCATCTTTTAAATGGTTACATTAATTATTTTTTAAAACAGAAAATGGTTTTGAATTATTTATTCAAATTCAAACACTTTTTATGTTTAAAGTTTTTCTATATTCCAAATTAATATTCAAAAATATAAGTTAATTCATTTTAAATGGTTACATTAATTATTTTAACAGAAAATGGTTTCGAATTAGTTATTCAAATTCAAAAACTTTTTATGTTTAAAGTTTTTCTAAATTCCAAAGTAATTATCATTTAAAAAACATTACAAATTTAAACCCCAAAATAAAAAATAAGGCGGGAACAGAGAGAAAATAACTGAAAAAAATTGAAAACAGGGGAATACATCCCGGTTGGTGGCTCCAACCGGGACTAAAGAGCCCCCTGCGCACGCGCCCCTTCAGCTGCTGAAAATTGGACTATTTGTCCCGGTTGGTGGCTCCAACCGGGACGTATGCGCTTTTAGTCCCGGTTGGAGCCACCAACCGGGACGTATACCCCCTCTGGTTATATAACTTCTCTTCTTCTCTGGTTCTCTTCTCTGCTTCTAATCGACGACGCCGCCAGGTTGCCCGCGCCTCCGCCTCCGCCTCCGTCGTCGTCAACGCCGCGCGCTCCCCGCCGCGTCTCCTTCCCTGATGACCGCCGCCCGCGTCTCTTCCTGCCGACGACCGCGCCGCCCGCACCCTTCCCCCACGGCGCCCCTCCCTGCCTCTGTCCTCCCCCTCCCTCTGCTGCTGGTGGTGGGCGCGGCGGCTTCGATCGGGTGGTGCACCGTCGCCGGCGCCGTTTCCTCCACCGCCGCGTCCTCCTTGTCCACGGCCACGGCGGCCGCGTCCTCCTTGACAGAGGTGGCTCCGGCGAGGTGGCTCCGGGCCGCACCTCTGTTTCCCCTTTGCTTGCGTGGCGAGGTGGCTCCGCGTCCTCTATTTCCCCTTTGCTTGAATGGCTGCTGAGGTGGCTCCGGGCCCCACCTGTCAGCCACTATGGCTAGTTGTTACTATGGTGCAAAAGGCTTAAACATTTGATTTAATAATTTCAGAATTTGAATAAAACTTGTAAATTCAATAACTTTTAATCTGTAATACGGAAAAATACAAATAATATACCAAAATGTTCAGAAAAATGAGAACTATCTATCTATGCTATAATCATGCATTGTTGAACAAATTAAATGACAAGTTTAATTAGAACACCCTAGTAACCCTAACAGGTGATTCCGGAGTTCCTTGAGTTAGGGTTTGCGCCCCTCGGAACCCCGATTAACTTGTCGAGCATGCTTCAGGGTTACATTACAATGCACATTAACTTGTCGTATCATCATCATTGCTTGAGCATTGCATCGATTCCATGTGTTGATTGTTTCCCTTTCTTTCCGGTGATTTGGTTCTTCTCGGTAGAATACGATATCGAGATCGAGATCGAAGACCGAGATCAAGACCATAGATAGATCTAATTAAATGACAAGTTTAATTAGAACACCCTAGTAACCCTAACAGGTGATTCCGGAGTTCCTTGAGTTAGGGTTTGCGCATCTCGGAACCCCGATTAACTTGTCGAGCATGCTTTAGGGTTACATTCCAATGCACATTAACTTGACGTATCATCATCATTGCTTGAGCATTGCATCGATGCCATGTGTTGATTGTTTCCCTTTCTTTCCGGTGATTTGGTTCTTCTCGGTAGAATACGATATCGAGATCGAGATCGAAGACCGAGATCAAGACCATAGATAGATCGAAGACCTTTTGTAGCCTTATACTCATGTTCCCCTCTCATAGCCTTAGGGTTTAGGGTTTCTCTTCATTTTTATTATTGTGTATGTATATATTAGGGTTTCACCTTCGATCCAGAAAATATTCGTTAGCCGCTTTGACTTATTCGTAACTTTCTCCTTTAGCCGCTTTGACTTATTCATTTTCCCACCTATGCAGAAAATATGGACCCACACGTCAGAGACGAAGAAAAGGAAGAGTTGATCCAAGGTGTGATCCGTGGGGAAGATAATTTAGACGTCTCAACGTTTCTGAACAACTCCGGTGAGGGTGATCCTCTTTTTACCAGAATAGACAACTTGTTTGAGGTTGAAGGTGTTGCATTCCGCGAGGGAGAAGGCGATGCCTTGTGTAATCGAGAAGACGACCGCTCCGGCGAGGTGCATGTAATATAAATCAATTCATTAATTAATCATCTGCTATCTATATAGAAATAGTAACGACGATCTTTCTTCTTTTAGCCCTCCGGATCGAAGGAATCTACTGAAAAAAGCAGACGAGGCCCAACCAAAAAGTTGCAAGACCATGAGAGGTTCAGGATCGAAGATGTCGCTGAAGACGGCAAACCGACAGCTCCCGAAGTTGTCGCAACCAAATTTGTGGCACAATGCGGAGTAATCGTTAGGGACTTAATCCCGATCACCATTAGAAATTGGAATAGGCCTGCTAATGCGGATGAAGAGGGAACATGTTTATTTGTCCCTAACCACGCCAAAGATTTACTATGGAAGAGGCTCATGGTTAATTTCAAACTACCGAAGATAGAGCTGGATCCAAATGCGGAGGATCCAGTTGAGGACGCCTTACAACATGGGAGAGCCATGGAGGCTAAGGTCAGGGAGTGGGCTTTGAAGAAGATGGCCCAGTGTTTCACCAACTGGAAGAAAAGATTGCACCTTGACTATGTCGTGAAAGAAAAGACTCCAGATTTCAAGAAGACTCAGTTTCAGAAGATAAAACCATTTTGGGCTGAGTTTGTGGAATACAAGACATCAGAAAAAGCTAAGGAAATGTCTGCAAAGAATAAGCTGAATGCTGCTAACAAGAAGTATAACCATACTATGGGGCAAGGTAGCTACAGGGCTGGCATTCCTAAGTGGGAGAAACTTGAGGAAGAACTGCGTGCTAAAAATATCACCCCAGAGACAGACGATTGGGTAGAACGTGCAAGGAATTGGTTTTACGGGCATGGGGGCACGTTGGACTCGGAAGGGAGGTGTATATATAACATACGACATAAAGAAGACACCTTGCCAATCGAGAGGATCAGAAAAGCAGTAAAGGCTGTTAAAGATGGGGACTTCATTCCCGATAGAGAGAATGATGAGCTCACACTCGCCCTTGGAAATAAGGAACATGATGGACGAACACGAGGCACAAGCGGCTCCCAACCATGGAGGACTGGGTTTCCCGAAGAGAGGAAGAAATATCCTGATAGAAGCCGTCAGAGGAGTAAGGACAGGGCGGCAGTTGAAGCAGATAGTCAGAAAGAGCGAATGCGTTTAATTGAAGAAAAATTAAAGCAACAACAAGATGAAATTAACGCACTTAAAGAGCAAAGTACTACCGGCCCATCTCAGCAGCACACTGCATTCGATGCTACCGGCCTATCGAATAATCGAAAAAGCAGTGTGGCGTCCACCGAGGTCCCGGGTGATGACAATGGCGATGACGATGATGCACCGACGATGGCTCCTGTTGGCTACCCAGTGGATGATATCACAGAGATGACACACTGCGAGCTACATGTCAAAGTTGTGAACATATAAATGAAGGTGGCGGTCGGCTATGCCTTACCAATTAGACCCACACCAACTTACCACTGTCGTCCGGTTCCAGAGGGCTACGATGTTGTCGGCGTGGATGAAATCATGCCCACCTTTGAGGTTTTGGATCTACACTACCCTGCCGGTGAAGGGGATCTGACTGTGCTGGGTGACGCAAAAAACGTCAACATTCTATGGCCGAAGGATTGTATCGTGCTTCGAAATAACACGCCAAGGCCATCTTCGCCGCCGCCTCACCCGTCTCCAGCGAGGCCGTTGCCGCCGCGACAGCCGTCTTCGTCGCCTCACCCGGCTCTGTCGCCTCACCAATCTCCGGTGCAGCCATCGCCGCGCGAGCCATCGCTGGCGCCTCAGGATAAAAAGCGTAAGCGTACCGCTACTGTGCATCGTAAGTGATCGCCGAAACGTAAACAAGAGCCTCTTCCAAAAGTACCAAAGGTTCCTCCCAAGAGAGCTTATGACTATACTGAAGAGGAGACTGCGGCGATCGTTGATGCGGAAACGAAAGCGTTTTTCGCTAAGCTGAGGCGGCCGAAAGAGCCAGAGTTCCCCAGCACCAAAGAAGAAAAAGCCAAAGTGTTGAAAATGCTAAAGAATCTTCATCAACCCGAGCCAAAGCTGTCATCAGACTATGAGCGTTCTATTCTCAAGTCACATGCGACACAAAAAGCCTCGAAGAGCAGTACTGATGCAAGCAGGAAATCTGTTGCCCAGCTCGGAGAACAAGCAAAACAGACTTGCGCCCCTCTCAAGGTGATTTCTCAAACCAATGTGGGGTCGAGCAAATATGGTGCCGAAGAGCAGTATGATCCAGAGGTAGTTGCACAATACGGAGAAACTGCCGCTGCTCAAGGTATGAGTATTGCCTAGTACTTATCCCAGTTAGAGTTCTTCCCCGTGAGTGAAGTAGCATACAAATACCAGTACGGAAAACCTCTCGTCAAACCTGAGGAGGTAAACAATCTTCCAACAAAAATGCGAAGATTGCATAACTAGTACTTACATGCCACAAAGGCCGGGGCTAACTGGATAGTGCTGAGGGTTACAAAAAAGCATCATGGGAAAGAAAGTGATGACATGATATCCATTGAATTTGATGAACTATTTCAATTATTCAATCAAGACGCCTTAGACAAATCGATCAACAGTGCCTATTGTCTGTAAGTACTAATTCTGTAATTAACTTAGTCTCCAGCTATATTATTTTGTTTATTGCATATATATAATCATACTGTAATATGCAGAATGAAGATTCTCGAATGCAGCAGAGGACAAATCTATGACATTGGCTTCATTGACCCATATTGGGTTCATGAAGCTAATCTCAAAATAAGCCCCCAGGATACGGAGGATAATATAGTACACGCGTTAAGGTTTCAAGAAACCAAAAGGGAAATACTATTTCCTTACAACTTAGAGTGAGTGTTATTGTCTTGTATAAACTTTCTATTTCGCTTACTCGATGTTAAGTATATAATTGATCAGTTATGCATATGCAGCTTCCACTATATTCTGTTAATCATTCAACTTGACAAAGGGCGTGTACTAGTCATGGACTCGAAACATGAACCCCTTGAGACGTGGAAGGACATGCAGATACTTTTCCAGCGGTAATTCTAATCATTACGACACTATATCGGCAACGTTCGTGAATTTTATGATATCAAGTACTTAATAACTTCTTTTATTCGTTTTCTTCGCCGGGCAGCGCTTGGAAACGGTTCACCAACAAGGCTAGGGGTGTTTGGAAAGAGGAGCTTACATTTCAACCACTAGATGTAAGCACCACTAGCTATATCCGCGCATCTCTTTGATTCTAGTTTTGATACAGTTATTATCATGCTTGATTATTATTTTGATTGAACTATGTTCTCGTAAAGTGCCTGACGCAGGGACCAGGTAACAATCTATGTGGATACTATGTATGCGAGTTCATCCGGCAGACGTGCGATGAGAAGGGCAGAAATTTAGAGCAACTCCACGTACGTAAACAATTTCTATAGTTTTTAATTTCAAACAAATTGTGTTTAGTTTCATTCATATAGGCTGACTCCTTTTTTAAATCAGATCGAACGTCTACGGGACGGTCTTCTGCCAAAGGATCGCGTACGAGCAATTCAGGAGGAATTGGCGGGATTCTTGGATGCAGAAGTCCTAGACCCGAAAGGGGAATACTATTCTGCTGTGTATAGACAATAGGGATTGTAAAAATAGCAACTTTGAAGAAATTGGCCGGTAGGATCGAATAGCAACTTTTGTATGTAGTGCATGAACTCGATCCGTGTATTTAATGTAATATTGTCATGGTGATCTTGTGTAATATAAGGTTCCTTCATTGATAAGTGCAAAACACTAAATAAACAATAAAACAACCTAAATGAATTCTCTGTCGCGGCACAAAAAGTGGCGAAAATGCTGCCGCGGCAACAAAATGTGCCAAAATGAATTCTCTGCCGCGGCAGAGAAATGGGCCAAATCTCTGCCGCGGCAGCAGGTTATTAGTCCCGGTTCTTGTTACGAACCGGGACTAATACTCCACCCCCCTCGCGCTTTGATGCCGCCACGTGTGCCCCCATTTGTCCCGGTTGGTGGGGCAACCGGGACTAAAGGTTAGAGCTTTAGTCCCAATTGCCCCGTCCCAGTTGGGCAACCGGGACTAATGCCCCTTACCAACCGGGACCTGTAGGGCGTTTTCTACCAGTGTACAACTCAAAGAGAGAGGGAGAATGAATCGGATGGGCCTAACCCTAACCGACATATACTATAACATCCCCTGGCAGTCTCAACGTCAAGAGTAACGATGTTGAGACTGGAGCATATGTCGGTAAACGATGCAGTTGGGAGCTCTTTGGTAAAAATATCAGCAAATTGAGCACTTGTATGTGTGATATTTTGTGGAACGATACCCTTTGTCTCAGGCTCGTATGCGTGTTGATATAGGCCGAACCTCAGCAAGGGATCGATACAAGGAAAGTTACAACGCACGCCTTAAGTCACGGACGCACGCCTCAAGTCACAGAAGGGATCGATCTTATCATGATCAATCGTTTACAACAACCTCTATCTCTATCTCCTCTATATCTATCTAGAGTTTGAATCATATACGTTACAGAGGCATAGGCATACGTGACAACAACACTTTACATATGTATCGCTAACACCCCTCCTCAATCACAGACTTTTTTGAGATTGAGATTGTATTTAAACATCTCGAATTTCCGTGTAGGTAAAGCCTTGGCGAAACCATCTACCACCTGATCCTTTGAAGAAATGAAGGGATCTGGATCTCTAGTTTATTATTAGCAACTCTTTCTCTCACAAAGTGAAAGTCTATCTCAATGTGTTTTATTCTTGCATGAAAAACAGGATTAGCGAAAATATAAGTAGATCCCATATTATCATACCATAGACATGCAATTTGTTTTGTATTAATACCATGTTCTCTCAAAAGAGATTCTACCCATATTATCTCAGCATTAGCATTTTCTACAACTTTGTATTCAGCCTCTGTGCTTGACCTAGGGACTATTGCTTGTTTTCTAGCACTTCAGGAGATTATATTAGAACCAGAATAGACAACAAAACCTCCTGTGGATCTTCTGTCATCAATACAACCTGCCCAGTCAACATCTAAAAAAGCACTCACTAGAGTAGATGAGGATTTTCTAAAGATTAATCCAAGACCTATAGTTCCTCTGATATACCTTAGTATCCTTTTTACAGCAGTCCAATGGATAGTGGTAGGTGCATGCAAATACTGACATACCTTGTTGACAGAGAAACCAATGTCTGACCTTGTAAGAGTCAAGTATTGAAGTGCTCCAACAATGCTTCTGTATCTTGTACAGTCATTTGGTCCAAGAGATTCTCCTTAAGTGGCTGACAGTTTTTCTGAAGATGACAAAGGTGTAGGTGCTGTTTTGGAATCCCTCATGCTAACTCTGGTTAACAAGTCAGAGGCATACTTTTCTTGGGTTAGTGTAACTCCATCATTAATTTTATTGACTTCTATTCCCAAAAAAATAATGCATATCTCCTAGATATTTCAAGGCAAAATATACACTCAAATCTCAAAGAAGTGCAGCAATAGCCTTGTTGCAAGAGCTAGTAAAAATGATGTCATCATCATATAGCAACACAAAATTGTGATACCTGACTTGTTATAAATAAAAAATTATGTGTCAGCCTTGGATGGTGTGAAACCAATTTTTTGAAGTTTTGAACTCAACTTGGCAAACCATGCTCTTGGTGCTTGTTTGAGACCATACAATGATTTATCCAATTTGCACACACGATATGGTGCTTTAGGATTGCTTTAGGATCTTCATATCCAGGTGGCTGCTTCATGTATACTTCCTCTTCCAAAACACCATGGAGAAACGCGTTCTACATATTTAGTTGCCTTAAGCTCTATCCTCTAGAAACTGAGATAGTTAAAACAAGTCTAATAGTAGTAGATTTAACAACAGGACTAAAAGTGTCCTCATAATCTATGCCATAGTGTTGTTTGAAACCTTTAGCCAGTAATCCTTGTACCTATCAATGGCGCCATCTGCTTTTCATTTAATCCTATACACCCATTTACAGTCTATGAGGTTAATGCCTCGCTTATAGGGTACTAAATGCCAAGTTTTATTTTCAACTAGAGCTTTGTACTCATCATTTATAGCATTTTTCTAATGTTTATTTTCTAATGCTACTTGCAAATTTTCTGGCTCATCAGATGAACATGAGAGGCTGTACCGTCCGTGTATACCTTTTATTTTCTTTTGTCGGTGCTTGACCAAGTGCGATGTGCAGGAGCCTCCGGATCAGGTGCCACAGAGGATCCTGCCTATTGATGTGCAGCTGGTGTAGAGGATCCACTGCGCCGGCGCTGTGTCTCGTTCTCGCGAATGTATGAATGCGCGCGGGCGGCAGCATCGTTGATTGGCCCTCCAGGCACGACAATGACTAATCGTAGCCATCTGGTCATGAGTCTGCGCGTGGGCGCAGTCGCGACAGCAGGTGGCCCACGTGGGCCCGCATGGCCCCACTGCACCTCCGAAGAGTCTCCCGAAACGGTCGTCTCGACGTTGTCTCGACGTATCAGCGTTCGACTCATGGTGGGACGCGACGCGAAACTTGGGGCACACGATGAGTACGACGCGCTAGAATCTAGGGCGCGCGATGAGTGCGACGCGCTGGTGGGCTCCGCTTCCCCCGAGGCAGATTCACTGGCATACTCCGATCCCGAGGTCGATTCGACCGGGATCTTAGGCGTATCAGCCTCGCTTTCCGTGCCGCGTGTGTCGCCTAGCGAGGACTCCTCCTATGCGCTGTTTTCGTCCGTTTCGAGACTGTTTTGTACTGAATTTACTCCTGGCGCAGCTTTTGGCACCTGAGGAATAATTAAAGGAACAAAATCGATAGAATCATTAGGTGTTAGATCAATGCATCCTGACCCCCCTTGATCGATAGTTGAGTTTTGTAGAGACTCTAGTAGAAGCAGAATTTCACGTCGGAGAAGAGCACCAGCATTTGAATGAATCTTAGAAAAAGGAAACACATATTCATCAAATATAACATCTCTAGATATATAAACTCGCCCGGATGCAACATCAAGACACTTGACACCCTTGTGCATGTTACTATAACCGATGAACACACATTGTTTTGACCGAAATGAGAGTTTGCGAGTGTCGTAAGGATGAAGGTTTGGCCAACAGGCGCAACCAAAAGTACGAAGAGAGTTATAGTCTAGTTTTTCTTTTATAAGACGCTCCATAGGAGTGTCATTATCAATTACCTTAGAGGGAAGCATGTTAATGAGATGTGTGGCGGTCATGAAGGTTTCATCCCAAAATTTGAGTGGCATGAATGCATGTGCAAGAAGTGAAATCCCTACTTCAACGATATGACGATGCTTACGCTCTACCGAGCCATTTTGTTGATGGGAATTTGGCAGGATACATGATGTGAGATGTACACTTTTTGAAAGAAAGGGTTTGAGTTTTTCATATTCTCCTCTCCAATCAGTTTGCATTGCAATGATTTTTCTATTGAATTTACGTTCAACAAGGTTTTGAAAATTTTGGAAGACTTGGAACACTTCAGATTTCTTTTTAATACGATAGATCCATACAAATTTGCTATAGTCATCAATGAAGCTTACATAGTATGATAAACGACCAACATAGGTAGGTGCCTTTCCCCATACATCGGAGAAGACAAGTTCTAGGGGTGCTGTTGACACACTAGTGGATCTATTGTAAGGGAGTTGATGACTTTTTGCTCTTTGGCATGAATCACACACAGACTCAATTCTAGACTTACTGGAGTAAGGAAGCTCAAACTTGCTAACAACTTGTTGAACGATTTTAAAGGAAGGATAAATTACCGATAAGCGATATCCTTAATATTGCCCGTGAGATGGTTGGTGGCACCGGTGTCGCCATACCAGTTGGTGTCGACACCGTAGGAGGCAACGTTGGCCCCCTTATCTTCTTCCTCCTCATCATCGGATTAGCGGTGCCAGCACATCCAGGCGCCATATCCCGCCTTCTTGTATATTTGGCAGACGATGTGGCCGTGGTCATTGCCTCCCTTGTTGCCACCGCTGTTGTGACGTCCATTACAACCACATTGTTGGGGTCGTACTTGACCACAGCCGTAGTCGCGGCCTCCACCACGTCCATGGTGTGCTCCTCGTCCGCCACCATCGCCTCGCCCGCCACGTTCACCATGCATGCGGGTAGCAGCGTTGGCAGAGGCCGCGCCGTTGATGTTGATGTCGATCATCTGCATGTGGTTATCATATGCGGTTACCTGGGCATAGAGATCCCCCACGGTGAGATTGTTGGTGGGGTTGGCCCCGATCGCGCCGAAGAGGGGGTTGTAGGTGTCGTCGAGCCCGGCGAGGAGGTACTCCACTAGTTCTTCCTCCTCAATTTTCCGGCCCGCGGCTACGAGATCGTCTATCGTAGCCTTCACCACGGCGAAGTCCTATGGCGTGGTATTCCCCTCCTTCTTGGTGTTGGCGAGCTTGATGTGGAGGGTGGCGATGCGTGTGCGGGATTGGGCGGCAAACATCGAAGAGATGGCCAGCCAGACGGCGGCCGCCGTCCGCATCCCAACACAGGATACCAAGATCTCCTTTGACAACGAATTTAGTAGGTAAGAGAGGACCTGCTAATCCGTTTCTACCCACGCTGCATAAGCGGGGTTACTTTCCTCGTGGCTTCCCTTGTCGTCGCCGTTCTCGACGATGATCTTCTCGGGCGGCGCCTTGTTGGTCCCGTCAAGGAACCCCATCAGGCTGCGGCTGCGGCTACGGATTGCGGGGAGCACTTGCATCTCCCATAGAAGGAAGTTCTCCCTGTTGAGCTTTTCCATCGTTCCTTGGCTCGGGAGGTGATTTGCCATGATGGCTGGGGATGAGGATGGGTTCAGGTAGATATGTTTAGGAAGAGTGGCTCTGATACCATATGATACTTTGTAGAACAATACCCTTTGTCTCGGGCTCGTATGTGTGTTGATATAGGCCGAACCTCGGCAGGGGATCGATACAGGGAAATTTACAACGCACGCCTTAAGTCATGGACGCATGCCTCAAGTCACGAAAGGGATCGATCTTATCATGAGCGATCATTTAGAACAACCTCTATATCTATATCTATCTAGAGTTTGAATCCCTTCTTGTATATTTGGCAGACGATGTGGCCGTGGTCATTGCCTCCCTTGTTGCCGCCGCTGCTGTGACGTCCATTACAACCACATTGTTGGGGTCGTACTTGACCACGGCCGTAGTCGCGAACTCCACCACGTCCACGGTGTGCTCCTCGTCCGCGACCATCGCCTCACCCGCCACGTCCACCATGCATGCGGGTAGCATGGCAGAGGCCGCGCCGTTGATGTTGATGCCGATCATCTGCATGTGGTTATCTTATGCGGTTACCTAGGCATAGAGATCCCCCACAGTGAGATTGTTGGTGGGGTTGTACCCGATCGCGACGAAGAGGGGGTTGTAGGTGTCGTCGAGCCCAGCGAGGAGGTACTCCAGTAGTTCTTCCTCCTCAATTTTCCGGCCCGCGGCTACGAGCTCGTCCATCGTAGCCTTCACCATGGCGAAGTACTATGGCGTGGTCTTCCCCTCCTTCTTGGTGTTGGCGAGCTTGACGCGGAGGGTGGCGATGCAGGTGCGGGATTGGGCGGCAAACATCAAAGAGATGGCCAGCCAGACGGCAGCCGCCGTCCGCATCCCAACGCAGGATACCAAGATCTCCTTTGACAACGAATTTAGTAGGTAAGAGAGGACTTGCTAATCCGTTTCTACCCACGCTGCAGAAGCGGGGTTACTTTCCTCGTGGCTTCCCTTGTCGTTGCTGTTCTTGACGATGATTTTCTCGGGAGGTGCCTTGTTGGTCCCGTCAAGGAACCCCATCAGGCTGCGGCCACGGATTGCGGGGAGAACTTGCATCTCCCATAGAAGGAAGTTCTCCCTGTTGAGCTTTTCCGTCGTTCCTTGGCTCGGGAGGTGATTTGCCATGGTGGCTGGGGATGAGGATGGGTTCATGTAGATGTGTTTAGGAAGAGTGGCTCTGATACCATATGATATTTTGTAGAACGATACCCTTTGTCTCGGGCTCGTATGTGTGTTGATATAGGCCGAACCTTGGCAGGGGATCGATACAGGGAAAGTTACAATGCACGCCTCAAGTCACGGAAGGGATCGATCTTATCATGATCGATCATTTAGAACAACCTCTATATCTATCTCTATCTAGAGTTTGAATCCCTTCTTGTATATTTGGCAGACGATGTGGCCGTGGTCATTGCCTCCCTTATTGGCGCCGCTGCTATGACGTCCATTACAACCACATTGTTGGGGTCGTACTTGACCACAGACGTAGTCGCGGCCTCCACCACGACCACGGTGTGCTCCTCGTCCGCCACCATCGCCTCACCCGCCATGTCCACCATGCATGCGGGTAGCAGCGTTGGCAGAGGCCGCACCGTTGATGTTGATGCCGATCATCTGCATGTGGTTATCATAGGCGGTTACCTGGGCATAGAGATCCCCCATGGTGAGATTGTTGGTGGGGTTGGCCCCGATCGCGGCGAAGTGGGGGTTGTAGGTGTCGTCGAGCCCGGCGAGGAGGTACTCCACTAGTTCTTCCTCCTCAATTTTCCGGCCCGTGGCTACGAGCTCGTCCATCGTAGCCTTCACCGCGGCGAAGTACTATGGCGTGGTCTTCCCCTCCTTCTTGGTGTTGGCGAGCTTGACACGGAGGGTGGCAATGCGGGTGCGGGATTAGGCGGCAAACATCGAAGATATGGCCAGCCAGATGGCGGCCGCCGTCCGCATCCCAACGCAGGATACCAAGATCTCCTTTGACAACAAATTTAGTAGGTAAGAGAGGACCTGCTAATCTGTTTCTACCCATGCTGCATAAGCGGGGTTACTTTCCTCGTGGATTCCCTTGTCGTCGCTGTTCTCGATGATGATCTTCTCGGGCAGCGCCTTGTTGGTCCCGTCAAGGAACCCCATCAGGTTGCGGCCACGGATTGCGGGGAGCACTTGCATCTCCCATAGAAGGAAGTTCTCCTTGTTGAGCTTTTCTGTCGTTCCTTGGCTCGGGAGGTGATTTGCCATGGTGGCTGGGGATGAGGATGGGTTCATGTAGATGTGTTTAGGAAGAGTGGCTCTGATACCATATGATATTTTGTAGAACGATACCCTTTGTCTCGGGCTCGTATGCGTGTTGATATAGGCCGAACCTCGACAGGGGATCGATACAGGGAAAGTTATAACGCACGCCTTAAGTCACGGACGCACGCCTCAAGTCACGGAAGGGATCGATCTTATCATGATCGATCATTTACAACAACCTCTATATCTATCTCTATCTAGAGTTTGAATCCTATACGTTATAGAGGCATATGCGACAACAACACTTTACATATGTATCGCTAACAGTAGAAACATGAAGAACACGAACTTCGCCAAGAGACACCTTCTCACAAACAAAGTGTGTGTAAATCTCAATATGCCTTGTGCGAAGATGCTGAACTGGATTGGAGGCCATGTAGACTGCAGAAATATTATCACAATAAACAATTGTAGCATGCTCAAGCGATCAATGAGGCTCAATGAGAAGCTGACGCACCCACACTTCCTCGGCCACGACATGAGCAACCGACCTGTACTCAGCCTTAGCAGAAGACCTAGAAACTGTTACCTAACTTTTAGAACACCAAGAAACAAGATTATCTTCCAAATAAACACAAAATCTAGATGTGGGCCTTCGAGTGTCTGGACAACCTGCCTAGTCTGTATCGGAATAAACTGTCAAGCTTGTTGGAATTGAAGAATTAAGAAGAATACCATGATCAAGAGTGCCTTTTAAATAGCGAAGAATGCGTTTGACATGATCAATATAAGGAGCGCGAGGATCATGCATAAAAATACAGGCTTGCTGAATCGAGTAAGAGATGTCAGGGCGAGTAAGGGTGGCATTTTGAAGAGCACAAGTGATGCTGCGATAGAAAGTGGGGTTAGAAACATGATCACCATCATCCGACAATTTAGCACCAATGTCAGTCAGAGTATGAGAGGGTTGACAATCAGACATTCTATAACAAGAAAACAAATCTAAAAGATATTGACGTTGAGAAATAAAGAGTATAGACTTAGTCTGAGAAACATTAATTCCAAGAAAATGATGAAGAGGATCAAGATCAATCATGGAAAATTCACGATTAAGGGAAGAAATTATATGGTTGAGAAAAGAATCAGAACTGGCAATCAGAACAATATCATCAACATAAACCAAAAAAATAGGCAGTGTGTTCAGAAGATCGAAAAATAAATAGAGAGGAATCAGATTTGGAGGAAATAAAACCAATGGTTTAAATGTAGGTGGAAAAACGTTGAAACCAGGCACGAGGAGCCAGTTTGAGATCATAAAGAGATTTTTTGAGTAAACAAACGAGATTGGGAGAAGACATGGTGAGCTTGTACCAACAGGTGGGAAGGTGGTGAGGCATGGTTGCAAGTCAATGGTGAAGAAGGTGAGAGGAATGGGGATAAGAAACATGCCATTGAAAAAGGACAACAGAAAATGCATGAGCAACATAACAACATCGTAAGCATAAACAACCTATAGCAATTTGACTTACTCAACTTTAAATGCAATAGGAATTCAAGATCCAGTTCTACACAACCTAAAAGAGACAATACCGATTGTCAAGCCAAAACATCAAAATGACACCGCTGAATTGCTTATTTATTTAGCATAACCAACATAACAAATACAAGGTGCTCAACTTCCAAATGTCATACAAAATAAATGTGGCATCTTAATTTACGAATCTGAGATAAACATCGAGTCAAAAATATTTTACAAACAAGGCAATCTGATAAAGAACTAAAGCAGACATACTAGCCGCAATACATATATCATAAACAATGGTTCATCATGGGCGAAATGCCCACACACTTATTAATGGTTCTTGAATTGGCAGAAAGAAGCAGAAAATTGAGACATCAGCGAACAAAATTAGAGCTCAATATCGATGAAGAATGAAGATATATTAAACGGCAAAACACAACATGAATACCAAGTAGGCACGATGGAGACCATGTCGATGAAACTTGGTAGCTATCTCGTACCACCTGCAACACCATGTGAATTGTGGATGCACATATATTTAGTCAAATGCTACAATGAGAAAACGAAAAGGTTGTCCTAGTAGAAACACGTATTACTTGCTAATCTGAATTACTTTATGCAATAATACTCCTTCTAATGGTACTGCTGGTGGTATTTTAGTTGGTGTTAATCTAGATCTTTTTGATATATTTTCCTAGGATCTTAAATCCTTTTTGGTCAGTGTGGTACTTAGGAACAAAACTACTGAATTTGTTTGTAGGATTACTACTTTATATGGCTCTGCATATGAGGAAGGAAAGCAAAACTTCATTTCTGAATTGCATGAGTTGTTCATTAATTGGGATGGCCTAGCCATGATTGGTCGGGATTTTAATCTGAATAGGTCTCCTGAGGATAAAAATAATAGAAATATAGATTACACGTGGGTGGATAAGTTTAATGCATGGGTTGAACTTTGGGCACTCATGGAGATTGGCCTGTCAGGTAGAGCTTACACTTGGGGTAATAACCAAGTGGATCCTACCATGTGTAAATTAGATAGAATTTTTTGCACTACTGGTTTTGATAGGAATTTTTCCCTGGCTAGTGATAGGGCCCTTCCTAGATTAGGAAGTGATCACACTCCCATCATTTGGGACTCAGGTGAGCACTATATTCCAAAAGCTTCTAGATTTAAATTTAAAAAATGGTGGATAGCTTGAGTAGATTTTAAAGACATTGTTATTAAAGCTTGGTCCTTGGGAATTGATAGTTCTAATCTTCTGAATATTTGGCAAGGTAAAGTTGGATATTTTAGAAAACTAGCTAAAGGCTGGAATATTAATATTGAGGCTGCTATTAGGAAATATAAAAAAGAGCTCATGGAGGAATATGACTCTTTAGACATTAAGGCTAAAACTCATTTACTTTCTGATATTGAAAAAAGTAGATTGGACTCGATCTATAAAGAGCTTCAACAGTTTTGGTTTATGGAAGAAATCAAAGCTAGACAGAGGTCTAGAGATAGGAACATATTAGAAAGAGATAGGAATACTGTCTACTTCCATGCAGTAGATAATCAGAGGAGGAAAAAACTAATTTCTGTCCTTGAAGGTCCATATGGACTAGTAACTGAGATTAGTGGTATGATTAAAATTGCTACTGACTACTACAAAGAGCTTTTTGCTTGGGAACCTAGGCCTGATATCAATTTGAAACAGGAAGTTTTCTCAGAGGAAGAAAAAATTAGTGAGACTGGAAATTTAGAGTTAGGAGCTCCTTTCACTGAAGAGGAGGTTAGAATAGCAGTTTTTGGGTCCTATGCTGAAAGAGCTCCTGGGTCTGATGGTCTTTCCTTTCTATTTTATCAATCTTAATGGGATATAGTTAAGTTTGATCTATTATGTATGTTTAATGCATGGCATGAAAACCATTTAGATATCTTTAGATTGAATTTTGTCATGATTACTTTGATTCCAAAAGAGAATGATGCTAAAACCATGAAGAAATTTAGACCTATTAGTTTGTTAAATTGTTCTTTCAAAATTTTCACTAAAGTCTTGACAAATAGGTTGGATAAAGTGATAGGTAGGATCATTTCTCCCAATCATTATGCTTTTATAAGAGGTAGATTTATTCTTGAGAGTGTTGTTACTACTCATGAATCATTCATGAGGTGCATAGCAGTAAAAGTGAAGGCCTTGTCCTTAAGATAGACTATGAAAAAGCTTATGATAGAGTTAACCTTGATTTTATTTTTTAGGTTTTAGAGCTTAGAAGTTTTTTCCCTACTTTTATTAGATTCATTAGGCAAATTTCCCTAGGATGTTCTACTGGTGTCAAAATAAATGATTTTGAAAGTGATTTCTTCTTAACTGGCAAAGGTATTAGATAAGGTGACCCCATTGCACCCCTATTTTTTAACATCATGATTGATGTTTTCTCTAGAATGTTAATCAAAGGTTCTGTTTGTGGGGCTATTACAGGGATTTGTCCTAATTATGTTTCAGGAGGAGTTATTTGTCTACAGTATGCAGATGATACTTTACTCTTTCTAAAACCTGACAAAGTAGATGCTATTAACCTTAAATGGATTCTCACTTGATTTGAGAAAAACTCTGGAATGAGGATAAACTACCATAAAAGTGATCTTATACCCATAAATTTAGATGATGATGAAATTAAACCTTATCTAGACATTTTTGAGTGTGTGAAGGGTAGTTTCCCTGTTAAATACCTAGGGATCCCTCTGCATTTTGATAAGTTCAGGAGAGAGGATCTTCAGCCATTGATAGAAAATCTTCTGAGGAGGATTACTGGCTGGAGAGGTAAACTCCTCTCTTATGCAGCTAAGAAAGTGCTTATTCAGGCTTGCTTATCAAGCATTCCAATTTATCTTTTATCCTTCTTTAAATTCCCCAAATGGGCTTTAAAGCTTTTGGATTCTTATATGGCTAAATTTTTCTGGAATGATGAGGATGATAGACATAAAATTCATTTAGCTAATTGGACCATTGTTTGTATGAAGAAAGAGTTTGGAGGCTTGGGGATTCCAAACTTACAAGATCTAAACTTATGTTTACTAGGTTCTTGGGTGAAAAGGTACATCCAGGGTGAAGGGACCCTATGGAGAAAAGTAATAGATGCTAAATATAGAACTAAAAACCCCAGCATTTGGTGTTGTCATGATTTGCACCCATCCACTTTCTGGAAAGGTGTCATGTGGGCTTCTAGAGTAGTAGAAGTAGTTTATAAGTGGCATGTAGTCAATGGTAAATCTATTAAATTTTGGGAAGATGTATGGTTTGGAAATTCTACCTTAGCTATCCAGTTTTGAGAGATATACTTAGTTTCCAACCAACAGACCAAAACTATAGCTGATCTTTGGGATGGGAATCAACTTAGATGTGATTTTAGGAGAACTTTTACTGACCAAATGATGATCCAGTGGCAAGAAATACAGGGTATTGCCCAATCTGTTTCTTTGACAGATGAAGAGGATCAACTAATTTGGCAGTATGAGACCAAAGGAGTCTATTCCTCTAGTTCTATGTATACTCTAGTGAATTTTAGAGGTTTAACTCAAATTTACTTGCCTTCTGTTTGGAAACTTAAAATTCCACCTAGAATTCAGGTTTTTCTCTGGCTATTTTCTCAGAATAAAATTCTAACTAGAGACAACCTTAGAGCTAGAGGTATACCTAAACCCCTTGAATGCAATCTTTGTAAGGAAATAAAAACTGGTCATCACCTGTTCTTTGACTGTGTAGTCTCTAGGATGATCTGGGCTGATGCCCAGGACATTTTTGGAATTCTAGTTAATAATTTTGAGTCTATTGCTCTAAGATGGTTAGCTAATAAGAAACATTTACATTTTAATATAGTTTCTGCTGTGGTTCTCTGGAGTATTTGGAATAATAGAAATAACTGATTCTTTAATCATACTCCTTGGATTAACCTGAAACAGGTGTGGCGCCTGGTTCTGTCTTATCTGAGAAATTGGAAGATATCATTCAAAGAGCTAGAAGAAGGGATAGTCATTCTGTTCATGGAAAGGATGTCAAACAGGCTGAAGAACCTGCTGGAGCTCATGACAAGATGATTTGCAATGGGTTCGAGTGGATCTCCAGTTGGAAAACCACGGCGTCGTCGAGCTATGGGGGGCGTGCTTCACTAGCGTTCCTTGAGGCTCACCCTGAGTCTATAGATGAAGTCCATGTGGTGATCTGAGTAGTGTGTAGTATTTTGATAAAAGCATGTCTCCTTCTGCTCTGGTGTAATGTTTAAACTTTCGTTTGGGTAGTCTCTTTTGGTTAGTTCTAGTTTCCTTTGGGTTGCCTGGTAGAACTTTTTAGTTTCCTTGATCTTTCGTTGCCGAGGGCTGATGATCTTAGTTTCTGTAACTGAAACCTGAGACTTGGTTGTGGTTTCATTTCTTGAAATGGAACCGGGGAGCAAATCCCTGTTGATCTAAAAAAAAGAATACTCCTGTTGCATAAATAACAGATAAGGATCCATATGTGTATCATCTTTGCAGCATAGGTCCACTTCACCAGATGAAGGTCTCTATCCAGCCTTCCTCGGCGGATCAGGAGACGGTGGCCACCCTCTCCAAGGTTTGGGTTCGCCTTACTGGGATCCCGCTCAAGGCCCGAAGACCGGAGGTGGTGGCGCTCATGGACCATACGGTGGGCAAGTTGACGGAGGTTGACTTGGACTCCCTGTCGGGACACGGATCGGTCCGGCTGCGTCTGCTCTGCCTGGACACCTCGGTCTTCCCGATCTCTCTGTCGCGCTTCTTCTTCGACCGCGTGGGCCGGGACCTCCTAGTGGAGCTCTACGAGGAGGTGGTCGCGCCGGAGGCCGTCCTTTCCCCTTCTCCCCTCTTGCCGGTTGGCAACAACTCGAGGGCGGGGGGTGGAGGCTCTGGGGAGGAGCACTCGGACATCGACTTGGGGTCGGACCCGGAGTCGCCGCTCGCCACTGACGCTTCGCCTCCCCCGTCGCGTCCGCCTCAGGGGTCCTCTGGGGGCACGGCAGACCCGACTACTGGGCTCTCAGGAGGAAACCCTTCTTCCCTGGGAGGCGCCCCCTATTGCTGAGCGCTCCGGCCAAGCTGGCCCCGGTGGACCTCCCCTGCTGCTACCGTCCCGACCCTACTATCTCCATCGGCTTCGACATTGCGCGGTACGGCTCCTACCTCGACTGGGGCCCGTCGCCTCTCACGGGCCCTCCTCCCATCCAGTCGTCCTCGGAGGAGGAGACCTCGGGGAGTGTGGGACTGGAGGTGTGTGCCCACCAGTCCCCGCGCTCCTCTGGGGTGGTGTGCTATGCCCTCGCCCCGGACACCCCGGACCCACCCGTGCTGGTTGCCACTGCCGGGGACCCTATCACCCCGGTGGCTGTAGCCAAGCTGCGATGGTCCAGGGCCCCTAGGCCGCCTCCCTCGCCACCCTCCAGCCACAGTGTTCGCCTTGCTGACTCTCGGGCAGGCCTTTCTGGGCCCAAGCCGACGGTGGCAGAGAGGGCCTCCCGTCGGGTTGCTGCACATGACGAGTTTTCAGGTACTGCTTCCGCCCCTGTTCCTCCTGACCCTGGCCCTTTTGGTTTTTCTAGCACGCCGTTTTGTGTTCTCTCCGAGGTGTCCTTGGCCCACCTAGGTGAGGTGGCTGATGAATGTGGTTTTGTCTTCCGGGGCGAGAAGGGGTCGAAGCTAGAGCAGATTGTGGCCATTAAGGCGCGGGAGGGTTATGCGGGAGCAATCGCTGCTGCCCGGGCACGGGATGCCCGGGAGCGGGAACGCTTCCGGATCCTTGCAGAGGCAAGGCCCGACGTGCCTGGCTCCAGCAGGGAGACTCAGCCTACGCCTGATGCGCGGGAGATCACCCACAAGTCGACCCCCTCGGGTAGGCCTCGTGGGAGACCTTCCAAGTCAGCTGCGATCCGCTCCTCTTCTCCCTGCGCTCGCTCTGTCCCCGCACAGGGGACCCCCCGGTGTCGTGGTTTTGTCGACACGTACGCCATAGGGGTATCCCAACGACGAGTTTAGAGACGTGGGGGGAAAACGGAGAGCGTCCGGGTAGGCGTGACACAGTTTACCCAGGTTCATATCTCACGACGGTGGCGAGATCCTACTCCTGCTATAAATCACTATAATGGCAATACGCTGAGTTACAGGATTGGGGGTTCGCTGTGTGCGGGTAGTGCTATGCACTTGTTGTAGGCCGGCTTATATGAGAGCCAAGACCTAGGGTTACATGGAGAGTCCTAGCCGGATACGGTTACAGAGTCCTAGACTAACACTAACTAGTCTTCGTGTCCTCCAAGGCTCCGGCTTCCATCTAAGGCGGTGGCACGTCGCCTTCCTTCATCCTGGCTGGACCTCCGTCTTGTCTATCAGCAACTGGGCCGCCCGGTTATGCCATAGGCCTAACCACCAACTGTGGGCCACCCGGTCTTGCCGGTATGAGACTATGCCGTAGGTATACCCATTTGGTATATCCACAACAGTAGCCCCCGAAGTTCTTCAAGATCATCGCGTTCCTCCGTCTAGCTTTGAGCGTAAGTATCACGTAGTCTTCAATTTGTAGGCGTGCTTCGTGAAGAATCTTGGAGAGCTCCCATATCAAATTCTCATCCGACTAAGCCTAGCCAGAGAGTTGCTTGTATGCTTCTGTGAACAAATCCAAGGCGGAGAACTCTTCTAATGAATCGTTAGTGATTCTTGCAAGCTCTAGGAAAGTCTTTAATATCATCATCCATGCAGGATGATAGGTAAGCCGGAAAAAATCATGGCTACCGGGCCACGATCGTGAAGGCTGCCAAACTGCCGACTTAGAGCCAGCAAAGTCACATACATAAGATCTTGCCGAATTAAGGTCTTAGAGCCTCTCATATCACGGATGTTTAGGCCATCAAGCCGTGTAACCCAGTGAAACTTCCGTGAAGGCAAAGTTGATGTCGAGCCCCCGGGTTTCGCTAGCCGGATTTTTCACCGTCTTGAAAGTTTTGTTGATATAACCATATGTAGCCCCCGAGCATTGAGTCGGCTTCGTCGAAGGCGGCTTGATGCTCAAAAGAACATGCATAATTGTACATCAAATGATTGTAGCCCCTGAGCGCCAAGTCGGAGTTTCAAAACAAAATCGTCTTGGTGCTCTTAGAGTAGCTTTAGCAAAAATGTTAATAGTGTAGCCCCCGAGCGTCATGTCGGAATTATTTCGACTTGATGCTCTAGAGAGAACTTCACAAAAATTCAGCATCGGTATAGCCCCCGAGCGTCAAGGTGGAATTCACTTGAAATTTCCGGCTTGATGCTCAAAGAGAACTAAACCATGTCTTGGAGATCATCGTACTGTAGCCTCCGAGGATTGTTCCGACTTGATGCTCAAAGAGGGACAAAGCTCTTAAGTTAGAGATGTCAAGCCTCCAAGCGTCGATCCGACATCCTCAAAGGCGGCTCCAGTCTTGGTCAAAAACTGCGAACGCAGCCCCTGAGGCGTCAAGCCTAGTAAAATCCGGCTTAAAACACCTTAATCCAAGGAACGCGGCAATGTCCAAGCGTTACGTACCTGAAATATAAACATAAAAATACAAATGCATTAAATTGTTCCTTTAATCGTGTCCAACAAACATATGTAAGACAGAACAAACATGGCCTTTAAACAGATGTTTTAAAGCTGAAACTATGCAGCAGATGGACAACATAAAACTGTTTAGGAGGGACAAACTCAACTAATTTGAACAGTTTATGTAAAATTTTGTTTAAGCAAGTGCTGGCTTATCCGTTATTCTGGTTTTTATGCTTGACCTTTCGTGAGACGGAAGACTCGCAGCGCAGAACCCTGTCCTTGAGCGATGATGCCTAATGGCACCGTCCGGAACCCAAGACCAAAACGCCGGCTTTGAGTGCCGAAAAGTCACTACTCCGGAATCCACATAAAAACAACAGAAAATGTGTATCCAAAAAACTTAAGCTAACACCGAAGGCGGGTTTTTTGCATGGTACTGGGGCCTTAAAACGGCAATCCAGTAAAAAGTTTATACTCACGAGTGCAAGGCAAATCGTGGAAAAAGGTATGACCAAAAACGAAAGCGGTAAAAGACTCATAATATGAGTGAACCAATCTTAATCTGATGATCATAAATAATTAAAATAAAATAAAAATAGGGACTTAGCTGTTTGAACGGAGTCGGCGGTTAATCATGGCACAAAAGATGTAGTCTATCACAAAGTCGAAACAGTCCATGGTGACGGCAAAACCAGACGTGGTGGATTCAAACAACTTTGCGTAGGTCTGCGTCATCCCATCCATAACTCATTGTTGCCTTGTCAGCCTTGGTCCGAAATCGATGAAGAATTTGCTGATTACCCCAGCATGTCCGACCCTTGCAACGACTGTGAAAGATCCGTGCAACAAGCGCGGGTCGCCGGAAAAGCATGAAGTTTAGCTCGATCGTTGTCTCCACGTGACTATGCATGTCATTAGCATTGTGGACGTAAACTCCATGCAATGTAATGTATTTTTTCACGTGAGCACTTGATTGATTTTTGTACACGGAAACAACACCTCCGAGGCAACGGATACAGATCAGAACCGGAGTCAACCAGCTAGCCGGCCACGGGATAGCCATGGTTAGCAGTTTTCTCTGATCGATCAACGTCAATTCTGATCCGGGTTGCCATACACGTGAGCGCCAATTGTTGATGTCAATCCGTGAGTGCATAGACGAAATTTCTCTACACTCTAGCGAGATCGAAAAAGATGTTGATGAAGATATCCGTGATGCCGCCGACTTAGCCACATGCACGAGAGGAGAGACAATAAATTGTCCTCATACTCTCAAGAGCGATGACAAAGTCGGCGCGTCGACGGAGATGCGATTTGGCCATCGTCGAAGACGGCGAAGGATCCCGCCCGGATCCATGCTGTAAGCGTCTCTTGCCCCACGGTGGGCGCCAACTGTCGTGGTTTTGTCGACACGTACGCCATAGGGGTATCCCAACGGCGAGTTTAGAGACGTGGGGGGAAGACGGAGAGCGTCCGGGTCGGCGTGACACAGTTTACCCAGGTTCAGATCTCAAGACGGTGGCGAGATCCTACTCCTGCTATAAATCACTATAATGGCAATACGCCGAGTTACAGGATTGGGGGTTCGCTATGTGCGGGTAGTCCTATGCACTTGTTGTTCTAGTTTAGCTTGTGCCCTAAAGGCTCCCGTAGGCCGGCTTATATGAACGCCAGGACCTAGGGTTACATGGAGAGTCCCAGCCGGATACGGTTACAGAGTCCTAGACTAACACTAACTAGTCTTCGTGTCCTCCAAGGCTCCGGCTTCCATCTAAGGCGGTGGCACGTCGCCTTCCTTCATCCCGGCTGGACCTCTGTCTTGTCTATCAGCAACTGGGCCGCCCGGTTATGCCATAGGCCTAACCACCAACTATGGGCCACCCGGGCTTGCCGGTATGAGACTATGCCGTAGGTATACCCATTTGGTATATCCACAACACCCGGCTTGAGGGTCCTACATGGACATCCTCCGGGCCTTCCGGGTGTTCATTTGAAACATCCGGGGGTTCGGCCACGAGGGCCGCTGCCGCCAGATCAATGAGTTTCTTCGCTTGGAAGAGCCGGATATTGTCGTCCTTCAGGAGACTATTCACCAGGACTTCTGCACTCGGGGGGGGGGGGGGGGGGGGGGATCCTCCTGGGTGTGAAGGAGGATACTTTCGATATTGATGATATGGACCGGAGGGAATTCTTTGTGAGCATGGTGCTTACCCATAGACAATCACGCTTCAGGTGGGAGATGATCATTGTCTATGGCCCCGCGGACCATAGGAGGTCCGCTAACTTCTTGCTTGAGCACAAATCGAAAGTGGAACGGACGGTTATCCCAGTGGTGGTCGCCGGGGATTTTAACCTGATCCGATCTGCCGATGATAAGAGCTCGGCAAATGTGGACCTCCCTAGGATGCGTATTTTTAACGACTGCATTGATGAGCTTGCTCTCCGCGAGGTTCGGCGTGTGGGCGCTAGATATACTTGGAAAAATAAGCAGCTGAATCCGATCCGTAGTGTCCTCGATCGCGTCTTTTTCTCTGTTGAGTGGGAGGTGGCCTTCCCTCTTTGCTCGCTGAGGGCGGTCACTAGGATAGGGTCTGACCATACACCTCTCCTCCGCTCCTCGGAAGGGGGCCTCCCCCCTTGGCTGAACCGCCTCCACTTTGAATCATTCTGGCTTCAGAAACAAGGATTCGTGGAGGCGGTTCGGTCAAGGTGGTTGGCAGCGGCCGCGTCTACCCCTCGGGTGTACTGCACGGTGGATATCTGGCACCACTGTGCCAAATTATCTTGTCAGTTCATGAGAGGGTGGGGGCAAATTTGGGGGCTGACCTCAGGATTCAGAAGGAGTCCATTCTGCGGGAGATCCAAGCCTTAGACCGGGAGTCCGACCTTCATGGCCTCTCGGCGGAGGCTTGGTCCCATAGGTACTCCCTTAAGTCCTCCATTATGGAGATCTACAAGGGAGAGGAGGCTTTCTGGCATTAGCGGAGTCGCCAGAACTGGACTGTCCAGGGGGAATCGAACATGGCTTACTTCCATGCCATTGCCAATGGTAGGAGGAGGAAGTGTTCGATTTCTTGCCTCTGGGAGGGAGAGTTGCTGCTGGAGTCCCCACAGGAGCTCTCCACCCATATTTATGCCTTCTACCGAGGTCTCTTCTCCACCTCCCCACAGCCAAGAGTCTTGTTGGCGCCTGACTTCTGGTCTAGTGAGGCGTTAGTCTCTCTAGAGGAGAACGCTAGGCTCACTCTCCCCTTCTTAGAAGGGGAGGTGGAGGCTGCCCTGAAATCCATGAAGTCTAGTTCGGCACCGGGCCCAGGTGGGCTTCCGGTTTGCTTCTTCCAGACTTTTTGGGCCCAGCTATAGCCTTTGATCTTGCAGCTCTTCCAGGAGTTGTACACGGGTACCCTGGTGATGTCTCGACTGAACCTTGACGTTATTACCCTGATCCCCAAGATTGTGGGGGCCACGGATATCCGTCAGTTCCGTCCGATCACGGTGATTAATGTCATACAATGTCTGTTCGCCAAGGTCTGTGCCCTTCGTCTTGCTCCGGTGATGGAGCGACTCACTCATCCTCTCCAGTTCGCCTTCCTCAAAGGACGCCTCATTCATGACGATGTCCTGGCACTTCATGAAATTATCCATGAAGTCAAGGTTCGACGTCACAAAGGGGTGTTCCTTAAGCTGGACTTTTAGAAGTCCTATGATCGCTTATACTGGGCCTTCCCGAGGCACGTTCTGGAAAGGAGAGGGTTTGACGATCGCATGATCTGCTGGATTATGCAGTTCGTGAGGAGTGGCAGGACGGCGATCAACATCAATGGGGAGATCGGCCCCTACTTTAGTCCGTCCTGCGGGGTTAGACAAGGGGACACGACCTCCCCTATAGTGTTTAACTCCGTGGTGGATGCCCTGGCTGAGATTCTAGATAGATCCCAATGCTCTGGACACATCTCGGGGGTGGTGGGGCATTTGATCGTCGGGGGGGGGGGATCTCGCATCTCCAGTATGCGGATGACACCATGATCATGGTGCAGGGTTCAGACCTTGACATCATTAACCTGAAGTTCCTGCTTCTCTGCTTTGAGTCCATGTCAGGCCTGACAATCAATTTGACAATAGCGAGGTTATGGTTCTAGGCTACCCCGAGGCGGAGCGTTAGCGGATTGCGGATGGGATGAATTGTAAGCTTGCGGACTTCCATATTACGTATCTTGGGCTGCCCATCCGGGAGACGCGAGTGCTGATCAGAGACTTGGCCCCTTTGGTTACGAGGGTGCGCTCGAGGGCGCAACCCTGGCGAGCGCGCCTTACGTCTAAGGGGCACTACTAGGAAAACAGCTATAGGTAATCCACACTTCTGTGGCGCACTTGCTAGTGGTTCCCCACGGGTAAAATAGGCATGGCACACTGCCCAGAGGTGCCCTACGGCTAACTGTCATAAGCGTGGCGCACATGGGGGTGGTGCGCCACGGCTATGTGTGGGCCAGGACACATGTGGCCACATCACACATACCCGTAGCGCACTAGGTCAAGGTGCGCTACGGATGTGTCACTTATCCGTAGGGCACCTTGACCTAGTGCACTACGGGCATGTTTGCTGCTGCAGCTGGGTCAACTTAGCCGTAGGTCACTCTGCACTAGCGCCCTACGGTTAAGTGGCATGCACCAACTCCCCCCTCCCCCCGTGGATCGCCTTTTTAGGTTTTGCAAAAAATAAAATAAAATAATAAACACTTCAAAAAATAAAATCTTTTCATCTTTAAGTAGGTAATGTGGTATAGTTTCTAGGAAAATTAACAAACACGAGTTTCCACTTTTTCTGTAAAAAAAGTTATGCTACGGTAAAAAGGCCGTAACTTTTGCATACGATATCGAAACAAATCGTATAATATACCAAAATGACGAGAACGAGATTTCGCATCTGCTCGCAACGACCCTAGTGATTTTTTAGATTTTCAAAATTCGAAAAGAGTAAAAAGTTACGGTCAAAAGACCGTTTTTTGCTGCAGAAAAAAATAGAGGGCAACTTACCCGTAGCGCACCACCATCTAGTGCGCCACGGATAAGCTTGGGCGGGATTCAAATTTGAATCACCACCCCGCCCACCTACCCCTCAACTTTCCCTCCCCCTTTTCCTTCTCCTTCTTCCTTCTCCTTCTCCTTCTCCTCCTTCCCATTTTTCCCCTACACCTATCTCTGGCCACCTTGCTCCGGCGTCCTTGCTTCGGCCTCTTCCTCTCCTTCAAGTGACGGTGGCACGCCGACGGCCTTCTCCTCCTCCTCGCAGCGATGACGGGCGACGGCGGCCTCCTCCTCCTCCTCGCAGCGACGACTGGCGACGGCGGCCTCCTCCTCCTCCTCGCAGCGACGACTGGCGACGGCGGCCTCCTCCTCCTCGCAACGACGACAGGCGATGGCGGCCTCCTTCTCCTCACCTACCTCCCTTCCTCCCTCTCTTCTTCTCTTCCTCCCTCTTGTCGTACCTCCCCTTCTCCAACCATCTACTACCTCGATGCCGGCAAGGAATACCACGGGCACGGCCTCCCGCACCTCCCTGTGGTGGTAGGTCGTGGCCACGACCATGCTCCGGCGAGGTGCCACGACGGCGGCGCACGGACCCGATTGATTTTGCAATTCAAAACGAGGGTGTTTTTTGCAAAAAAAAATTGTTTTTTGAAAAACACATCCGTGGCAGACTAACTCGTGTCTCTCGAGTCTCCCCATGTACCAGATGGGGCTATACCTTCTGCCCGAAGGGACTCATGCCGACTTCGCTAAGGAGTTGTCTAGGTTCTTTTGGGTGGCGAGGGATGGCCATTAGAAATACTTAAATGGGCAGACGTTTGCGCCCCAAGAGCTTTGGGGGCATAGTTATCCTTGACTCTTGCCGTTTTAATGTGGCGTTGATGCTGAAATGGGTCTGGCACATTCTTAGGGACGACGGAGGGCTCTGGCTTCAGCTTATCAAAGCCAAATATCTCCAGGGCCGCCCCCTTGTGGCTTGCGAGCGGAGGGAGGGCTCTCAGTTCTAGAGAGACCTCCAGGAGATCAAGCATTTCATTGGGTTGGGCATCTCCTTTGCGGTTGGCTGCGGACAGGGGATTCGGTTTTGGCTTGATCCCTGGCTGCTCCTGGTCCCGCTGGGGGTCCAATACCCCAGCCTATTTTCTATCTCCGCCTCCCCCGAGGTTCTGGTGCAGGAGGCCTTCCACGAGGGTTAGTGGAACGTCGTGTTCCGTCGACACCCTAGCGCAGCGGAAGCCGCGGACCTCCAGCAGCTGCTTGGCTCCCTCCATGTGGCCTTATCCGAGGCCCCAGACTCGGGAGCGTGGAAGCTGCATCCGCCTGGCGAGTTCACGGTGCTTATCGCGCCCTATTTCAGGGACCGGAGCTGAGTTGGACGTCACCGTTGTGGAAGGCCCCCCTGCCGCTTAGTATTCGCATCTCCGTGTGGCAGCTTCTACGTGACCGGTTACCCTCGGGGGTGGAAGTGGCCAAGCGTAATGGCCTGGGCAATGGCATGTGTCCCCTATGTGGGACTCTAGAGACTTGTGCCCATATTATGTTCTCTTGCTTGGCGGCTCGGGCTCTTTAGAGCTTTGTCAGAGAGGCGCTGGGGCCTGTCTGGGACGCGTAGGAGCTTGGGGAGTTCCTGCAGTCCCAGGCTAACAGGGCCAGAGGAGGACGCCGTCTCTTGTGGCTTGTGTTTGCGGCCATCTCGTGGTCTCTATGGAACATGCGGAATAAGATGGTGATAGAGAAGGTTTATCCTTCCCGTGTGTCTGACTCTATTTTTTCTTTTTTTGCCTTTCTCCAGTAGTGGTCCCTCCTGGTGCGGCAGCGTGATAGGGCAGCTTTCGACGGCTCTATGCGGGCCTTGAGGACGGCGGCGCTCCCCTTCTTAGCTCCGACCTCACCTTCCCTGGCGGCCTGAGTGTCTTCCCCGCCCTCTCGCTGCGGTTTTAGTTTCTTTTTGGGCGTGCTTGTGTTGTGGTCCCAGCGGTTATGTGAACCCTTTTTATTTTTCCGTTTGGCCTAGACCGTGGTGGATGCTTTCTGAACATTGTATCTGGATATTGCTTTATTTATAAGCGGACGAAAGCCTGATTAGAGAGCATAGGTAGCCAAGCGTACCGGCTGAATAAATTCATACAGCTATAATCATGGCACTTCAGGCTTTAGTGTGGGCTAATCGATCGAGCTAGCTAGCTAAGGAAAATGCAGAAAAAATCGTTGTGTGGTACCAATGATTGGAGTAAGTGTATTGCTACCTGATAACAAATTTGACGAATCACCCTAATAACTCTCCGGCAGCCTGAAACTGAAAAAACAGAAGAGGGGAGAATATAAGTTGGGAGAGGAAACAAGGGACCACGACCATGAGTACAACAGATCGAGGTAGCGCGTGCACACTTGGGACTACGTACCTTTTGCTCTCATTAATAAAGCTCATCGCATCACCGTCACAGCTCCTCCCACAGTAGAAACGCTCGGATATCTCAACGGTGGGATGGTTAGGATGGTCGTTCGCTGTCGCCCATTAGATAAATTTTTAAATTCTTTTGGTCCACTTGTATATGACATCATATGGATGTACTAGTGATGCTAAAGTTTAGTCTCACATTGCTAGTTGAAGGGGAGTTGGACCACCTTAGATAATAGAGTGTTGCACCACTCACTAAGGTGTGACAAGAAGAATAGCCCTCGCGCACTTCTTCTCCGACGCCGCCGCATCGCCTCGCCTCGTCACAACACGCGCCGCGGGTTGCGGGAATCTCGTCGAGCCGAGCTTTATTTGCTGTTACCGACTCAGACGTGGGCTGAGCCCACGATCTTCCTAACCTGCAATATATAAGCGTCTCCGCTAAACCTAATCGGTGAATCAATCCACACACGCGCCTACCTCCAGAACCTTGCGCCGCCGCTTTCTTTTTCCTCATCCCGGCCTGCGGCGTGTACCGCAGATCGGGACAGTAGGCCTCCGGAACCCTGCCTCTCGTGAACATATACGGGTGAGAGGCGATCAGATTTTTGGGGAACGCTCAAGCGCGATTACTAGCAACCACGACGTCGTCCGACGACGAGTTTCCAAATGACGACTTCTCTCAGACGTCAGCGACCTCTTCGACAACCTCAACATGGACGACGCTGCTACGGCTGCTATTCAGCCTACACTGTATGTGATCCTCAATTGTCTTTTTCGAATTCTGCTAGAGTTCTTTGTCTAGCGTTTGGTGTAGATGTGATAGGTTTATCTCTTATAGATATAATCTGTTCATCTACTTTGTTGATCTGCATAATTGGTTTTAGTACCGTTTGTATGATCATGCTTTATCAATTTATTATTCGGATTAAATCATATGGATTATTGCTTATATTTTCACAATATAAATCCAAAAACCTCATTATAGGCAACTAAATTCCACTGGTGTAGCCGCGGCTACTAGGCCGCCTCCTTTCGATGGCATGCACTATAATAGATGGCGCAAGAGAGCAGTTCTCTGGTTTGAAAACCTAAACTGGTATAGCGCCACTCTTGGCAAGCCTGAAGGAGATCTTTCTGCTGAGCAGGAAGCGAACTTTAATAAAGCCGATACCATGTTTATGACGGCTCTGTTCAGTGTTCTTGGGGACAACATTATTGACCCGTATATGTTATTTGATAATGGCAAGGACGCGTGGGAAGCGCTCGAGGCCAAGTTTGGAGTCTCGGACGCTGACACTGAGTTGTATGTCATGGAGCAATTCTATGACTACAAGATGGTTGATGAGCGCTCCGTCATTGAGCAAGCTCATGAGATACAATCACTTGCGAAACAACTTGAGTAGTTCAAGTGTTCCTTACCAGACAAATTTGTGGCCGGTGGCATTATTGCCAAGCTTCCTCCCTCGTGGAGGAACTTTGCTACTTCTCTGAAACATAAGAGACAAGAGTTTTCCGTTATGGATCTCATTGGGTCTCTTCATGTGGAAGAGAAGACGAGAGCAAAAGACAAAACTGCTCAAGGATTTGAGGGAGGTTCTACTGCCAATTTGGTGCAGAGGAAAAACTTCCAATCCCACAAGTTTAAGAATAAGAACAAAACTAAAGGAAAGGGGAAGTTTGAAGGCAAGAACAAGGCCACGCACTCAACCAACTTCAAGAAGAAAATGATAAGATGAAAGACTTTTGTCACGTCTGTGGTGATCCTGATCATTGGGCTCCTAGCTGCCCTAATCGCTTTGACAAGCGTCAACATGGAAACAGCGGCAAGACCACTAATGTTGTTATTAGCGATACTGAGATGAAGGATACTGGGTACGATATTTTACCTACTATCCTTTCAGTATGTCATTCTCCTGATTGGTGGATAGACACGAGTGCTAATACACATGTATGTTCTGATATTTCCATGTTTTCCTCTGATTAGGTCTCAAGGACCTCTTCCGTGTTGATGGGAAACAGCTCACGTGCTTCTGTTCATGGTGTTGGTACGGTAAATCTGAAGTTTACTTCGGAGAATACCGTACAGCTGAAGAATGTGCAGCATGTTCCCTCCATCAATAAGAATTTCGTCAGCGGATCGCTTTTATGTCGAGATGGCTTTAAGTTAGTTTTTGAGTCTAATAAAATTGTAATTTCTAAGTATGTACAATTGGTGGATAGACACGAGTGCAGATGTCTGTTCCGCTTGTCTTTGTCAGACTCATGTAATAAAGTTATTAATCATGTTTGCAATGATAATGAGTCAAATGTTTGGCATTCACGACTCTCTCATATTAACTTTGGTTGCATGACGCGGCTAGCCAATATGAGTTTAATTCATAAATTTACCATTGTTAAAGGTTCTGAGTGCCAAGTTTGTGTGCAAGCAAAGCAACCCCGCAAGTCTCATACGGGTGCGAAACCGAGAAACTTAGCACCGCTAGAACTTATACATTCAGATCTTTGTGAGATGAATGGTGTGTTGACAAAAGGTGGAAAAAGATACTTTATTACATTGATTGATGACTCCACTAGATACTACTATGTTTATCTTCTGAAATCTAAAGATGAAGCTTTGAACTACTTCGAAATCTATAAAGCTGAGCCAAAAAACCAACTTGATCTTAAAATCAAGCGGCTAAGGTCGGATCGTGGTGGAGATTACTTTTCAAACGAATTTGATGTATTATGTATGGAACATGGTATTATACATGAGAGGACGCCTCCCTACTCACCTCAGTCAAAAGGGGTGTCCAAAAGGAAGAACTGCACTCTAACTGATTTGGTTAAGGCCATGTTAGATACATCGGATATTTTCAAGGAATGGTAGGGGGAGGCGCTAATGACTGTGTGTCATGTCCTAAACCGTGTTCCTGTAAAGGATAAAATCATGACTCCATTTGAGGAATGGGAAAAGAAAAGGCTTAAACTCTCTTACTTACGAACTTGGGGTTGTTTGGCAAAAGTCAATATTCCAATACCTAAGAAGCGAAAGCTTGGACCAAAAACCATTGATTGTGTTTTTCTGGGATATGCTTTTCATAGCATTGGCTATAGATTTTTGATAGTAAAATATGAGGTATCCGACATGCATGTTGGTACAATTATGGAGTCGAATGATGCGACTTTCTTTGAGGACATCTTTCCTATGAAAGGTATGTCTAGCTCATCAAATCAGGAGATGACTAGTTCATCTAGTCAGGAATTTTCTATAATTCCTAAACCCACTATGCTTATAGAACACTCTGATGATCCTGTGGAGGATGGCAATGAAGCTCCCAAAAGGAGCAAGAGACAAAGGACTGCAAAGTCATTTGGCGATGATTTTATTGTGTACCTTGTGGATGATACTCCCACTTGTATTTCAGAAGCTTATGCATCTCTAGATGCTGACTACTGGAAGGAAGCTGTCCGAAGCGAGATGGACTCCATCTTATCTAATGGTACTTGGGAAGTCACTGGTCGTCCTTACAGGTGCAAACCTGTAGGATGTAAGTGGGTGTTCAAGAAAAAGCTTAGACCTGGTGGTTATATTGAAAAGTACAAAGCACGTCTTGTGGCTAAGGGTTATACCCAAAAGGTGTTGGAATTATGGCCTAGAGGCAATAATAAAGATGTTATTATTATAATTCTTGTTCATGATAATGTTTATATTCCATGCTAGAATTGTATTAAGCGGAAACTTTAATACTTGTGTGGTTTGTGAACAACACCGTGTCCCTAGTATGCCTCTATGGACTAGCTCATTGATTAATGATGGTTAAGGTTTCCTAACCATGGACATGAGTTTTCAATTAATAATGAGATCATATCATTAGGGAATGATATGGTGGACAGACCCAAACTAAGCAAAGCAATTAGATCGTGTCATCGTGTTCGTCTTTGCGAAGCTTTTCTTATGTCAAATATTGTATTCCTTAGACCATGAGATAACACAACTCCCTGGTATCGGAAGAAAGCTTTGAGGTCATCAAACGTCATCCTATGAGAGGGTGATCATAAAGGTGTCTCTCAGGTGATCGGAAAGTATCTGTTGGGTTGTATGTATCGAGATGAGATTTGTCCCTCCCAAGTCGAAGAGATATACTTCGGGCCCACTCGGTAATCGATATCAACACCGCTTGCAAGCATGTGGTTAAGGAGTTAATCACAAAGTGATATCAGATTACGGAACGAGTAAAGTACTTGCTGTGAACGAGATTGAACTAGGTATGACGGTACCGACGATCGAATCTCGGGCAAGTAAAATATCGCGAGACGAAGGGAATATATATATGGGATTGATTGAATCCTAGCATCGTGGTCCATCCGATATGATCATCAATGAATGTGTGGGAGTCAATATGGGTTTCCAGACCCCACTGTTGATTATTGATAGAAGATCATGTCTGCATATTCTCGAACCCGCAGGGTCACACACTTAACGTGTCTCGACGCTAGGATAGATTGGATAATTGGTTTATGAGTTTTTGTTCGGAGTCTCGGATGGGATCCGGGACATCACGATAGGTTCCGGAGTGGTCCGGAGAATAAGATTCATATAAGGCAGTGCAGTTTTTGGAGTTCGGAATTGTTCCGGGTTAATCAGTATTGTACCGGAAGCTTCTAGAACCTTCTGGAAGGTGACCAACGTGGCCCCACCTTCCGGGAGGGGGCATGGGCCTATGAGGGAGTGCCCTGCCTGCATTGGGCCAGGGGCACAAGGCCCCATAGGGCCTAGCCGGCCAAGAGAGGTTTAAACTCGAGATAGACCTTCTAGAAGGGGGGGTTTCCTTGCCCCCACTCCTTATCCTTTAGGGCCGCCGGTTTGGGCTTGGAGGAGGGGCTAGGGCTGCGCCCTCCCCTCTATATAAAGAGTTGTGGGGGCGCACCACCCCCTTACACCTTCCCCTCCAACCCTAGACACCTTGCTGCCCTCCTCTCTCCCTCCCGACTGCTTGTAGGCGAAGCCCTGCTGCAGAAATACTCCACCAATTGCACCGCGCCGTCGCGTTGTAGATCCAACCCATCTCTCCACCATACTTGCTGGTCCAAGGAAGGAGGAGACGTCGAGGTGCCGCACGTGTGCATCTCACGGAGGCATCGCCACTTGTGGTGCTAGATCGGATCAGATCGCGAGGAGGAGAAGCGAGTACGACTACATCACCCACGTTCCGACAAACGTTCCGCTGTGCGAATCTTCAAGGGTATGAAGATCTAATACAATCTCTCTCGTTGTTTGCATCTCCTAGATTAGATCTTGGCTTTCCCTTTGTTCGCATCCGTAGAAAATTTTGATTTACTATGCCGCGAAACCCTTCAAAAGGAAGGTGAAGACTTCTTCGATACCTACTCACCTGTAGCCAGATTGACCACTATTTGAGTACTACTTTCCTTGGCTGCCTCACATGGTCTTCTCGTTCATCAAATGGACGTTAAGACAACTTTTCTAAATGGAGAGCTAGATGAGGAAATTTATATGGAGCAGCCTGACGGATTTGTAGTAGATGGTCAAGAAGGAAAGGTGTGTAAGTTAGTAAAGTCTTTGTATGGTCTTAAGCAAGCTCCTAAACAGTGTCACGAGAAGTTTGAAAGAACTTTAACTGCTGAAGGCTTTGTTGTAAACGAAGCTGACAAATGTGTGTACTATCGCCATGGTGGGGGCGAGGGAGTTATTATGTGTCTCTATGTTGATGACATATTGATATTCGGGACCAACCTCGCTGTTATCGAGGAGGTCAAAGAGTTCCTATCTCGCTGCTTTGAGATGAAGGACTTGGGAGTGGCTGATATAATTTTAAACATCAAGCTACTAAAGGATGACAATGGCGGGATTACACTGCTTCAGTCTCACTATATGGAAAAGATGTTGAGTCTCTTCAGGTATAGCAACTGCAATTCTTCTCCAACGCCTTATGATCCGAGTGTGCTACTTCGAAAGAATAGTCAATTGAGATATTCTCAAATTATTGGCTCGCTCATGTATTTAGCCAGCGCTACTAGACCTGACATCTTCTTTGCTGTAAGCAAACTGAGTTGATTTGTGTCAAATCCTGGAGATGATCATTGGCATGCTCTTGAAAGAGTTTTGCGCTATTTGAAAGGCACTGCGAGTTATGATATTCACTATACTGGGTATCCACTGATACTTGAGGGTTATAGTGATTCAAACTGGATATCTGATGCTGATGAGATTAAGGCCACAAGTGGTTATTTGTTTACACTTGGTGGTGGCGCTGTTTACTGGAAGTCTTGCAAGCAGACCATCTTAACGAGGTCAACAATGGAAGCAGAATTCACAGCATTAGACACAGCCACTGTTGAATCAGAGTGGCTTCGTGAGCTCTTGATGGACTTACCTGTGGTTGAAAAACCAATACCCGTCATCCCGATGAACTGTGATAATCAAACTGTGATCGTTAAAGTAAACAGTTCTAAGGATAATATGAAGTCATCAAGGCATGTGAAGAGGAGATTGAAATCTGTCAGGAAACTGAGAAACTCCGAAATTATTGTGTTCGATTATATCCAAACATCTAAGAACCTGGCAGATCCCTTCACAAAGGGTTTATCACGCAATGTGATAGATAATGCATCGAGGGAGATGGGGTTGAGACCCACACTATGAGTTGATCCCAGTGGCAACCTACTCTATGTGATCGAAGATCCCGTGAATTAGAGCTGGGAGACAAGCTGTTGGTCAGCTAAGAAGAGAGTATTCCCATATTATCTAATAGCTTAACCTTGATCGCATGTAGCCGTGCTGAGGGCACTTGCCGTGCTCCTTGTCGCTGGCTGTGGGCCTTTGATGCTAACCGACGCTGCTCGTGGGCCGGAGGGTGCGTCCTCCTCAACACATCCGCACGCCTCCCCTTCCTCTCTTCCTCCGTCTTTGCCTCCTCCCGATGTACTCGCCGCCACTCGCTGGCCGCGCCCCGTCGCCGTCCTCCGTCTAGCCGCCGCCGTCGGCTCCGAGACCTTCCTGAGCCTTCGACGGCTCCCTCCCCTCCGCGCTCTGTTGAGTGGTGGCCCTCTCGCCCGTGCATGCCCTGTCGCTGTGGCTCGATCCCGCGCGCCTCAACGCCATGCTCCTCTGCCTAGCCGCTGTGACGGAGCAAAGGGGGACGAGCGGGGGTGAGACCCCCCCTGACGATCTGGTTTTCTCTTAGTACCGACGCGGCGGATCGCTAATCTTGCCTCTTTCTCGCTAAGTTCGGCACCCCTCTGTGTATCTGTTAGGCACGTGAAGTCAACTCTCTGACGCCTGTCAAACCAATCTGCTAAGATCCACCTACACGCAGGAACATGCTGATGAGATTAGGGCAATAGCATTACCAGGCCCAAACGCTGGCATCTAAAATTCCATCTGCAGGAATCAGATCTTCTTTTGATGTCTCTGCTTTGTTTGGCACCTACCAGACGGCTCTCGGCGAGAGATCCAATCGAAATCAGCTGAATCAACATGATTACAAACTCACACACGAGAAAGGGTTGCAATCAATAGCCTAGCTGTGTCCGGCATGCGTGGTCGAGCTTGACGGAGGACAGATGAAGGAAGAAAGGTACGTAGTTTAATCATCCCTCTCATTCTGATTGTCTCTTTGTTGGTCCTTTATCTATCTCTCAACATCAAATTGGCGCCTTAAAAATGATTGCAATTTTTTGATTGATTACTCGTGCTTGAGTAAACACAAAGAAGAAAAATACCGAATAAATTTACAAATATATCAAGAAATCTTCGATAAGTGATTAATATATTAGGACCGAGGTCTTTTTCAGTAATTGGGAGATGAGTTATTATTGTAAGATAGTTGGTAGACTAGAAAAGAAATTGACAAGAAGGTCATCTACAACGAGGTTACCAAATCATTTGATAATAATTATAGTAAGAGGGCTAATTTAAAAATTAAGCTTTTATTTTGTATTGCCAAACAATATTGCTATGTTATGATAAACTAGCAAAATGCCCGCACGTTGCGGCGGAAGAATTTAGTCGTTGTTTTGCAATCAGTGGCATGCCACAGTATAAATAGTTTTTTAACTTGCTCGATAACCTCTGCTCCTCGATCAATTGATTGTTGATTGTTTCAATTTACAAACAGAATATTTCCTTTCTTCAACCCCTGTTCCTCTTCCTTGGCATGCTTAACTTTCATCTCCTCGTGAAGTGTGCGCTGCTGCCGGCTCTCGCCGATACCATCCTTTTTAATTAGCTCATGTATTTAGTTTATTATCAGCACACACAATCCCTCACAATCAGTCCCGTTCAATTAGGCAGCCTAAAATTTCCTTTGAATCAGCCCATAATCCCTTCGCTTAGTTGCTGCTTATTTTGATTTTTCCATTTAATCTTGTTAATAATAGGCGGAAGCGATTATAATATAAACTGGTATTGATTCTTATAATGGAGAGGGTAGAACTAAACATGAGGGTACCAAGTTTAATTACGTGGTCAAAGCAAGTTGGGCCGAGCCTTGCAATCACGCTACATATAAAATCAAAAGAAGCGTGATAGTTTTCATAAAAAACAAAGTGAGATAGTGTGAGTGGACGGGCACCCATATCAAATTGCCTTATCCATCCGGTCCATCTAGGCAATAGGGAAAAAATGCGTTCGACAAACACATCGACCGAGACGGTCGCTGCCCAGATCGAAGCCCGGTCGGCCCCACCGCCAAGCCGGTTCGCCTTCACTTTTGCAGGGATTAGGGCCTCCCGACGGAAGCCACGGGGCGGAGCCGTACCATGTGTTGGCCTTTCGTGCGAGACTTGGTGTCGGAGAGAAAGAAGAGGCTGGGAGATATCATCAGGTCGGAATAAGAGAAAGAACAAAATGAACCGATACGGTGACACCATGCATGGATGCATCAAGGGCGCATCGGACGTTCTTACTTACCTGTGGCATTCATGCATTGAACGAAAAAAATTCAAATTTTAAAACATTAGAATAATTTTTTTTCGTCTCGGTTGTCCAATTAATAGTCGTATGGCCGCTCATGATTCTATTTAATTAGGCAACTATCGTGGGCCCCATCGATCACCAATCCCTCACGTTTGATTAAGCAGCTCATGGATTCTTACACGCAGGCCCATCCACAGAACTTTATATCTCTCGATGCCTCAATTAGTTTATAGCTCACAACCACTGATTGCTCCCTCACGTTTGATTAAGCTCGCTCCCTCACGTTTGATTAAAGCTCACAAAGCCTGGCCCATATATGGGGCTCATCCTTGCTCACAAGTCACAACCATATCAACAACGACAAGACCACAATTCCCTCTGATAGGGTTCAGTTTTACCGTGCCCTGTCCGTAGGTGACTTGCTTATCTACGGTGGGATAGAGGTCTATTTAAGCTGATAGATTTCTTTCTGACTTTTTAATGTGGGACTAATTTTTTCAATGGATAAAGGCACCGGTGCCGGCTCGGACGCAACGGCTCGGGTGTGAATTAGCCCGCGTATCAAACTGCCTCTCAAACACGTGCATGATTTGTTTACATCTAAGTACAGGAATAGATGTTAGGCCGGTTCAACTGGTATACGCCGTGCGTGCATGGGAACAAGGATGGGCTGTACAATGCATACCAGCTAAACTACCCGATCAATCTAAAAAAAAGCTAAACTAACTGGTGTCAACAAGGGTAATTCATATGTTTGTGAGAGGGTAAATCTGTCTAAAAAAGAGTTGGACAGGAAAAAACATTTCGCCTTTTATTATTAGGTATATATATATATATGCTATATTAAGACTTCGTATAGTGGGCTGTCTTTATCTCCAAAAAAGGTTTTTCTAATACACAACAACTCGCTTTTTTTCAAAAAAAAACTCATGTGCAAGCATTATCATCTTCGCCCCCGTCATGGTGAAATTCTGCCTCCGTCCCTGTGCCGCGACCTCGACGACCTCCTTGAGGGCCGCCTCCACGACGGGGTCAGGACGGGGCTTGGAGGTGTTGCTCGAGGCGGGGTCCGGGGCATGGAGTGAGCTGGCTATGCGGTAGCGCTGCGAGGCCCTTTTCCCTAGCCCCAGTTCTCCTCTTCCTTCCCCGAGATCACGATGCCACCTCTTTTATGTCTCCTACGCCTCATCTCTGGATGCCCGTGGCCGGTGGCATCGTCTGTACCAACACCGGCACACAATCGTGCTGGACAGCGACATGGACAAACATGATGGTTGATGGCATAGGGTATCGGGCTCGACGGCCATTCTCTTGCGGGCGAAATTCTCTCTTCACTAGTGCAGAACGGCCCATTGGTCCCGGTTGGTAAGGGGCTTTAGTCCCGGTTACCCACCGGGACGGGGCAATCCGGACTAAAGCCCAAACCTTTAGTCCCGGTTGCCCCACCAACAGGGACAAAAGATCATACACGTGGCCGCTGCTCCGTGCGAGGGGGAGGAGCAACCGTCCCGGTTCGTAATACGAACCAGGACAAATAAGCTTCTGCAGTGGCAGAGATTTGACACATTTCTCTGTCGCGGCAGAGAATTTATTTTGGCAACTTTTGTTGCCGCGGCAGCATTTTGGCCACTTTTTGTGCCGCGGCAGAGAATTCATTTATGTTGTTTTATTGTTTATTTAGTGTTTTGCACTCATCAATGAAGGAACCATTATATTACACAAGATCATCATGAAAATATTATATTCGATACACGGATCGAGTTCATGCACTATATACAAAAGTTGCTCTTTGTACAATCCCTATTGTCTATACACAGCCGAATAATATTCCTCTTTTGGGTTTAGGACTTCTTATCCAAGAATCCCGCCAATTCCTCCTGAATTGCTCGTACGCGATCCTTTGGCAGAAGACCATTCTCTTTGTTTGCCGTAGCCACACCGATAAATTTATCCACGCCTGAAATATACCCGGGTACGCGCCGGTCACCGTACATCCATTCCCGACCGTTCATCTGCATCATATAAGTAAGTTTATCAAAAAATAGGATATCATAAATAGTGAATTGACAAATTCACATCGACACATGCATTGTATCAATGACAGCGAAAAGACAAGATTGCTAACCTCGATCGAGAAAAATAAAGACGAGAAAGCTCAAGTACATCTCGGACACCTTCTATATTTTTGTTCTATGAGAAATTGAACGGTATCATTCACTCAAACATTTTATCAAACACCTTGAATGCATGCATAGGGGAAAAAACCTAGCACACCCCTCACACCTTCCACCAAGAAAAAACAGAGTGGAGGTAGAGGGCTAGGGCGTTGCATTTATAGAGGGCGGGAGAATATGTCCCGGTTTGTAAACCGGGACTAAAGGTGTGTGCCAACTGCCACGCCACGTGGCTGACGCCCAACCCTTTATTCCCGGTTTGTGTTACAAACCGGGATATATGACCCCTTACCAACCGGGATGCATGCCTCCAGGCCCCGTGCCCGCTCGAACCGGGACGCGTGTCAGCATTAGTCCCGGTTCGTGACGCAACCGGGACTAATGCTCTTAGGGGGCGCGGACAGATAACCTGTTTTCTACTAGTGCTTGCTCATGTGCGTTTTGGCCGGAGGCTAGAGCAGGACGTGGAAGGTGCTAAGGACGCTGAGTTTTCCCTCTGGCCTCGCCTTGTTCTTTCACGGGGATGATCAGACGTGGAGAACTACATGTGGGATGCTCTTGAAAGATAAAGGATTAGTGCTTCTCGGTATGTATTGTATTCCCCAAACCCATTTTTTCATTTCGGTGACATCCTATTTTGTTGATCTGTGCAATTTATGCTTTTTGTGGCAACTTATGTGTCATGTTGCCATGAATGATTTCTTTAGTCAGGATGTTGGTGATGGATTAATTGGACCCTCCGTTCTTACCATTAGATGGAACATTTTTTTTGCAGATTTTGGCTAGTTCTCATAGCAGTTTGTTTCTTCTTTTTTTGTAGATTTCTTCAAGCACTTTGAAGAACTCATTCCGTTAGCTGTTAGGTTATGAAATGGTTAGTGGAAGTTGTAAAAAAATACATCTACAATATGGTTCAAATTGTTGAGAAATATCTCACCTGTTACTGATTTGTTGCAAACTTGTAGTTCCTTCCATTCTGTAAAATTATGCCATGACAGTATATAGAGATTTGGAGATAAATTATAACATACTTGCAATATTGCTGAAAAAGTTTTTATAGATCGTATGATGAATGAACATAAATTTGGATCTAGAAATCATTGTTTTGTGTGCAGAGTTTGATCAAAAGAATGAGATGAGAAAAAATAGAGAATGAGATAATAAAAAAAAGTTTTAAGCTATCTGATGTAAAGGGTGAAGAACCTCTTATGTGAATCAGCTTTAGTTGAGGGTCTTTGGTGTAAAATAACATCACTGATCTTAAATAATGCAAAAGGTGAAAATGGAAGGCTCTTATAAGCCCTGGTGCCCGAACATATGGGCGGTATTGCTTTTTGCCACAATCTGCAACATTTGATCTAATTAGATGGGTTCTTGAGAAGAACACTAGGATATTTACCGACACGAGTGTCGGATACTAGACTATTTGGTAGCTTATGTAAATCCTGATATGTGAAGATCTAGCACAAACATAATCAGTGATGCTATACTATAGTTCTGAGATCTTTGATGTCTATTGGAGACTTTCAAATGTATGGTTGATTTTTTAGAGACATGTTTTATCTATGGGTGCTACTTATTAATTGTTTGGAAATACGCTGGATAAGGTTTACTGATGTGATGCTAGGGCTATATATATTTTGTTTTCTTGGATTTGATCAGTATGACTCTTTACTATTCTGAAGATTTTTAGTTGTAATCCAATTGTACATTGATTTTGTTCCACTCTGATGTTAAAAGCAATCATATTTTTTCATTTTGTGATGAGCGTAAGCAATCTAGATGTTGTTTCTCTTTCGAACAATTGTTCTAAGTTCTATTATATTGTTGCATTGTGTAGCATCAAGGTTGTTGAAAGCTGTTTTTTATAGGCCTTTGCAGGTTCCTATGTTCATATTTAACAGATTATCAAAGAGCGGGCTGAGGGCCTAGATGTTGTGTATGAGCTTGCTAATTGTTTTAGGTTTGAAAGGAAACACACAAAAGTTAGAAATATTGGTTTACAATGCATGCTTGCAACTTTCTAGAGATTGGTAAATATCATGTTCATCTTTTCGTTGCTCTCGGTTGATGTACCATACAGGTCAAAGCCTCATATGTGGTTTAAATTTATTCCTTGCTACTTTTGTTGCTTTGTTAAAGTACATATCAAGTGCTAAAAAATACTTTCTCAATTGTTACAGTGTGAGTGGAGGCATATTTGTGCTGGACTGTTGGAGATTGCTCCGTGGATTTATTTTGTAAATCTGAATAAAATGTACAGTCATATTCATATCCGCTCTTGCCGGTTTACACCTTTTATTATAACGCATGGTTATTTAATCTCTTTTAGTATTTTCAACAAATGGGGTGCGTGGAGCTTATTATTGGAAATGCCAACCAAGAGAATTGCCAGTTATGTGAACTAATTTGATTGAAATAAATCAACCATGTTGTCTGTTTTATTTGTTATTTATGATCCAAATAAATGCAGGCTGCTGTTATCCAAGATGTGTCTGTGCATATTTTCTCTACAGCTCACCTAAAGCGCTGCTAAGGGTACTACCTATTTCAGTTCATACATTTCGTTTATTCTCGATCTATTATTTTAGCATTTCTCTCCTAATGATAGCAAGTCATGTATGTCGATACAAAGCATGTCTTCTGATATTTTTGATTCTTTTTTAATTTTCTCGCCTTAACACTATACTGTAGGTTTTAACACTCCATCCGAATTTAATGAAATGACATAATATACAAACTACACATGGTTTTTAATTGCAGTGTCCATATCTTGCAAATTTGTTCATTATATTATGATTTTCCATGCTTTTTCATCCGTAATGTTGATTGTTGATGCTCTTGCACCTATGTCATGCTGCCAAGATATTTGGTTTACCTCAGTACTTGCTAAAGGCTAAAGTTTACATGGAAAATATTGACCTTTCTTCATATGGAGATACTATTTTTTTGTGTAATAATATTATTCTCATGTTGTTTTAGTTACACATGTATTGGGTGCAAAACTTAAATCTTGTTTCTACGGATTGTGGTTGTCCTCTGGAGACCATGGGCCGCTAGGTCTAGATGGCATGAGGAGGTGGTGCTGGCGATCTACTGCAACACAACCACACCTGCAGCCAGACCACCCTAATGGACATGTGGCATCGCGGGAATTGCGCGAGTAGATGAATCAAGTGGTAGCTGCAGACTCCAAGCTCAAGGGGAGGCGACGTCAGTGCATCTCGCAAGATCGGTAGGCACTGCGCTATCCTCACCGGCAAGCCAACTAGACTACCCACAATGGAGTGGGTTTCTAGGGTCGCGGAGTCATTGCTCCTGACGGTCTCCAGCGTTCCACTTCTGGTCGGGACAGGGTTATGCCCGCTTGAGGACTCTGGGATCCCTCACTATTTGTCCGCAAGGGTTCTCTAATTTTGAGGCTGCAGCTGGTATGTTTGCTTCTACATTTCTCCTTCTGGTATTCGTTCTCTAATTCTTTAGTTGTTGTAGTGGATTGTTTCTGGCTTATTAACTGGTCTTGCCCAATGGTGTTACCGTGTGTTCGGTCAGGGTGTGTAGATATTGTTCTTTCTTTTCTGTAGATATGTTGTCTGCGCGTTGGTGTTCGCTCTTGAGCGCCTATGATCGCTCTGTTGCAACATCTTGCATGTTTTGTTGTTCAACTAGTGGGTGTTTTGCAGGCTCCTCTATATATGAGCTCTAACTTGAGAAACTACATTTGAGTTTAGCTACTTAGTAGGGTTAGAGAGGTTATATGTCTTCTTATCATTAAATCATAAACTCAATATTGTAGCATTCAGGCTTAGAGCTTCAGTTAGGTCGTTGTATAACTTTGTATTTCTTAGTCCAAGATACCATTGTGTTCTATATAGTGAGCTCATTGTTCATACTATCATGGTCTTTGTGTGACAAACAATTTCATGTTATTTCTTTTTTAGGAACAATGCTTGAAACTGGTACCAACTTCTCTATGTTGGTGCCACCACCAACAAACTAGCTGCCCACTCCCCACAATTCTCTAATCATCTAACAACATCGGCAAGAAGCTAAGAGACAAGCAATAGCTAAGTTTCTTGCCTCTTTGTTTCTTCATTGTTATTCATGGATTTTAGCAACTATTATGTAATTTGTTTACAAGAAAATTTCTGTGAGATAGGTTTTGACAAGCAAAAATTGGGCTATATTTGCTTTGCTATTTACCACATGACAAGAAGAATTTGTTTATTTGAGTTTGCTCAACTACTATAATGTAAGTATATACAAAGAGAAGTTGGGAGCTCAGCAAGTTCCTACTACATATTCTCGGATGTGATTTGTTGTTTGTCCAATCAGAGCTGAGTCACCATCATTCATTTCCTCCTTTGTTGCTTGCTAGAATTTCTACCTGTAATGTCTTTGCTGAATTGTGCAAGAAATGTTCATATATGTAGGAACGAGACCTTTAAATTAAACAATAAGTACATTTGACAATGATCTCTTAAGTTCTTTATTTATATTTCATTACATAAATTCTTCTCACATTTAAAAATATTTGTTGGCTTAAGTGAGTTCCATTTTTGTTTGTTGCTTCAGTACTTCTACCAATGTACTTAAAGGCGCATCACAGTACATTAGGATCTTAATCCTACAAGTTGAAGTTTTAGGGAGTATTTTGTTCTTGTTTTTAATTATGGTTGTGTTTATCTGCTGTTTATTTCTACTGTCTTTGTAGAGAAATGGTGATGGTTCTGGCCGTTTGTACCAGTTATGTTAGTTTGTCGGTCTTTGACCATTGTTTTTCCATAATTCTAAGAAGTGTAATCAGTGCTTAGCTATGTACATAGTTTTCTAAGCTTAAGCCATGCACATAATTCTTTTAAGTTGTAACTTAGTGTTTTCCATCCTCTGAGGGAACCATCGGATAGTTGTTTTGGTAGTTGATATGTTAGTTTCTGCCAATGTCGCCTCTGGAATTTTGTATACTTGTGATGATGTCATTATTATTATTTTGTATCTTATATCTGTGAAACCTCATGGCAAAGCGAGCACACGCTAAGTGTTATTCACTATAGTGTAGCAGATTAAAATGTTTGCAATTCTACCACGCTGGCCATGCTCTGTCAAAACGAATTGCAGGTGGCGAGGCGAAGCTCGCATATCCGTCTAGTTATATTTACATATCCATAAAGATGCAATACTCTCTTAATCTGCATGGCATTTTGATATTTATCTTAATGTGTTCCAAGTGGCTTTTATAAGAGGAGATGTTGTCCTGCAGAACATCTCTTGAGGAACACACCTATATGAGTATAACTGTCAAACGTCGCAGTCCGTGAGAGTTGGGTGCTTTTTAATAAACTCATGAAAGGCCCTGGAGTATGACACATAAGCTTCAAACCGCGAGGAAGCCGACGGTAGCCCTGTACCGGTCTAGATTTTGTGTGAAACTAGCGTGCAGAAAACTTGTAGTTCAAGACATAGTCCACTATTCAAGTTGCTAGCTAGTGTAACATGAAGTTTAACGTGGAAGTTCAACTTAACAGTCTCCACTACACACCGGTATATAAAACAATGTTCTGGAAGAAAAATGATGTGATGTGCCAATGAGACTTTGTGGGGGATTGTTGAAATTTGGTGAGTTTTGGGTTGTTGGCCCATTAGAAAAATTCTGAAATTCTCTTTGGCCCACTTGTATATGGCAGCATATGGCTATGCTAGTGGTGCTAAAGTTTAGTCCTACATTGCTAGTTGAAGGGGAGTTAGACCACCTTAGATAGTAGAGTGTTGCACCACTCACTAAGGTGTGACAAGAAGAGTAGCCCTCGCACTCCTCCTCCGACGCCGCTCGCCTCGTCACGACGCGCGCGCGCCGCGGGTTGCGGGAATCTTGCCGAACTGAGCTTTATTTTGCTGGTTAGGAAAACTGATTATGAGTCATTAATGGATGCGTTAATTACAGCCGTTTCCAGTTTTTATGGACGTGGCTGTTACCGACTCGGACGTGGGCTGAGCCCACGATCTTCCCAACCTGCACTATATAAGCGTCTGCACTAAACCTAATCGGTGAATCAATCCACACACGCGCCTACCTCCAGAACCTTGCGCCGCCGCTTTCGTCTTTCCCATCCCGGCCTGCGGCGTGCACCGCATATCGGGACAGTAGGCCTCCGGAACCCTGCCTCTCGTGAACCTGTACAGGTGAGGGGGCGATCAGGTTTTTGGGGAGCGCTCAAGCGCGACTACTGACAACCACGACGAGTTCCCGAACGATGACTTTTTCCCGAACGTCAGCGACCTCTTCGACAACCTCAACATGGGCGACGCTGCTGCGGCTGCTATTCAGCCTACACTGTAAGTGATCCTCAATTGTCTTTTTTGGATTATGTTAGAGTTCTTTGTTCTAGCGTTTAGTGTAAATGTGATAGGTTTATCTTCTATAGATGTAATATGTTCATCTACTTTGTTGATCTGCATAATTGATTTTAGTACCGTTTATATGATCATGCTTTATCAATTTATTATTCAGATTAAATCATAGGAATTATTACTTATATTTCCAACACCCTCGGCGCAGCTCTCGCTTCCCTCACATCTGCATCGGTGGCTCCACGAGGATGAAGATGAACCCAGACAACCTCAAGGGACGGGAGATGTCCCATGCTGAAATCAATGTCCTCACGGGAGACCCACATAGCTGGAAAGCCGAACTGATGGTATTTAAGTCTTGGCGCAGCTCCTCGTGGAAACGTAGATGGCACCCCACTAGGAAAAAGGAAGTGGCACTCTGTCGCGCATGGGAAGGAATCAGAGTTACAACAAGCATTTCCGCCCAATCAAGTTCCAAAACACTGTAATCAACCATTAACTTGAGATAACGAAGAGCATGTAGCATTCCTAGAAGCTGAAAGTCCTCCGATCGCAGTTCATTCACCCGTATGACCAGAGAGGAGAGCAGAGGAAGGCATGAAGCATTAATCCACGTTGAAAGAGCTAGGAATCGGCTTTCGGCCCAGAACCGAATATCCAATCTGCGGAGTTGTAGAGGAGGCACCCAGACTTCTCGGATGAGATCAACGCATCCCATACTTCCTTCAGTATCAAGAATTTCCAATTTGTGCAGATTATTTAGAGATTGCACTAGAGCTTTGGAAAAACTCTCATCCAGGCCTCTTCCCCATATAAATCGAATAACCTTCATCTTGGTCAGGTAACCTAGCTCTTTCACGACATGGAGGTTCAAACAGTCTGAGTCTGAGTCTGAACATAACCAACCCAGTTTTAACCCGTCTAGCACTTCTAGTGAAGTCAGGTTTCCTAACCCAGATGGCAGTTTCATATCATTACCAACATACAAGCACATCATACGTCTTAGCTGAACAATACTCGATGGCAATTCTTTTATCGTGCTGCTTCTTAGGTCTAGAGTTTGCAAAAACTGTAGCTTCCCTATTTCATCGGGACCTCCTCAACGCTGGTAGCTTTTATCCCTAGGTACCTCAAATGCAATAAATTCACCACATACCCAATATCTGAGATATCACAACCTTCTAAATCCAACACACCTAAAACTTGAAAACCCGAAATATTCAGCTCTTGGTCCACATTATCAGATGGGAAAACCGTAAGAGATATCACATGTGCCATCCTACTGGTATCCATGCCTACCTTACTTTTTTTTGCATATATATTCTACGAACTTTGCTCTGTGTCCTAGGAGTTTTTCTGTCGGTGTCATCCAATATGCTGATAAAATTCTCTTCACTCGATATTGAACATATGAGATCAAGAACCAAGTCATGCACACGGCAAGCTTTTATCTTTTCTTCATTATCAATGCATATTGGCATGATGAGGCTTCTATTTACTAACTCATTGAAGTAGCTGTCGCCGATCTCATATAAGCTTGTTCCTTGTTTTGCACTATTAATAAAACCTTCGGAGATCCATTTACAAACCAACTTGCCTCTCCTAATCATGTGATCCGCTGGAAAAAATGCTTAGATATAACAAACAAGGCTTCAAATAAGTAGGTAGATCATAATAGCTGAATATATCCTCTTCATATCCTTCACATTGTGATTTTCTGTAAGTCCACGACCATGGAATTGAGCAAAGCATACCAATTGTCCTTTGTTTTTATCTGACTATGATTACTAGCTAAAAGACTTGCTATAGTAATAGGTAATGGTACCCGGCCACATTTTTGTAAGATCTCATTGGATACATGCACCAATTCGCGAGGACAGATGTCATGGAAAAATACTCTTTTGTTGAATAGTGTTCTTGACACATCCTGAGAAAGAGGTTTTATTCTGTAGATATCATCATAAGAAGAGCAACATGCTTCGGAGATACTAACAACGCGAGTTGTCATGATTAATCGACTGCCAAGGCTCTTTTTGAAGAAAGCGCACTTAATTAGTTGCCATGCCTTTTCATCCCATATGTCATCAATTACGATCAGGTACCTACACGTGTGCTTCCAAGTGTTAGTTTACAAATCAATCAAGATATGTGTAAGATTTTTATAGGAGATCATGGCAGATGACCTCATATTATGTAGGTGGTAACTAATACTACCTCCGTTCCACAATGTAAGCCTTTTTTAGATAGCTAAAACAACTTGCTAAAAAATCTTATATTGTAAAACGGGGGTAGTATTATATAATGACTTATATTGGCAGGGGTGGACTCTAGAAAATTACACAAACAGTATAAATCACTAGTGAATGAACAATCATATAATTCTCAAAAAGGTACCAAGCAACATAATTTCGTGATTTTCAAAAATTCACTTTTGACCCTAGGAGTATATGCTCCATTTACCCAAAAAGTATCAGGTAGTCACAAAAATCAAAACAAAAATTCTGTTTTACATCTCCGCATTCAAAGTATACAATCATGGAAATCGATATTTTGTATACCTTATGTAGAAAAGATACAAAAAATGTATGGAGATCTTTTTTAAGCACAAAAATTTGTATTTTGTACACCAAAAGTCAGGTTTCCATGGGCACGAAAATGCCCCTCTCGATGATTTTTGAAATATAAATCTATAATAATTATAATAGGAAAAATCAAAGGATATGCACCTCTTATTTATAAGGGAATCAATGATTAAGTCGATGAGTTGTCTTTCATCCATTGCTGCATTAGGAATTCTAGCATATTTGTTTATGTCAAGCTCATAGAGAATATCCTTGAAAACTTTCTTCAGGTCAAGATTTCGAGAAATCGAGACAAAAGCAGTACAATCAAATTGCACTTTGATTTTCTCATATGCCGCTTTGGCAAGAGTTGTTTTTCCTAACCCACCAAATCCAACAATAGAGACCATATTCAACTGATGCTTCGACCAATCATCACCTTCAGTCAACCTGTTTGAACAACTCATCTCGCGGTTTTTCAATTCCAACGAGCTCCATCACATCTGTGTACATAGACATCACTCGAGGGTCAACACTAATAGCAGGGTGATGAGTGCTAACACCATCGCTGGTGTAGCGGACATCTTGCTCGTACCTTTGGCGCAGCTCGGCCAATTGTTTAGCCTGGCCAACCGCTGCTTCCATTGCATCGGAGATATCATGAAGATTCGTAACCTTTTTGAATAATATGATAGTATTCTTGACTAACTTCTTGACTCTGCTTTTAGGATTTGCTTGCTCACCGCCATCCTCCACTCGCACCAAGAAGACATCAATGATTTCCTCCATTTGGTAGGAAAGGTCCTTGACATTTCCCGCCCATATCTTGACTCCCTCGTCGATCTGTTCTGATGGTATATTCGCCACCTTGTGAAGAGCGGCGTGAATCAACGTCAACTCTGTCACGAGTGACTCGACACCTTTCCTCACACGCTTCTCCAAGGTGAACTCGCCAACGAGCAGATTACCGAGCTTCGGGAGAAAAGGGCTGATAGCCCCAATGGCGATCTCCATGCGAATTCCAATAGTAGAGGTTTTGGTTGTGTTTTGGGCGAAAGAAAAGCTGGCAACGCACCGTGATTTCGGTGGCCCTGGCAATGTCTTTGTTGTCCTAAAAGCCAGGTAGAAGTAGTACAAGCCAACGTTTGGGCACGTTGCAGAACACAGCTGGAACCGTACATAATGTGCACGGAGTGGCTGCCTCGTGGGCTCTTGTACAGTTGGGTCCCCCTGTGTCAGTTGGTTGGAAGTCCCCGAACTCCAAGAGCTGACTTTGTAGGGGACGGCCAAACAGAAAATATAATGAGAGAGATATTCTTCCTGGTTTGAGAGATCGTGTGTGCAACTCTTACGTCACCAGATACTCTCAAATTCTCTTAAATACCTTTCCTCAAAAATATTCTACCATGACGTAGAGTTTTTAATCTAGCCAAAATACACTATTGTGGAGGGGATTTGTGGGGATATTCCGGAATTATCTCCTCCAAACCCGGACTAGTAAACGACCTATCGGGAAAATTTTAGGATACGAAACAATCCTTTTCCATCCCCTCAAATATCCTAGAAGTAAACAAGGCCTAAAAGAATTTCAGGAACCATGTGGACGCCCATATTTAATCGTGAGGATAACTGTGCCTACACGACGCGGTGTATTTATTAGTCTACTTAACAGCTTAGTTTGCATTGACAGAAAAGGAACGTTATATATTTGGATGGATATTCTTTGGAACTACACACCATTTTGACAATTTTACAGATTTAATTTCATTTCGAGAATGAGTGTGATTTGACCAGCTCAGTTTTTTGTCTCTTTAAGCTACTGCTACTTCTATACCATAAGGACGTTTTGGCAGGCTAAATTAGTCTATCAAAACGTCTTATATTTTGGTACAGATGTAGTATTTGAGAAGCTCAGTTTGCATTGACTCCACACAGACTGCCTTTAAAGCACATTCCAACTTGGTTGTGATTCTGAATTTCCAAGAAGGCAAGACTGCTTGTGGTTCCAAATCAGAGAAGTCTCTTATTGTATCGAATAATTCTTGCCTCTGGAAATAGTTGCATCAGCGGGGAGCTAGGGGGACCAGCAGGGGCCGTACACCCCCCCCCCCCCCCCCCCCTAATGGCGTTGTGCAACATGAAGGAATTTTTTGCTTAAGGTTAGCTTAGAAAGAAATTTTAGAGGAATTATCTTAGTTGGCCTCTCCTAATTGAAAATTATCAGGTTTGGTCCCCTCTAAGATGTAATCCTCCCTCCGTCACTAAGTTCGTAGCCAATGATTCTATAGCGTAAATCACTCTAGTCCACTTACAAGACCCAGTAGTACTCAGATACAAAGATGACAATACAGATTCTGAGCCGGCACATCGAAACACCACCAATGATCTCGCACAATCTCGATCCATGCTCTCATGCCGCCTGCAGTGCCATATGAAAGGGTGAGTACATGTGAATGTGGATCAGTTCACTGTTACAGAAAGAAAACAGAGTTCATCCCGTTGCAGAAAAGGGCACATATACTACTAGCGGATTGCTTCCAAATTTGGAGTACTTCAAAATGTTATCCCGTGGCTATCAGAAGTAACAATTATGACGACTAGCTAAATTCACATTGCAATTTTCATGGCACATTAAATAGACAGCCATATAGGCTCTTAGAAAATCTATTATATACTAAAAGCAATATAAAAGTGTTTTTCGAGGCACCAGGTCGATCCACGTCACCTTTAACCGTTAGATTTATAACGTAAGGCCACGGTTTAGTTAACTAGCGGATTAGTATAACGCAACACATGAAACGGACTTGGCTCCAACACGTCACGGAGATTTAGTCAGTTGGCGGATTAGTATAACGCAACACATTAAACGGAGTTGGCTCCAACATGTCACGAGTCCCTCTCATATACGAATACAATCAGCTGCAGCCTGCAGTCCATCGTCCAAGAAATTATCGTGTGCATAGTGCTTCCGTCAGCGGTATATATCCCAATCGCATCGAGCTGGCCTCAATTTCCTTGGCCGGGGTGCATGCACATCGACAGTATCTCATGTCGCATGGCGTTGGACTCGATTTGCCTGGGCGGGCTATTCAGGTGAATACCCATTATTTTGGGCTGAGAAAAATCACATACTACTCAGTTCATCAAGCCGAGCAAAACTAGCCGCCTTCATGACACACAGCATTTTCACTGAACTTTCTAGATCAAAAAGTAGCAGTAGATTTGCTCCCGTGCTAGTCCCGTGAGATCATCAGCAGACCAGCTTCTGGCTCGGTGAACCGACACAGTTGCAGCCATCGATTTCTTTCATGACTTTGAATACCCATTGTATACATCCTGTGCCCGCCCATGTGGCCGGCTGGCCGTGTTCCTGTGCATGCACGCAAGCAGCGCGGAGATTTCAAAATCTTGCCTCATGCGCTCAGTCTAGCAAGATTGATCTAAGATTTGTGTTCTGCACGCGTCCAAATCAAGCTAGACGAGTGTGATATGCATCTTTCTTTCTTGACTACTGCATCTCTTGATTTTAAACATGGTTGCCAGTATAAGTCAGGAGTCTTTCCACCGGTGATTCGTCAAATATTTATTTATCTATAAAGGTGTATAATCAACAAGTTGAATTCGTTGATTTCCAGCATATATTTGACTACTAACACACACAAACTTTATTTTTGCCTCCGTGGCAGTTCAACATGAATGGTTATTAAGGCCATGGATCTGATTTGTTTGCATCAGAGGCAGGAAGATTATTCATCACGTCATGAATTGCGATCATCCGGCCAGACGGCTCTTCAAATTGGTTATGTGTTTTATCTCCCTGCTTTGCAAAAGAAAAAAGAATTTCATTCTCCTGATTACTTTTTCCAAAAATCTATGGAGTAGAAAGTTTATTGCTGCTTCAATAATTACAATTGAAAATAATAAAGTTGCAGGATCCTAGGCTCGACTCAAGATAAAGAGCAATCCGGGGATCTCTCTTCATTAAATTGGAGGTTTCTCGAATAAATAATGAAGCAGCCCGCAGTGTGTAGTATAAATGCATCTAAATCTATTTGAAATAAGAAAGAGTCTATTATCCATTGGAACCTTAATGTTGCTCAAGGATTCTATAATTCGTTTGGATGTTAAATTTCTTTGCAGGATTGTGTGGATACAAAATGTGAGTCGACATGTACAAAGTCGCGCAACTTTCGGAAAATGATACAACTCAGTGGTGAGTACAACTAAAGAATCTCCTACATAGTTTTTTCTCACGGTGCATTTTTCAGTGTTCTTTGGCAATCAGATTTTGAGAAATATACATTAATACCTTATTTTAGCAATGTGTCTTCCAAATTATTCTAAAATAATTTTGATGGTTGGAATACAATAATGCATTTTATTTGGTATAGGAAAACTAATGCTTTGGTGTATAATATCTTACACATAGTTAGCTTCTTCAAGTAATCTATTATATACTAAAATCAATATATGGGGTTATTTTTGAAGTGTGCGTCGTCAGGATTACTTGGACGGTCAGAGTAGACTTAATTAACATTAGGATCCTAAGGCATATATTTTAATTATGTAGTTTGATTTGTTGTGGACATGTCAAGCTAATTAAGGTAACATGGCAATAAATCCGTATGTCAAAAAATATATTAATTGACAACCATGTCAACGGTATGCGAGTAAAATACATACAATCTATTGGAAATTTTATTTACCAAAACATTCCTCTCATATTTCTATAGATTATTCTCACATGAGAAAAAAAACTTGAAATTTGCACATTAAAACCATAAAATAACCATAATCTCTACAAATCAAAAGTCGTAAGAAAATAATTATAAGCGATTGATTGTTTATTTAGATAGAACCTATGGTCATTTCTAAACAGAGATATATTTTTAAATGTCTCGCAAAAATATAAAACATTGGCGCACACACTGGAGTAATTATATTATCGTAGGGGCATCATTTATTTATCTTTGTTTTATAATGCATCAAGTTGTCGATCGATGTGCTATTGTTAGCCTCACATGTGTGATTAAAAGTAACAATTACTATGTCCTATAGGACAACTAACACTCACGGTGGGTCTGCAAGATAATAGTGAGATGACGCTTATATACGTTAATTTTATAAATCTTCCTTCTATATCAATCTTCTCCTCATGCATGCATGGGACAAAAGAAGATTGATATTTGCGCATTAATTCAATATAACAATCATAATCTCTACAAATCCCAATATTAATATAATATAATTATAAATACTCAATGCTTTGTTTAGATTAAACATGATCCTTATGGAACAGAAATATATTTGTTTTTCCATGAAGCGAAAGAGCTATCTTACTGCACTAATGTGTGAATCTTTTCTCCCATGAAAATAAGAAGAGCATATATCACAGGAAGGCTTTTTATCCATGGAGAAAAAATTCATGGTTATGCCAATATAGTGACGGAGCTGGCCTAATATGCACAACATCGTCTCAACAAGCACAATTCTTTAAATTAGAACATGGTCCGAATAAGAAAGATACATAATCTGCACGGAAGATGTTGATCCATGGTTATCCAAGCAGATGATGAATGTGAAAGGAGATGGGAAGATTGAAACGGTGTACTATTAACACATTGTATGACTTACATTATGAGCTAAAACATTCAAATGATACACAATAAAGTGAGAAAGATATATAGCAACTTTACAATTTCAATCTGCATAAAACAAAACAATGTATTATTAGTATATTCAAGCTAGAGTAAGAGTTTGATCCAAAATGACACATAGTGACTAGTGCAAACAGCTCCATGCATCCCGGTTGGTACGGGGCTTTAGTCCCGGTTGCCCAACCGGGACGGGGCAATCGGGACTAAAGCCCTAACCTTTAGTCTCGGTTGCCCCACCAACCGGGACAAAAGGGTGCACACGTGGCCGCTGCTCCGTGCGAGGGGGGAGGAGCTTTAGTCCCGGTTCGTATTACGAACCGGGACTAATAACCTTCTGCCGCGGCAGAGATTTGGCCCATTTCTCTGCCGTGGCAGAGAATTCATTTTGGCACATTTTGTTGCCGCGGCAGCATTTTCGCCACTTTTTGTGCCGCGGCAGAGAATTCATTTAGGTTGTTTTATTGTTTATTTAGTGTTTTGCACTTATCAATGAAGGAACCTTATATTACACAAGATCATCATGACAATATTACATTCAATACACGGATCGAGTTCATGCACTACATACAAAAGTATTCCCCTTGTCTATACACGGATCGAGTTGCTATTTTTACAATCCCTATTGTCTATACACAGCAGAATAGTATTCCCCTTTCGGGTTTAGGACTTCTGCATCCAAGAATCCCGCCAATTCCTCCTGAATTGCTCGTACGCGATCCTTTGGCAGAAGACCGTCCCGTAGACGTTCGATCTGATTTAAAAAATGAGTCAGTCTATATGAATGAAACTAAACACAATTTGTTTGAAATTAAAAACTATAGAAATTGTTTACGTACGTGGAGTTGCTCTAAATTTCTTCCCTTCTCATCGCACGTCTGCCGGATGAACTCGCAAACATAGTATCCACATAGATTGTTACCTGGTCCCTGCGTCAGGCACTTTACGAGAACAAAGTTCAATCAAAATAATAATCAAGCATGATAATAACTGTATCAAAACTAGAATCAAAGAGATGCGCGGATATAGCTAGTGGTGCTTACATCTAGTGGCTGCCATCTTCACAATTTGGGTACAACAATTTCTTGTGATCTTCTAACATGCCCTCTAACTTCAACTTCTCATTTTCTGTTTCACAGTCTCGCTTTGCATCAGAAATGACCCTACCAAGTTCATCAGCTGGCTCATCTGATGCCCGTTCTTCACCTCTTTCCTCTCCATTGTCTTCCATTGTAGTATCACTGTATTCAGGAAACATATGATGATAGTTGTTATCATCATCTTCTTCTTTACCATCTTCCATCATAACCCTCTTTCCCCGTGCTTGGTCCAGCAATTATAGTTGGGCATGAAACCTTTCATAATCAGGTGGCAGCGAATGATTTTCGAGGAAGAGTACTCTTTGTTGTTCCGACATTGAACACATGGACAACGTATAAAACCATTCTCTTTTTTTGCCGTAGCCATATCGATAAATTTATCCACGCCCTTCATATACCCGGCTACGCGCCGGTCACCGTACATCCATTCCTGACCGTTAATCTGCATCATATAAGTAAGTTTATCAAAAAACAGGACATCATAAATAGTGAAATAACCAATTCACATTGACACATGAATTGTATCAATGACAGAGAAAAGATAAGATTGCTAACCTCGATCGAGGGAAATAAAGAGGAGAAAGCTCAAGTGTGTCTCGGACATCTTGTATATTTTTGTTCTATGAGAAATTCAACGGGATTATTCACTCAAAAATTTCGTCAAACACCTTCAATGCATGTATAGAAGAGAAAAAACTAGCACACCCCTCACACCTTCTACCAAAAGAAAAAACAGAGTGGAGGCAGAGGGAACTGGGGCGGTGCATTTATAGAGGGCGGGAGAATACGTCCCGGTTGGAGCCACCAACCGGGACTAAAGGTGTGTGCCACGCCACGTGGTTGTGGCCGAACCTTTAGTCCCGGTTAATGGCTCCAACCGGGACGTATTCCCCCTTACCAACCGGGACGCATGCCCCCTGGCCCGTGCCCGCTCGAACCGGGACGCGTGCCAGCATTAGTCCCGGTTGGTGGCCCAACCGGGACTAATGCTCTGAGGGGGCGCGAACGGATGGCCCTTTTTCCACTAGTGAGTTTACAATTTGTGAGTTGTTAGACAAAATATCAATAGATTAAAGCACAACTATCAAAATAATGAAGTTCTCACAAGTGGACCATGCAACTATAGTATTTCCTTATATTGGTGCCAGAGTGACTATCGATTTAAAGATGATGCCCTCGCATTTGCGAGGGCCACCTTGCTAGTTCTGAAAGAATAGTACTTGCATGCAGGATTTAGATGATTCGAGCCATCCACCTAAAATATGCACACACACAAAAATGAATGCTAAACCCTTACTGGAAAAAAAAACCGATAGACTCCAGGTGTGAGAATAGAACATGAGAATAGAACAGAAGTAGATGTGGACAAGTTGTAAACCTCATACCATGCATCCTTGGCATCTTCCTTCGTCTGAAACTAAGAAACAAATAGAGAGATACATGAGCAATTGGCACTTGGAGTTGGAGCATAGAGATGGGAATAAGGACATGCCGCGTGGAGTAGTACCTGTACCTTTTCCAGTGTGCAAACATTACGATCTGCTGATACGAAGGGTAGGGCGGTTGGGATGATCTTCCACTACGGCTCTCAACGCAGCCTCTGCTTCCTTGACCTCCAAATTGCTGGATTCCTTGTACCAAAGGTTCACATCGACTTTCTCGAGGGAGGGCAGGTGCCCCATTCCCAAATCAAAGTTTTCACGGGTGATCCACTTCGCTGGTAAGCCGAATCGAATGTGTTTAAGTCTGGGAGCAGCTCCTCTTGGAAATATAGAGGGTACCGCCGCAATGCTCCAGAATTGGCAATCTGTCGCACATGGAAATGCATCAGATGAGACAACAGACATTTCCACAGCAGGCTTTTCTGAGAAATTGGCATGACCCAGTATCTTGAGAAAACGAAGTGCAGGTAGCATTCCCATAAGCTGAACATCCTTTGGTTTCAATTCATTCACCCTGATAGAAAGATAGGAGATGAGAGGAAGTGATGAAGGATTAATCCATGCCGGTAGTGTGCAGAACGAGCTGGTCGCCCTTGATTTCTAATCTACGGAGTTGCAAAGAGGGCACCCAGCCTTCACGCATGAGATCGATACATCCAAAGCGGGCATAAATATCAAGGATTTCCAGTTTGTGCAGATTATTTAGGGATTCCACCAAAGATTCAATCAGGCACTCACCCAAATACCCCCACCACAACCGGACCACCTTCAGACTGATCAGAAAACCAAGTTCTTTCACGACATGGAGGTTTAAGTTGCCTGAAGAAAACCCACCCATCGCTAGTCCTTCTAGAACTTCTAGGGAAGCCATGCTATCTATCCCACACGGCAGCTTCACATGTATATGGATACGAAGGCATGTCAGGCGTCTTAGCCGAGTACTACTCGGCAGTAGTTCACTTATCATAATGTCTTCTAGGTCTAGCGTTTGCAAAAATTGGATCTTCCCAATTTCAGTTGGAAGCTCCTTAACATTTGTATATCTGAGCCGTAGGTACCTCAAATGTAACAAACTCCCGAGATGCCCATTATCCGAAACAGTACAGTCTTCTAAGTCCAACACACGTATAACTTGAAAAGTCGAAATATTCAGTACATGGTCAACATTATCATTTGGGATAACGGTAAGAGATCTGACGTGTGCCATTCTAGTGGTATCCACATGTACCTTGCTATTCTGGATAGATAATCTACGAACCTTGCTTTGCTTGTTACACATTTTTCTCTCGGTGCAATCCAATATAGTGACAAAGTTTTCCTCACCAGACAATGAACATATGAGATCTAGTAACATGTCATGTACACGGCAAGCTTCCACCTTTTCTTCATTATCAATGCCTATTGGCTGGATCAGACTTCTATTTACTAGCTCATTGAAGTAGTTATCCCCGAGCTCATATAAGCTAGATTCTTGCTTTTCACTATAAATAAAACCTTCAGATATCCACCCTCCATATTAGATTGCTTCTGATAATCTTGTGATCTTCAGGGAAGATGCTTAGATATAATAAACAAGGCTTCAAGGTAGATCATAATAGCTGAGCAATAATATCCTCTTCATCTCGTCCACACTGCGATCATTTGTAAGTCCACAACCAATGGAATTGAGAAAATCATACCACTGGTGCTTCACCTTTATCTTACCATTACTAGATAAAAGACTTGCTATAGCAATAATGGCTAATGGTATCCCACCACATTTTTGTAGAATCTCTTCAGATACTTGCACGAATTCAAGTGGACACCCCTTCTCGTGGGAAAATACTCTTTTGTTGAAGAGCTTTCTCGACACATCAAAAGACAGAGGTTTCATTCTGTAGATATCATCACTAGAAGAGCAACATGCTTCAGAGACACTAACAATGCGGGTTGTCGTGATTATTCGACTGCCAGGACTTCTCTTGGAGAAAGCACACATAATCAATTGCCACATGTTTTTATCCCAAATGTCATCAATTACAATTAGGTACCTATGCAGATGTTTTTGAGAGTTTGTCAGTAAATAAATCAAAATGTATGCCATAAGGAGAGAATTATTAAATATTAAATTATATGTTATATGGACATTGTAAATCTAGTGAATAGGCAACACTATAATTCTTAGAAAAAGGACCAAAAATATGTTATTAAAATGTGTATATACGACTACAAGACGATGCCATTATTTTAGAAAAAGAACTACTAACTCTATTCCAATGAATAAGGTATGCATGTATTCCAAAAAGAAATCATTAACCAAGAATTATATCATGTATGTAAAATTATTGGTGCAAAATTAGCATATTTAGAAAGTATTTTTTACTATGACTCTAATGATAATTATGTACTATATAATCAAGATATTTTTGGTCAATTCAAGTTCACCATGGAATGCGTGTGCGTATTATTGATAGGAACGGAGGGAGTACTGATTTGTAAAAGAAAAATAAGCATATATACCTCTTGTTTGTAAGGAATTCAATAATTTCATCAATGAGATGCTTTTCTTCCCTCGTTGCATTATGAATATATGCATACTTGTCCCTGTCAAGTTCATAGAGAATATTCTTCAATACTTTCTTTGTGTCGGGATTTTGAGAAACTGAGACAAAAGCAGCACAATCAAATTGCACTTTGATCTTATCATACGTTGTTTTGGCAAGAGTCGTCTTTCCTAACCCACCAAATCCCACAATGGAGATTGTTTTCAATGAATGCTTTGACAAATCATCACCCCTCGTCAACATTTTGATCAACTCATCTCGTGTTTCCTCAATTCCAACTAGATCCCTCACATCTGTATATAGAGCCATCATGCGAGGGTCGATGCTAGCACTATTGCTGGTGTCACGTATCTCTTGCTCATACCTTTGGCGCTGCTCTGCTAGTTGTTTAGCCTGACCAACCACTTCTTGTAGTGCATCGGATATCTGATGAAGCTCCTTCCCCTTCTTGAATATTTTGATGGTCTTCTTGAGTAACTTGTTGACCTTGTTTTTGGGATTAGTAGGCTCACCTTCACTGTCCACACGCACCATGAAGGCATCAATGATGTCCTCCATATGGTAGGACAATTCCTTGACATTCCCCGCCCAGATCTTCACACCCTCATCGAGCTGCTCATGCGGCACTTTTGCCACCTTCCGAAGAGCGGCATGCATAAACGCCAACTCCGTGAGGAGAGACTCGATGCCCTTCCTCACACGGTCCTCGAGGGTGAACTCACCGATGAGTAGGTAGCTGAGCTTCGTAAGGAAGGGCTTGATAGCTACCATGGCGATCTCCATGACTAGCTTGCTCGACCTCTCAACTTGTGATGTGTTTTTGCTGGAAGGGAGCTGCAAGCGCTACGCAGACACCCTGGTCAATGTTTGCTTGAGAGAAGAGAAGCTCTAGGTAAGAAACCAGCGATGGGGTGTACAAGATGATTATTCTGCACCAATTTAGTAACCGACCGGGATGTGCATATATACACTTACTGTCTTGTGGGCCTCTGCACAGCCTGGTCCCTTGAATAAGGCGGTTCTAGACTTCTAGTGGTAGCCGAAGTATTATGTCTTGCAATGGTGGGATGCGATTTTGATTACCTCCTAATCCTTCTGTTAGGGATTATAAGGACTATGGACCACTTTGATAAGATTAAAAAAATTTATGACTCACCCTCTTATTTATTACATGCACCGATAGTTATACATGCAGAAGAGAAAGAAAAAAAGACCATGCATTAAATGAGAGATGATAATAAATGAGAAAAGACTTATAATTTCTAACATTTTAAAAAAGCTCTTATGCCTTATAATCCCTAACGGAGGGAGTAACACCCATCTGGTTGTCTGCTCCTCGATGATCTTTTTTTGAGGGAATTCAGCTCTTTATTGATCAAAACACATCAATACATAGTTTCTCCCGGATAAACTCTAGGCAGGTTAAAAAAACGAAAAGCTACCAGAAAGTTCCGCTCGACGAGCCAAGATATGAGCTGAATTATTACACAAACGATTAACATGTTGAAACGAGGCCGATATCAAAGGACGGACCAGATTCTTGATATCCTCCACGATGACCCCAACCAAGGAGCGATCTCGAGCAGGGGAGATGATCCTCTCAATGACTGAAAGAAAATCCGACAGTACAATGATCTTGTCCCGGCCTTCATCTCGAGCAAGGGTGACTGCACTCCTGACGGCTAGTGCTTCTGCGATTTCCGGCGAGCAGGGCCGGCTCTATATTTTTTGGGGCCCTTGGGCGAAATCGATAAAAGGGCCCAATGACAATATATATGTACGTATAACTAGATATATAGACGATATATGTATCAATTTCATTTGCAAAATATTTAAAATCATATAACACATAGTTGAGATGTCTATAAATAATTGACAAACACTAAAGCATTGTAATATTTAGATAGAAAAAATAAAATGGTAGAAAAACATAACAAGTATTCCATGCAAGCGAATACCTTAAAAATAACCAGCATCCAATGAGTTCATCGATAATTAAGCTTCAGTGTTTCGAAAAAAGCTTCTTAATGCATTTCTACATGCAAAATCATTGAGGACACTATCAAGATCAATGTTGTCCAATATATCCTTCTCAATACAACATGTACCCAAGCCATTCAATATGTCTTGTAACATAGTTGACCTTAAACGGTTTTTCAAATTGTAATCTTAAAAATTATAACCCTAATCAAGAAATTAATTAGAAGGATTAGACGAGGGATAAGAAGGAATTTAAGGTGTAAACTTACAGAGGGCGGGGCCTATACAAAGTTGTCGATGGAGAGCAGCATAGTAGGGCCTAGAGAGCATCGAGACGGGTGGCATCGCGGCGACCGGCGAGAGAGACCATGACCTGGCTGGGCGTTTGCGTCTTGGACTCTTGGCGAGCGTTGAGGCAGTTTGCAACTCGCGAGACGAGGGCCTGCACAAAACGGACCGCGAGCGACGCCTGGAATTCATGATCGATCGTCGATCGATCTCCTCAGTAGGGTGGCCGCTCAGCGTATTTGCGCATAAAAAATCTTGGGACCCTCCCGAGCTGGGACCTTGGCCATCGCACTATCTTGCCATGTCCTAGAGCTGGGCCTGCCGGCGAGGTAACCTCTTCACGAACTTGACTGTAAGTAGCCAGGAAGACTCCGTTGTGGTTCCTGATTACGACGCCGACCCCCATTCGAGTTGTAGACGAGAATAACGTAGCATCTACATTGATAACAACCACACCATCCTGTTGCGGACTCCATTGCTGGGAAGATGAATATACACGCTCACGGATAGTTGGAGGCAAGAAAAGATGTTGCAAGATCATCGCAATGTACGAATTAATCTATATAACTAAGTTGTGCAGTTGTTTTAGAGGCTCCCCATTGCGAACCTCGTTTCGTGAGTTCCAAATATGCCACACCGTCACAGCCAAAGTGACCACCTCGCGATCATCCGCCCTTGCCAAGAAGTCGAACATACAAACCTTGATATGGGTGAACTCCTTGCGGCTAAGGTGGACAGGGTAGACTAATTTGACTCCTTTCCACACCTGAGATGGGTATGAGCAAAACAGCATTGTATGTTCCACCCGCTCCTCCCTGTGACAGAATACACAGGCGTCAGAGGCAGGTATATGTCACCGGCAGAGCTGGAAACCAGTTAGGAGACAATCATGAGCCAAGCGCCAAAGCGTGATTAGCATTTTCCCTGGTGCTTTGATTTTCCACAGGTTTTTCCAACTCTCCGATTCATCCGCCGAGTTTTCCTGAAGACCTCGACCAGAGGCACTCCGCCGGCAGATGAGCTGCTTCTCCCTTGCCATGTTGTACGCTGAGCGCACAGTATAAGTACCAAAGCGGGCATAGGGCCAGGAAGCAAAATCATCGCCCCCAAACCTGCTCAAGGGAACTTGCAGAATTTGAGAAGCGATACTTTCCGCAAAGAAATGACGAACCAGATCCTCATCCCAGCTCCCAGTCTCATTGTTCAACAGAAAATCCACAGTAGCATTTGGCGGAAGTGGTGCCAAAGTCGAGATATGATCCGGTGGCACAACAGGGATCCAATTATCTGTCAGTATATTGGTGTTACAGCCATCTCCAATACCCCATCTCAGTCCCTGCCGAAGAATATCCCTGCTGACAAGGATGCTGCGCCAGGTGAACGAGGACGAGTGCGGCCTGTGCGCGGTCCAGAAATCACCATCCGGGAAGTATCTCCCTTTCAAAACACGAGCATAAAAAAGCTCGGATCCGTCAACATCTTCCAAGCTTGACGGCACAGCATAGCCTGATTGAATAGCATTAGGTCTCGAAATCCTATCCCCCAGCGATTTTGGGGTAGCCAGACTTTCCCATGCTTTCCAATGCATCTTCTTCTTCCCCTCATCGACACCCCACCAGAAATTTGCAATTGATTTCCGCATATCAGTGCAGGTCGCAATTGGGAGTTGAAAACAGCTCATGATGTATGTGGGTATCGATTGTATGACAGACTTCAGAAAAATTTCCTTGCCCTTATGGGAGAGGGGTCTCCTAGAAACAATTTTCATCCTCTTCCACATCCGATCAAAAGAGAAACTGAAACGTGCCAGTTGGTGAGTTCCCAACGTCAGAAGGAATTCCTAGATAGGTTTCTTGGAGGGCCTCACTTGCCATGCCAATCTGATTTTTCACTGTGTCTTTAATAGCTTGATCACAATGATTCCCGAAGAAAATGGTAGACTTATCATGATTAATCTTCTGCCCTGATCCTTGACAGTACAGCTGCAGAACCGAGTTGAGTGCTGACACACTGCCATGATCACTTTTAGCAAAAAATATACTATCATCTGCAAAGAGTAAATGGGAGACCGATGGCCCATTCCTGCCATTCCGAATCCCTTTCAGTTCCCCAGAAATATCTTTGGTATGAAGAAGGCAGGGGACTCCCTCTGTGCACAACAAAAACAGATAGGGACTTAGAGGATCCCCTTGCCTAATCCCACGAGTAGGAATCACAGGTTCAGTATAATCACCATTTATCTTAACAGCATACCTGACCATGGTGACACACCTCATCACTGAATCGATCCACCTCTGATCAAAACCCAATTTCACATGGCATCCATGCAGATAGCTCCATTCGACCCTATCATATGCCTTCATCATATCTATTTTTAGGGCAAAGTAAGATTTCTTAACATGTTGTCTCTTGATAGAATGGAGACACGCATAAGCAACTAAAGCATTGTCCGTGATAAGCCTGCCGGGCACAAAGGCACTCTGTTGTTCAGAGATTATCGTTCGCAAGATAATTTTTAGCCGGTTAGCAATAACTTTAGATGCAATCTTGTACAGGACATTGCAGAGGCTAATGGGGCGAAAATTCTTAAGGTTGTCAGGATTTGTTACCTTGGGGATCATGACAATAACCGAGTCGCAGAGTCTCTCTGGAATCTCCTCCCCTTGCAGAAAGCCTCTCACTGCCATACAAATAAGTCTGATAAAATAAGGCCGGGAAACCATCTGGTCCTGGTGCTTTAGTAGGACCCATTTGAAACATAGCTGATTTGATCTCATCATTAGTATATGGCTTGCATAAATCCACATTCATCTCCTCGGTTACTTTACCAGGGATAGCCGCAATGACTTCATTCATACGATCACATGGCTCTGAGCTGAACAAAGAAGTGTAGAAAGTACTCACTCTGTTTTTTATCTCAGCCATATCAGTGCACCTAGAACCATCCTCCCTTGCTAAATGTTTCACTGTATTTGTCCATCTTCGGGCAGAGGCACGTGCATGGAAGAAGGATGTGTTACGATCTCCTTCCTTAAGCCATTCAACACGAGATCGTTGGTGCGCCATAATCTCTTCTCTCTCAAACAGTTCACACAACTTACGTTCAATAGCAGTTGCTTCAGACTCCATACTACTCCATGGCTCCAACCGAAGATATTTTAGGTGTCGTTCTAGCTTTCGAATTTTCCTCTGGACCGAACCAAAGGAATCTCTACTCCACTTTCCTAGCGAGGTGGCCACACCATGGAGAGTATCCTAGGTCGTTCGCAACGAGGCAGGACCATCCGAGCATTCAGCCTAGGCCCGTTCCAGCGTGTCCTTGTAGTCAGGTGAGCGCAGCCATGCTGCCTCAAATTTAAATCCCGCTTGGACCTGTCTCTGAAAATTGGCACGTTCAGAGGTTCCCAAGCTAATCACAATCGCATAGTGATTAGATGTTGTGGGATGACATTTTCTACCTGCAGAGCAGAAAACTTTTGAGAGAAGAGATCATTTGTCACCGCCCTATCCAATCTCACACGAACGTTGTAGTCATGTTCTTTTTTATTAGTCCATGTAAATTTGGGACCAGAAGCACCCACATATGATAGTCCACAATCATCAAGGCATTCCTTAAATAAAAGCATCTCTGAATCAGACCGAGTACTAGAGCCAAAATGCTCATGTTGATAGAGAGCTTCATTAAAATCGCCACAACAGATCCACGAGCCAGACCACTACGTCCTCAAGCTACACAACAACGACCGAAACTCATGTCTTCTCTCGCGTCGAGGCTCTCCATAAACGAAAGTCGCACGCCATTGATCTTCTGTCTCCTCCAAGATCAACACATCAATGCAACTAGAGTTGCAGCCTTGAAGAGTAACAGTATATGGATGCTTCTAGAACAGAACAAGGCCACCACTCTGACCTTCACTGAGACACCCAGGCTGTTTGTGAACCCCAGAGTCCACATAAAATTCTGGGCTTTATTGTCCTTCATATTCGTTTGCGACAGAAAAAGGAAATCGGGTCGGAATTTTTTACGAGCCACCGGAGCTCACCTACTGTCGAGTCCGACCCGAGGCCTCGACAGTTCCAACAAATAATACTCATTGCGTTCGGCGGGGCTGATCCATAGCCTCCACCTGATCCGCCGATCGGGAATTAGTCACCCCGGACTCATATTCCTTTGTTTTTTGTTTGAGTCATCATTGTGAGCCTAACCTACAACCTGAAGGGAATATGCCCGAGAGGCAATAATAAAGTGGCTATTATTGTATTCCTTATTTATGATAAATGTTTATTTTGCATGCTATAATTGTATTAATACGGAAACGTTAATACATGTGTGTTTAATAAACAAAAAGGAAGTTCCTAGTTATGCCTTTCTTATAAACTAGCTCGTTGATTAACAAGATGATCAAAGTTTCCTGATCATGGACATTGGATATTGTTAATAACAAGGTCACAACATTAGTGTAATGATGTGATGAACATTCATCCGAAGTATAATATTACGATCAAAGTCATTGAGGTCATGTCAATCCCTAACACCGGAAGAGTTTCATGATGACATCAAACGTCACACCGTAACTGGGTGATTATAAAGATGGCTTCAAAACTACTAAAGTGTTATGTTGAGGCACATGGATCGAGAGTGGAATTTGTTCATCCTGATGACAGATAGATATGCTCTGGGTCCTCTCGGTGATATCACATTGATTAGCTTGCAAGCAAGTGATTTGATCACTAGAATGTTATATCACGGGAACGAGAAAAGAGTGCATGTCGGTAACGAGATAAAACTAGGTATGGAGATACCGATGATCGAATCTCGGACATGTAATATATCATGAAACAAAGGGATTAAGATACTAGCATAAAAGGTTCACACAATCACAGAAGTCATCGTTGAATGTGTGGGAGTTAGTACGGATCTCTAGGTCCCGCTGATGATTATTGATCGGAGAGGGGTATCGGTCATGTCTGCATTATTCGCGAACCGTAGGGTGACACACTTAAGGGATACCGACACCATTCGGAGCAAATGATATGTCAGAAAAAGAAAAGGAAAGCGCATGAATTTATTTCACTAGACACCGGAACTGTTTCGGTTGAAATTGCTGAAACTGATTCTGCATGTGAAATTGAATACTAGCAAGGGGTTTTATGTGAATGTTTGTTAATTAAAGTAATTAAAAAATCTGAATAAATAAATAAAAGAGTTTTATTTAAATGAGAGCTTGCATTAAATTTGGTGGAAATTTAATGCATGTGAGTGGATTTTTGAGTGAAGGCTCTTTTATGGGAGTGGAGGCTTTTCATTTTGAGTGGGAGCTCCACCCACATGAATATGGGAGAGCTGGGGGCAGCCCTCATGGCTGGGTGACATGCCCCTTGGGTGCCCCCCTCTCCTCTATAAAAGGCCCCCCTCTCATCCTCTCAAAGCACACCTCCTCGCGAAGGATCTCTCTCCCCCCTTTAGAATTTCCCCATGGTCTCGGATCAGCGAGATACATGTTTTCGGTGGCTTTTTTTGGAAGGATTTGTTACTTCCGTTGCTTCGCTGGAGTGAGGGCGCGGAGGTTGTCGGGATACCCGTACGTGTATGCGATCACAGATGCACCACTGCTTTGCGGTGCTGGACTTGATGGTGCTGGACCAGATGGACTTCATCACGATCGTGAGATCGCCAAGCGTTTGTCTATATCATCCACGAGTACAACCTCATTAACGTTATTCGGTCTTCGAGTGTATGTATTCTATGGATGTATATCCACCCGTTGCTTGTATCTAATAGATAGATCTTTGTACATAGTTGTTCCCATCGTAGGAAATTTTTTGTTTTCTATGCTGCGAACCCTACACAGCCTACTTAGCTAACTTGCTCGTACCCCCGCCTCCATCATGAGGAACCTCATCAGCATTGTTCGGACAATTTGTAATGGCCAATACCTTCGGAATTTTGCCACATACATCTGCTTTCTTTTCTGACCTGAAGCTGTGCTTGTATTCCCACCCTGGTTTTGCGCCTTTGCTGCCGCTAGATCCTTACGAACTCGTGGCTTGCGGACTTTAACCGGAGATGTGACCTCCGGATTATTCTTCTCCTTCACGGGTTGAGTGCTCGATCCTTGACCTGACTGAGCAGCTTGACCAGATGGGGCTCTCATATCATTCTTCCTCAGCTCCGAAACGCACACCCGCTCGCTGTTCCATGGCAGCTTGCCTTCCTCATCTCTAGTAGCGGGTGCCAGACACACCAGGGAAGAGTGCCCAATTAAGCCACACGAGAAGCAAAACATTGGCATCTTCTCGTATTTAACATCATAATAAATTGTCTTATTCAGTTTGATGGACTCCACTTCCACCCACCTCATAAGAGGTTTAGAAATATCAACATTCACCCGAACACGCAGGTAATCACCCCATGCTCTACCTTTCTCATCAACATCCATCTTCACCATCGTGCCGATCAAACTAGCAAGCAGTGTTCCCCTCTCAGAATTCATCAGGGGAAAGGTCAACTTGTAAATCCTTACCCATAGCAGCAATCTGTCAAAAACCACATCAGTCGGTTGCACCTTTGGATCAAATTCCTTCAACAAAATAGTGTTCTTCCCAAAGACCCAAGGTGATCCGTGCATGACGTGCTGCATATCCACTTTCGTTTCAAATTCTGCTAGAAACATGTTTGGTCCCATCGACCTCACCATCACCCCCCTCGGATTTCCCCATGCCGATCTAACAACCGACTTGATCGTCTCCACATGATGGGTATTGGGGGCTAGGACCTTCCCCACGAGAGCCCACTCTGGGCCACCGAAGATTGACGAATCTGCATCATTAAGGACGAAAGTTTTTGCCTCTTTTGCCGTGAGCTTGAGTCTGCCCATCATCGCCGTAACGCTGTTGCCAGTGATCGGATCCGACGCAGCAGCCCCCTCCAGACCCTTGCCCTTCGATGCATCCCTCACTACCTTTGCGTGCCGGTCCAGATCAGATCCAGAGCCCTCCGAAAGACCATCCTTGACCGGCGCCATCTTCCCATCCGCCATCCTTGTCCACTTCAGCTCAGAGACCTCGCACGTCGTCAAGGGCGGGCAGTAAACTAGGTTTACCCCTTGGTCGCCCCAAACGAGCGTAGGAGAGACCGGGCCAAACCGACGGAGAGGATAGGGACAGTCTAGATGACGAACTTCCGTGAAGGAAAAGAGATAGATGTGCCGGTGGAAGACGCCGTGCATCAGACTTCGCCCCGAGATCGCTAGAGTCGCCAATCGCCAGAGCGAGAACAAACCCTAGAAAAAACAGGCACCCCGTGTTGTCGCTTTTCCCACTCCTCAATGATCTTGTGTGTGCGAGAGGTTAATTAATTATACACACGCAGAGACAAGAGTTGCCGGCCGCCGGCCAAATGCTTCTTTGGGACTTGCGAAACGGTCTGAACGCATGCCATGACGCTGGAATGAACAGATGCCACGATGTGATCGGTGCCTTCCGAGCAAACGCATTAGTTTAGCTACAAAAATATCAGTTTAAATTATCTCTATAGACACGTACGCTACGCCGGTCGGACCAATTAGTCTTGGGAAACTTGGCAGCTTGCACGCACCACCACCATGTGTACCTCAAAGGAAAAAATTGTGGCAACTAATTTGAACAATGATGGTTGAACACTAGAGCGACATGCCATCCCTATCTTCTACACCCTCTGTTCCACAGTATAATCATTTTTAGCAAGCTAGAACATAGGGAGTATTTCCATATACACTTGTGGTGTTTTGACTCAAAAATCGAAATGTTTCACTTTTTATAAGAACGGGGGAGTAATACTTGGTGGACGTATTCACTACAACACTGAGACAAAGAAGTGGAACTTCAGCATAATTCTTACAAACTAGAAAAACGATATTTCATTTCTGAAAATGGAGTAAATAAAGAGACTTGATGCTGTTACAAACGAAGCAATGCAATGAGGAATTGAAGCGGGCAAACCAGCCATCAAAACGAATGGTTATTGAGTTGCCGGAAGGGAGAAGAGAATTCGTTTTTTCCGTCAATCAAGGTAGTTAAGAAGGAGTAGGGTTTTTCCTCCGGGGCCTTGAACCTGGATAAACTCGCGTCCCTATTGTTCGCCTGTTAGCCGACAAAGTCTCGTACGCATATCATCTTCTCCAAAACTAAAGTCCATCAAATATGTGCATTCCCATGATCATCCCACATCACAAGCTGGGTGACTCCTTTGCAGTTAAAGATCTCGGAAAGTCGTCATATTTCCTTAGGATAGAAGCGACATGTACAAATAATGGCATTGCCTGGACACAAGCCAAATATGCAGAATATATCATTTGTCGGGTGAACATGCAGAATCGCAAAGATGTATCCACACTGATGTCATCTTCAGAGAAGCTCAGCATGACCTTGGGTACTTTGCTCACTGACGACATGGTGTTTAGTTACAGGAGCACAATAGGTGCTCTGCAGTACTTATGTCTGACTCGTGCCGGACATTTCTTTTGCAGTAAATTGTGTCTGTCAATTTCTTGCCACTCCAATATATATTCATTGGTCAGCTGTGAACAGGATATTGCGGTACGTTAAGGGTATAGTTAACCTTGGGTTGCAAATACAGAGGTCCTCATCGACCGAGCTTAGTGTCTAACGGACGCGGACTAGGAAGGATGCCCTGGCGATCATCGATCAACTGGTGGCTATGTTGTATTTTATGGACCAAATCTGGTGTCATGGTGTCGTGGTGGTGGCACGGCAGATGCCATGGGTAGGCTAAAGTTTGGGGCCAATGGATGCTAGTGGGATCTGGGGAGGGAAGATGTAGTTGATTCTACACACAAGAGACTAAAGCAAAGATCTTTATTTCTTCTTCCTTGGGCTACAAGTGCTCCTTGAGCTGTATACAGGAAGAAGAGAAGAACTTCACCAGCCTAACGGTCCTAAAAAATGAGTCGATCCCCTCCTCAGGGCCCAAGCCTCTCCTTATAAAGGGGTGCCTCGGGCTCCTTTAGGGCTGATGTGGCAAGCATATTCGAGGAATATGCTTGTCCCAATATAGTAGTTCGGCGCCCCCCTTTACCTGTCGCTCCTCTAACGACGGCAAAATTACAGAGGGCCCCTCCTGTGCGCCTCGGGCTTCAGGACTGTCACCTCCGTGACCTCCTTCTGTCCCTCTGTCGCTCTGTGCCTTTGTCCGTAGCGCTTGGCTCTGCTCAGATTCTCCCTAGCCTGCATCTAGGGTTTGACTTCAGCTTCTCCTTCTCCTGCAAGCTTCATATTATTCGGCCCTGCCTCCCGTAGTTCGGCCTGTCCTTCATCTACATTTAAGATTACTCGGTATTTCCCAGCCGAGTCAGTACATACCTCGGCCGGGTAATGTATTGTTATATCCATTAGGGTTCTGCCCTTTCCTATCTCAGCCGACCTCTTCATGATTCGGCCGGCTCAGACAGTAACTCGGAAACTAATCGGAGAACATCCTTTCGTCTGTCCCCATCTTTACCCTATCCGGGGTTATCTCCCCAACATTAGTCCCCGAAGCTGGTAGGGCCCTGCCGATAACTTCGGCCGGGTCGTAACAGTTTCTTGATTCACGTTCTTTATTGTTTCCGAGTCGCTCTTCGTATGTTCGAGGTATCGTTGTATCTTCTTGTATACGCCTTGTCCTACGTGTCATTCCCATCATTATTTCCCTAGTTTTTTGTTCCTCTACAGTATTTCCTGACAAGCTACAGTTACTACTGTGCCTGTCAGGCCGGCGCTGCATCGCCTCGTGCTCCGTTTCCTCTTGGGATCGTGATCTGCTCTGCCGCCGTGTGGCCCTTGGTGTGGTTCCACTCAGCGACGTGCGATCTTGCCGTACACACGACCCACGCTGATAACCACCGCACCCACGATCCCACTACCTTGATCGCGCTAGGTTATAAAGAGGGGCGCGGCGCTGGAGGACTCACTTTTCCCCCTTGTTCGCCCGCGCCCTTCTTCTTCCTCTGATTTCCGCGCCCGCTCGCAGCTCCGCCGCCGCGTGCTCATCTAAATCTCCGACGACGAGGACTCCGCCGCGTCGCTCCGTCTTCACTCGCTTCGACGTCGCCGCCGGTGAGTTTTCTCCGGCCGCGTCGCTTAAGCTTTTCCCTAGATCTTTCTGCTTCGATTCCGTGCTCGCGCGACGGTTCCTTTGTTTCTTCGCCATTGTTCTCGTGCAAGTTCCCGACGGAGCCTTGCAGTTCTAAACTCCCTTCCGCCGCCAGTCTTTCCTCCGGCGATCTTTCCGGCGCAGATATGTCTAGTTCGTTTAGCGGCGCTCTGGTTGAGGACGACGACGTTGGCTCCGGGCCCGAGCGAGGTTCGTGGCAGGGCTCCTCTGTCACACGCCGCGAGGTTGAATGGCTTATCTGGACTCGGAGAATTCCCGCCGAGGTTTCTTGCCGTTTACCCGGCAGCGAATCCTCTCCTGATGTTAAAGAGCGTGAATATGTTGTTTTTATGTCGCACTTCGCCCGTGGTTTCGGTCTCCCTCTTAGTGATTTTGCTAGAGAATTCCTCGACTACTTCGGCCTTCAGCCGCATCATCTTCCTGCGAACGCCATCGCTTCTCTTTCTGCCTTCATCTCCGCTTCGGAGGGATACTTCGGCCTATGGCCGTCAGTGCATGTCTGGTCGAAGTTCTTCCAGATCCGTTCCAACGTTGTTCCTGACAAATCTCTGCACCCTTCCGAGAAGTCGCTTACCCAATGTGGGGCAGCATCTATCACACCCCGGAGGCAATCCTTGTTTCCTCGAGTTACCGGGTTGGAATCGTGCAAGAAGTGGCACAAATCGTTCTTTTATGTCAAAAACAGAGGGACGGAAGACAAGATTCGGCTCCCTGCATTCTCAATTGGTCCACCTTCTAAGGTGAACTGGCTCTACAATCCGAGGAAAACCCATGCCCTGGCCGAGGCCTTCGAGATTCGGCTCAAAGAATTGATCCGGGCCGGGCTATGCGGTGAAGACCTGATGGCAACTTTCATTAGTAGCCGGATCTGTCCCTTCCAGATGCGGACCCACAAGCTATGCTACATGAGCGGTCCCCTTGACCCTAACCGAGTCTCGACCGTGGAGCTGGATAACTACAATATTTACAGGCGCGTCCGAGCTATCTTCAAGACAGATATGCCTGAGGATTGGACTTGGGGATTAAAACCGTTCACCCGCGATCATCCGCCTCCCGAGGTAGGTTTAATCACCATCGCTCTGCTATTCCACTGTTTTTGAAACTGGCTTATCTAATTCTCCTCGTTACGCAGAGGTTCGCAGAGCAGAAAGACGAGGATGCCGAAGTCCTGCTGCTCCCTTGGCCCGCGGACAGGAGTACTCCGGATACTGGTGAGCCGGACTCCGAGGAGTTCGTCCCTAAGTCAGATCCTGCCCCGGCTCGAGCTCGTGGCAAGACTTCAGCGCACAAGGAGGAAGGTGATTCGAACGAGGTCCAAATTCTTGAGGTAGTTGCCGCCATGCCTATTTCTTATGCATTTCCGGCTTCTACTTTCCCAGCTAATCCGGCCGGTCAGGTCCACAACGCCGAGCCTATTGCTTCCCGACCTCCCGTTACTTCGGGGAAACGCGGGGCTCCTGCCAGTGCCTCGGAGGCGGTTACTAGGAAACGCATAAAGAAATCCGCCCCGAACCCTCCCAGGCGCAAGACTATGCCTGGAGTTGCCGGGTAAGTTCCTTTTGCTTATATTTCTTGTTTCTCTCTTTCCGTTTCTCATACTGACGATTCTTCTTTCCTATTTTTTGCAGAGCTCCTCTTTCTGTTAAACCCGGCGGTCCTAGTATGACTAGCCGCCCGATTCGGCCGCCATCTCCTCCTCCTGCTGATGATACCAGGATTCCTAGTCCTATTCGTCCTTCTTCTCCTTTAGCTCCGAATACGTCGCCTGTTCATCGCGACATCCCTGAGACCCCTTCCGTTGACCTGATTTCAAACCGGCCCTCGGAAGTTTTCGTCGAACCCGCCGCCCCTTCTATGGGCCCCAGCGCTGCCACCGAGCCTCTGTCTACTTCGGCCGTTTCTACGGCCATTCCGACCTCGGCCGAAAAGGTTGTTATCACAGCGCCCTCTGCGACCATCACGCCCGCTGCTCCTAAGGACGCCGTCCCCACCTCCGAGGCGTCAGTTCCTGCTGACGCCTCCTCTAAGGCGAGAAAAGCTGTTGCCGCCAAGACTTCTTCTTCTCAGAAAGGTCTTGCCGGCTCTTCTCAGCCGAGTATTGATGACGTGCTGCGCAAGGGAGCTGCGCCTATAAAAACTCCCGTTACTTCGGCCGCCGGCACCCAGCTTGCTCTTCACAAGAGCCCCGCGACTACCGTGGTCGAACAGCCTGCCCGGGGTAAAGTTTTAACTCGGACAGCTAGTGGGAACAGCCTTGGAGCGCTGGTTGAGTACGCCAACAACTGGAACGCTTCTGATCATTTTGAGGGTAATCCTATGAACCAGCCCTTTCAGCTTTCTGACATCAGCGCCCGTTTTGACCAAGCTGCCAAGTACATCGTTGATACTAACAAGATGAATGAGGTAATTATTGTTTCTCTGAGTCTTTAAATTATTCCTCAGATGTTACCATATGCTCTAGTACCCGAAACTTGCAAGGAAATAACTTGTTATATGCTTGAAAGTTTGACTTAAATTTATTTCTAGAGTTCGTTAATCCGGCCACCTAGATCCGACTTTAGTACTATGTGATTCAGACGTGCTTTAGTTTTGAATATCCAGCCGCCTAGATCCGAGTTAAGCTCTGCTTGATTCGGATCTGATTTAGCTTTGAATATCCAGCCACCTAGAGCCGAGTTAATCTCTGCTTGATTCGGATCTGATTTAGCTTTGAATATTCAGCCCCCTAGAGCCGAATTAAGTTCTGCTTGATTCGGATCTAATTTAGCTTTGAATATCCAACCACCTAGAGCCGCTTGATTCGGATCTAATTTAGCTTTGAATATCCAGCCACCTAGAGCCGAATTAAGCTCTGCCTGATTCGGGTCTAATTTAGCTTTGAATATCCAGCCACCTAGATCTGAATTATGCTCTGCTTGATTTGGATCTAATTTAGCTTTGAATATGCAGCCACCTAGAGCCGAATTAAGCTCTGCTTGATTCGGATCTAATTTAGCTTTGAATATCCAGCCACCTAGAGCCGAATTAAGCTCTGCTTGATTCGGATCTAATTTAGCTTTGAATATCCAGCCACCTAGAGCCGAATTAAGCTCTGCTTGATTCGGATCTAATTTAGCTTTGAATATCCAGCCACCTAGAGCCGAATTAAGCTCTGCTTGATTCGGATCTAATTTAGCTTTGAATATCCAGCCACCTAGAGCCGAATTAATCTATGCTTGATTCGGATCTGGTTTAGCTTTTTCTGTTGATGTAACATCTTGCCTCATTGCTCAGGTTGCACATGACCGGCGTACCGCCGAGTTCCAGAGGTTGCTCTTTTCGCACCGCAAGCTAGAAGAAAAGTACGAGAAAGTTCTTCCCGTGGTGAAGAAGGCTGGTATGTCGATAGTTCCTTTTCCTTATTCCCAATATTCTCATGTGTTTGTCCCCAGAATGCCGGCTTACTTCTTGTTGAACAGGTAACATTAATAACCTCAATATTCGCCTTGAAAAGAAGGTCAAGAACCTGGAAGGTTAGTTTCCTTTCTATTTTACTCCCTCTCCCTTTTACTATATATGCTAAGTTTCCTTATTGTGTTTGGCTGTGGTAAAGCCGAGTTGCAAGACCTTGCAGCGTCACATCAAGATTGCATGCCCATGCCTGACGTGATGCTGCATTTTTTAGAACAAAGCGCAGTTCATTCGGCGCATCTACAAGAAAAAGATGATGAGATAGCTCGCCTGCGATCCGAGGTGGATACCCTCAAGCTCTCTCAGAAATCCGAACTAGAAAAGGTCGACCAAGAATTTTCCGAGGAAAAGAGTCGGCTGACTTTGGATCTGCAGAAGAACAAAGAGCTCCTCGAGGCTGCCGAACTTAAAACCCAGGGTTTGAGCGAAGAGATTGCTCGTTTCGAGAAGAGTAAGGTTGACTTGGCCAAAGACCTTCAGATAATGATGAGATACATTCATCGTAAGCTACTTGGCGTGGCTGAATTATATTTTTCTTTTTTTTTGTCCCTGCTACCATTTGACACGTTCATGCTTTGCGCAGATCATTTCCCCGAGGCCAAACCCGTGAGTTCTAAAGCGGTTCTAGCAGCTCGCGCGCGCCGAGGTGAACCTGTTACTGTTGATTCAGAATATTCCATGAATGACTACTTGGTTGCCGTTGGTGCCGCAGTTGGTCCGATGAAAATTATGGGCCGGGACTTGGTGCAGGCCGCTATCCGAGCTTACCATGCACTGTGGCCAAATACCTCGGGAACTCCTGATATCAATGATGTCAAGTTATTGGTGAAAAGACTAATGACATCTGAGAGGCAGTTGAGTCTTTGGAGGGAATCTGCTGGGCGTGCTGGTGCCGACATGGCCCTTACTGTTATCATGTCATGGTATGAGGACATTTCTCTTGACATCCTTACGAATTTGCGCACTGGTTCTCGCTGGGTTGAGGATCCCACCTTTGTTGCTCTTCGGCAAGCTCGGGCGTTCCAACTTGTCGAGTACGCCGACGTGCACACTTGGAATGAGGGGCCGAGCTTTCTCCCAGACCCGGATGAAGAGATTGTGGCTGAAGGTGCTTCGGAGGATAACTCGGATGATAATTCAGCCGCATCTAATAGCTCCAGCTCAAGCTCAGATAGCAACGGCGATGCGCGGTCCTCTTCCAAAGGTACCGGGCATTCTACCGCACGGACTGATGCGCCTGAGCAACCTCGTACTTCCGCCGAAGTTGCACTTGGGTCGGCAGAGGGCGAGGCAACCTCAGTCGGAGGTCCTCCTACCTCGGAGTGCCCAGACCTGAGCAAGTAGTTGTCTTCTTAACGAACAATGCCTAAGTTATTTCTGATCCCTGGCATGCCGGGTGTATTATGTAGGCGAGATATTTGTCAACTCTCTATGTGACTCGAATTTCTTTTGCCATGTACTGTTGTGATATTTGGTTAAGTGGGTGTTCGTCCGAACTCTTGCTGTGCTGGCCCTCAATCTCCTGTTCTTTTAGGGCTTATCTTCGCCTCTTATTTTTAATGGTTTTATCCAGGCGTGAGCCCTGAATATTATACGATATTGATCTGTTCTGAACACAGATTGACTACTTCATTGCGCCGAGGTTTAAGTACATAACGCGAAATAAATTTAACATATGGCAGTCCCCGAGTCATTGCTCTGGGTGCCGAGGTTCAAACACATAACACGAAATAAATATAACATATGGCAGTCCCCGAGTAACTGCTCTGGGTGCCGAGGTTCAAACACATAACACGAAATAAATATAACATATGGCAGTCCCCGAGTAACTACTCTGGGTGCCGAGGTTCAAACACAGAACACGTAATAAATATAACATATGGCAGTCCCCGAGTAACTGCTCTGGGTGCCGAGGTTCAAATACATAACACGAAATAAATATAAAATATGGCAGTCCCCGAGTCACTGCTCTGACTGCCGAGGTTCAAATACACCATTAGATTCTGACTTTGAGATATAATGCTACGAGTAGAATGGCCGAAGTAAAGCCACATTCCAGGGACGCTTCGTTTCTTCGCCAGCTTTGTCTGCCTTGCTCCCTCCGGGGATCTGAGTGTCGATTAGATAATATGCGTCATTGTGCAACGCTTTGCTCACAATAAATGGTCCTTCCCATGGGGGCGATAACTTGTGCATGCCGGCCGTGCGTTGCACGAGTCGGAGAACCAAATCTCCTTCTTTGAATACTCTTGGATTCACTTTCTTGCTGTGATACCGCCGCAAGTTCTGTTGGTAAATAGCCGATCGTGATAATGTCAACTCTCTGGCTTCTTCCAGCAGGTCTACGGCATCTTGCCGAGCTATCTCATTTATCTCTGAGGTTGTGTACTGAGCAACTCTTGGCGAGTCATATATTATGTCGGCTGGAAGTACGGCTTCTGCCCCGTACACCAGAAAGAATGGAGTGTAGCCTGTTGATCTGTTCGGAGTAGTCCGGAGGCTCCATAGTACAGCTGGGATTTCTTTGATCCAACATCTTGCCGACCTTTGCAAAGGTTCAACAAGTCGCGGTTTTATTCCTGATAGCACCAGTCCATTAGATCTTTCCACTTGCCCATTGGACGCTGGGTGAGCCACAGAGGCAATATCTAGCCTTATGTGCTTCTCTCGGCAAAATCTAGCAAAAGCCCCTTCTGCAAAGTTTGTGCCATTATCCGTGATAATGCTGTGCGGGTACCCATATCTTAAGATGATATCTTTGAGAAATTTCACTGCTGTGTGCCCATCACACTTCTTAATTGGTTTTACCTCAATCCATTTTGTGAACTTGTCTACCATAACCAATATGTGGGTCATTCCTCCTCGCGCCGGCTTGAATGGTCCCACCATATCTAAACCCCATACGGAAAATGGCCAAGTGATGGGTATTGTTTTTAACTCGGCCGACGGCATATGTATTCTGGTTGCGTATCTTTGACATCCATTGCATTTCTTGACTAATTCTTTTGCTTCTTTCAATTCCGTTGGCCAATAAAATCCATGCCTGAATGCGTTGGCTACTAAAGCGCGAGACGAGGCATGGTGCCCACATTCTCCTTGGTGTATGTCTAGAAGGATTTCCTGACCTTCTGTGGAACTCACGCACTTCTGCAATACGTTTGTGACGCTTCTCTTATACAACTCATTGTTTATGATTGTATAGGCTTTTGCTCTTCTTGTGGTTTGTCTAGCTAACACCTCATTACTCGGCAATATGGCACCTTTTAGGTAAGAAAATATGGGTTGCGCCCACATCGGTGTTACTTTTTCTGATGTAATCTCACTATCTATCTCCATGTTCTCTGCCGACGTATATACCTCGGCTCTTTTCATGATTGCGCTTACCTCGGCTGTCTCCCTCTCTAGGGGTTCCGGGTCATTCTGCGGATCTACCTCCATTGGCATGTGATCTTCTGCAGAATTTGCTGGGATAAAGATAGATTCGGATTCTGGTGATGGGATTATTGATGGTTTCCTGAGGTGCTCCAGGGCAATACCTGGAGGAATTGATTGCCGGGTTGACCCTAATTTTGACAGTGTGTCTGCAGCGTCATTTTCTGCCCGAGGTATGTGGTGGAATTCACATCCTTCAAAGTATCCACTGATTTTTTGCACATGGAATCTGTATAAAGCCATATTAGCATCTAACGCGTCCCAACTGCCTGATATTTGCTGTACTACCAGATCCGAGTCACCATAGCATAGGATTCGGCGTATACCTATTTCTTTTGCTACTCTCAAACCATGGACTAGCGCTTCATATTCAGCTACATTGTTGGAAGCAGCAAAATGTATTTGCAGTACATATTTCAACTGGTCTTTTTTAGGTGAGGTTAATACTATTCCTGCTCCCAAACCATTCCTTAGTTTGGAACCATCGAAATGCATTGTCCAGTAATTTGTATCCGGCAATGGTGGCTCATACTGCGCCTCGGCCCAGTCTACGAGAAAGTCGGCGACTGCCTGAGATTTGATTGCATCTCTTCTATCGAACTGTGGTGCATATGGTGATAACTCGATCGCCCATTTTGCTATTCGGCCGCTCGCGTCTCTGTTGCTCAATATGTCGGCTATGGGTGCTTCACAGATTACTTTGATGGGGTGCTCTTCGAAGTAATGCTTAAGCTTTTTTGCCGACATATATACTCCATAAGCCATTTTCTGATAATGCGGGTAATTTTGTTTCGAAGTGGATAATACTTCACTTAGATAATAGACCGGCCTCTGAATCGACTTACCATTTTCAAGTCGTTCTACTACGACTACAGTACTAACTACTCTATTGGTAGCCGCTACATAGAGTAGCATAGGTTCTTTTGATAGTGGAGAAGCTAAAATGGGTGCCATAGCTAACATCTTTTTCAACTCACGAAACGCGATGTCAGCCTGTGGAGTCCAGCTGAATTTGTCCGACTTTCTCATCAACTGATAGAGCGGCAGTGCTTTCTCTCCTAGCCGACATACAAATCGACTAAGCGAGGCCAAGCAGCCCATGAATTTTTTGTACATCATTCAAACATTTTGGCAATTCCATTCTTTCTACTGCTCTTATCTTTGTTGGATTAGCCTCGATACCTCGGCTAGACACAAGGAAACCGAGTAGTTTTCTTGCCGGCACGCCAAACGTGCATTTCTCCGGATTAAGCTTCATTCGGAACCTCCTCAGGTTCACAAAAGTCTGCCGTATATCCTCTAATAAGGTTTTGCTCTCTTTAGTTTTGATGACCACGTCATCCACATACACTTGTACATTTTTCCCTATATATGATCATGCAGGCATTTTTGCATGCATCTTTGATATGTTGCTCCTGCATTTCTCAGGCCGAATGGCATTGTACGATAACAATAAGCCCCGTACGGGGTGATAAATGCAGTCTTTATTTGATCGGCCGGATTTAACGGTATCTGGTAGAAACCAGAGTACGCGTCTACAAATGATAACAGCTCACAACCAGCGGTCGAGTCAATCACTTGGTCTATTCTAGGTAATGGAAAAGGATCTTTAGGACATGCCTTGTTCAGGTTAGTGTAGTCGATACACATTCGCCATACAATGGCTACATTGGGGTCATCTTTCTTCTTTTCTACTAGCACCGGATTTGATAACCAATCCGGATATAGCACCTCCATGATGAACCCGGCTGCGAGGAGTCGAGCTATTTCATCCCCTATGACTTTTCTCCTGTCTTCGGCGAAGCGGCGGAGAGGTTGCTTCACCGGCCTTGCTCCTGGCCTGACATTTAAAGAGTGCTCAGCCAACTCCCTCGGGACACCTTGCAGATCTTGAGTTGACCATGCAAATATGTCCCGATTCTCACGGAGGAAGTTGGTGAGCTCGCCTTCCTATTTAGCATCATGGCCTGCTCCAATAGTGACAGTACGCTCTGGGAATTGCTCATCAATCTAAAACTTCTTCGTCTCTTTAGTCGGCTGAAAAGAGACACTGCCATGAGGGTTGGCCAGTGCCGGCATGTTCAGTTGTGCCGACTGAGCGAGGGCTGCTACCTCTTGGATCCTTCTCTTTTCTCTTGCTATAACCAATGACTCGGCCAAATTTGACCCGGCTGAAGCACACTCCATTGACTTCTTGTAATCCCCTGTAACTGTTATCACCCCCTGTGGTCCGGGTAATTTCATATTTAGATAACTTATATGACAGCTGCTCATGAATTTGGCTAGTGCGGGTCGTCCGAGTAGAGCATGGTAACAACTTTCCAGATCCACCACTTCAAATTCTAAATTTTCTGCTCTGCAGTTATCTCTTGTACCGAATAACACGTCCACTCGGACTTTACCAATGGGCTCACATGAAAGCCCTGGCACTATCCCGTGGAAAGTTGTCCTGGTGGATTGCAGCATATTCTGCGATATTCCGAGTTTATGCATGGTATCTTTGTACATGATATTAATACTGCTCCCATTGTCAATAAGTACCTTTGAAAATTTCACGTTGATGCTTGGTCCAACAAATGTTGGATCCAACACAAGTGCATATGATCCTGGACTCGGCATTATTCTGGGGTGGTCCTTCATGCTCCAGGTCACCTCCTGATCAGACCATGGCACGTATCTTGGCACTGCCGGCATAACTGCATTCACTTCCATATGCCGGCGTTGCACACTTTGCTTGTCGTGCTGTTCCGTTGTGAACACACAATAGGACTGGTGATGCTCCCTGTAATCATTACGTCCGGTATTTGCCGGATTTATCCTTCCGTCCTGGACCTGGTTTATTGCTTGATGCATTGCATCCCTCCGATCCGAGTTGTCGTACCTCGGGGGAGGGGGCGGTAGCATCAATTGCTGTGCATTTGCTCCAGTCAATTGCGGCTGATGCTGTTGTTGCACCTGACGGGGCGCCTGAACTCCTGCTGGGTTCCCCATCGCATTTTTCATCCAGGCACATTGGCGGGTCGTATGACTGGCTGGTCTGGATGGGTTTGATGTGTGAAATTTGCATGGCTGATCTAGCATGGTTTCGAACGTGTATTTCGGCCTCTCTTGCCATTGCTTCTTTTGCTCTGGGGTCCATTGCCTTTTTCCCTCATTCCTTGACGTCCACTGCTGAGGTCCATTCTTCTGTCGTTGACTTGCTCCGTGATTCGGCTGATCTTGTGCTACTGCCGCCACCTGGGCCGAATTATACCTATAATCCGGCCTCTCCTCTCTTCTTCTTCCTCTGAAATCACGCCTGGATGACCCGGCTAATTCTCTCGCATAATGGTCCTGTTGCTCACGATGATCTGCCGACATTAATTCCGGTTGGGTTGGGTCACCCAATGCATAGGAGTCTGCTATTCTGATTGTTTCTGCCAGAGTGGTTGGCATATCTCTTTGCAGGCGCTGCCACAACACGCTGGCATAACGGCAGCCTTGCGCGAACCAAGCGATTTCTTGCGATTCGATAACTCCTTCACATGAGTTTCTCAGGTTGCACCATCGAGTTAAAAATTCTCTATCTGTTTCATTCGGCCTCTGCTTGCACATGACTAACTGTTGTGGTCTATTCGGCCTCTCGTATGTGCTGGTAAAGTTGCTGACAAACATTTCTTCGAAATCTAACCAATAGTTGATACTGCCGGCTGGTAGATTATTCAACCACACTCTGGCTGGTCCTTCCAACATCTGTGGGACATACCGCACTGCCCATCTTAAGTTGCCACTTGCTATCTTCACAGCAGTGGCATAATCAATCAACCAGTCTTGTGGCTTGGTACTTCCATTATACGTTTTTGAGCCTCTTGCTAACTGAAAGTTCGGCACTGGTGGTTCGCCCATGATCCGAGGTCCAAAACATGCCGGGCCTGGTGGACCTTGTTCTTCTAACAATTCGGATCGGTATAGCCGATCCAACTTAACTCTTGCATCATTTGCTGGCAAATCTCTGTACAGAATTCTGTCCTTCATCCCATAGTGGTTGTTTCCACCCTGGATGGCGTATTCCACCTCGGAATAACCATCATTGTATCTTTCATTCATCTGATTGAGGCGAGCTGGCCTTACTTCTCTTTCCTGCTGAGGCTCATGCCTTGGTTGCGGGTTGGGCGGCATTTCTCTCCTTACTTCGGCCAGGGTTTGGTTTTCACGATTACCCCTTGCGGGTTCTCTCCTGCCGAGATCACCATTGCCTCGGCCCCCGCCGTCGTTCTCCATATGGCCGTGGTTTCTCTCCCCACTGTTACCTCGGCTTACATTGCCTCTGTTCTCATTTGCCTTTCCAGCCACTGCCGGGTCATATGGAACAATTTGCCTGTTCCTTTTTCCTGAGGTTACTGCTTTGTCTCTTCGAGCGTTGTTTCCGGGTGAAGATGCTGCCGCCGCGGATAAGGCAGGCGCTGCCCCTGCCGAATGAACCATCTGCGAAGCCCCTGGTCTTGCCGGGTTAGTTCTGAGTATTTCCTCATTTTGCTGGTTCACGATGCGCACCAGCTCATTTACTCTTTCTTGCTGTTTCTGCCGAGCTTCCCCGGTCAACCCCTCTAACTCCAATGCTGCGGCCTTTGCCGCTCTCAGGTTCTTCGCCGGGGTACTATACCTCGGCAGACCCAAATCATCTGATTCTCCTATGTGAGCTTCATGCTCTTTGTTAATGTCATCCATAGGTTTTTCCCTCTTAATCTTAGTTCGTCCACCCGCTCGGGTGTGATATCAAGCTTATTAGCTTTTGCATATTCTCTCAGGGTCCTATTCAAGGATTCTCGTAGGGCCGACACTTTTTTGGCTTCTACCAGCACCTTTTGCCTGGTTTCTTCTAACTCTGCCTGAGCATTTGCTGGATCAAGTATCGGCGCTACAGGTGTAGTTAGGTTTTCTATAGTCGCCTGAAGAATGTTTTCTGGCCTTTCCAGAGGTGGCCCTCTCACTCGTGGTGCCTTTGGAGTAGTGTCATGTAGCTCGGTTGGGTTTATCACTGGCTGAATTACCTCGGTGGGTTGCACCGTGGTCTGCCTGGGTGCGCCTTGTGCACCTGCGGCGGGTTCTCTGCTTGACCCGGCTTCTGCTGCTCCAGCTTGAGCTCCTGCGGCGACCATCACCTCGACGCTGCCTGCATGATGTCCTCTTGATGGACCGCTTGCTGCGCTACGAGGTGGTTCTCCTGCAACAACAACCTGGTGAGGATAAATGCCGGTGATGTCGACGCCGACGTATACCCTATGCTTGCCCAGGCCGATGAAGACCCCGTTGCGTGGAGGAGTTTTCCCCCTGAAGCTTCATGCATTGTCGCTGACATAGTCGCAGAGACCAAATCTCTGGACCAAGCCAGAAACAACGCGCTCGCCGGTGTTGAGGAAGTTTCCCGTCTGGATCATTACTTCAGCTAGCACCGCTGCTGGCCCCACGGTGGGCGCCAACTGTCGTGGTGGTGGCACGGCAGATGCCATGGGTAGGCTAAAGTTTGGGGCCAATGGATGCTAGTGGGATCTGGGGAGGGAAGATGTAGTTGATTCTACACACAAGAGACTAAAGCAAAGATCTTTATTTCTTCTTCCTTGGGCTACAAGTGCTCCTTGAGCTGTATACAGGGAGAAGAGAAGAACTTCACCAGCCTAACGGTCCTAAAAAATGAGTCGATCCCCTCCTCAGGGCCCAAGCCTCTCCTTATAAAGGGGTGCCTCGGGCTCCTTTAGGGCTGATGTGGCAAGCATATTCGAGGAATATGCTTGTCCCAATATAGTAGTTCGGCGCCCCTCTTTACCTGTCGCTCCTCTAACGACGGCAAAGTTACAGAGGGCCCCTCCTGTGCGCCTCGGGCTTCAGGACTGTCACCTCCGTGACCTCCTTCTGTCCCTCTGTCGCTCTGTGCCTTTGTCCGTAGCGCTTGGCTCTGCTCAGATTCTCCCTAGCCTGCATCTAGGGTTTGACTTCAGCTTCTCCTTCTCCTGCAAGCTTCATATTATTCGGCCCTGCCTCCCGTAGTTCGGCCTGTCCTTCATCTACATTTAAGATTACTCGGTATTTCCCAGCCAAGTCAGTACATACCTCGGCCGGGTAATGTATTGTTATATCCATTAGGGTTCTGCCCTTTCCTATCTCAGCCGACCTCTTCATGATTCGGCCGGCTCAGACAGTAACTCGGAAACTAATCGGAGAACATCCTTTCGTCTGTCCCCATCTTTACCCTATCCGGGGTTATCTCCCCAACAAATGGAGCTCTTGGAAGCAACCAAATGTCAACCGATCTAGTACGGAGGCGGAGTACTAGGCCATAGCAAATATAACAACTGGTGTTATATGGTTGCAGTCGGATCTCAGAGAACTAGGAGTGTTTCAGTCACAAGCTCCAATTCTGTGATGTGACAACCTTGGAGCTACGTTCTTAACAGCCAATCCTATGTTTCACGTGAGAATGAAACATATACAAATTGATTTCCATTTTGTATGAGAGAAAGTTTTAGCAGGAGCGCTAAAAGTCCAGTTTATTTCCTCTTATGATCAACTAGCAAACATCTTCACATAGGCACTCGGTCGAGACTGTAAAGATTGATCACGGTAGGATACTCGGGATACAAGCCGAGTCCCTGGTCTCATATATTTATAGATGGATTTGTGTTACAACGTGTCGTACAAGGCAATGACTTCTATTGCTAATCGAGTCCTATACAAACACTAGTTCTAATACCCTCCCTTAATCACAACTCGGCTAAGTTGAGATTATGCTTGAATGCTTCAATGGTTTGATATGGAAGTGGCTTTGTGAAACCATCAGCAACTTGGTCTTGTGAGGAAATGAATCGGATCTCGAGTTGCTTGTTCAACACACGTTCTCCGACGAAGTGAAAATCTATCTCAATGTGTTTTGCTCTAGCATGAAACACTGGATTGGCTGATAGATATGTTGCTCCCAAGTTGTCACACCATAAACACGGTGTTTGAATTTGTCTTACTTTTAGTTCTTCAAGTAATGACTGTACCCATATGACTTCAGCTGTAGCATTGGCAAGAGACTTGTATTTAGCCTCTATGCTGGATCTTGACACAGTATCTTGCTTCTTAGCACTCCAGGAGATCAAGTTTGGTCCAAAGAATACAGCAAACCCTCCTGTTGATCGACGATCATCTACACAACCAGCCCAGTCGGCGTCTGAAAAAGCACTGACTAGTGTAGAGGGGGAGCTTCTGAAAGTCAAGCCAACAGTGATCGTTCCTTTAACATAACGCAAAATCCCTTTTGCAGCCGTCCAGTGGTCGGTGGTAGGAGCATGTAGATACTGACACACTTTGTTAACTGCATAGGAAATATCAGGTCTTGTGAGGGTGAGATACTGGAGCGCACCAACCATGCTTCTATATCTGGTGCTGTCTTCTGGTCCCAACAATACACCCTCCCTTGCTGAAATCTTCTCTATCGAAGAGAGAGGTGTAGGCATACTAGTGCAGCTGGTCATGTGGGCGCGGGCCAGAATATCATGAGCATATTTGGCTTGATTTAAAACCAAACCATGAGCAACCTGAGTCACTTCAATTTCCCAAGAAATAATGAAGATCAACCAAGTTCTTAAGAGAAAATTCGCGGCGCAGGTCCTTGAGAAGAGCTTCGGTGGCATCTTGAGAGGAGCTAGCAATGATGATATCATCAACATAGATAAGCATATAGATGGTAACACTAGACTGGTGATAGATGAATAAGGATGTATCTGATTTGGACCCCACAAAACCATACTCAATCAACTGAGAGCTGAGACGAGCATACCAAGCTCGGGGTGCCTGTTTGAGTCCATAGAGCGCCTTGTCAAGTTTGCATATGAAATCTGGTTTCTTACTGTCCTCGTACCCTGGTGGTTGTCGCATGTAGACCTCCTCTTACAGAACACCATGAAGAAACGCGTTTTTGACATCTAACTGTCGCAAACTCCAACCTCTGGAAACATTAATAGCCAGAACAAGACGAACAGTAGCAATTTTAACAACCGGACTGAATGTATCCTCATAATCAATACCATAGCGTTGCTTGAATCCTTTAGCTACTAGACGAGCTTTATATCTGTCAATGGAACCATCTGCTTTATGCTTGATTTTGTAGACCCATCGACAATCAATCAAGTTTTGACCTCCATGTGGTGGAACAAGCCTCCAAGTTTGATTTTTGGTGAGAGCCTCAAACTCTTCATCCATAGCATTCTTCCAATGGGGGTCAGCAAGTGCTAACTGCAGATTGGCAGGTTCATCACAAGTAGCTGAAAGACACCAACGAACCGTCCCATCAGAGTATTTGCGAGGCTGCACAACTCCTCATGAAGCTCGAGTGACAGGGCGAGAGGCCGTGGGCACAGGCTGGTGCATAGGCGAGGCAGACACAAACGATCTAGAGGAGATACCACCGTCGCTAGCAGAGGGCGCATCAGCGCTTGTCGCTGACGTGGAGGCAGGGGACGACACAGAGGATCCTGTGGCCATTGGTGTGGGCAAACGAGAGGACCGCGGCGTCTCGGGGGCAGATTCTCCCGCAGAGGATCCAGGCGCAGGCGGGGACCGCGCGGCAAGTGCGCGCTGTGGGAGCAGCCGGCGCGGGGCGGGAGGTGACGCTAGGTCGCCAGATGCCGTGTTGGCGTTGGCCGACGCGTGATCCGAGGATCTGGCGGATCTCGAGGCTGATGTTGTTGGAGGATCCACATCGTGTTCAGTGCCACTGTCATTTTCTGTTGAGATTTCATATGAGACGTTTGAGCTCAAAGAAGCACCGTTTTGGCTCAAATTTTCGCCGGGAGCTTCGGTTCTGCGACCTGAATCCTGTAGAACAGCAAGAACAGGGCTAGCAACAGTATTAGTAGTACGATTATTTTCCACATTAGGAGCATGCATAGAGTCAAGCCCAAACTCAGAATTATAGAGGGACGGATCTAGGAGGAGAATTTCTCTACGAAGAAGGGCACCGGCATTTGGGTGCAAATTTTTGAAGGGAAACACACCTTCATCAAAGACAACATCGCGGGAGATATATACGCGGCCCGTGGAAATCTCAAGACACTTTGACTCCTTTGTATCTAGGTGTATAGCCTAAGAAAACACATTGAGTGGATCGGAAAGCTAACTTGCGTTTGTTGTATGAGCGTAGATTGGGCCAACACGCACATCCGAAAACTCGGAGGGAGGCATAGTCTAGGCAGGTGTCAAGGAGGCGATGGACTGGGGTGTCATTGTTGATGACACAGCTAGGAAGCATGTTTATGAGAAAGGTGGCAGTAAAAAACGCTTCATCCTAGAATTTTAGCGGCATGGATGCATTAGCAAGAAGAGTAAGGCCAACTTCAACGATGTGGCGATGTTGACGCTCGGCAGAGCCGTTCTGCTGGTGAGCATGGGGACAAGACATATGGTGGGCGATTCCCTGAGTTTGGAAAAGAGAATTAAGGGCCAAATATTCTCCCCCTCCATCTGACTGGACAGTAAGAATTTTGCGACCGAACTATCGTTCAACCAGACTTTGAAAATTTTTAAAAGCAAGAAGAGCATCTGATTTATTTTTGATCAAATATAACCAAGTGAACTTGCTATAATCATCGATAAAACTTATATAACACTCATGTTTACTGAGAGATGCAGGGGCAGGGCCCCATAAATCAGAAAATACAAACTGCAAGGGTACTGTGGATACACTGGAGGAGATGGGATAGGGGAGTTGATGACTCTTGGCACATTTACATGATTCACAAACCGACTCGATACTAGAATCTCTAACATAAGGTAATTTATTCTTGCTAAGAATTTGCCTAACAACTGCTATGGAGGGATGACCCAAACGACTATGCCATAATGTGTGAGAGGGCTTGGCGGCAGCAAAAGCATGCTTCGAATTGTAGGTGGACACCATGGATGATATGAGTGGGTAAAGGCCGCCAACGCATCTCCCTCTATGGATTATTCGCCCTGTGACCTGATCCTTAATTAAAAAGAAAAAGGGGTGAAATTCAATATAGACATGGTTGTCAAGTGTGAACTTATGAACAGAGAGTAGATTTTTGGATGCAGTGGGGACATGCAGTATGTTGCGGAGGTGAAAATTTTGAGTAGAGCTACGAACTATGGAATGACCAATGTGGGAAATATTCATACCTTGCCCATTGTCCGTGTTAACTCTGTCGTGGCCCTGATATGCGTCACGGACTGTCAGGTTATTGAGTTCGCCCGTGACATGATGTGTAGCCCCGGTGTCCGAGTACCAATTGGTGTCAACACCGTAGGAGGCGTGGTTGGCGTCCTTATCGCCATAGGAGTCATCATCATCATCCTCAAAGCACCACCAGCAGTCCTTGGCGGCGTGTCCTTCCTTGTTGATGATCTGGCACGTGATGTCGACCCACGGAGTGGTGCGCTTGCGACCACGACCTCCTCCTGGAGGTCCACGGCCCCCTTCACGTCCTGGCTGCTGAGGACGGTCATCACGGCATGCATCACGACGATCATCATGTCGTTCTTCTCGATGATCGGCGCGGCCATGCTGGTTGTTGTAGCGGCCACGGCCACGCTGGCGAAAGGCGGCATTGGCAGACGACTCGAAGGCACCTGTAGAGCCACCACTGTGCATCTCCTGACGCTGGTCATAGCCCTGGTTCTGTGAGTAGAGCATGCTGAGAGAGATAGGTGTGGTCACGACGCCAAGGGAAGCAACAAATGAGTCATAGCCTTTTCCGAGGCCAGCAAGGATATAAGAAACAAGTTCTTTGTCAAGGAGAACTCGGCCAGCAGCAGTGAGTTCATCGGCAAAACCTTGCATCTGGGTGAGGTAGTCCGATGAGTTGTTGAATTGGTGTCTTTTGGTATTGGCGAGGGCAATGAGCAGGTTCGAGACCCGAGCCTCGCTTTGAGCAACAAACATCTCTTCGATGGCGCTCCATAGACCGGCAGCATGTTGGATCCGATGCACGTGCGGAAGAATCTCCCGCGGGGAAAAGGACTGCTGCAGGTAGGCCAGGACGATTTGGTCCTTGGAGAGCCAGGTAGCGTACGCCGGGTTTGGCGCCGTCTTCGTAGGCGTGGACTTGGCGACGTCCGCTGGTTCGATCTCCAGAAGCTTCGCGGGGGCGACGTCGGTGCCATCAAGGAACCCGACGAGTTGAGCCCCACGGATGGGCGGCAACACCTGGGAGCGCTAAACTGAGTAGTTCGTGCACGTCACCTTGTCTGACGGCGGCGATCCGAGGTTGATGACGGACGAGCTCGAGGACGCCATGTTCATCTGAGGGTAATCGGTGGTAGGCGGTGGCGAGTTTTGGTCTTATGGTTCCGGTGGTTGGAGCGGCGTCAGTTTTGTCGGCGTAAAAGCCGTCCTGATACCATGTAAGCTGAGTCAGTTTTGTCTTAGGGATACAAGCACTAGTGCAAACAGCTCCATGCATCCCGGTTGGTACGGGGCTTTAGTCCCGGTTGCCCAACCGGGACGGGGCAATCGGGACTAAAGCCCTAACCTTTAGTCCCGGTTGCCCCACCAACCGGGACAAAAGGGTGCACACGTGGCCGCTGCTCCGTGCGAGGGGGGAGGAGCTTTAGTCCCAGTTCGTAATACGAACCGGGACTAATAACCTTCTACCGCGGCAGAGATTTGGCCCATTTCTCTACCGCGGCAGAGAATTCATTTTGGCACATTTTGTTGCCGCGACAGCATTTTCGCCACTTTTTGTGCCATGGCAGAGAATTCATTTAGGTTGTTTTATTGTTTATTTAGTGTTTTGCACTTATCAATGAAGGAACCTTATATTACACAAGATCATCATGACAATATTACATTCAATACACGGATCGAGTTCATGCACTATATACAAAAGTTGCTATTCGATGCTACCGGCCAATTCCTTCAAAGTTGCTATTTTTACAATCCCTATTGTCTATACACAGCAGAATAGTATTCCCCTTTCGGGTTTAGGACTTCTGCATCCAAGAATCCCGCCAATTCCTCCTGAATTGCTCGTACGCGATCCTTTGGCAGAAGACCGTCCCGTAGACGTTCGATCTGATTTAAAAAAGAAGTCAGTCTATATGAATGAAACTAAACACAATTTGTTTGAAATTAAAAACTATAGAAATTGTTTACGTACGTGGAGTTGCTCTCAATTTCTTCCCTTCTCATCGCACGTCTGCCGGATGAACTCGCAAACATAGTATCCACATAGATTGTTACCTGGTCCCTGCGTCAGGCACTTTACGAGAACAGAGTTCAATCAAAATAATAATCAAGCAGGATAATAACTGTATCAAAACTAGAATCAAAGAGATGCACGGATATAGCTAGTGGTGCTTACATCTAGTGGTTGAAATGTAAGCTCCTCTTTCCAAACACTCCTAGCCTTGTTGGTGAACCGTTTCCAAGCGCTGCCCGGCGAAGAAAACGAATAAAAGAAGTTATTAATTACTTGATATCATAAAATTCACGAATGTTGCCGATATAGTATCGTAATGATTAGAATTACCGCTAGAGAAGCATCTGCATGTCCTTCCACGTCTTAAGGGGTTTATGTTTCGAGTCCATGACTAGTACACGCCCTTTGTCAAGTTGAATGATTAATAGAATATAGTGGAAGTTGCGAATGCATAACTAATCAATTATATACTTAACATCGAGTAAGCGAAATAGAAAGTGTATACAAGACAATAACACTCACTCGAAGTTGTAAGGAAAAAGTATTTTCCTTTTGGTTTCTTGAAACCTTAACGCGTGTACTATATTATCCTCCGTATCCTGGGGGCTTATTTTGAGATTAGCTTCATGAACCCAATATGGGTCAATGAAGCCAATGTCATAGATTTGTCCTCTGCTGCATTCGAGAATCTTCATTCTGCATATTACAGTATGATTATATACATGCAATAAACAAAGTGAGATAGCTGGAGACTAAATTAATTACAGAATTAGTACATACAGACAATAGGCACTGATGATCGATTTGTCCAAGGCGTCTTGATTGAATAATTGAAATAGTTCATCAAATTCAATGGATATCATGTCATCCTTTTCTTTCCCATGATGCTTTTTTGTAACCCTCAGCACTATCCAGTTAGACCCGGCCTTTGTGGCATGCATTACCAGTTATGCAATCTTCGCATTTTTGTTGGAAGATTGTTTACCTCCTCAGGTTTGACGAGAGGTTTGTCGTACTGGTATTTGTATGCTACTTCACTCACGGGGAAGAACTCTAACTGGGATAAGTACTGGGCAATACTCATACCTTGAGCAGCGGCAGCTTCTCCGTATTATGCAACTACCTCTGGATCATACTGCTCTTCGGCCCCATATTTGCTCGACCCCACATTTGTTTGGGAAATCACCTTGAGAGGGGCGCAAGTCTGTTTTGCTTGTTCTCCGAGATGGGCAACAGATTTCTCGCTTGCATCAGTACTGTTCTTCGAGGCTTTTTGTGCCGCATGTGACTTGAGAATAGAACGCTCATAGTCTGATGACAGCTTTGGCTCGGGTTGATGAAGAGTCTTTAGCATTTTCAACACTTTGGCTTTTTCTTCTTTGGTGCTGGGAAACTCTGGCTCTTTCGGCCGCCTCAGCTTAGCGAAAAACGCTATCGTTTCCGCATCAACGATCGCCGCAGTCTCCTCTTCAGTACAGTCATAAGCTCTCTTGGGAGGAACCTTTGGTACTTTTGGAAGAGGCTCTTGTTTACGTTTTGGCGATCGCTTAGCACGACGCACAGTAGAGGTACGCTTACGCTTTTTATCCTGCAGAGGCGCCGGCGATGGCTGCGCCGGAGATTGGTGAGGCGACGGAGCCAGGTGAGGCAACGAAGACGGCTGCCGCGGCGACGACCTCGCTGAAGACGGGTGAGGCGGCGGCGAAGATGGCCTTGGCGTGTGATTTCGAAGCACGATACATTCCTTCGGCCATAGAATTGTGACGTTTTTTGCGTCTCCCAGTACAGTCACATCCCCTTCACCTGCAGGGTAGTGAAGATCCAAAACTTCAAAGGTGGGCATGATTTCATCCACCCCAACAACAGCGTAGCCCTGTGGAACCGGACGACAGTGGTAAGTTGGTGTGGGTCCAATTGGTAAGGCATAGCCGACCGCCACCTTCATTGATATGTTCACAACTTTGACATGTAGCTCGCAGTGTGTCATCTCTGTGATATCATCCACTGGGTAGCCAACAAGAGCCATCGTTGGTGCATCATCGTCATCGCCATTTTCATCACCCGAGACCTCGGTGGAAGCCACACTGCTTTTTCGATTATTCGATGGGCCGGTAGCATCGAATGCAGTGTGCTGCTGAGATGGGCCGGTAGTATTTTTCTCTTTAAGTGCGTTAATTTCATCTTGTTGTTGCTTTAATCGTTCTTAAATTAAACGCATTCGCTCTTTCTGACTATCTGCTTCAACTTCCGCCATGTCCTTTCTCCTCTGACGGCTTCTATCAGGATATTTCTTCCTCTCTTCGGGAAACCCAGTCCTCCATGGTTGGGAGCCTCTTGTGCCTCGTGTTCGTCCATCATGTTCCTTATTTCCAAGGGCGAGTGTGAGCTCATCATTCTCTCTATCGGGAATGAAGTCCCCATCTTTAACAGCCTTTACTGCTTTTCTCATCCTCTCGATTGGCAAGGGGTCTTCTTTATGTCGTATGTTATATATACACCTCCCTTCCAAGTCCAACGTGCCCCCATGCCTGTAAAACCAATTCCTTGCACGTTCTACCCAATCATCTCTCTCTGGGGTGATATTTTTAGCACGCAGTTCTTCCTCAAGTTTCTCCCACTTAGGAATGCCAGCCCTGTAGCCACCTTGCCCCATAGTATGGTGATACTTCTTGTTAGAAGCATTCAGCTTATTCTTTGCAGACATTTCCTTAGCTTTTTCTGATGTCTTGTATTCCACAAACTCAGCCTAGAATGGTTTTATCTTCTGAAACTGAGTCTTCTTGAAATCCGGAGTCTTCCCTTTCACGACATAGTCAAGGTGCAATCTTTTATTCCAGTTGGTGAAACACTGGGCCATCTTCTTCAAAGCCCACTCCCTGACCTTAGCCTCCATGGCTCTCCCATGTTCTAAGGCGTCCTCAACTGGATCCTTCGCATTTGGATCCAGCTCTATCTTCGGTAGTTTGAAATTAACCATGAGCCTCTTCCACAGTAAATCTTTGGCGAAGTCAGGGACATATAAACATGTTCCCTCTTCATCCGCATTAGCAGGCCTATTCCAATTTCTAATGGTGATCGGGATTAAGTCCCTAACGATTACTCCGCATTGTGCCACAAATTTGTTTGTGACAACTTCGGGAGCCGTCGGTTTGCCGTCTTTAGCGACATCTTTGATCCTGAACCTCTCATGGTCTTGCAACTTTTTGGTTGGGCCTCGTGTGCTATTTTCAGTAGATTCCTTCGATCCGGAGGGCTAAAAGAAGAAAGATCGTCGTTACTATTTCTATATAGATAGCAGATGATTAATTAATGAATTGATTATATTACATGCACCTCGCCGGAGCGGTCGTCTTCTCGATTACACAAGGCATCGCCTTCTCCCTCGCGGAAGGCAACACCTTCAACCTCAAACAAGTCGTCTATTCCGGTAAAAAGAGGATCACCCTCACCGGATTTGTTCAGAAACGTTGATACGTCTAAATTTTCTTCCCCACGGATCACACCTTGGATCAACTCTTCCTTTTCTTCATATCTGACGTGTGGGTCCATATTTTCTGCATAGGTGGAAAAACGAATAAGTCAAAGCGTCTAAAGGAGAAAGTTAGGTACGGTGTTGAGAGATATAAACCCTAATTCAGAGAAACCCTAATATATACATACACAATAATAAAAATAAAGAGAAACCCTAAACCCTAAACCTAGCTACAAAAAGGAAACCGTGTAGTAGATAGGTAACTCTAGCTAAAATCAACTAAAATCAACTAAAATCAATATTCCGGAGTTCCGAGGGGTGTAAAACCTAGTTCGGAGAAACCTCGGATGCATATGAGAGGGGAACATGAGTATAAGGCTACAAAAGGGAAACTATCCAGCAGATAGGTAACACTAGATACTAACAAAATACCATATTGGAATCGATTTAAGAGGGTTCGGAATGCCCTGGCGAAGGCACATCGTCGAACCCACATGCACCTAAGGGGTATTAATGATTCCTTATCTAAGATAGGGTTTTTAAGATACGGCCGAAAACTAATAATACCAAACTAATTAATAAACCTAATAATACCTAACTAATAATAAACCTAATAATCCAAACACTAAAAATAAAGGGAAACCCTAAAGCATCGATGCAATGATCAAGCAAGTATGATGATATGACAAGTTAAATTGTATTGAAAAGTAACCCTAAAGCATGCTCGACAAATTAAACGGGGTTCCGAGGGGCGCAAACCCTAACTCGTGGAAACTCCGGAATCACCTGTGAGGGGTTAATATGTTCCTCTAATCAAACTTGGTATATTATTTAAGTTTCTTAACAATGCATGATTATAGCTTAAATAGGTAGGTTTCATTTTTCTGAACATTTTGGTATATTATACATATTTTCTGACTTATAAATAATAAGTTCGGGGTTCGGGGTGGCCAGAATCAGTGGTGGAGGTGGTGGCCGGAGTCTACCCTTTTAATTCACTGTAAGAATACTCTTGTTCCACTGTATCCAGGGACATCTTATTTGCAATTTTTGGAGTTGTAGAACTTTTTCTATGGATTTAATACTCTAAAAAGAACATTAACTCATTTAATTAACCAAGACAAAACCTTGCTGAAAAAGCATAAAACAACTGTACATCAATATTCTACGTGAGACACTGATTCCATACATATTTTATTTTGACAGCGCGACCCCTTCACCCATGTCTCGCCCACGCGTGAGCGAACAGGGGAACTCCCATCAGCGCCGCCTCCTCCCCCCTCTCCTCACCTTCCCCGAGCAAACAGAGCTTCTGCCTCTCTCTTGCCACAATACACCCTCCCCACGCCTCCCATGTCCTGTGGAACCGGCCATCGACATCCCCTTTTCCCGAGCCTTACAAACCCGACATGAGGGATTATAAATCTATCATTAAGTAAATGTGATACTCCTATAGCAAACGAGGATAGTCCGATGATAAGGATGCGATTAGGGATGGCAATGGGGCCCCGAAACCCACAAACCCGATGGATACCCGCCTTAAATAGGGAGGGTTTGGTAAAAAGTTAGACCCTCCAAGTTTAATGGGGCGGGTATGGGGGTGGCAAACCCATACCCGCAGACCCGCAGACCCGCTCTAAGGGCATGTATTACGCCAGGCATTTAGGTAGCCGCTTAAGCGATGAAAATTAATACGTACGAAAAAGAAAACGTACCCAAACGCCCCATCCTCCAACGGAAACCCCTAACGCGTTAAATATGATTTTTTTTCCGCATCCGTAGTGTTTGCTGTTCACCAGCAGCAGCAGGCCCGTCCAGGGCCCAGTGCGAGCTGGGCGACCGGACAGGGCCCCCAAAAGTTAGGGGCCCCAAATCCTAGCGACGGCCCATACAGGAAAATGAATAATTGGTGCAGTCCCGTGGTTAAAAGTCTACCAGTTTGTCGTCTGGGCGAGCGTCAGCGTCTTTGTCGTTTTATTCCTCGGCCCATAGTACTATATGGCCCAAACTGATCCATCCTAGGCCCATAGTACCGTATGTTTCCTAGATCGATCTCCTGGTCAGACTCAAATCCAAACAAGACTGGAGCGATCCGCGTTAGGAAAACAGCCCCGATCAAGCAGAACTAAGGTTTGAATTGGGCAAAAAACACATATTTCGTCTGATCATATTGAGCAAAATATATTTTCATATATTCTGCGAAAAAACGCATATTGGAGTTATGTAATGAAGTTCTAGTTATTTATTATTGCTATCTGAATTTTTCAAAGTTTAGGGCTCCATTTGCATTCTGCACTGGGGCCTCAAATTCCTGGAGACGGCCCTGAGCAGCAGCAGTCACCCCACCATGCAGCAGCCGCGCCGCTGCCCACCAGCAGCCCACCATGCAGCAACCGCCGCCGCCCACCATGCAGCAGCCGCTGCCGCCCACCAGCAGCAGAGGGAGGGGGAGGACAGAGGCATGGAGGGACGTACCTGACGCGCGGCGGTGGGGGAAGGCGCGGGCGGCGCGGTCGTCGGCGGGAAGAGACGCGGGCGGCGGTCGTCGGGGAGCACGCGCCGGCAATCGTCGGGGAGGGCGCGGGCGGCGGTCGTCGGGCAGTGCGCGGGCAGCCTGGCGGCGTCGTCGATGAAGCAGAGAAGCAGAGAAGAGAAGCAGAGAAGAAGAAGAGAAGTTATATAAAAGGGAGGGAGTATACGTCCCGGTTGGTGGCTCCAACCGGGACTAAAAGGGCATACGTCCCGGTTGGAGCCACCAACCGGGACGTATACTCCAATTTTCAGCAGCTGAAGGGGCGCGCACGCAGGGGGTCTTTAGTCCCGGTTGGTGGCTCCAACCGGGACATATTTCCCTGTTTTCAAAATTTTTCAGGTATTTTCTCCCTGTTCTGTTCCCGCCTTATTTTTTATTTTGGGGTTTAAATTTGTAATGTTTTTTAAATGATAATTACTTTGGAATTTAGAAAAACTTTAAACATAAAAAGTGTTTGAATTTGAATAACTAATTCAAAACCATTTTCTGTTTTTAAAAATAATTAATGTAACCATTTAAACTATGAATCATTTAAAATTAATAATGAAATAACTTATATTTTTTAAATATTAATTTGGAATTTAGAAAAACTTTAAACATAAAAAGTGTATGGATTTGAATAAATAATCCACAACCATTTTCTATTTTTAAAAAATAATTAATGTAACCATTTAAAATGAATTAACTTATATTTTTGAATATTAATTTGGAATTTAGAAAAACTTTAAACATAAAAAGTGTTTGGATTTGAATAAATAATTCAAAAACATTTTCTGTTTTAAAAAATAATTAAAATAACCATTTAAAATATGAACCATTTACAATTAAAAATGAATTAACTTATATTTTTTTAATATCAATTTGGAATTTAGAAAAACTTTAAGCATAAAAAGTGTATGGATTTGAATAAATAATCCAAAACCATTTTCTATTTTTAAAAAATAATTAATGTAACCATTTAAAATGAATTAACTTATATTTTTGAATATTAATTTGGAATTTAGAAAAACTTTAAACATAAAAAGTGTTTGGATTTGAATAAATAATTCAAAACCATTTTCTGTTTTAAAAAATAATTAATGTAACCATTTAAAATATGAACCATTTACAATTAAAAATGAATTAACTTATATTTTTTAATATCAATTTGGAATTTAGAAAAACTTTAAACATAAAAAGTGTATGGATTTGAATAAATAATCCAAAACCATTTTCTATTTTTAAAAAATAATTAATGTAACCATTTTCTCTGAAGAACCCACATATTGCGAGTCTAAAAATGATTTTTTCAAAAAATCACGGGCAATAGATCATGTACCTGTAGTACAAACCGGACCCACTTCCTACCGATTCGGCAGACATTTGTCCTTTTTACCCAGGATGGACGAAAAGGTTTGAGATGTTCCTGTTGGGAGATAGTCCATGTAAGGTGGTCTAGTATTTTAGGAAAATGGGACGGTAGCATTCTGAAACGGCATTTTTGTGGTTACTTCACAAAAGGACCCGTTTTTTGCGCTCGGAAAATGGAAAAGGGCTTTTCCGTGCGACAAAAAGGAAAACTTCCTCCTGCAATATTGTTCTCCATACCAATGTCCACACACATGCATAATATGGGCACAACATTATGTCGACATTATGTCGTGCGGCGTGTACCTTGTCCCGGATGGTGTCACCAACCGGGACTAAAGATCAACTTGTAGTCCCGGTTGGAGACACCAACCGGGACAAAACACGAGTCAGCACTAATGATAGGGGTGAGTGTCGACATTATTTCGTATGTGTCGACACCATGCCGAGCTGCTTGTACTATAAATAGGCATCCTTGCGAGTCCATTCCTCCAGCCAATTTGAGGCATCTCCAAGATGGTTTTCGAGAGCAGGGACACCACTGCGGCGAGTTTCAGGGAGATGCCGACGGAGCCCAGTCCTCCGGCATCTCCGTGAAACTGGTCATAGAGGCACTCCCTAATATGTGAAATTAGTTAGCTCCGAGGCGTATTGATCTAGTTAGAGAAGTTACAAGATGCAAGATGGTTTTCGAGAGCTGGGACACCACTGCGGCCAGTTTCAGGGAGATGCCGACAGAGCCCAGTCCTCCGGCATCTCCAAGAAACTGGTCATAGAGTCACTCCCTAATATGTGACTGCGCGCGTTTGGAGATCAGATCTTAATGGTAAGTACGAATCGGGACAACTTCTTCATAGTCCCGGTCCAGCCACAAAACGGGACTAACACTCAAGACATTTATTAATATTAAATACTGAGACTACAAAACCGGGACTAAAGGCCACAAACTGCGAAAGATATCCTTCGGTCAAGCCACAAACCGCGAAAGACATGAACTAGAGTTACATAATATGAGCATGAACTTCTTGGCACATGTCCTTCCTTATGATCGCTTCAGACGTAACCATGGAGCATCTTCTTTACTTAACGGAATCCTTGGGTCAGTTTTCACTGTAAAGGGCGGAATTTCATCAAACTTATTATAATCTTCTGACATGTTTGTCTTGTCCTCGATTCCCACGATGTTTCTTTTCCCTGAAAGAACTATGTGACGCTTTGGCTCATCATATGATGTATTCGTTTGCATATTTTTTCTTTTTTCGGTCTGGAGGACATGTCCTTCACATAGAAAACCTGAGACACATCATTGGCTAGGACGAATGGTTCATCTCTATAACCAAGATTATTGAGATCCACTGTTGTCATTCTGTACAACTGGTCTATCTTTACCCCTTCCCCATTCAGGTTGACCCATTTGCAGCGAAAGAAAGGGATCTTAAAAGAGACTCCATAGTCTAGTTCCCATATCTCCTCTATGTAACCATAATATGTGTCCTTTTGTACATTCTCGTCTATTGCATCAAAGCGGAAACCACTATTTTGGTTGGTGCTCTTTTTATCTTGGGCGATCGTGTAGAATGTATTCCCATTTATTTCGTACCCTTGGAAATTCAATACAGTAGAAGATGGTGACGCGGCCAACAAGTATAGCTGATCTCCAACAGTGGTGTCATTCAAGAGATGTGTCCGCATCCAACCACCGAAAGACTTCATGTGTTCATCTGTAATCATTGATTCAGGCTTCCCCGGGTTTTTGGAGCGTAGAATATTCTTGTGTTCCTCAATATACGGAGCTGCCAAGGTGGAATTATGTAGAACTGTGTAGTGTGCTTTATGGAAAGAATCCCCGTCCCTACATATCATTGCTTTCTTTCCCAGCGTGCCTTTTCCACTTAGTCTTCCCTCATGCCGTGAGTCAGAAACACCAATCGGCTTAAGGTCAGGAATAAAGTCAACACAAAACTCAATGACCTCCTCTGTTCCATATCCCTTGGAGATGATTCCTTCTGGTCTAGCACGGTTATGAACATATTTCTTTAAGACTCCCATGAACCTCTCAAAGGGGGACATATTGTGCAGAAATACCGGACCGAGAATGGCAATCTCTTCCACTAGATGAACTAGGAGATGCGTCATAATATTGAAGAAGGATGGTGGGAACACCAATTCAAAACTAACAAGATATTGTACCACATCCTTCTGTAACCTTGGCAGAATATCTGGATTTATTACCTTCTGAGATATTGCATTGAGGAATGCACACAGCTTCACAATGGGTACTTGAACATTTTCTGGTAGAAGCCCCCTCAATGCAATCGGAAGCAAATGCGTCATAATCACGTGACAGTCATGAGACTTCAGGTTTTGGAAATTTTTCTCTACCATATTTATTATCCCCTTTATATTAGATGAGAAGCCCGACGTCACCTTGATACTGTAAAGGACTTCAAAAAATATTTCTTTCCCTGCTTTGGTAAGAGCATAGCTGGCACCACTTAAGTGACGCCCTTTATCCGTTTTGTTATGTGTATGCATGTTCTTTGGGTCTTTCATAATTTGTTGGTCCTCCTGTGCTTCAGGTGTATCTTTTGTTTTCCCATACACGCCTAGGAATCCTAGCAGGTTCACGCAAAGATTCTTCGTCACGTGCATCACGTCGATTGAAGAGCGGACACGCAGGACTTTCCAATATGGCAGCTCCCAAAATATAGATTTCTTCTTCCACATGGGTGCGTGTCCTGTAGCGACGTCGTTCGGAACTGATTGACCGCCGGGACCCTTTCCAAAGATTACTTCTATGTCCTTGACCATACCAAATACATCATCACCAGCAGGGAGTTCAGGCTTCTTCCGGTGATCTGCCTCACCTTTGAAATGCTTGCCTTTCTTTCTTACGGGATGATTGGTCGGAAGAAATCGTCGATTCGCCAGGTACACAACCTTCTTGCATTTATGCAAATATGTACCTTCAGTCTTATCTAAACAGTGGGTGCATGCCTTATATCCCTTGTTTGTCTGTCCTGAAAGGTTACTAAGAGCAGGCCAATCATTGATGGTTACGAATAACAACCCTCGTAGATCAAATGGCTCCTGTTTGTTCTCATCCCACGCACGTACACCTGGTTTGCCCCACAATTGTAAGAGTTCTTCAACTAATGGCCTAAGGTACACATCAATGTCGTTGCCCGGTTGCTTCGGGTCTTGGATGAGCACTGGCATCATAATGAACTTACGCTTCATGCACAACCAAGGAGGAAGGTTGTAGATACATAGAGTCACGGGCCAGGTGCTGTGACTGCAGCTCTGCTCCCCAAAAGGATTCATGCCATCCGTACTTAGACCAAACCATAAGTTCCTTGCGTCACCTGCAAAGTCTGGGAAGTCTCTCTCGATTTTTCTCCATTGTGACCTATCAGCAGGGTGTCTCAACTTCCCGTCTTTCTTACGGTCTTGTTTGTACCATCGCAACAACCTGGCATGCTCTTTGTTTCTGAACATGCGTTTCAACTTTGGTATTATAGGAGCATACCACATAACCTTAGCAGGAACCCTCTTCCGGAGGGGCTCTCCCTCAACATCAGCAGGGTCATCTCGTCTGATCTTATACCGCAACGCATTGCATACCGGGCATTTATCTAAATTCTCATACTCCTTACCGCGGTAGAGGATGCAGTCATTAATGCATGCATGTATCTTTTGTACATCTAATCTCAGAGGACAGAGAGTCTTCTTTGCTTCGTAGGTACTCTCGGAAAGTTTGTTATGTTTTGGAAACTTTGGCTTCATTATTTTCAGCATCTTTTCAAATGAGGAGTCAGTTAGACCACACTCTGCCTTCCATCGCAACAATTCCAGTGTGGTACCGAGCTTTGTGCTGCCATCTTCACAATTTGGGTACAACAATTTCTTATGATCTTCTAACATGCCCTCTAACTTCAACTTCTCATTTTCTGTTTCACAGTCTCGCTTTGCATCAGAAATGACCCTACCAAGTTTATCAGCTGGCTCATCTGATGCCCGTTCTTCACCTCTTTCCTCTCCATTGTCTTCCATTGCAGTATCATTGTATTCAGGAAACATATGATGATAGTTGTTATCATCATCTTCTTCTTTACCATCTTCCATCATAACCCCTCTTTCCCCGTGCTTGGTCCAGCAATTATAGTTGGGCATAAAACCTTTCATAATCAGGTGGCAGCGAATGATTTTTTAGGAAGAGTACTCCTTGTTGTTCCGACATTGAACACATGGACAACGTATAAAACCATTCTCTTTGTTTGCCGTAGCCACATCGATAAATTTATCCACGCATTTCATATACCCGGCTACGTGGCGGTCACCGTACATCCATTCCCGATCGGTCATCTACATCATATAAGTAAGTTTATCAAAAAATAGGACATCATAAATAGTGAAATAACCAATTCACATCGACACATGAATTGTATCAATGACAGAGAAAAGATAAGATTGCTAACCTTGATCGAGGGAAATAAAGAGGAGAAAGCTCAAGTGCGTCTCGGACACCTTCTATATTTTTGTTCTATGAGAAATTGAACGGGATTATTCACTCAAACATTTCATCAAACACCTTCAATGCATGCATAGAAGAGAAAAAACTAGCACACCCCTCACACCTTCCACCAAAAGAAAAAACAGAGTGGAGGCAGAGGGGGCTGGGGCGGTGCATTTATAGAGGGCGGGAGAATACGTCCCGGTTGGAGCCACCAACCGGGACTAAAGGTGTGTGCCACGCCACATGGCTGTGGCCAAACCTTTTGTCCCGGTTGGTGGCTCCAACCGGGACGTATTCCCCCTTACCAACCGGGACGCATGCCCCCTGGCCCCGTGCCCGCTCGAACCGGGACGCGTTCCAGCATTAGTCCCGGTTGGTGGCCCAACCGGGACTAATGCTCTGAGGGGGCGCGAACGGATGGCGCTGTTTCCACTAGTGAAGCCGAGTCCCTGGTCTCATATATTTATAGATGGATTTGTGTTACAATGTGTCGTACAAGACAAGGACTTCTATTGCTAATCGAGTCCTATACAAACACTAGTTCTAACAGAGACATCTTCGATTGATTGATGTTTGAGTTGTGCTTAGCTAGTACATGTTTGGATCAAGCTATTAAAAGAGGTTAGTTGCAACCGAGTAGATACTATCCCAATCGGTATAGCTAATAGATAAGATAGCTTCACGTTTAGTTAGTTTGTTATAATCCTAGCCATATGAGTTGTATATATATGGAGCTACTGCCAATGCTTGAGGCATGCCACAATTAATTCTTTCTATGGTTTCGTTATAACAAGGATATTGAGGAAACCCGCTTCGAAGGAAAGCTGGGCTGCTAGAAAGGAAAACCCTTGTCCTATGGAGATCGACTTGTCCTTATCAATTCTCTTTTAAGTAGTTTACCTATGTTCATGTGGTCATTTCTAGAGATCTAAAGGGGGTAAAGAAATGATTAGACTTTTATCGTTTTCGTTTCTTTTGGCAAAGTGATGAGACAAAAAAAGTATAGGCTAACTAGGTGGAATTTAATATGTAGACCAAAAGATCAAGGTGGACTCGGAATTGAAGTTCTTGAGCTAAAAAACAAATGTTTGATGAGCAAATGGTTGTTCAATCTTCTTAATGAGGATGCATTGTAGAAGGAGCTGCTACAAAACAATATCTCAAGCACAAAACTCTATCTGAGATTCAAGTAAAACCCACAGATTCACCATTCTGGAAGGGCCTCATGGGGGTTAAAGATGATTTATTTAATAGATGTCATTTTAAAATCGGGGATGTTCAACTACGATATTTTGGGAAGATAAATGGTTGGGGGAGTTATCTTTTGCACGACAATATACATCCTTATATAACATTGTACAACACAAGAATGTTTTGGTTGCGGATGTTTTAGCTAATGTACCGCTAAATATTGAATTTAGGAGATCACTAACTGGTAATAAATAGACATGTTGGTTACATCTATTCCAACGGTTAATGATGGTACAGTTGTCACAAGAGTCGGATAAAGTTGTGTGGGGTTTCACCACCTCAGGTACTTTTATAGTTAAATATATGTATAAAGATCTTATGAATGGTCATACGCCTTTTCTTAGTAAATACCTATTGAAACTAATGATACCATTAATGATTAAAATTTTCATGTGGGTCCTGCATAAAAAGGTTTTACTAACTAAGGATAACTTGGCTAAACGTAATTGAGTTGGATGTACAAAGTGTTGTTTTTATGGCTCAGCAGAGTCCATCGACGACTTGTTCATCACTTGCCATTTTGCACGTCTTATATGGCATACTATTGTTGTTGCTTATGATCTTTTATCTCCAACTAGTGTGGACCATATGTTTGGTACTTGGTTGGGACATATGGATAGTAGAACGAAAGCCATGATTCACACCGGTGTATCGGCTTTGTGTTGGTTTATATGGAGATGTCAAAATGATATTATTTTTTAACAAGAAGTGATCTTCCAATTTCTTGCATGTTATACACATGATGGCACATTAGTTGCAGCTGTGGGTGTACCTTCTTCCACCGGAGCACCGAGATGCCATGTCTTCTGGATGCGAACGGCTGCTGAGGATTTTTTAAACCGGGATATCTGGCAGCATACTAGACGACTACATGATGCTTAGTTGTTATATGCATACTTTTCTTCTTTGGTGGATTGATGTGTCAATCTTGACTATATTCTAAATTGTTTTGTTGGTATTTGACACTTCTGCTTAATAAAGGCTGTGTGCGATTGATGCAGAGGCTCGGGAGTTTTACCCCGTTTCGAAAGAAAAGAGATTGAGCAAACAAGGAGCAAGCAATACGTGAAAATTCAGAACATCTTAGAGAATGAATGCTTGCAAGCCTCGGATAAAAACGAGTCTGTAAGCTGCTAGGTACAAAGCGGTGCAATGAGTAATTAAAATAGGCAAACCAGCCAGTATCACATGATAGATAATATCCTACTCCATTCCAAATAATAAAATTAAATGGTTATTTGATCACTGGAAGCAAGAAGAAGACTTCATCTCGGTGCAGAAGAAAGCTCGGACGGCAAGGAGAATGCAATTCCCTTGACTGTCTTCGCTGGAACAGAAGTAGCAGGAGACTTTGGAGACTCTCGCAGAATCGAGTCCATGCAAACGATTGCTTTTTTTAGCTCCCCAGCTACCTGCAATGCCATAGGGACGGCTATACATGTCAATGGCTCAGTTCAATGTTACAGAAAGAAAACAGAGTTCATCCATGTACAGAAAAGGGAACCCGTACTACCGTGGATTGCTCTCTCTCTCTCTCTAAACATGCTTTCGCCCCACTTTATAAATAAAGTACACAGGTGAGACCGCTGCTGGGTCAGACAGCACATCTCCCAAACGAACAAACAGCACAGGATACAAGGCGCTGGGTAGAACCCAAGCCCTACACGAAACGCAAGAAGAAAGAAAAGAAAAAGAAAGCCGAGAACGGCGGTATGCCGAAAACGTAAGCAACTCGCAACCGGTGCGCCCCCAAAGACGTATCACCATACATCCCACAGTTCAAGCGCCTGCGAACCAAGACAGCACCTCCAAGAAGGGGAGTGACGACGACGACACTGATGTCCGGCCGGGGCCTAGGGTTTCCCCTGGTCCGCAGCGGGGGGTGGGGAAGGGAGGCCACCGACACCCTTCAAGAAGGAAGGTGATACCCGCGGGTTTCACCGTGCCAGTGTCAACAGACAAGGATTTCTCCCGACCCCGCCGGAGCCACCCACCCGAGCACTTTCAAAAGCTCCACCAAACCTCTTACCCACGAGCACGCGCCACCCTGGTCTTGAAGTCGCCACCGCCGTCACACCGGGAACCACGGAGCGAAGCCGGTAGGCCGAGGGAGCGGAGACTTCGGCGATGGTCGGCATGTCAATAGTACGCGGGAGGGAACTATCTCCACCTCCAGCGGGTGGTAGCCGACCGGGTGCAGCAGCAAGACAAACCAGGCCCTCAGGCCCGGCCGAACCCGCGGAGGCTCGTGAAGTCCCGCTGCCGCACTGCAGCAGGGGTGCCAACGAACACGCCAACCGCCGCCTCAGACCCCACTCCTCCTCCCACCGGGGGATCCGCCGCACCGGCAAATCCTGGCTGCCAAGTAGCAGCACCATCGCCCCCGATCTCCCCCGGGCCAAACGGACCGCCGCCGGTCTAGGGGTCTCACGTCACCTCCCGAAGCCACCTCCGCCGGAGGGAAGTCGAAGCCGTCCACCTTCCGAGGCTGCCGCCCCGGTATCCATGAGCTCGAGTCCTTACCACCGTCAGCCTCACACTCAAAGAGTCCGCCGGGATGGGTGAGGTGATCGAGAGCTACTCACGTGGCTGAAGGTCCGCGCCGCCACCAAGGTGCGGGGTACAACCCGCCACCAACCGAAGTGGCCGCTGTCCGGACGTAGTGGCAGGGCCGACCAACCGGGACCAGGCCCAGATCAGCCCGCAGGCCCAGATCGGGACCAGATCTAGCCAAGATCAGCCCACTGCCGCGCTCCTGCGCCGTGGTCACGCCGCCGACCGCGTCTCGGGGAACTCCCTGCCAGCCCACCACCACCGAGCCGACCCTCGTCGTGATCCGCCGCCGGAGGGGACGTCGCCGTCGCTGCAGGGCCTACCTGAGCCGTCCCTACGTAACCAGCAGGGGCAGGGGGACCCGTGCTGCCCAGGGGCAGTAGAGGCCGAGCTTGCCGCCACCCCGCCACCGCCGGCCGAGCTCCACCGACCCGCACCACCGCCACTAGGGCTGCCAGCCCGCCGCCGTCAGATCTGGGGCAAGCAGAGCCGGCCGCCGCCACCAGGGGGAGCCCTCCCCATCGCGCAGCCCTCCTCGCCGCGAGCCCGCTCGATGCAGCCGCCGGAGCTCGCCGCCACGACGCAGCACCCTGCGCCAGCGCCACGCCCCGCTCGATGTCGCCGGCCCGCGACGCCGCCACCGCGCGAGGGGGAGAAGACGCCCCTCCGCCGCCGACGCTACCCGAGCTTTGCCCGGCAGCAGGCCTTGGCGGTGGCGAGGGGGAGGGAGGGGGCGGGGGGAGACTGGCGGCCACGGGATTAGGGCACCCCCGGTCGCTCGCGGGAGCGGTTTTTTTCCGGTCCGTCACCAACTTCCTGTAGGTGTAAATAATCTGCGTGAATGGATTTCCTACCGTGGATTGCTTGCAACAGTTTATATGTAATGTTGTGGAAAGAAGAAGTAACAAATTGATGCTACGTATTTATGCAGCTTGACTAAAATAACCAAGGTTGTAGCCGCAGTTAGCGTTGTTTCTGGTTGTGACCTGAATGTTGCTTTATTTATAAAGCGGGACGAGAGCCTATTTCGAGTAATAACCAAGGTTAATTCACATTGCAATTTTCCCTCCATGCAGCTTGAGTACTTTAAATAGACAGTAACCTTGGCCCTTAGGCATTAGTGGACTGATCGTACTAGCTAGCCAAAGTAAAAGAGGATAAAGGAAATACTGAAAGAATAGTTAGGAACTGCTAGTACCTGGGGTGCAGCTGGGTTTTGACAAATCGAGACCTCCACCTGTAATTGGAAGAAAAGAAGGAAGATTAATCCAAAACACATTCATTAGAAATAGAACTAAACATACACGTGTGTAGAGACGCAGCCCCTGATCCTCTTCTTCTCGCTCAAGCAAAGGTAGAAGAAAGACACTGGATTTTCCCGGCGACGAACGCCTGTATCTTTGGCCTATTATTTCACTGAACTTCAAACTCTTGCTCTGAACCAGACGATTACATCGGCAAGTACACTGCCTAAACCAACTAACCTGGCCATGTCTTCGTCGCACGAACGCAAAGCCTCTAACCACTTCTGCATGAGCCACACTCCTGCACTACGAGATACACGCGTACCCACACGTATGATCCCCAAGAAGCGGTCTAGCAGGATGACCACGGACTGGCTTCATGCATGCAACTCCTCGCTGGACTACTAATGCCTCATGTTAACAAAACAAGATTATTCCTAGCAAATCAGGATTAGTGCTAACAAGAAGGCATTAAAACAGAGCTAGGTAGCCTGTGGGCGAGTATCGAACCTCAGTGCATGCAGCCGTCTCATCTTCTGTCGCCTGAAGTTGAGAAAGAAAGAGAAGAGAAATGAGCATCTGGCGCCTTGTGGAGCATAGAGATCGGAATAGCCGCATGCTGCGTGTAGGGAGATCGAGGGATAGATCGTGTACCTTTTCCGACGTGTTACCAACTGAATCCACTAATACAAAGACCAAAGCTGTTGGGATGGCCTGCCGCTACGTTATACAGCGCAGCCCGTGCTTCGTGCACATCACGATCACTGGCTTTCAAACACCGATCACTGGCTTCCAAAGAGCGAAGGAAGACGTAGACTATCTGGAGGGAAGGGAGGTGTCGCAAGCCCAAATCAAAGTCGCCACGGGCGATCCACACAGCTGGGGAGGAAAACCAAAGGCATCTAAGCCTTGGCGCAGCCCCTCGTGGAAATACAGAGGCCACTGCTATATCCGTATATAAGTGGCACTCTGTCCGCGGTAAAGACGAGCCTTTCCACTATGCCCTCTGTCGAGGACTTGGCAGTATCCTCTAGGCTGAGATAACGGAGAGCGGGCAGCATTCCACTAAGCTGAATCTCCTCCGGTCACGCTTTATTCACCGATATAGTCAGACGAGAGAGGAGAGGCAACGATGAAGGATTAATCCATGCCGGCAGATCCCAAACTAAATAGACAGTTGGCGGAGTTGTCGAGGAGGCTCCCAGCCTTCCCGCATGAGATCAACATGTTTACCACTAGCACTGTGAATCTCTAGAATTTCCAATTTGCACAGACTATTTAGGGATTCCACCAAAACTTTACACATGCTCTCATCCAAATTGTATTGCCAAAAAACTCTAATTAAGAACCCTCAACTTGGTCAGATAACCGAGCTCTTTCACAACATGGAGGTTCCAATTGTGTGAAGATAACTGATGGAGATCTAGCATCTCTAGTACTTCCAGTGAAGTCAAGTTTCCTATACCAGATGGAAACTTCACCGTGTGGTCAACAAGCAGGCACATCAGATGTCTTAGCCGAATAACACTTGGCGGCAGTTCCTTTATCTGGGTCTTTCTTATGTCCAGAGTTTGCAAAAACTGTAGCTTCCCAATTTCCACCGGAAGCTCCTTGATATCAGTATACCTTAGCCCTATGAATCTCAGATGCAATAGATTCCGCACATATCGAATATCTGAAATGTTACAACCTTCTAAATCCAACACGCGCAGAAATTGAAAGCTTGAAATATTCAGCACTTGGTAAACACTATTATCTGTGAAGATAGCAAAAGATCTCAATTGTGCCATACTGCTGGTAGTCACATCTACATTGCAACTTTGGATAGATAATCTGCGAATCTTGTTTTGCAAGCTTGTCAATTTTCTCTTGGTGTCATCCAATATAGTGACAAAGTTTTCTTCGGTTGCCAATGAACGTATGAGATCAAGTACCATGTCATGTACACGACATGCTTCTACCTTTTCTTCATCATCAATGTCTATTGGCTGGATCATACTTCTATTTACTAGCTCATTAAAGTAGCTATCACCGAGCTCATATAAGCTAGTTTCTTGGTTTCTGCTATAAACTAGACCTTCGGATATCCACCTCCATATTAGCTTGGATCTTATAATCTTGTGATCTTCCGGAAAGATGCTTAGATATAATAAACAAGGCTTCAAATAAAAAGGTAGATCATAGTAGCTGAATAACAATATCTTCTTCATCTTGTCCATGTTGTGGTCTTCTGCAAGTCCACAATCAATGGAATCGAGCAAAACATACCACTGATCCTTTATTTTTATCTGATGATTACTAGCCACAAGACTTGCTGTCGTAATAATGGCTAATGGTATCCCGCCACATTTCTTCAATATGTCTTCAAATAGCTGCACCAATTTCCAAGGACAATTCTTCTCTTGAGGAAATACTCTTTTATAGAAGAGCCTTCTTGAGACATCACCAGAAAGAGGTTTCATTCTATAAATATCATCACTAGAAGAGCAACATGCTTCTGCCACACTGATAATACGGGTTGTCGTGATTAGTCGACTTCCGAGACTGTTCTTGGAGAAAGCACACTTGATTAATTGCCATGCTTCTTTATCCCATATGTCATCAATTACGATAAGGTACCTGCAAGGACATTTTGATAATTAGGTTGTGCACATATGAGTGCATAGGGCGAGAGGTTTGGCGTTCCTTTTTGAAAGTATGTATAGAGAAGGACCCTAAAAAGATGATAATTGTTGTGGATGTGCTACAGTTGCACAAAACATCATGTGAAATTATACTTATGGAAACATGCGACTGCCTAGTTACACATTTCTAAAACCAAAGCTTCACATGAAATTTAAAACGTGTAACTTTCCAATTTACATTGGAGTGATCTAGTGGTTGAGATCGTCGATTTAGAAATAAGAATTTTGCAATCTCCTTAAGTTCACACTAGAACTATTAAAAGATGGATTATTTAGGTAAAAATTGACCAGAGCAAACCCGAGGAATTATACACAAAGTCTATAAACTTAGTGTTAATCCACATTCTGTTATGGTGCATATGCAAAATGGTGCCATGATTTTAGTAGACGATTTGAGTCTATCTGCTACATATGATAGATGAAGCATACCTTCTGTTACCAAGGAATTCAACAAGTTCGTCAATGAGTTGCTTTTCTTCCCTTATTAGATTATAAATAGCATGATGACCCTCGCAATTGCGAGGGTATCATTTTTAATTCATTGCAAGTAAAACCATAGAGTTCTACAGTCCATATTTTTAATTCATTGCAAGTAAAATCCTATTCGATACCCAGGGTGCAGAATAGTTATTTTGTACCCCACATAACTTTATGTTGTCACATTTAGAAATTTATGTTTTGTATACAAATAATTATGTTCATATTCATCCACAACGCAAAAAATTGACATAAAAAATAGTTTATGAGTAATTATAGTGTAAAAAACACTAAAAATACGCATTTTACGTCGTATTTTTATACGGCATGTAAACAAAAAAATTATGATATGCCTATATTTTCTTACGTTCTTTTCAACTCTCGAAATAAGACAAAATTTACGCTATGTAAAAATAATATACAGTTCTAAAGATATAACTATTCTACACCCTAGGGGGTCTAAAGATATATATGTGTGTGTGTGTGTGTGTGTGTGTGTGTGTGTGTGTGTGTGTGTGTGTGAATTTCTTGATTTGTTTTTGTGTGTTGTAATTTATTAGTACTTTCTCTTATAATTTCCAAATATGCTGAGCATGTCCATATTTTGACTGGCCTTTAAATTTATGTTAAAGAGATGATTTAGCAAGATTGAAATAGCAAATTTTTGCTTTCTCACTTTAGTGTAGAACAATCAAAGTCTTTAGCTTGTATGATGGGCACCGGATCAATATTCCATCGTCCTCGCCAACTGATCTCACATAGAATATCCACTAAGACGCCAGGAAGCAAAGTAACCATAGATCAACATGTCACGTCAGTTATGATTGTCGAGATTTAGTCTTACCAATAATGTTGGCCCAATCATTATTCTGGTGTGACCATAATGGTTTACTTTGTGGAACCAATTCCATTATACACGATCCTTTAGAAAATTCGATTATCTCCTTCCCGACTAAGGGATTAAGCAACATTTTGAAAGCTTATCTTTTGAGAATTGTGTTCCTATAAAAGTTGTGATCATATTCAATCTTGTCTTCATGCACAAAGCATATTGTGGATCATATTCAATCTTGTCTTTTCCCACTCTTCGTGTTAAGCTTTGTGCCAAATAGAAATCGTCATAGCATTGTATTCGCATGTTACATATGCATGTTTAATGTGGTTAATATAATCTATCTTTCAGACATTCGGAAATGTGTTTTCTTTAAGATTATTTTGTATATATCAGCCATTGATTTTTCCTTGGCAAGATACTATATCGTTATTGCTATTACATGATGAATGTCCTTCAAATAATCCACCAAAACTGTGGGATGTACACAATTCTCTGAGAGGAAAGTTCCATTGTGCTCTATTGCTCCTCCTCTCTATCTCTCAAGGCACATCCACTATGTACACACTTCATCGATGCTCTTCGAGTCAACTACCCTATGACGGTGAGTCGAACGTCTTAGGATGCGCCACTTATCAATCCCTACTTGTACATGGATGATTAACCTATGCGAGGTGAGTTTCTGCCACGTGGCCACACTTCCAGTTTTAGATAGTGCAACGACACATGTGTAGTTGCCATTTTTTGGTGCAAAAGAAAGGTTTTTAAAAGGCACGGTTAAACTAATTTTGAATTTGTTACCGTTTTTTTAGAAAATGTCATTTCGTTTGGATTTTTTTTTTTGAAAATTTTGAAGTTTTATGTAAATACATGGAAGCCTTTCTTTGTTTTTCTCTATTATGTTCTAAAATTTGATCGTAAAACTTTAGAACCCATCATTGTGCGTTTAATATTTTGTATTTTTCTTTTTAGCACTTTGGTTGAATAACTTTTAAGCTATCCCTTGAATTTTTGGATGCTCATCTTTGTACCATTCGAATATTCGCCTCAGTTGGATATCCCCTATATTATTTTAAAAGTTGTTTAATTTGTACATTTATGAAAATAAATTATGTTATGTTTTAAAGCTTGCCGTGATTTTTGAAACCAATTTGTATATTTATTTAAGGAGAGTGCTACCCGAGGGCGCTGCATTTTGCTAGATCCTGCGGTGGAAGCCTCCCGCTCTTTCTTGCATGCATGTAATTTTACGTCATCTAGATTCCTTTGGTTGTAAACTTTTTAAAAGTTTTAGTTCTAAGACTGTTAGTTTGATTAATGATCCGTTTTCACCATTTCAACAAAGAGCGAAAACACATATATTAATTGGTGTGATATATTGCTAGCTACCTTGTACACACATTGGTAAATAAATGTGTTAGTAGGGTCACCACATAGATATCTCACAAAAGACGAAATATCCTTCGCTGGGAGGCGACGCTCGTGACAGCGCGAGTACCCGCTGAATCAGTCTTTCAGTCTTTTGGAGGTGTTCATAGGAATAGGGTGTGCGTGCGAGTATTTGTACGAATACGTATATTATTCATAGGGATACGTATATGTGCATATTTGTGATCGTTTGCGTTAAAAGTGATGGGTTCTGCAAAAAAAAATTAGCTTGTTAGGTTCTCTTTGGGTTTGAACGATTGGTATTGTAACACAGCCGGACTTTTTTTTTTTTGCAAATCTCAATGCACCCGAGTTCTGTCGGACCAAAAACTGTAACTCGTTAGGTAACTTAGGCTTACACGGCTTGTATTATACTCCAACTTATACAAACTCTTTCTTTAATTTTGGCTAATTGACACATGACCGATCGGAACAGGCTTACACGTTTGTATTATACTCCAACTTATGTGTGTACTCTTTTTTTTTTAACTTGGACACTTTGTTTTGGCTAATTAACACATGACCGATCGGATCCATGCAAAAAAAAATCAGAACATGGCCACGTTATGTTTAAGACGTGACACGGGCTAGATGTGTGTATATAGAAATAAAATTTTGTTACGTTGTTTAGTTAAATCCTAACCGTAGTTTTCAGATCTAACTATCAGAAATTATTATGATGATGTGGATTAACGTGGTGCCTCGAAACACAACCTTATATTGCTTTTAGTATATAATAGATGCCAGCATATTTTGTCTTGTTAAGTTCAAACAAGATATCCTTCAAGATTTTCTTCATGTCAGGATTTTGAGAAACTGAAACAAAGGCACCACAATAAAATTGCCCCTTGATCTTGTCGTACACTACTTTGGCTAGAGTTGTCTTGTCTAAGCCGCCAAATCCAACAATAGAGACTGTCTTCAACGGATGATTTGACCAATTATCACCCTTAGTCAACATGTTGATTATCTCGTCCCGTGTATCTTCAATCCCAATGAGCTCTGTCTCATCTGTGTACAGAGCCATCACACGAGGGTCAACCTTAGCAACGGCTCCATATTCAGGTATGTTTTGTTCGTACCTTAAACGCAACTCAGTCAATTGCTTAGCTTGACCCATTACTTCTTCCAAAGCATCAGATATCCGATGGAGTTCTCTGCCGTTCTTGAATAATTTGATAGTCTTTTTGAGTAACTTCTTGACTTTGTTTTTCGGGTTGCCTGGCTCACCACCATCCTCTAGACGGATCATAAAACGATCAATGATGTCCTCCATTTGGTAGGACAGCTCCTTCACCTTTCCTGCCCAGATCTTGACCCCCTTGTCAAGTTGCTCCTGCGGAACTTTCGCAACCTTTTCAAGGGCGGCCTGCATCAGAGTCAGCTCTGTGATGAGAGACTCGATGCCTTTCCTCACACGATTCTCGAGGGTGAACTCACCAACGAGCAGGTCGCCCAGCTTCTTAAGGACAGGCTTGATAGCCAAGACGGCGATCTCCATGGCTAGCAATTAAGTTCTACCTCTCTACAAAGGCGAGCGTTGTGGTGTTTTGGCTGGAAGGCGCTCTGGTGAACGGGCTGTACTCCCTCATTTCCAAGATGAAATGCTATATAAAAGAAAGCAACAATGGGGTGTGCAAGATTATAGTGCACTAGTTTAGCGACCAATCCGACTTATCTTATGCATAGCCTGGCTGTCCTGTGGGCCTTTGCAAAGCTTGGTCCCAGTTATCAGCCGCTTGCCGTAACCTGGCCTATAAACACGTTGTTGTCTACTTGTCTTGTTACAAAGAAAAATTAAGAAGACCTAGTAACCAACGCCATGCCTTAAGCACCTGGACAGCTTGTTTTGCATCGACATAGCACTTTGTTCGACCGGAAGAAAGAACAAAGGACAAATCTAATACCATTTAAAAAATGGTTGTGATTGGAGAGAGCAATGGGATCGATTTCTAAAAAGAGTACAGGCAGTTATGGGCAGATGAAAGCATGGTATTAGAACGCTGTGTCTGGTCTGCTCATTGTCGTCATTGAGTGTGTCAACGCGAAAGCACCCCTACTATTGCAAAGAAAACACCGCTACAATATACTTAGGTATCTCTGAGGGACTCCCTGGATTTGGATTAAGCTAGGGCAAGACAAACACTGAGGCCTGAGAGGGAAACATGGTGACACTCTGATAAAATCATCGATCTACTCCCTCCTGTCTTAAAATAGATGTCAGGAATTATCAAAATTTGGATGTATCTATAATTCTATATATGAAATTACCAACGTATTGATCTGCTAATAAACGGGCCTTCTTGTTTGTAACATCATATGATCTTTTTACGCTTCATCCAAAACAAAAAGCATCACATGATTTACTCCCATGCAAGCATATATAGGAGAATCGGTGTTAATGGAGGGACATCCGTTCATTCTTATCCCGAGCATTCGTAGCATCAGTTTCCCTGATTGATATACGACATCAAGTGACAGGTTGCCGGCCGGCCGCCCGGCCTCCGGGTCGCGATGATGCGATCGGTGCCTCTGAGGCCTGAACAGAGGGTTGGTTTCGTTAAACAGCTCAGTTTGCGTTTGACTCGAGGCAGCCTGGGACATGAAACTTTGGTTGGATCAATCGACTTTAGCACCGATCTTACCGCCGTGTCGTGACGTGCCGGAGCGCGAGGGAAAACTGACACCAAGTACAAAACCCATATCAAGAATGGTGGTGATCTGGGAGAGCGACGACATTTCTGAACTTGGAATGTCCAGGCAGTTTGGCATGGATGAGTGAGCCAAGCCGAGGAATAAGATAAGAATGAGAATTCTACGGCGTTCCAGCATGTTAGTCAGTTATTGAGATGGGTTTTGGGCTTCCAGCGTGAGCTACATCTCTATCTGAACTGCACTCTGAACTGTCACGACAAGCAACCGATACACACGCACGCATGCACGCGTACATGCACAGAAGCGAAGACTTCGGCGATGACCGGCATGTCAACAGTACGCGGGAGGGAACTACCTGCACCACCAGCAGGTTGTAGCCGACCGGGTGCAGCAGCAGGACAAACCAGGCCCCCAGGCCCAGCCGAGCCTGCGGAGGCTCGTGAAGTCCCGCCGCCGCACTGCAGCAAGGGTTCCACCGAACACGCCGACCGCCGCCCCAGACCCCACTCCTCCTCCCACCAGGGGATCCGCCGCACCGGCAAATCCCGGCTGCCAAGTAGGAGCACCATCGCCACCGAGTTGCCCCGGGCCTGCCGGACCGCCGCCGCTCTGGGGATCTCACGTCACCTCCCGGAGCCACCTTCGTCGGAGGTAAGTCGAAGCCGTCCACCTTCGGAGGCCGCCGCCCCGGCGTCCATGAGCTCGAGTCCTTACCACCATCGGCATCACACGAAAAAAGTCCGCCGGAACGGGTGTGGTGATCGAGCGCTACCTAACGTGGCTGAAAGTTCACGCCGCCACCAAGGTGTGGGGTACTACCCACCACCAACCGAAGCGGCCGCTGTCCGGACGCAGTCGCAGAGCCGATCAGCCGGGATCAGGCCCAGATCAGCCCGCAGGCCCAGATCTGGCCAAGATCAGCTCGCTGCCGCGTTGCTGTGCCTTGGTGTCGCCGCAGACCGAGCCCCGGGGAACTCCCTCCCAGCCCATCACCACCGAGCCAACCCCCGTCGTGTTCCGCCGTCGCCCTAGAACTCCAGCCACCATCTTCCACCTCCATCTCTAGCGAAGAAGCTTCCGTAGACAAACGGTCATGCCATGGCACGGCGGTTGTCACCGCGACAACCCGCAGCAGCCATAGACTAGACCCCATGGCCCAGATCAGGCCCGTCGGCCCAGATCTGAGCCCGCTGTGCACCCACTGCCCCACGCAGCCTGTGCCCGGCTAGAGCGAGGAAGAGGACGACAGCGGCTCGCCGGCCGCCACTCCGTCACCACCCCGCAGCAGCGGCCGGCCCCTGCCAGCCCGAGCCACGCCGCCACTAGGGCCGCGCGCTCCTGACCTTCCTCCTCCTGCTTCCTGCCGAGGACCACCAGCGCACCCCACGCCCCCGTGCGCCGCAGCACGCTCCGCCGTCGACGACCGCCGTCATCGTCGTCCTGCCCCTGCGCCACCCAGGAGAGGCTCCGCCTCCGCGCGAAGGGGCCGCCTCAGGGTGCGCCTGCCGTCGCCTGCCGCCTTCGGCAGCCATGCGTGGCCGCCACCACCCACGCCGGGGCGGCAGCGGCCGGGGAGGGGCGGCGGCGACGGGTAGTTAGGGTTGAGGAGGGGGGTCGCCTCCGGAGCCCCCTCGCGTGAGAGGACCCGAGAGGTTTTTTTCCCTCCACCATGCCTCTCCCCCAACAGAATCAACACTAAGGGGGCAACATTAGGGCCAAGTTGTATACATTCAATATAATGATCTAGACATAGTAAATTTTATCTTCTCAATAATTGAGCAATGCAGTAAATGAGCTTCGCAACCTCTCGGAGGAACTCATAGGCCATAGTTTTAGGAAATCTCCTCCTACCTGCTTCCACTGTGTTTTCCACATTTGAGAATTCTATTGCATCTGATATAGCCCCTTAATTCTCTTAATGTTCCTACCTTGTCGCATGGTTCTGCGTCCTCCCAACAGTCTTGTCATGTCTGTAAAAAAACAGTCTTGTCATGTTTGTCTTCTCCATGCATATGTGCACATTGTCATGGTTAGACCTTCGACATATTTGGTACGTTGTAGCATCGACATTATGTCGAAGATAATCTATCGCTTTTGGCAGAAGTATCTCGTCAAGTTGGTCTGGGTGAACATTTACATTGTCTCAAGAGAAATTTATTGAGAAGGTACTTCGCAAGTTCAAGATGAACAAGGCAAGGGAAGTGACTCGTTCACTCGCAACTCATTTCAAGTTTAGTAAAAAGCAATGTCCCTCCAGTGAGGATATGGAAAAGGAAATGCAAAAAGTTACTTATGCTTTGGCTGTTGGAAGTTTGATGTATGCTATGGTGTGCACATGACCTGACATTGCTCAAGCGGTTAGTACTGTGAGCAGATTTCTGTCCAATCCAGGAAGACCACATTGGGGAGCCATGAAGTGAATTTTCAGGTATCTTCAGGGCAGCGCTAATATGAAGCTTTTCTTTGGTGGTAGTGTGCCCAAACTGATTGCATATTCAGATTCATACTTAGCTGGAGATGTCGATGGAAGAAGTTTACTTTAGGTTTTTTGGTTACCCATTCAGGGGAGCAATGGCATGGCAAAGAAGGTTGCAAAAGTGTGTGACGTTGAATACAATTGAGGCCTAGTTCATCGCAGTAATTGAGGCGACCAAGGAGCTATTGTGGCTGAAACAATTGACTTGTGATCTTGGTTTTGAGCAAGACAAGTATGTGCTATTTTGTGATAACCAAAGTGCCATTCACCTGAGTAAGAATGCAAGTTTTCATTCGAGGTCAAATCATATTGATGTTCGCTATCATTGGATTCGAGATGTGCTGAATTACAAGAAAATGCAAATTAAGAAGGTGCACACAAATGACAATGGGGCTGATATGTTGACCAAGGTGGTGACAAGAGAAAATCTCGAGGTATGCCGTCGGCTCGCCGACATGACTGCTGGTAGGCAGTGAGACCCTCCATGATGTCGTGAGGGGGAGTTTGTTAGGCCGTGTCCCTCCACATGGAGGTGTGTTGGCAGTCCAACATCAGCCCATGAAAGTCCAACATGTTTCCACCGTTGATCGATGTTCGTATCCAACGGCTGAGATGCTCCTTAGGAGAGGAGTAGAAAAGAAAACCCTAGCCACCCTTGGTGGCTGCGTGTGTGAGACACGCTGTGAGAGTGTGTGTGTGAGCTGAGCAAAAGAGAGGGCGAGAGAACATACAAAAACACCACAACCTAGTGAGAAGAGAGGAAGAAGAAGGAGAGGTAATTTCTGTCCAAATTTCAGAGATCTGACCGGCCTGTCTTCAAGCTGGTGTTTGAAAGCTTAAACGTGCTTGGATTGGCTTCAAACTTGGTGAGCTTATTCCTTGCTTTGAGTACTTTGATCTGGTTAGATGGTTTGAGATTTGGGTCAGTGTAGCATCATATTTGGAAGCGGTTTAGTCAATTCGGAGTGCTGCAGTTTTAGCACAGAGCAGTTTTGGTAGATGAACAGTTTGGGCAGGCAAACGGTGTCCGATTGACCTAAAATTTGGCATGTATGTTGGATACTCGTATGTTAGCTTGTCTACCAAGTTTGGTGCTTATTGGATCAGCGGTTTAAGAGCAGTTTGCTAATTACCAAAGGAGACAGAAACTGAGATACTCTGCTTTGTTGTAATCTTTCTCTAAAGTGATTGTTGTTGTTGTTGCCGGTTGGCAACATGCTGAGTGTGTTGTATATCTCTAGATGTTCTAGAGAAGACTCTGTACCCACGTTGCTCATAGTGAATCTCGGTGGATCGGTTGGTCCGCACCCGTGGTTTTTTCCTCCTCGCCTTGAGAAGGTTTTTTGCACGTAAATCTTTGTATCACCTGTACATGTGCTCATTGTTTTATTTTTGCTGCATATCTATTGATTGAAACTATCCTCGGAGTTTACTGCAAGCGGCGGGTGTTGTGTATCTTCCCCCAATATTTCCTGGTGGTAATACCAGAAAAAATTGGACTAACTGTCTCCTCAACAATCGCAGAACTAACCATCTCACGCCATTCTTTACCATAGAGATTGGTCCAGCTAGCTCTGTTCAAGAAATGGAGTAACATTAGATTCCATGCCCCTTTGTATGATTAGCGGTGACCTGTAGAAGATATGGAGAGTAGCTAATTCTAAGATGAAAGCTATCCATGCTCCCACTGTTATAAGAAAAGAAAAAGTAGCAAAGGTGGTGTTTTGGGTGCCGAGGCAGAGGCGGCTACAAGCCTACAACTATGCTCTGATTCTTGGATATGCATGTTGGGACCGAATGAAGCTTGAATACGATAAATGTTGAAAACTATGCTTATCAACTGATTATACATTTATACTTGGGTGCTAACCAAGGCTTAGAATTTTTTTGTCATCTCTAGCAATTCTTACTCATATCTGGTATTGGAGAACACTGGAATAAGAAGCTTTCTTGATGTACACATCCCTGAAATTATCTTTGTAGCAGCGCGGCGGCGATAATGGTTACTTAGACTGATTATTGAGATAGTTTTGCTAATTCACAGGAGCTCCCTTTTTCAATCTTGAATCTTGCTTCGGTATCCCCCCTAAGGAATTTTTTGAAGCGTTACCGGGTTATGGGTAAAGTAGAGGTGAGTACCGGGTTTGAGTTGGACCCTGCAGTATGTGGACATATTTGGTTACGTTTTGGAGACAGCCTGAGAAACGTGTTGGGAAAAGGTACCTGCCGATCGTACGACCGACCTTGCTGGAGTACGTGTGTCTCCCAGCCCGTCTTCTACTATGTCGCAGTCTCCAGGAAATCTTTATTTGGCCTACGCATCCCGTTCGAGCGTGTCCGAACCGGTCCATGCGAACGTGTGGGGCGTGCGCAGTGTCCCAGCAACGACCCATTCGGAGAAACGCGTCCGACTCGACTCATCCATGCATCTAATCTGGGATCGGTTGCATCGGCCCGGACGTGCGCGGACAGCGGGGGTGTCTTGCCTGTTGGCGACGCTGGCCCACCCGTCAGCCACCGTGGCGGTGATTCAGACGCGCGCAGCGACACCGATTCAAACGCAACCACGGCAGCGATTTAGAGGCATTGCACGGAAGGCTGACCGGCAGCAGCTTGCACTATCAATGTCGACGAGACGGCACAGTGACTGGCTGGACACTTTAATGTCGTTTCTTCTCCTCCATGCCGACATCCGATGCCGACCCTTTTTAACTAGCCGTATGCGGCCATCTTCTCCTGACAAAACACCATCCTCTCCTCCTCCTTTTTGTTCTCCACTACATGTAGCTAGCCATGGCCGGCGGCGCTGGATTGAGGGGAGGGCGCGGCAGCCATGGACATCGAGGGAGGCGTAGAGGACACGGCCAAACCACCGGGCCACCATGCTCTCCCTCACGTCGTCGTCGTCCGAATATTTTGACCCAGACACCCAGTTCGCCGTGGCCATCCACCTCGACATGCCACGCGACAGGCTGCTCCTCCCCTACAGGTTCGTGACGTTGATCGGCGACGAGCCGCCGTCGCTTGTCATGTTGCGGGCGAACGGCTTCAGGACCATCAGGTACCTGATCGATCTGCAGTCCGACCACCTCGGCCAGATGTACCTCGGCAACGGCTGGGAGTGCTTCGCCCGCTCGCACCAGATCGAGGCGGGCAACATCCTCGTCTTCAAGTATGATGGCGAAGGAAAGTTCGGCGTCAGCGTCTTCGACCACACCATGTGCCGCCGCTGCTACGACTCCGACTCCGACGAGTAGGCTAGGCTATGCGCGCGCCATGTATGATGTATGAAAGTAGGCATTGTCCATTTGCAATGAAAATCTTTATTCAAGCCCTAAAACATTTCTTACAAGCACACCACACAACCTAAAACTACGCGCGGCCGCCGACGCTGGGGGCGGAGGCTACGACGGGTCAGATACACCATTTCCATTGAGAGAATTGATGATCGCTCGTTGCGTCTGCACATCCTATTCAGCTCGGTCGAGGCGGGCACGCACGCAAGCATCGTCAGGACTGGCCCACACCGCTTCCCGGAGGTCGGCGCGCACCAATGTGAGCTGGTCCCATCGCCGGTACTCCGGCAGAAAGACGTGTTCCCCCACCGCCATCGTGAAAGGCTCGTCGGTGGTCACGTGACGGTTGTAGAAAGGGCGACGCGACGGGGTGCACATCCTGTAAATCCGCGGGCGCCCCGGAATCGGAGAAGGCAGCACGTCCGGTAACTCCGGCAGGTTCGGCCATCACGCGGGGCAACGGTCGCTCGGGCACCTCTTATCTGCCGACGTTGGGGTTGCCATGGAGCTCGTCGGGTCGACGCCGGTGGCTAGACATGGTGGTTTTTTGTGCTATCGGTGGTACGGGTCTGGTCGTAGATAGCTCGGCGGCCTCCCCTATTTATGGCTGCGCCTGGACGCTGCAGGAAACGCCCAGAACTCGCGGGAAGCGGCGGAAAAGAAAGGCGGGAGACAGGGGAAGTCACTAGAAATACGCCCGCTGGCGCTGGCTAGGCGCGGACACATGGGTCGCACAGCTGGGCGCGGTCGGTCAGACAGGCCGGACCCCGGCCCCAAATCGATCGCGGCCCGACCCAAACGGACAGAAACAGACCCTTTGGGTCATTCGGATGGGTCGGCCCGGTGGAGATGCCCTTAGAGCATCTCCATTCGGGTTTCTAGGACGCCGATCCTAGGATGATTTTTTGGTCCGGACACAAAAAATTGGTCCAGGCGCGTTCCCAGGACCCTGATTTTGTCCGGATTTGGACCAACTTTGGTCTGGGGTTCCTAGGGCGCCGGAAACGCACTGAATACACCAAACGAAGCGAAAACCGGCGTGGACCAACCTTGTCGACGAGAGAATCCCATTTCCCCACATCCACTTGCCTCCCCTGTGGCAAGAGCTCTCCCAACTTCCCCTGTCGCCATGGCTTCGCCGGCGAAGCTCCACCACGCCGAGTTGTATCCACACCTCTAGAAAGGCTCGTCGCCATCGTCGCCCCTTTCCCTCGTCCTATAGATACGCAGGGGCAACATGTAGATGCCGACCATGAATTGGCTGAACTAGGCCGAAATATGTTTTATTGTTGTTGTATGCCGAACTATGTTTCATTTTACGCCGAACTGTGTTTAAACTTATGCCGTACTAGGCCGAATATTGCTCTGTATTCATATTATGCCGACTATGCGAAAACTGTTCGAATTTAAGCCGAATTTAGGCAGAAAAAACCGACATGGAAACTCGGGCTAGGAACGCGAGTGAAAAACTCGGTATTTCTTGACCGAAAACTTGTTTCGTCTGGCCAAATTTAAGTCCGGATTTCTGCATAGCAACCGATGCTCTTAATCACGCCACTGCTATCCCCATTTGTACAAGGCGACGGTCAACTCCTCCCTCAACTACTGGTTGTCGCTCCATTCAGCCATGATTGTAGTCAGGAATATATCGCCGAACGTCGGGTCACCCGGTACAGTAGACGTGAGGTCACCTGGTACAGTACACGTTATATTGTACGTATTTTACAGTTCAGATCCGGGGCAGAACGGGCCAAACTCCCCACCCCGTAGGAATCCAGAAATCGTCCAGGATCTGGTAACGACTCAAATTTTTTTTAAGGGGGTGATACCACTAGTGGAAAAAGGGTCATTCGTTCGCGCCCCCTCAGAGCCACCAACCGGGACTAATGCTGACACGCGCCCCGGTTCGAGCGGGCACTGGGCTAGGGGGCATGCGTCCCAGTTGGTAAGGGAGAATACGTCCCGGTTGGAGCCACCAACCGGGACTAAAGGTTTGGCCACAGCCACGTGGCGTGGCACACACCTTTAGTCCCGGTTGCTGGCTCCAACCAGGACGTATTCTCCCACCCTCTATAAATGCAACGCCCCAGCCCCCTCTGCCTCCACTCTGTTTTTTCTCTTTGGAAGGTGTGAGGGGTGTGCTAGTTTTTTCTCTTCTATGCATGCATTGAAGGTGTTTGATGAAATGTTTGAGTGAATAATCCCGTTCAATTTCTCATAGAACAAAAATATAGAAGGTGTCCGAGACGCACTTGAGCTTTCTCCTCTTTATTTCCCTCGATCGAGGTTAGCAATCTTATCTTTTCTCTGTCATTGATACAATTCATGTGTCGATGTGAATTGGTTATTTCACTATTTATGATGTCCTGTTTTTTGATAAACTTACTTATATGATGCAGATGAACGGTCGAGAATGGATGTACGGTGACCGGCGCGTAGCCGGGTATATGAAAGGCGTGGATAAATTTATCGATGTGGCTACGGCAAACAAAGAGAATGGTTTTATACGTTGTCCATGTGTTCAATGTCGGAACAACTAGGAGTACTCTTCCTCGAAAATCATTCGCTGCCACCTGATTATGAAAGGTTTCATGCCCAACTATAATTGCTGGACCAAGCATGGGAAAAGAGGGGTTATGATGGAAGATGGTGAAGAAGAAGATGATGATAACAACTATAATCATATGTTTCCTGAATACAGTGATACTGCAATGGAAGACAATGGAGAGGAAAGAGGTGAAGAACGGGCATCAGATGAGCCAGCTGATAAACTTGGTAGGGTCATTTCTGATGCAAAGCGAGACCGTGAAACAGAAAATGAGAAGTTGAAGTTAGAGGGCATGTTAGAAGATCACAAGAAATTGTTGTACCCAAATTGTGAAGATGGCAGCACAAAGCTCGGTACCACACTGGAATTGTTGCGATGGAAGGCGGAGTGTTGTCTAACTGACTCCTCATTTGAAAAGATGCTGAAAATAATGAAGCTGAAGTTTCCAAAACATAACGAACTTCCCGAGAGTACCTACGAAGCAAAGAAGACTCTCTGTCCTCTGGGATTAGATGTGCAAAAGATACATGCATGCATTAATGACTGCATCCTCTACCACGGTAAGGAGTATGATAATTTAGATAAATGCCCGGTATGCAATGCGTTGCGGTATAAGATCAGACGAGATGACCCTGGTGATGTTGAGGGAGAGCCCCTCCGGAAGAGGGTTCCTGCTAAGGTTATGTGGTATGCTCCTATAATACCAAGGTTGAAACGCATGTTCAGAAACAAAGAGCATGCCAGGTTGTTGCGATGGCACAAAGAAGACCGTAAGAAAGACGGGAAGTTGAGACACCCTGCTGATGGGTCACAGTGGAGAAAAATCGAGAGAGACTTCCCAGACTTTGCAGGTGACGCAAGGAACTTATGGTTTGGTCTAAGTACGGATGGCATGAATCCTTTTGGGGAGCAGAGCTGCAGTCACAGCACCTGGCTTGTGACTCTATGTATCTACAACCTGCCTCCTTGGTTGTGCATGAAGCGTAAGTTCATTATGATGCCAGTGCTCATCCAAGGCCCGAAGCAACTAGGCAACGACATTGATGTGTACCTTAGGCCATTAGTTGAAGAACTCTTACAGTTGTGGGGCAAACCAGGTGTACGTGCGTGGGATGAGAACAAACAGGAGCCATTTGATCTACGAGGGTTGTTATTCGTAACCATCAATGATTGGCCTGCTCTTAGTAACCTTTCAGGACAGACAAACAAGGGATATAAGGCATGCACCCACTGTTTAGATAAGACTGAAGGTACATATTTTCATAAATGCAGGAAGGTTGTGTACCTGGCGAATCGACGATTTCTTCCGACCAATCATCCCGTAAGAAAGAAAGGCAAGAATTTCAAAGGTGAGGCAGATCACCGGAAGAAGCCTGAACTCCCTGCTGGTGATGATGTATTTGGTATGGTCAAGGACATAGAAGTAATCTTTGGAAAGGGTCACGGCGGTCAATCAGTTCCGAACGACGTCGCTACAGGACACGCACCCATGTGGAAGAAGAAATCTATATTTTGGGAGCTGCCATATTGGAAAGTCCTGCGTGTCCGCTCTTCAATCGACGTGATGCACGTGACGAAGAATCTTTGCGTGAACCTGCTAGGATTCCTAGGCGTGTATGGGAAGACAAAAGATACACCTGAAGCATGGGAGGACCAACAAATTATGAAAGACCCAAAGAACATGCATACACATAACAAGACGGATAAAGGGCTTCACTTAAGTCGTGCCAGCTATGCTCTTACCAAAGCAGAGAAGGAAATCTTTTTTGAAGTCCTTTACAGTATCAAGGTGCCGTCGGGCTTCTCATCTAATATAAAGGGGATAATAAATATGGCAGAGAAAAAGTTCCAAAACCTGAAGTCTCATGACTGTCACGTGATTATGACACAGTTGCTTCCGATTGCATTGAGGGGCTTCTACCGGAAAATGTTCGAGTACCCATTGTGAAGCTGTGTGCATTCCTCAATGCAATATCTCAGAAGGTAATCAATCCAGATATTCTGCCAAGGTTATAGAAGGATGTGGTACAATGTCTTGTTAGTTTTGAATTGGTGTTCCCACCATCCTTCTTCAATATTATGACGCATCTCCTGGTTCATCTAGTGGAAGAGATTGCCATTCTCGGTCCGGTATTTCTGCACAATATGTTCCCCTTTGAGAGGTTCATGGGAGTCTTAAAGAAATATGTTCATAACCGTGCTAGACCAGAAGGAAGCATCTCCAAGGGATATGGAACAGAGGAGGTCATTGAGTTTTGTGTTGACTTTATTCCTGACCTTAAGCCGATTGGTGTTTCTGACTCGCGGCATGAGGGAAGACTAAGTGGAAAAGGCACGCTGGGAAAGAAAGCAATGATATGTAGGGACGGGGATTCTTTCACTAAAGCACACTACACAATTCTACATAATTCCACCTTGGCAGCTCCGTATATCGAGGAACACAAGAATATTGTACGCTCCAAAACCCCGGGGAAGCCTGAATCATGGATTACAGATGAACACATGAAGTCTTTCGGTGGTTGGATGCGGACACATCTCTTGAATGACACCACTGTTGGAGATCAACTATACTTGTTGGCCGCGTCACCATCTTCAACTGTATTGAATTTCCAAGGGTACGAAATAAATGGGAATACATTCTACACGATCGCCCAAGATAAAAAGAGCACCAACGAAAATAGTGGTGTCCGATTTGATGAAATAGACGAGAATGGACAAAAGGACACATATTATGGTCACATAGAGGAGATATGGGAACTAGACTATGGAGTCTCTTTTAAGGTCCCTTTGTTTCGCTGCAAATGGGTCAACCTGAATGGGGAAGGGGTAAAGATAGACCAGTTGTACGGAATGACAACAGTGGATCTCAACAATCTTGGTTATAGAGATAAACCATTCGTCCTAGCCAATGATGTGTCTCAGGTTTTCTATGTGAAGGACATGTCCTCTAGACCGAAAAAAAGAAAAAATATGCAAACGAATACATCATATGATGAGCCAAAGCGTCACATAGTTCTTTCAGGGAAAATAAACATTGTGGGAATCGAGGACAAGACAGACATGTCAGAAAATTATAATAAGTTTGATGAAATTCCGCCCTTCACAGTGAAAACTGACCCAAGCATTCCGTTAAGTAAAGAAGATGCTCCATGGTTACGTCTGAAGCGATCATAAGGAAGGACATATGCCAAGAAGTTCATGCTCATATTATGTAACTCTAGTTCATGTCTTTCGCGATTTGTGGCTTGATCGAAGGATATCTTTCGCGGTTTGTGGCCTTTAGTCCCGTTTTGTAGTCTCAGTTTTTAATATTAATAAATGTCTTGAGTGTTAGTCCCGTTTTGTGGCTGGACCGGGACTATGAAGAAGTTCTCCCGATTCGTACTTACCATTAAGATCTGATCTCCAAACGCGCGCAGTCACATATTAGGGAGTGCCTCTATGACCAGTTTCTTGGAGATGGCGAAGGACTGGGATCCGGCGGCATCTCCCTGAAACTGGTCATAGTGGTGTCCCTGCTCTCGAAAACCATCTTGTAGCTTGTAACTTCTCTAACTAGATCAATACGCCTCGGAGCTAACTAATTTCACATATTAGGGAGTGCATCTATGACCAGTTTCTCGGAGATGCCGGAGGACTGGGCTACGTCGGCAGCTCCCTGAAACTGGTCGCAGTGGTGTCCCAGCTCTCGAAAACCATCTTGCAGCTTGTAACTTCTCTAACTAGATCAATACGCCTCGGAGCTAACTAATTTCACATATTAGGGAGTGCCTCTATGACCAGTTTCTCGGAGATGCCGGAGGACTGGGCTCCGTCGGCATCTCCCTGAAACTGGCCGCAGTGGTGTCCCTGCTCTCGAAAACCATCTTGGAGATGCCTCAAACTGGCTGGAGGACTGGACTCGCAAGAAAGCCTATTTATAGTACAAGCAGCTCGGCATAGTGTCGACACATACGAAATAATGTCGACACTCACCCCTATCATTAGTGCTGACCCGTGTTTTGTCCCGGTTGGTGTCTCCAACCGGGACTACAGGTTGATCTTTAGTCCCGGTTGGTGACACCATCCGGGACAAGGTACACGCTGCACGACATAATGTCGACATAATGTTGTGCACATATTATGCATGTGTGTGGACATTGGTATGGAGAACAATGTTGCAGGAGGAAGTTTTCCTTTTTGTCGCACGGAAAAGCCCTTTTCCATTTTCCGAGCGTAAAAAACGGGTCGTTTTATGAAGTAACCACCAAAATGCCGTTTCAGAATGCTACCGTCCCATTTTCCTAAAATACTAGACCACCTTACATGGACTATCTCCCAACAGGGACATCTCAAACGTTTTCATCCATCCCGGGTAAAAAGGACAAATGTCTTCCGAATCGGTAGGAAGTGGGTCCGGTTTGTACTACAGGTACATGATCTATCGCCCGTGATTTTTTTTAAAAATAATTTTTAACTCGCAATATGTGGTTTCTTCGGAGATCCAATGCAAGTTCTAACGATGCTTGTCCCCTATCTTCATGCACACCGGTTCGACCATAGTTAGAAATTCAGATAATTCAAAACAGGCATAATAAATTCAAAAAAAATCCGAACAATGAAAATCCTTCGCGTGGTGTCATATTATGTTACATAGTTGAAAGGAAAAATACCAGACTTGGTATATTGATCATGTTTCGAAAAAACCTTCACAAAATGACCTATCATGTTCGAGGTTTCATGTCTTTCGGTCCAAATGACCGATGTTGTGCCCTCTAGGTGTGGCACGTCGGATGGCCATCACGAAAACTACTACTTCGAGCTCACGCCGGAGCAGCGGAGGAATCCCAGATGGCATCCCGACTATTTCCCGACTTGGGAAGCCTTCTTCGTGGATCGGCGTGAGAGGGCACTCGCCAGGCACGAGGAGGAGGGCCCACCTCCTCCGAACTTCAACGAGGCCGGCCGTCGGCTGTGGTGGCGCGGCCGGACTCTCCAGAGCGTCATTAATCCAATCACTTTTTATGTTTAAAGTTTTTCTAAATTCCAAATTAATATTTAAAAAATATAAGTTAATTCATTTTTAATTTTAAATGGTTACATTAATTATTTTTTAAAAATAGAAAATGGTTTTGGATTATTTATTCAAATCCATACACTTTTTATGTTTAAAGTTTTTCTAAATTCCAAATTAATATTTAAAAAGTATAAGTTAATTCATTTTTTATTTTAAATGGTTACATTAATTATTTTTTAAAAATAGAAAATGGTTTTGGATTATTTATTCAAATCCATACACTTTTTATGTTTAAAGTTTTTCTAAATTCCAAATTAATATTTGAAAAATATAAGTTATTTCATTATTAATTTTAAATGGTTCATAGTTTGAATGGTTACATTAATTATTTTTCAAAACAGAAAATGGTTTCGAATTAGTTATTCAAATTCAAACACTTTTTATGTTTAAAGTTTTTCTAAATTCCAAAGTAATTATCATTTAAAAAACATTACAAATTTAAACCCCAAAATAAAAAATAAGGCGGGAACAGAGACAAAATACCTAAAAAATTTGAAAACAGGGGAATATGTCCCGGTTGGAGCCACCGACCGGGACTAAAGACCCCCTGCGCGCGCGCCCCTTCATCTGCTGAAAATTGGAGTATACGTCCTGGTTGGTGGCTCCAACCGGGACGTATGACCACCCTTTAGTCTCGGTTGGAGCCAACAACCGGGACTAAAGGTCCTTCCTTCATATACGTGTGCCTCTTCTTCTTCTTCTTCTTCTTCTTCTTCTCCCCTTCTCCATTCTCTGCAACCACCCGACGCGCCGCAGGGGAGATGCTGTCCATCGTCGACGCGCTGCAGGGGAGACGCTGTCCATCGCCGTCGTCGTGAGCGCCGCCGCCGCCGCCTCCACCTACGTCGACCAGCGCCTCCCGCGCCCACCGCCGCCGCCGGTACCGTACGTGGCCGGCCGTGCCTTCCCCCTCGCCTCGCTCGCCCGCTGGGGATCACCGTCACCACCCTCTGACCGCCTCCCTCCCTTTCCCCGCAGGCCCGACGCCTGCGAGCCGCCGCCGTCGCCACCGACGCTGCCCGCAACTCCAGCCGTCGCCTGCGCACGCGCCGCCACCGCGAGGAGATCCGCCACCTCGCCCCCGACGCCGTCTCACCTTCCGCCGCCGCCGCCCCGACCGTCGCCGCCGCCACCGATGGACCATTGACTAGTCAGCCTAGGGCGCTCACTGGTTAGCGCCACGCCGGCGTGGTTAAACGGTCACGTTTGACTATTTAATTTAATTCGATTTTTTTGGCAGATTTTAGATAGAACTTGTAAAATTCATAGAAAATAATCTACTAGGCCAAAAATTGTAAATAAAATATGTATGGAATCAGTGTCTCACGTAGAATATTGATGTACAGTTGTTTTATGCTTTTGCAGCAAGGTTTTGTCTTGGTTAATTAAATGAGTTAATGTTCTTTTTAGAGTATTAAATCCATAGAAAAAGTTCTATAACTCCAAAAATTGCAAATAAGATGTCCCTGGATACAGTGGAACAAGAGGAATCTTACAGTGAATTAAAAGGGTAGACTCCGGCCACCGCCTCCACCGCTGATTTCGGCCACCCCAAACCCCGAACTTATTATTTATAAGTCAGAAAAATATGTATAATATACCAAAATGTTCAGAAAAATGAAACCTACCAATTTATGCTATAATCATGCATTGTTAAGCAACTTAAATAATATACCAAGTTTGATTAGAAGAACATAGTAACCCCTCACAGGTGATTCCGGAGTTTCCACGAGTTAGGGTTTGCGCCCCTCGGAACCCCGTTTAATTTGTCGAGCGTGCTTTAGGGTTACTTTTCAATACAATTTAACTTGTCATATCATCATACTTGCTTGATCATTGCATCGATGCTTTAGGGTTTCCCTTTATTTTTAGTGTTTGGATTATTAGGTTTATTATTAGTTAGGTATTATTAGGTTTATTAATTAGTTTGGTATTATTAGTTTTCGGCCCTATCTTAAAAACCCTATCATAGATAAGGAATCATTAATACCCCTTAGGTGCATGTGGGTTCGACGATGTGCCTTCGCCAGGGCATTTCGAACCCTCTTAAATCGATTCCAATATGGTATTTTGTTAGTATCTAGTGTTACCTATCTGCTGGATAGTTTCCCTTTTGTAGCCTTATACTCATGGTCCCCTCTCATATGCATCCGAGGTTTCTCCGAACTAGGTTTTACACCCCTCGAAACTCCGAAATATTGATTTTAGTTGATTTTAGCTAGAGTTACCTATCTACTACACAGTTTCCTTTTTGTAGCTAGGTTTAGGGTTTAGGGTTTCTCTTCATTTTTATTATTGTGTATGTATATATTAGGGTTTCTCTGAATTAGGGTTTATATCTCTCAACACCGTACCTAACTTTCTCCTTTAGCCGCTTTGACTTATTCGTTTTTCCACCTATGCAGAAAATATAGACGCACACGTCAGAGACAAAGAAAAGGAAGAGTTGATCCAAGGTGTGATCCGTGGGGAAGAAAATTTAGACATATCAATGTTTCTGAACAACTCCGGTGAGGGTGATCCTCTTTTTACCGGAATAGACGACTTGTTTGAGGTTGAAGGTGTTGCCTTCCGCGAGGGAGAAGGCGATGCCTTGTGTAATCGAGAAGACGACCGCTCCGGCGAGGTGCATGTAATATAATCAATTCATTAATTAATCATCTGCTATCTATATAGAAATAGTAACAACGATATTTCTTCTTTTAGCCCTCCGGATCGAAGGAATCTACTGAAAAGAGCACACGAGGCCCAACCAAAAAGTTGCAAGACCATGAGAGGTTCAGGATCGAAGATGTCGCTAAAGACGGCAAACCGACGGCTCCCGAAGTTGTCGCAAACAAATTTGTGGCACAATGCGGAGTAATCGTTAGGGACTTAATCCCGATCACCATTAGAAATTGGAATAGGCCTGCTAATGCGGATGAAGAGGGAACATGTTTATATGTCCCTGACCTCGCGAAAGATTTACTGTGGAAGAGGCTCATGGTTAATTTCAAACTACCGAAGATAGAGCTGGATCCAAATGCGGAGGATCCAGTTGAGGACGGCTTAGAACATGGGAGAGCCATGGAGGCTAAGGTCAGGGAGTGGGCTTTGAAGAAGATGGCCCAGTGTTTCACCAACTGGAAGAAAAGATTGCACCTTGACTATGTCGTGAAAGGGAAGACTCCGGATTTCAAGAAGACTCAGTTTCAGAAGATAAAACCATTCCAGGCTGAGTTTGTGGAATACAAGACATCAGAAAAAGCTAAGGAAATGTCTGCAAAGAATAAGCTGAATGCTGCTAACAAGAAGTATCACCATACTATGGGGCAAGGTGGCTACATGGCTGGCATTCCTAAGTGGGATAAACTTGAGAAAGAACTACGTGCTAAAAATATCACCCCAGAGACAGATGATTGGGTAGAACATGCAAGGAATTGGTTTTACGGGCATGGGGGCACGTTGGACTCGGAAGGGAGGTGTATATATAACATACGACATAAAGAAGACCCCTTGCCAATCGAGAGGATGAGAAAAGCAGTAAAGGCTGTTAAAGATGGGGACTTCATTCCCGATAGAGAGAATGATGAGCTCACACTCGCCCTTGGAAATAAGGAACATGATGGACAAACACGAGACACAAGAGGCTCCCAACCATGGAGGACTGGGTTTCCCGAAGAGAGGAAGAAATATCCTGATAGAAGCCGTCAGAGGAGAAAGGACAGGGCGGAAGTTGAAGCAGATAGACAGAAAGAGCGAATGCGTTTAATTGAAGAACGATTAAAGCAACAACAAGATGAAATTAACGCACTTAAAGAGCAAAGTACTACCGGCCTATCTCAGCAGCACACTGCATTCGATGCTACCAGCCTATCAAATAATCGAAAAAGCAGTGTGGCTTCCACCGAGGTCCCGGGTGATGACAATGGCGATGACGATGATGCACCGACGATGGCTCCTGTTGGCTACCCAGTGCATGATATCACAGAGATGACACACTGCGATCTACATGTCAAAGTTGTGAACATATCAATGAAGGTGGCGGTCGGCTATGCCTTACCAATTGGACCCACACCTTTGAAGTTTTGGATCTTCACTACCCTGCAGGTGAAGGGGATGTGACTGTACTGGGAGACGCAAAAAACGTCACCATTCTATGGCCGAAGGAATTTATCGTGCTTCGAAATCACACGCCAAGGCCATCTTTGCCGCCGCCTCACCCGTCTCCAGCGAGGTCGTCGCCGCCGCGGCAGCCGTCTTCGTCGCCTCACCCGGCTCCGTCGCCTCACCAATCTCCGGCGCAGCCATCGCCGCGGGAGCCATCGTCGGCGCCTCTGCAGGATAAAAAGCGTAAGCGTACCGCTACTGTGCGTCGTGGTAAGCGATCGCCGAAACGTAAACAAGAGCCTCTTCCAAAAGACCAAAGGTTCCTCCCAAGAGAGCTTATGACTGTACTGAAGAGGAGACTGCGGCGATCGTTGATGCGGAAACGACAGCGTTTTTCACTAAGCTGAGGCGGCCGAAAGAGCCAGAGTTCCCCAGCACCAAAGAAGAAAAAGCCAAAGTGTTGAAAATGCTAAAGACTCTTCATCAACCTGAGCCAAAGGTGTCATCAGACTATGAGCGTTCTATTCTCAAGTCACATGCGGCACAAAAAGCCTCGAAGAGCAGTACTGATGTAAGCGAGAAATCTGTTGCCCAGCTCGGAGAACAAGCAAAACAGACTTGCGCCCCTCTCAAGGTGATTTCCCAAACCAATGTGGGGTCGAGCAAATATGGGGCCGAAGAGCAGTATGATCCAGAGGTAGTTGCACAATACGGAGAAGCTGCCGCTGCTCAAGGTATGAGTATTGCCCAGTACTTATCCCAGTTAGAGTTCTTCCCCGTGAGTGAAGTAGCATACAAATACCAGTACGGCAAACCTCTCGTCAAACCTGAGGAGGTAAACAATCTTCCAACAAAAATGCGAAGATTGCATAACTGGTACATGCATGCCACAAAGGCCGGGGCTAACTGGATAGTGCTGAGGGTTACAAAAAAGCATCATGGGAAAGAAAAGGATGACATGATATCCATTGAATTTGATGAACTATTTCAATTATTCAATCAAGACGCCTTGGACAAATCGATCATCAGTGCCTATTGTCTGTAAGTACTAATTCTGTAATAAATTTAGTCTCCAGCTATCTCACTTTGTTTATTGCATGTATATAATCATACTGTAATATGCAGAATGAAGATTCTCGAATGCAGCAGAGGACAAATCTATGACATTGGCTTCATTGACCCATATTGGGTTCATGAAGCTAATCTCAAAATAAGCTCCCAGGATACTGAGGATAATATAGTACACGCGTTAAGGTTTCAAGAAACCAAAAGGGAAATACTTTTTTCTTACAACTTCGAATGAGTGTTATTGTCTTGTATACACTTTCTATTTCGCTTACTCGATGTTAAGTATATAATTGATTAGTTATGTATTCGCAGCTTCCACTATATTCTGTTAATCATTCAACTTGACAAAGGGCGTGTACTAGTCATGGACTCGAAACATAAACCCCTTGAGACGTGGAAGGACATGCAGATGCTTCTCCAGCGGTAATTCTAATCATTACGATACTATATCGGCAACATTCGTGAATTTTATGATATCGAGTAATTAATAACTTCTTTTATTTGTTTTCTTCGCCGGGCAGTGCTTGGAAACGGTTCACCAACAAGGCTAGGGGTGTTTGGAAAGAGGAGCTTACATTTCAACCACTAAATGTAAGCACCACTAGCTATATCCGCGCATCTCTTTGATTCTAGTTTTGATACAGTTATTATCATGCTTGATTATTATTTTGATTGAACTCTGTTCTCGTAAAGTGCCTGACGCAGCGACCAGGTAACAATCTATGTGGATACTATGTTTGCGAGTTCATCCGGCAGACGTGCGATGAGAAGGGCAGAAATTTAGAGCAACTCCACGTACGTAAAAAATTTCTATAGTTTTTAATTTCAAACAAATTGTGTTTAGTTTCATTCATATAGACTGACTCCTTTTTTAAATCAGATCGAACGTCTACGGGACGGTCTTCTGCCAAAGGATCGCGTACGAGCAATTCAGGAGGAATTGGCGGGATTCTTGGATGCAGAAGTCCTAGACCCGAAAGGGGAATACTATTCTGCTGTGTATAGACAATAGGGATTGTAAAAATAGCAACTTTGAAGGAATTGGCCGGTAGCATCGAATAACAACTTTTGTATGTAGTGCATGAACTCGATCCGTGTATTGAATGTAATATTGTCATGATGATCTTGTGTAATATAAGGTTCCTTCATTGATAAGTGCAAAACACTAAATAAACAATAAAACAACCTAAATGAATTCTCTGCCGCAGCACAAAAAATGGCGAAAATGCTGCCGCGGCAACAAAATGTGCCAAAATGAATTATCTGCCGCGGCAGAGAAATGGGCCAAATCTCTGCCGCGGCAGAAGGTTATTAGTCCCGGTTCGTATTACGAACCGGGACTAAAGCTCCTCCCCCCTTGCACGGAGCAGCGGCCACGTGTGCACCCTTTTGTCCCGGTTGGTGGGGCAACCGGGACTAAAGGTTAGGGCTTTAGTCCCGATTGCCCTGTCCCGGTTGGGCAACCGGGACTAAAGCCTCGTACCAACCGGGATGCATGGAGCTGTATGCACTAGTGTATCGAAGCAAGGCTCACTTCAATCTTTTAGTACTCCGACCATATTAGTTGACTTGGATTTGTCAAAATTTGGATGAACCTATATACTAAATATGTCTAGATTCATCCAAATCTAGACAAAATCCAAGTCAACTAATATGGGGCGGAGGGAGTACTCCTAATTCAGATAGCTAGTTGTCTTGAGTATCCAATGAGCAAAACATGGTTTCTGTTTACATCCGAAAACTGGAAAAAAAAGGTTCGTATATCATGCGTTATTTCAAGAGCTTCCTACATAGTAACATATATACTAGCATCATGCTCTGCAAAACCTGAGAGCAAACCTTGCATACAATAGTATTGAAACGACAAACTGTTAAGAACTCACCTTAATGTGATGGGTGACCTGTAGATGCTTAACTCCTAACTGGTGATCTTGTTTGCTAAGTACCGCTGCTCTAATTGCTCTTCTACTGCTCTAATTGCTATCCCATTCACTGGTTCCGTTGCTTTCATTACTAGTAGTACTCAGTTTCGCGTGCCGTAGCTGGCTGTGGTGAGTCGATCGAGTGCGGTAGCTGGTGCTTGACTTGGTTGACTGGGAAGGTGGAAGGTCTTTCCTTGGCCAAAAATTGTAAGGCTATGTGACTTTGACTGAAACTAAAGTGTACAATTCGCGTTCACAGGTGCACATACACTGATTCGTTATTCAGCCAAAGCGAAAAGCACTTCACTATGAGAGTTTCTGCCACTACTCCCTTCATTGAACCTCGCATCTTAGTTTTCGTCAAAGTCAAATTTTATAAACTTTGATCATATATTTATAACAAAATATCAACATTGACAATATAAAAATTATATTAGAATGGTTATAAACTATATTTTCATATTATAGACATTGGAAATCATGGACGTTGATATTTTTCTTATATTATTGGTCAAAGTTTACAAAGTTTGACTTTGACTAAACTCAAAACGCAAGATAATTATGAACGGAGGGAGTACAACCCCAGCCTTACTCTCCGACAAACCACCATCCAGATTAACTTTGACGGGCGGTGGTTTTGTTGGTCAAACAAAATTAAGTTGCGAGTATTTTGATACAAATATGAACCTATAGCCAATTAATATTACTCCCTCCGTCCCAAAATATATGTCTTAAATTTGTTAAAATTTGGATAAATTTAGACACTATTTAGTATATAGATTTATCCAAAATTTAAAAAATCTAAGACATCTATTCTGGAACGGAGGAAGTATTAGAATTAGCTTAAAATATATATTCATATTATATGCATTTGATATCATACATATTCATATTATTTTGTATATTCTTGATTAATCTTTGTAAAGTTTGACATGCACGAAAAATTATGCGCAACATATTATGGGATGGAGAGAGTATGTCTTAGAACATCACTAAAAGACCCTGTAAATCGTGTTTACACGCTTCCGTAAACTCATTTTGAATTCTAGGATTCCTCCGCGCAGATTCAGAAACCGTAATTTTTGGAACCGTACTTTTGAAATTAAAAATTTCCTGAAAAATTGCAACGGCAATGATCATTCAACGGTAGATTTCATACATAGCGCAATGTTTACATCAAAATTACACACGATTTAAGCTAATAGGGGCTAAGAGCTTGCCGGAGCAGTGTCGCTGGGTCCAAATCACCAAAATGGGAGATCCACGGGCACGACGAAGCTCGCAGGTGACCTTGGGCTCGCCGGTCGTCGTGCCAGATCTTACTACATCCACCATGATGTGCTTCTCCTCGCCGTCGTGCGCCCAGAAGAGGCGGCAAACCCGACATGAGTGGGAGGACTCATCGTCGAGTGGGGTGTGCGGGGCGGGCTTCGCGGGGTCAGGGAACTCGACGTACGGGGCGAGGAATGGCGGGGCCATAGGCTCCTATTGGTCCACTTATGCGCTGCCCTCCTCTTCGCACCAATGTTGCGGATTTCCTTCTACCGCATCTCATCGACACACGGCTGCAGAGAGGACCATGTCGGCGGGTGCCTTCCCCTTTCAACTCTGCCGCTATGGTCTCCTTCTTATCCACAGCCACCACCGAGGGTCGCCATCGGGTGCTTGAAGGCGCGTATCTGGGCTCATTGACACGGTAAACGCTCTCCGGAGCTCGTCGGAGAAGATCAACGGCTAGGGTTGGGAGCGGCAGAGGAGTGCGAGGTTCGACCCGTGTCCACCCTCTCGATCGGTACTAGTAGAGGCCAGGGCGACGATTTCACGCCCCCCATGAATTTCTTATAAGGGTCGGGCCGTTTACGGGGTCCGTTAGCTTACACTTCTGGCCTGTAAACCATAAACTCGCCAGAAATATGGTTTTTGGCATTTAACGGGGTCTGTTAGTGATGCTCTTAGGGCACGTACAATGCAGTGACGTCGACCTTTCCTTATGACTGCCACATTGGATATTTTCTTAGTTGGAGGAGAGATAAATAAAAAAGATAAGGCTGTCTTCACTTTGCTAAGGGATGATCTCTTAAAAATAAGAGAAAGCCAATTTCTTGGTTGTACCATATGTCTTCCCTTAGCAAATCAATTTCTTACTAAGAATAGACAATTCTTATTAATCGGTAGAGATGACACTAAGAGCACCTCCACTCGGCGTTCCCATGCCGAATCCGGCGCTAGTTAGCACCAAACGGATATAACTTCCGGCCTGGGAATCGCGATCCCAGGCCGAGTTCCCAGGAGAAGCAAAAAGGCGAGTTTCTGATGAAATTCGGCTCAAATTCGACCAGATTTCGGTGTAGTTCGGCATAATATTGTTGGAGATATGCCCAAGAGGCAATAATAAAATGGTTATTATCATATCTTCATACTTATGATAAATGTTTACATACCATGTTATAATTGTATTAACCGGAAACATTAATACTTGTGTGATTTGTAAACATAAAAGAGTCCCTAGTAAAGCCTCTTGTTAAACTAGCTTGTTGGTTAATATATGATCATGGTTTCCTGATCATGAACATAGAGATGTTATTAACAATAGGGTCATATCATTAGGAGAATGATGTGATGGACATACTCCTATAGATAAGCGTAGCATAAAGATCAAGTCATTTAATATAGTTCATTTGCTATAAGCTTTCTGATACATAGTAACCTAATTCCTTCGACCATGAGATCATGTTAATCACCATCTCCGGAAGGATGCTTTGATGACATCAAACACCACACCGTAACTGGGTGGCTATAAAGGTGGCATTGAGTGTTCGGGAAGTATGGGTTGAGGCACATGAATCAAGAGTGGGATTTGTCCCTCCATATGACGGATAGATATACTCTGGGCCCTCTCGGTGGAATGTCATCCAATTAGCTTGCAAGCATGTGACTGGCTCACAAGGGATTACATACCACGGGAACGAGAAAAGAGTGCTTATCGGTAACGAGGTTGAACTTCTTGGGGGCCGTTTCTAAGGCACGAGCGGGAGCACCACATTTCCCCGAGGTAACAAGAGGCCGGGAGGCAAGAGGCTCGGCCTCATGAACCTGACCGGCCGGATTAGCTGAGAAAGTAGAAGCCGGAAATTCATAAGAAATTGGCATTGCGGCAACTACCTCTAGAACTTGGACCTCGTCCGAATCACCTTCCTCCTCGTGGGCCGGGGTCTTGCCACGAGCGCGAGCCGGAGCGAGATCGGACTTGGGGACGAACTCTTCTGAGTCCGGCTCCCCACTATTCGGAGTATTCTGATCCGCAGGCCACGGGAGTGACAAAACCTCGGCGTCCTCATTCTTCTGCTCCTCAAACCTCTTCAGGACAAGAAGGAGAAAAAATTAGCAAAGAGAGTTATGAACGCAATTAAGGAGCAAACACTAATGAGTAAGCTTACTTCGGGTGGGGGATGCTCGCGGGTGAACGGCTTCAGTCCCCAAGCCCAATCCTCCGGCATATCTGTTTTAAAGATAGCCCGGACACGCTTGAAGATGAGGTAGTTGTCCAGCTCCACCGTCGAGACTCGGTTGGGGTCGAGGGGACCGCTCATATAGCAGAGTTTGTGTGTGCGTTTCTGGAATGGGCAGATTCGGCTGCTGACGAAGCTAGTCATCAGATCCTCGCTGCGTAGCCCGGAGCGGATCAGTTCCTTCAGCCGAATCTCAAAAGCCTCGGCCAAAGCATGACTCTTCCTCGGATTATAGGTCCAGTTCTTATTGGAAGGAGGGCCAATGGAGAAGGCAGGGAGCCGAATCTTATCCTCACTCCCCGTATTCTTGACATAAAAGAAGGACTTGTGCCACTTCTTACATGATTCTAGCCCCGCGACACGAGGAAATTCGGATTTCCTCCGAGGTGTGATGGACGCTGCTCCACATTGGGTGAGCAACTTCTCGGAGGGGTGCAGAGATTTGTCTGGGACGACGTTGGAACGAATCTGGAAAAACTTTGACCATACATGCACAGACGGCCATAGGCCGAAGTATCCCTCCGAGGCAGAGATGAAGGCAGAGAGAGAGGCAATGGCGTTGGCGGGAAGATGATGCGGCTGAAGGCCAAAATAATCGAGAAACTCTCTAGCAAAGTCGCTGAGAGGGAGACCAAATCCGCGTGCGAGATGCGACATGAAAACTACATACTCGCCTTCCCTAAGGTCAGGAGAGGACTCGCTGCCAAGTAAGCGACAAGCTACCTCGGCAGGAATACGGCGAGTCCGGATTAGCCACTCGACCTCGCAGCGAGTGACGGAGGATCCCTGCCACGAGCCCCGCTCGGGCCCAGATGCAGTATCGTCATCCTCAACAAGCGCTCCGTGACAGAGCTCGACATGAGATTGCCGGAGAAATTTACGGAGGAGGAGATAGCGGCGGAGGAAAATCTAGAACTGCAAGGCCCCGTCGTGGTTCTACCCAAAAACGGCGGCGGAGCAGAGAAAGAACTGCCGCACGAGTACAGAAGAAAAACAGAGATCTCAAGAGGAAAAGCTAGGCGATTGGACCGGTGGAACTCACCGGCGACGGTGCCGGAGCGAGCGAGCAGGGACGAAGGCGACAAAGCAGTACGGCGGGATCCCTGCCGTCAAGGACTCAGACGAGCGCACGACGGTGGAAGCACGAACGGGCGCAGAGGCGAGAGGTAGGAGAAGGGCGCAGGTGAGCGAAGGGGGAAAGTGAATCCCTCAGCGCCACGCCCCTCTTTATAACCGAACCGCCTGCGAGGTAGTGGTATCGTGGGTGTGGCGGTTGACCGTGTAGATCGTGTGCGCCGCATGAATGCACGCCTCTAAGTGGAATCGCACCAAGGACCACACCGGAAGAGAAGATCACGATCCCCGACGGAAACGGCTCACGAGGCGTCGCAGCGCCGACGCGACAGGCGCAGTAGTAACTGTAGCCTGTCAGTAATTACTGTAGAGGAACAAAAAACTAGAGAAACAATGATGAGTATGACACGTAGGACGAGGAGTACACAAGAAGATACGATGATACCTCGAGCGAGAAAAGTATAACTCGGAAACAATGCAGAACGAATATCATGAAACTGATACGACCCGGCTGAAGTTATCAGCGGGGCCGCACCAGCTTCGGGGACTAATGTTGGAGAGGTGACCTCGGATAGGGTAAGGACGGGGAAAGACGAAAGGATGTCCTCCGTCCAGTCTCCGAGTTACAGTCTGAGTCGGCCGAATCCTGTAGAGGTCGGCCGATATAGGAAAGGGCAGGACCCTTATGGTAATGGCTATGCATTACCCAGCCGAGGTACTGCGTAAGTCGGCTGGGTTAGCCCGAATAATCTTAATGCAGGTGAAGGACGAGCCGAGTTACGCGAGGCGAAGCCGAATGATGCGAAGCTTGCAGGAGAAGGAGAAGCCTAAAGTCAAACTCTAGCCGCAGGTTAGGGAGAATCTGAGCGGAGCCAAGCGCAAGGGACAAATGCGCAGAGTGACAGAGGGGCAGAAGGAGGTCACGGAGGTGACAGTCCTGAAGCCCGAGGTACGCGGGAGGGGCCCTCTGAAACCTTGCCGTCGTTAGAAGGGCGACAGGGAAAGGAGGCCACCGAACTACTATTTTGGGACAAGCATATTCCTCGAATATGCTTGCCACGTCAGCCCTAAAGGAACCCAAGGCTCTCCTTTATAAGGGGAGGCTTGGACCGTGAAGAGGGGATCGGCTCATTCAGTACCGTTAGGCTGGTAAAGTTCTACTTTTCTCCTTGTATACAGCTTAAGGAGCACTTGTAGCCCAGAGAAGGAGAAATAAAGATCTTTGTCTTAGTCTTTTGTGTGTAGAATCAACTGTATCTTTCCTTCCCAGATCCCACTAGCATCCATTGGCCCTCTTACTTTAGCCTACCCATGGCATCTGCCGTGTCACCACCACAACACAATTCGTATTCACGGTTGCACATGCACTGGTTCGCAATTCAGCCAAAGCGAAAAACACTTCACCATAAGAGTTTCTTCCAATACGATCCCAGACTTACTCTCGGACAAACCACCGTCCAGATTAACTTTGACGGACGGTGGTTTTGCTGGTCAAATAAAAAATTAAGTTGCGTGTAATGTATGTCTTACTCTCACGCCAGGTGGTTCGAATAACACGTTGGAGACAAGTCACGGAAACCGTGTGTCTTGATAATTCAGATTCTCAATAAAGGAACAAATCTTGTCGTCGATCCGGATTGTAAAATGAGTAATTGTAACCCTCAAATTACTTAATTTATATACAGCCAAACAATGTTTAAGCGCACTCGATGGTACCTCTGAGTGTGGCCGACCATCACCGGTTTGTGTTGAATAGAGGGAAAAAGTGTACTCCACTAGTTTAAGGACGTGCTTAAACTACTTTTAAGAATTAGTGGGTGGTCTAAGACTGGACTCCACACGCGGCAATGCCATCGCTAATTTCAACAACTAACCACTGACTGGTTTTGGTGCATCTTCTGACTTAAAAGGATGAGCATATAATATATAGACTAGGAAAATTGGCGCGGCGCGTGGCGTTAATTCAGTTGTATATAAACAAAATTATTGGAGAAATTATCCCGTGCTTGGGAGGTACCAGCAGGTACGGGTGCCTCCTGCCCAAATTTGGTACCTCCCTTCGATCTGACCGTCGATCTCCACCCAGGGCAGGATTGGTATTCTCAACCACAAAGATTAACATAGGACAACGAACTCGCTAACCGCCCACTAAGGCGAGATACCCCACCCCGCTCGGTGTTCGTGTTCTTTCCAGACTCCAGCGATGGTTATGTCGAATCAGTGGAACAGACCTGATGGTCACACACTTGAATCACCTGTAACTCTTTCGGCATCACTAACAGCTCCTACGGACTACTAAGTAAATGCAGCAGAATGAAACGGGTGCAGTCTACGCATGAGATCATCGGCTGAGGATGACATCTAGGGCCCCAGCAAAATAACAGAGGTAGCATATCAATTCAATGTTCTCAAGTTCAAATACTATAGTAGTTAAAATTCCAGTTGTACTCAAACCAAATGAGTTCAAATACAGATTGTAAGCCGGCACATCAAAAGGACAGTGTCGAGTTCCTCGATTATTTCACACAAAAAAAAACATGACAAAATAGAAAGTGAAAACTTCAGAAGATCGCACAAATGGAACGTGACATTGTAGTTTTATTACAAGTCTAGAATGAACATAGAGTCTGGAAGCTTCTACAAAGTAGTGATACATAATGAAAGCAAACCAACCAATCAGTAGTACATAAATAATTGTTTATCGTGGGCGAAATGTAGTGGGCGCCCTCAAACTTATTATTGTTCTTGAATTGACAGAAGCAAGCGGAAACAATCGAAGAATTCAGACATTTTAAGCGAACAGGATCAGAGCTTCGTCTCGATGCAGAAGGAAGACAGACCGAACAGCTGAGCACGGGAGGAGTTGCAGGCAGGCAGGATGGAGTCCATGTCGACGAAACTTGGTAGCTCCTGCTGGACTACCTGCAAATGCCATGTGGATTGTGGAAGCACATACATTCAGTCAATGATACAAAAAGGGAAAAAAGAACACGGTGTTCATCTAAGCAGATAAACGCATGTTACTTGGTGGATTTCTTTCTATGATCTGAATTGCGTGACATATGTTATAACATCGATGCAGAAATAATAGCTAAGTAAAAATAGCCAACGCTGAAGAGGACTTGAGGTTTTAAGAGGACTGATTGATCGATCAAGCCAGAGCTAGCTAGCTAGCTACCCAAAGAAATTCTGAAAAAAAAATAGGTCGCTTCTACAAATATATGGAGTACAGCATAGTACCTGGTTGCAAAGATTTGATGAACCCACGTAGCACCCCGACCACCTGAAACTGAAAAACGGAAAGAGGAGAAAAATAAAAAAGTTGGTGAGAAAACAAGGGACTACATACAAAGTAAAGAAAACCGGAATGCATGCTTTGACTTGTGCACGTACCTTTGTCAAAGTATACTAAGAATGGGACGGTTGGGATGCTCGTCCGCTGCTGCCCTCAGCGCAGCTGTCGCTTCTATCACCTCCACATGGGTGGCTCGTTGTGTCAAAAGCGTAGCATGGACTTCCCAAATTAATGTCCTCACGGGAGATCCACTCTGCTCGGAATGCGAATTCAAGGTGTTTAAGCCTTGGCGCAGCTCCTCGTGCAAATATGGATGGAAGCACCGTAATACGACCGAAGTAGCACGCGGTCGCACGTGGGTATGCACTCCTGCCGCGTGGGTATGCAAATATCCAAAGTAGCACGTGGGTAATACGACCGAAGTAGCACGTGGGTATGCAAATATCCAAAGTAACAGCATGCATTTCTGCCGCATCCACTCCTGTGGAGCGGGCATTTAGCTGGAGCAAACGAAGAGCCGGCAGCATTCCAAGAATCTGAATGTCCTCCGGTCGCACTTTATACACATTTATGAACAGATAGGAGAGGAGAGGAAGCAATGAAGGACTGATCCATGTCGGCAGTGTCAGGAGGGGTTTGAACGAATATTGAATCTTTAATCTACGGAGTTGTAGAGAGGGCACCCAGCCTTCGCGCATGAAGTCGACGCTTCCATGTAGAATAGATAGACTTTCCAATTTTTGCAGATTGCTTAGAGATTCCACGAAAACCTCATACATGCTTTCATCCAACTCAGACAACTCTAGCTGCAGCACCCTTAGGTTGGTCAAATGGCCCAGCTCTTTCACAAAATGACTATTCAATTGGCTAGAATCTGAAATGATGTGCACGTCTTGTAACACCTCCAGAGAAGTCACACTACCAATCCCAGGCGGCAGTTTCATGCCACTCTTAATGTACCGGCTCTTAATGTACAGGCACATCAGTCGTCTTAGACAAACAACACTAGCTGGCACAGATGGTATACGAGTTCCTCTAATATCCAGGGTTTGCAAAAACTGTAGCTTCCCTATTTCCTCTGGAAGATTCTCGACCTTTGTATATTTTAGTCCTAGGTACCTCAAATGTAATAGATCCGCCACATACCCAACATCTGAGATATCACAACCTTCCAAATCCAACACGCGCATAACTTGAAAACTCGCAATATTAAGCACTGGATCAACAATATTACTTCTGAATGAAAGAGATCTCACGTGTGCCATCCCCATGGTATCCACATCTACCTTGCTACTTCTAATGGATAATCTGCGAACCTTTCTTTGCGTGTGAGGCATTTTTCTTTCCTTTCCATCCAATATAGTGACAAAGTTTTCTTCCCTCGATAGTGAGCATATGAGATCAAGCACCATGTCATGCACACGGCAAGCTTTTACCTTTTCTTCATCATCAATGCCTGTTGGCTCGATCATACTTCGGTTTACCAGCTCATTGAAGTAGCTATCACCGAGCTCATGTAAGTTAGTTTCTTGTTTCTCACTGTAAACAAAACCTTCGGAAATCCACTTGCATACCAGTTTACCTCTCATAATCTCCTCATCTTCTTCGAAGACACTTAGATATAATAAACAAGGCTTCAGATAAGAAGGTAGATCATAATAGCTGAATAGTAATATCTTCTTCATCTCCTCCACACTGGGATCTTCTGTAAGACCACGACCAATGGATTTGAGCAAAGCATACCATTGGTCCTTTGTTTTTATCTGGCGATTACTAGACAAAAGACTTGCTATAGTTATAATTGCTAATGGTATCCCACCGCATTTATGCAATATGTCTTCAGATACTTGTGCCAACTCGGAAGGGCACCCTTTCTCATGGGAAAATACTCTTTTGTTGAAGAGCCTTCTTGATACATCCCGAGAAAGAGGTTCCATTCTGTAGATATCATCAGGACAAGAGCAACATGCTTGAGAGACACTCATAATACGGGTTGTCGTGATTACACGACTGCCAGGACTTTTCTTGGAGAAAGCACACTTAATTAGTTTCCATGCTTTCTCATCCCATATGTCATCAATTACAATGAGGTACCTAGACAAGTGTTTAAGAACGTAAGTTGACAAATCAAACAATACAAGTAATGATCTTTTTATGTAAGCTGGTCATTACTAATTGAGGAATAGGTGTGTGAAAAGGTGGGATTAGACTTCAAGTATTTACATGAAAATTATAAATCATAGTGAATCTGAGATTCATAAATAGGCACCAACAGTATATTATTAAATGTGTACATACAAACTAAAAAACAACGTAGACTAGTGATTAGCAATAGAAAATAGAGGCATATATACCTCTTGTTCGACAGAAACTCAATGAGTTCATCGATGAGATGTTGTTCTTCCAATTTCGCATTATGAATGTTTCCATACTTGCCCTTATCAAGTCCATAGAGAATATTCTGTAAGACTTTCTTCACGTCGGGATTTTGAGAAACCGAAACAAAAGCACCACAATCAAATTGCACTTTGATCTTGTCATACGCCGCTTTGGCAAGAGTAGTCTTGCCTAACCCACCAAATCCAACAATAGAGAACGTGTTCAAGGGCTGCTCCGACCAATCGTCACCTTTAGTCAACATGTTGATCAACTTGTCTCGTGCTTCTTCAATGCCGACGAGCTCTGTCACGTCCGTGTACAGAGCCATCATGCGAGGGTCAATGCTAGCACCATCGGCGGTATCCCGTGTCTCTTGCTCGTACCTTTGACGTTGCTCGGCCAACTGCTTGGCTTGACCAACCACGTCATCTAGAGCATTGGAGAGATGATGGAGATCCTTCCCTTTCTTGAACAAGCATCTGATGGTCTTGAGAAACTTTTTGACTTTGTTCTTGGGATTGGCAGGCTCGGCAGCACCCTCCACACGAACCATGAAAGCATCAACAGTGTCCTCCATCTGGTAGGACAACTCCCTGACATTTCCAGCCCAGATCTTGACCCCCTCGTCGAGCTGGTCTGGTGGTACCTTGGCGACCTTGCGGAGGGCGGCGTGCATAAGTGTCAGCTCGGTCTCCAGAGACTTGACACCTTTCCTCACGCGCTTCTCCAAAGTGAACTCGCCAGCGAGCAGGTTGCCGAGCTTGGGGAGGAGAGGGCCGATAGCCCCCATGGCGATCTCCATGGCCACCTAGCTCAACCTCGGTACACACACGGTTGTGGTTGGAAGAGAAGCAAGCAAGCACTCTATGGTGGTGTTTTGGTTGGAAGAGAAGCAAACCCAGGAAGAGAAGCTAGATCTGGAAGAAAGCAGCGATGGGGGGAAGTGCTCTCTCTCTCAAAAAAAGACTGAATATGACCGACCATGCATGTGCATAGGCAGAGGCTGCCCTGTGGTCGTCTGCACAGCTCTCTCTCTCTCTCAAAAACGACCATACTGCTTCAGCGGAACCGGATAAGACCGACCATGCATGTGCATAGGCAGTGGTTGACAGCTGGTTCAGACTAGTCGTTGACAGGGTACTTGACAGGGTTAAATTAGCTCACGCGTTGGTTTCTTGTGTGTCACAGAAAAATTACTACGTATAGTAGATTCCTCTCCACTAAAAAAGACCGTGCCAACGTCCATATAAAAAAGACCATGCCAATATTATGAATAAATGGTTGAAGCGCCAGGACAGGGTATTTGAACATCTTAGACGGTTTGCACTTACTCAGGCAGCACACACCACAACAGGCCGTCTTGATCAGCACGTGCTTTACCTCACAAAAGAATTTCTTGATCAGCATCCACTACTCTTGCAGTCTTCATCTCACAGACAGTCTTGATCTAGTTCCGAGTATTTGACCAGATTCGACTAATGTTTACAACACACAATGGATTTGATTACTATTTCACCAACAGCAAGAATATTTTGTTAGAACTATATCATGTAAATTCCCTTTGATCACTTGGAAGCTTCACTTTCTTGCATCTGTACACAATAACCTGAAGCCTCAGAAACAATGACATTTCCTTCACACAAAAGCATGCGATCCACAGCTAAGAATTGCAAGCTGAAAAGGTAAGAAAATGAGCACGGTGCTTGAAATAACAACCATTTAAATGCAAAATCAACTACACGCTATTTCATTTATTACTCCATTTGATTACATGCCATTTCAGCAATGGTTTCGATTGACCGCCGTAGCATCTTCAGACATGAAAGATAGTGCATCGAATAGAAATCTGCAATGACAACCATGCTATATTGGCCCGTTAAAAGCGCAGTCTTTACAGGTGGGGTAGCTCTGGTACATGTGTGAATTCTTCGTGGAATACAACAACATTTCAATAGCCTCCACACTGAGCAAACATATATTGCTAATCTATTGCTATTACACATTGTCTTGCAAAGATTCATTTCCTCTTTATTCTATTACAGCCTAATTATACTTGTTTCAAATAATTTTCATAGATGATGTACAACTTGTAGCAGATGGGTTTAGCTATTATTAGAGTGTGGAAATCGAAAACAGGATGGTGTATACATGACGAATTTGAGTATCTTTTGCTATAGCATTAGTAGGAGTTCAGATTCAGAGTCTATGCTTACTTAACAATATACTCCCTCTGAGCCTAATATATTTAGTAGGAGTTCAGATTCAGAGTCTATGTTTACTTAACAATATAGCATTAGTAGGAGTTCAGATTTGAGTGTCTTTTGCTATAGCATTAGGACAAAGGGAGTATATAGCATCAAATCATTAGTTCAGAATCAAAATCTTTGTATTTTTACAACGTATACAACATCCAAAATATTATGAATTCATAATTCGAGTCTTTTTTTTACCTACAATGTATACAATTCTTTCTTTTCCTCGTGTTTCTTTATACAAAAATATGGATCTGAGCCTAATGCAGTCCACACAAATCAGAGATAAGAGACTGAATTACACAAACAAGCAAGAGATGGAGAGGAGATATTACCGATGTGATGATGCTCTGGCTCAGATCAAGAAATCCCATGGAAGGCTTCAGATCCAAGGTCAACCTAAAACACTTCCACCAGTATCTTCACCGCGCCTCACCAGGACGGCGGTCGTTGTGCCGGCCTGAACCACCATCCTCCCAGTCCCAGAGGGGTCAGGGTCAGGGATGCATGAAGCGAGGTTTGGGGAAGAGCAGAAGTTGTGGGGTCGCCCCACCGACGCCGCCCCGGCTGCTGCTGCACAGGCGATGCGCGTTGACCAGATGGACGCTATGGGGGGCGCAGCGGTGCTCATGTGCGCGGCGCCAACCACGAGACTGGCCCCACCTGGCAGCTACTCATTGGCTGAGAGCACTGCCAGCCAGCCAGAATTACAGTTTAGAGATATTTGCCAGCACAATCAACTAACAGACGAAATCAGACGTTGACTAGATTCCCTAGTTCAACATCTGCACTTCATTTGTCCTACAAGGCTACAACCTATTGGGCATCACATCTTCGTAAATATGCTACTCCAGGCTGTCCATCAATCTTACCACAACTTTCGATATACTTCCTACTCTTTTTTGATAAGTTAGTACCCTTTTCATATGCGCTCACATTTCAGCAAAACAGTCACGTTTATGTTTCAAGAAACCATAAGAGGATATTACCTTACATAGTCTTGACACTATGTAATCCTTTTTTAAAATTTCAGTTTGAAACACACAAGGGTTTTGCATATGTAACGAGTGCAGAATTAGTAGCATAAAATCCTATCTTGAAGAAGGAGGTGGAGGCTGCCAAGATGCACCAATAGGCAGCTCCAGAGTAGGGGGAAGCTGAAGCCTCTGTGGTTGGAAGTTGCCATAGCCCGTGCGTGCGCCATAGCAAAATGAGTTAGGGGCACCAAGTTGCTGTGAATACCCATAGTAGTTGGCTCCATTGAGATAGTTGAAGCATGGCTGGGGTGCCTGAAATCATAGGCAACAGCTTATGGTAAATGAGGGGAAAACGGACATATAGGCAATATGTCAAAAGTAGCACATCAGTACATCACAGCATAGCAGAAATAGATAATTTCATCTTTGTTACTCATTATATTATAATGAATATTATAGCGGTTTAGTTGCTTTTAGACTTGCTGATTGCAAATATTTAAACTTGGTGCCCATAGCTTGTTTTTTTCCTTTTTTACTTTCAGAAGGCACAATTAAACAATGCACAAAACATGTCAAGTTGGATCCATCGGCCGTGATGGCCCATGCGAGAGAATTACTACTAAGAATATGCATCTTGCGAGTATTTTTTAACAAGTGGAGATGGTCCATTCCAGAGCTACAGGTCAACAGAGGAGATAGCAGAATATCATGGGCTTCACCAATGTTTTTACCTCATGAGGTCCAAATTCACTGCTAGACGTCAACTGCTGTTTTGATGATGGCCACATTGGCTGGTAATTGTGGCAACCACGTACAGGGGCCAACGATGCATACCCAGGGCCACAGGGTCCATTTGGCTTGTTGAAGCATTGTTGCATTGCCTGGAATGGTACATTCTAATTAATCTTGCTGTATGAAGATGAGAAAATAGACAAACGTGAAACAGGGTATATGGAATACAACATACCAGATTGTTTTGATGGTGCAGCAATGAAAGCCCAGGGGCGTAGCATGGCACATCCCACTTGTTGAAGCACTACTTTTGTGGCTGGAAATGATGCATTCTAATTAATCTTGCTGAATGATGATGGGAAAATGGATTCGAAACAGGGCTTTTCAACCTGTCGACAAGCTATGCCGTCGGCCGCTACGCCGACGGCATCGCCCTCGGCGTAGCATACGCCGACGGCATTTTAATACGCTGACGGCCTCTATGTGCTCCGTCGAGGGAGTCCTTTGCCGAGGAGGCTACGCCGAGGGCAGCTGTCAGTACGCCGAGAGCATTTTAGCCTACGCCGACGGCTTTTTGCCCTCGGCGTAGCGCGCGCATCCTGTAGTGTGGTCTCCTGCTGCGGCCCTCAGCGCAATCTCTGCTTCATCCACCACCGATCCGCTGGAACCTGAACCCAAATGCTGACTTCGACGATCTCGAGACAAGGGAGGTGCCCCATGCCCAAATCGAAGTCACTACGGGCGATCAACATAGCTGGGGAGTCGAACCTAACCTTTTGAAGCCTTGGCGCAGCACCTCGAAGGAATGTAGATGGCATCACAGGAACACCATAGAAGATTAACTTCGTCGCACATGGGAAGGCACCAGCAGTAGCGACCACCATCTCCACTGCATCATCCTCTATCGGTTTGATCGCTTGAAAGAGGAGAAAACGAAGCGCAGGCAACATCCCAAGGAGCTGAATGTCCTCTGCCTTCACCTTAACCACCGCAATCTCTAGGTAGGATAGGAGAGGAAGTAGTGAAGGACTAATCCATGACGGCATTGTTTGTAATGAGGATTCATATCCATGGAAATTTAGTATCCGGAGCCGCGGAGGAGGCACCCAACCTTCATGCATGAAATCGAGGCTTCCAACCTCGATCTCAATATGTACTACCATATCTTTTTTCACGCTTTCGTCACAACAGTTCCACAAAAGTCGAGTACGCTCAACTTGGTCAGATGGAACAACTCTTTTGCAATGTCCATGTTATGACAAAAATTTGGGTCGCCCACCTGCAGTCCTTCTAGAACTTCTAGAGATGTGAGGTTATCCATCCCAGATGGCAGCTTTATATCCCGAGTGGCATATAGGCACATTAGATTTTTTAACAAAATAATGCTTGATGGCAACTTTCTTATCCTTATAATTCCTCTCAAGTCCAATGTTTGCAGAAAATGCAACTTTCCTATATTCACTGGGAGCTCTTCAACTTTTGTACACCATAGCCCTAGGTACCTCAAGTGCAACATATTCTCCACATACCTAATATCTGAAACCTTGCATTATTCTAAAGCCAATACACGCAGTACTTTAGAACCTGAAACAAGCGGCATTTGGTCAAGATTGTTGTTTCCGAAAACAGCAACAGACCTCACTTCTTCCATGTTGGTGGTAGCCAAATCTACTTTTCTATTTTGCATGGATAATCTGTGAACCTTGTTTTGTGAATTAGGCACCTTTTCCTTTGTACTATCCAATATGGCGACAAAGTTTTCTTCACTCGACAAGGAGCATATGACATCAAGCACCATGTCATGCACACGGCAACGTTTCACCCCTTCTGCTTCTTCTTTTCCAAAATAAGATTCTTCACTCATAACCGCTGGCTGGATCATGGTTCTATTTAGAAGCTCATTGAAATAACATACCCCGATCTCAAATAAACTATATTCTGATTTATCATTGTAAACAAAGCCTTCCGCTATCCACCTCCATATAAGCTCATCTCTCATAATCAAGTAATCTTCTGGATAGATACTTAGATATAACAAACAAGGCTTCAGATGAAAAGGTAGATCATAATAGCTCAACAATAGTATCTTCTTCATCTGCTGCAAATTGCGATGTTCTGTAAGTCCATGACCAATGGAATTAATTAAACCATACCATTGATCCTTTGGTTTTGTTAGATAATTGCTAGCTAGAAGACTTGCTATAGTAATGATGGCTAACGGTATGCCGCCATATTTTTTCAATATATCTTCAGATACTTTCACCAATTCATGGGGACACTCTTTTTCCTGAGAAAATAATCTTTTATCGAAGAGTCTTCTTGAGACATCATCAGAAAGGTGTTTCCTTCTATAAATATCATCACTAGAAGAACAACATGCTTCAGACACACTTAGAATGCGGGTTGTCGTGATTAATCGACTTCCAAGACTATTCTTGCAAAAGGCACACTTTATTAATTCCCACACATCTCTATCCCATATGTCATCTACTACAATGAGGTACCTACATAAATAGTTTCCAAGAGTTAGTTGACAAAATCTATCAACCAAGATATATGTTATGCTACAATGAGATCATTAATAACTAAAAATACATCTAAAAAAGCATCTGGAGAAAACTCAAGGAACTTATATAAACACTATAAACTTTATGCTATTAGAATGCATATACATTAAGACAAAGCTATCATGATTTTAATATACAAGTGATCATCTATCTCTAACGGAAAAATACCTCTTGTCATTAAGGAATTCAATGAGCTCGTCGATGAGATGTTTTTCTTCCCTTACTGCATTATAAATGTATCCATATTTGCTCTTGTCAAGTTCAAAGAGAATGTCCTTCAAGATTTTCTTCATGTCGGGACTCTGAGAAACTGAAATGAATGCACCACAATCGAATTGCACTTTGACCTTGTCATACACTGCCTTGGCAAGGGTTGTCTTTCCTAACCCACCGAATCCAACAATAGAGACCGTCTTCAGCTGTTGCTTCGACCAAGCATCACCTTCCATCAACATGTTGATCAACTCATCTCGCGTTTCTTCAATGTAGACGAGCTCTGACACATATTTGTACATGGCCATCAAGCGAGGGTCTACGCTAGCACCAGCGGTGGTATCCCGGATCTCTTGGGTGTTGTACCTTTGACGCAGCTCGGCCAACTGCTTAGCTTGACCAACAGCTTCACCTAGGGCATCGGAGAGATGATGGAGATCTCTCCCTTTCTTGAAAAATCGGATAGTCTTCTTGAGTAACTTCTTGACTTTGTTCTTGGGGTTGGCAGGCTCGGCAACACCCTCCACACGAACCATGAAAGCGTCAACAATGTCCTCCATGTGGTAGGACAACTCTCTCACATTTCCAGCCCAGACCTTGACCCCCTCGTCGAGCTCGACCGGTGGTACTTTCGCCACCTTGCGAAGTGCGGCTTGCATGAGTGTCAGCTCTCTTACAAGTGACTCGATGTCTTTCCTCATGTGCTTCTCCAAGGTGAACTCACCGGCGAGCAGACTGCCGAGCTTCGAGAGGGCGGGGCGGATAGCCACCATGGCGATCTCCATGGCTGCTAGCCTCGCTACACACAGCTGTGGTAGTGTTCTTAGGGTGGAAGAGAGGCCTAGATCGATGCGATATGCTAACGAAAGGCCACTGTTGCAGTGTATTGCTTGCAGCCCTGGTGGAGAAGCTAAAGAAAACCAACGTTTGGAGGGAGCACTGTAATATTAATTAGCCAACAATCAAACCCCATGTCATGCGGGCAGGGGCGGAGCCCGGGGGAGCTAGCAGGGGCTAGACCCCCCCTAACCATCAGCCCCCTTAATAGATAGGTATAGATTTTAGTACTAAACTAATGGTCATATAGGCTTAATTAACACTAAGCCCAAATTTAATTGATTTATCGTGCTTCTCTATACCGAAAGTCAAATATAGCTCATGAATTCGTTTTATTAGTCAACCGTAGTAACATGTCCCAACATTCTTTATTTGTGTAACTAGACCTAATAGCTAGCACTATATGCAATTATTCAGATCAACTGACTCGATGTTTGCCACCATCTCTCGCTCCTACTCAGTAGCCATACGCCACGCGATGCCGTGGCCGCGGCGCTATGCTAGCCAACCATGTTGTTTGCCAGTTTCTACCTTTATTAATCATGTCGCAACGCCAACAATAAGCATGTTGTGCCATCGAGTGTAGGAATCAATCTTCCTCACTCTAATTGAAGGTACCAAATTGTTAGTATTTTGTCGATAGATTGCATAATCTATAAGTCTAATTGATTAGTTTACAAAAAATATGCGTCTTTTGTTTGATGTTTGCTCGGTGACGACGACAACTTATTGTAAAATAATTGAAAAATAATATTAGGATTGTCACCTGCAATGGAATTATCAGGCTTTATACTTGTAGAGATAATGTTGATCCAATATAAACTAATCTTTTGTTTTCTATTGTCGAAGATTTAGTGATATATTTTAATATTAATTATATGTCGATACTTTGATATACTGTTATAATTTTTATCCAAACAGTTTTTCCAACACAAAATAATAGCTAATTGTTGTTTTCATAAGAGAAAAATCTTATATATAATCATCGGTATTTTCGCCCCTCTCGGTGTTAAATCCTGGCTTGGCTTCGCTCCTGCATGCGGTCAGGTACTGGCTGTCATGTGGGCACTTGCACATCCATGTCCCATGCGTCATCTGGTTGTGCAGCAGTTGCGTGTTGGTCTGATTGCCTCAGATCCGACCTTGGGAGAGGCGAAAAACCTTGGATTGAATGTGCTTGGACCGTGGTTTCGGGTTTAAAATACACTATCTTCCATAAATGTTCACGTGGTGGATGCACGGACAAACACAAAAGAGAGATTCCTGCCTCGATCCGCGCCTAAGACCACGTGGGCTGGCGTCTGCAAAGTCTAATTTCACGAGTGTTAGTCTAGTACTCCCTCTGTTTGGGATTATAGATCCTACGCGTATACCTTGATTGTTAATTTGACCAACAAAATATAACTTATATATCACAAAAATTATATGATTAGAAAATATAACTTCTAAGGTATCTAGTCGTATAATTTTTATGCTATAATATGTATATTTTGTTGTTCAAATTGGCAACCTAGTTATCCGCGCGGGACTTATAATCCCAAACGGAGGTAGTATTTTCTTGGGTATCTACGGCCGATTGAAATGGTTTTCAGACGTGGACAAACACAAAAGAGAGAGATTCCTGCCTCGACAAACCGGTGCTTCGGCTCCATATGTAGTTAGTGTTAGTCTAGTATTTTTTTTGGGGCGTTGCTTACATAAAGGAGACTGCGTCGTGTTGAAATAGTTTGTTCCTGCTCTTTCTCCATCTTGGCATTGCTCCAACCAGTGGCTTTGGGGGACAAGTGGTCCGGTCTTCTCGCCGGTCTCTAGATCCGGTAAGATTTGTGCCTCGTGGTCGATGTTCGTCACTCTCGCGAGTGGTGGTCGACGAGGCACAAGTTTTTTCAGAGGTGACGGTCGAGGACGATGGACGACAGTTCTACGAGGCACAAGTTTTTCAAGGGGTTTACTTGTAGGGTTTTTTACCGTTCAAAAAAAAACTTGTAGGGTTTTTTGTACAAAGTTGCTCGACAAGCATGTTTATCTTAAGTGTTGATTATATATGTAATCTCTGAGTTATTTAATACTCTCCGGTCCATATTAGCTGATTATATTTATCTAAATATAAATATATCTAGTTAAGTTTTAGTGCTAGATGTACCTATATCTAGACAATTTAAATCAACTAATATAAATCAGAAAAAGTACAATAAATGGTTACTTCAAAAATGCTTAAGCGCTAGGACTGGACAAGCACGCCTGCCTGTCACGCGGTGCATTAGTTTACTTGAGCAAACCTCGACTGTAATTTGCATTGTCTGGAGACGAACCAAGTTTGGAAGCACGCCTGCCTGTGACGTGTTCATACCGTGCGTGTACTAAAAGAAAAGAGTGTTTTGTTTGAGCAACTCCCTCCGCGTGGGGAGGTGTCGACCAACTTCAACAAACAACGTCATATGTTCAAAACAGAGAAAAAAATAAGACTGGCAATCCTTTTCGAGATTTAAATTGCCACGTGTCAATTATACGAGCTGATCCACTTATAGACCAAGTTCTACATAATTATTTTTCCAAGAAAAGACCCCACATCGCTCTTTAGAGGGTTGGCTCGGGCGGAAAGGTGCGCTCACGACGATGACTTGGGAACCACTAGTAGGGAAAACTTTACAGCCGGATTCCTTACCGCCGGCGAAGTGGACACGGGGTCGCCGGCGGTAAGGCCTTCCAGGCCCTCCTCCCATTACCACTAGTGGAAATAGAACCTCTAGTCGCTGGCCGTAAGGGCCTCTAGTCCCGGTTTTAGAATCGGGACTAACCAATCGGTACTAAAGGCTCAGACATTAGTCCCGGTCCAGTCACCAGCCGGGACAAATGGTTGTCCACGTGGACACCACGGTGCGCTCCCTGCCGCGGCAGCATTTTGTGTCTTTTCTCTACCGCGATAGAGAATTTATTTTGTATTGTTTTATTTATTTATTTTTTATTTCAAAAAAGTTTTTGAATATTTCTACGCCACCACATATCGTACACGTTCGTGCATATATAAGATAATTTATATTACGATATCGAGCATACAAATATATACACCCGTCTGTTCGATTACATAGAGATCATTAGCGCCTATTCACACTAAATTCTCTGTCATCGTGTACGATCTCTTTGAAAATAAATCCCGCTAGCTCCTCCGCAATTCTTAGTACGCGTTGCTCTGATAGGAGTTGATCCCGCATTCTCTCAAACTATATAAGAAAAAGGAGATCAATATGAATATCAATCATGATAACAAAAAGTGACGGTAATAAAATGATGGTGTGAATGTATTGCTTACGTCGACTCTATAATCTTTGTGCTCGGTGGTAAACGTGCGAATAAACTCGCAAACGTAGAATCCACATAGATTCGACCCCGTGGCAGCCTCACGCACTTTACGAGAATATAATTCAATCAAAATAATAATCTAGCATCATTATTATATTTAAACTAGAAGTAAAGAGATGCGTGGACATATCACATGCTACTTATCCAGACCGTCTTAAACATCAGCTTCTGACTAAAGGTTCCCGTAACCTCACGTTTGAACCGGATCCAAACCCTGCCCGGTAAAGAAAATGAATTAATGAGTTACTCATTACCTGATATCTCAGGAAATCAACGAAAGATACAGATATAGCGCGAAACATACTTTTGGAGCATGTCCTGCATGCTACGGAAATCTTTCAGGTTTCTCTTTGATGGGTCCATGACATCAACTCTTCCCTTATCAAGTTGAATGTCTAGCAGAATCCAGTGGAAGATGCAAACATTTATATATACATTAGTAACTCATAAGTTACCGTTAGCATCGAGTGATCAAAACTGAATTTGTACAATAGAGTAAGACCCTCACTTAAAATTGTAAGGAAACAATATGTGATCACATAAATTTTTCTCCATTAGAAACCTTAAAATGTTCTACTCCGTCTCCTCGGGTTTATCCCTTAGCATATTTATATGTACTTTATCTGGGTCGATGAACCCAACATTATAGGTTCTTCTTAATTTACATTCATGGATCTTCATTCTCCATAATAATAGAGTATAAAAGGATATAATGAGGATAATTACATGTAATGAACTGAACAACTAAAAAACTGAACATGTAGACAATGAATTCAACAACTTAAAGACAATATCAGCTGAGGATAGATTTGTCCAGGGCGTCGAGATGGTATATCTAGAACAGTTCTGAAAACTCAATATGGATCCCTTCGGGTGTGAAGTAGTACTCACGTGGGACTTTGGCTATGAGCATTTCTCTCCCCTGCTTTATGACTGTCGGGTACCATTGATGGAGATTCCGCATTTGTGTTGACAATTCTTTTAGCCTCTCTTTGCTAACGAAATCCTCACCTTCGACATATCTACGGACTACAATAGCCTTGGGTAGAAGGTCGTCTAGGGAGCTTAACAGTTCAACGATACTAACTTTCATACTGGCCGCCAACTCCGCAGTAGCTTGATGACTCCTTGGTGGCGCCAGAGAGATTGGTGCTTGATGTGGAGTCTTGTTGGGAACCCCAAGAGCAAGGTGTGAAGAGTACAGCAGCAAGTCTTCTCTCAGTTGAGACCACTGTTCAAAAAATCGTCCGATATGCCGATTTATCATCCGATTTATCGCCTATCACTAGGTGACCGATAAGCCGATTAATCAATTTATCGCCCGATAAATCGATTTATCGCCCGATAAATCGATTTATCGCCCGATAAATCGGCCGACACACCCAAAAATCACTAATTTCGGGTTGACCGAGAAGTTAACGATAAACGATATCCTCAACATTGGTTGATACCGAGGTTATCGAACCAGTAGGAGGAAGGAAACGTCACACATGTGTTGCAAGCAACGCGGAGACCTGCACAACACAAACTCAAGACTTTGACCCAACGAATCATTGAGGTTGTCAAGCTCACCGGTTTGCTGTAATAAAGAATTAAACGCATGGTGTGGAAGGTAATGGTTTGCAGCAAGTAAACAAGTAACAGTGGAAGATGTATCAATGATAAAGATTGGACCGGTGTTCATAGTTCACTAGAGGTTCTCTCCTTAGATAAACAACATGGCATGAAGGGTAAACAAATTACAGTGGGGCAATTGACATGAACTGAGCAAGGCATAACAATGCAATTAGTATCCAGAAAGATCCTACGAGGTTGATTGGGAAATACAAAAATATACATAGACCGTCATCCAACTGCATCTATGACTAGAAGTCCACCTTCAGGTTATCATCCGACCCCCCTCCAGTATTAAGTTGCAAGAAACAGACAATTGCTTTAAGCAAAGTGTGTAAGGTAAACAATCCACATATTCCATGAACAAGAGACTGTTGTTTTCTCCCTAGTAGCAACAACACATATACAACCGAAGAGATTTCTGTCACTTCCCTTGGACACTAGAGGCATGAACCCACTATCGAGCATAAATACCCCCTCTTGGAGTCAATAGCAACTACTTGGCCAAGATAACCACTAGCAACGGAGAGCATGCAAGATCACAAACAACACAGATATGATAGAATCATAAAGATAAAACCATTAATCAAACCAACATAATAATCTCAATATCCATTGGATCCCTGCAAACAAAACATGCATGATTACAAATAGATTAGATCTTGATCATGAACGGAGCTCACAAGATCTATACATGAAAGCACAAAGGAGGAGATACAACCATCTAGCTACTACATGGACCCATAGTCCAAGGTGGAACTACTCATGAATCATACCGGAGAGAAGGCCTCCGGGATAATATCCCCTCCGGCAGGGTGCCGGGAAGAACTTCAGATCCTCCCTGATCTAGGGACGATGGTGGCGGAGGCTACAAACGGTTTCGTGGATTTCTGATCGGGTACTCAGGGTTTATGCATCGGGGGCTTCTTATAGGAGAAGGGGAAGGTCGAGGCGGCGGCCAGAGGGGGCAAACCCTACCCAGGCGTGGGGTAGGGCTCACCCGCGCCTAGGGGGGTTTAGCCGCCCTGGCACGCCTCCTCGTCTCCCCTCTAGACTTCTTGTTCTGTAACATCCCAAGCTTGTAGTATATGTAATTAGTACCTAAGCATTCATGCATCTGTTTAAATCAATGAAATATATGCATAAGATCAAGTGTGTTGAATTAAATGCAAATCCAAAACCCTAATTTCCCTCTCCCTTTGAAAGCAATTCAAATAGTTTTGAATTTTCAAATGACAAAATGTTTGGAGCCCAAAAGGATTAATAGGGCCCTACAATATTTAAAATATTTCTACAAAGTCTGGTACTTCTGAAATTATTCAAAAGAGATTCCAAATGAAATTTACAAAAGAGAAAACTGAATTCAGAAAAAGAAAAGAGTTTGGAAAAAATAAAATAAAAACAGTAGCAGCCGCAGCTGGGCCGTGGCCCATCTCCCTCTTCTCTCTCTATGTCGCGCTGCGCAGCCCGCGGCAGCCCAACTTGGCCACCCGGGGCCCAGGAGCTGGCCCATATCGCTTCGGCCTCTGTCTCTCTCGTCGTCTTCGTTGCCGACGCCGGAGCCGAAGCTCTTGCGTGTCCGCGCCGCCGTCGCCCGATCTTCGCCCCGAATCGCAGCGCCCGCCGCCCTCTGGGGAGGATAAGACCCGCCGCTGCACGTCTCCCTCTCGTCCCTATCATTTTCCCCCTCGCGCTCTATCTCTTTCTCTCTACACCGCACAAGCCGAACCCTAGCCCCCATGGCCACCGGCTAGCCGCCGTCCCTGACCTCCCCGGCCTCATCTGACAACGACATGCTCCGTCGCTCGCCTCGCCGTCTCTCCAGTCACCGCCTCGCCTCGCTATCACCATCAATCTCACCAGGGTGAGCCCACGGTGCTCAAGGCACCCTCCTTTTCCTCTCTAGCGCTCTGTGTCGCGCCCACGTCGTAGATTAGAGAGCACCGCCGCTGTTCGTCGTTGTTGACCAAGCTCTGGTGACCAAGAATCGGAGGCGCCGCCGTAGCTAGGTCCACCTCTGTGTGCTGATTCGAACAAGCCGTAGCACGCATCCTTCCGTGCCCTGTAGCGCCATCTCTCGCCGCTGTCTGACGCGGATTCCGGCGAGCCAATGTGGCTCCTGCGTGGCTCTCGCGCGGCTTGTCTGCGTGGCCCAGGCCCCACCCGTCAGCCTCTCTGGCTAGAGCCAACCTTGGTGGGAAACGTCTCTGACCCCGCCTGGCCAACGTGGCTGCTGAGGTGGCATCGGGCCCATCTGTCAGTCTCACTGTCTAGGGTCAGCCCTTGTGTAAAAAGTATCTGGCGCCTGTGCTGATGTCAGCCTGATGCAATATTTCAATTTAAATTGTTTTAATAATTTCAGAAAAGGTTTAAATGTTGTAAAATCAATAACTAATTATCTATAAGACAGAAAAATACAAATAATATATCAAAATGTTCAGAAAAATGAGGTCTATCTAATTACACTATAATCATGCATTGATCAACAACTTTAATGACAAGTTTAATTACAGAACTAAATCAACCCCTCTTATGTGTTTCCAGATTTTCTAGAGTTAGGGTTTTCAACCCTCGGAACCCCATTTAAGTTGACCAAGCATGTTCTAGGGTTCCTTTCAACACTATTTAACTTGTCATATCATTCATATTGATTGAGCATTGCACATGCCATGTATTGAATGTTCCTTTTCCTTTTCCGGTATTTGGTTCTTCGCGAATAGGAACCGAACCCAAGGTTGAAGTCAACAACACCGAAGATCCATACTTGTCTACTGAAGGACAAGGCAAGCGTAGCCTCTCATTCTGAACCTACTTTTACAAAGTATATTACTTTCTCGCTATGATGCACACGATTCCAATGTGGTCTTTTGTCAGTAGCTAGGGTTACCTATCTGCTGCACAGTTTCCCTTTTGTAGCCTTATACTCCTGATCCGCTGTTCCTAGCATACCTAGGTTTGGCATGTGAGCGTTGTTAGAGCTTTTGTTACCGACAACCTAGACATGCATAGCAACAACGTCTGATCTATCCCAATGATGAATCAGAGGTGCCAAGGAAGGTAGTGAGGTAGGAGATGGTGACATCATCTAAGGAGTTAACTAACTATGCTAAGGCTTGTATGGGAGGCCACATTGGGTGTGGTTTTTGTAGTCCCATGCTCGCCACCACTAGGAACTGAGTTCTTACCTTTGGAACCAAGACGAGCATACAGCCACACAGGGCCTGGACAACCCCTCGACTAACTAACTTGCCTAGTAGATTCCATGAGTCACATAGTTCGGGTTTTCCATTTGGCATACGCATTGAAAATGTTTTCGAAATAGGAGGTGATGGAGGTGCATCATAACAGGTAGGGAAGCGTGGACAGGGTTGCTTGGGTTCGATGGAGCCCCTGGTGAACCAACCTCGCCTCACATCTTTAAGTACCGACTTCGGGATTTGACCCGTTACGGCGGAATCATACTTATTGCGTGACTCATGGTCTCGGAGAAAGCAAGGTAAAGGTCGTGGTCAACCACCCTCTATCGGCCTTCCAAGGAAGATGGCTAATAATTTGGCATTAAGAGTCGGTTGGTACGTGTGGGTAAAGTTGTACACCCCTGCAGGGTTAAATCTTTTCGAAAAGCCGTGTTCACGGTTATGAACGACTTGGCGACCGAACTTAAGATCATAGATAACATTAACCACCATAAAACTTGCTGATCCACGAGTGATTAAGGATGCTTCCTCTGGGTCGAGGGGGTGATCCTAGATAGGAGGTTCTGATGAAGCTGATGGTTACCAAGATATGATGAACAAGATGAGGAAGTCGCTATATTATCCCTTTTAAAAGATTCTGAGTAGACGAGCCTCTTCTCTCTCTTGTTTACAAACAAAGATTGCTTTCTGCAAAAGTAAACCCAGAGAAAGCCTTTCTAGCCAGAGCATGTAGATACTAGGTTATCTAAGTCTTGGAGGGTACATTCTCGTACTCAGCCTTGCGCCATTGTTGTTTTTCTACAGAGGATCTGGTTGCAACTGAAGGTGGCTTCTACGTTGACATCGACGAGTAGTTGGGAGACCCAGGTAGCAGCCTGAGGACTATGGGATGGACGTCACTTTTGCTTATGGTCTCTTAGGCCCTTTGCTAAGTTGTTGTGTAGAACAACATAATTTGCTTTCGTTGTGTGATGTAATGTTGGGTCTTTGACCTCTAGTTTGTAATAACTCCGATATCTCACTCTGTTAGGAGTTTAAATTTATGTTGTTGAATCCCTGAGTTATGTAATGTTACCGAATATTACTGTGATGTTCCGTTCTTGGAGTTAAGCTTATCTTAGATGATGATCTGAGGTTAGTTTAACCCTAATCGGGGGGGGGGGTGCCACAGTTCCCCACGGAAACTAATTGACTTTGACGTTTGTCCCATCCAATTCCGAGAATATTTCTTTACTAACTTTTCTGAAACCAAAAATAGCAGTAAACAGGCATCTGGCACTGTTGCAACTTATTAATAGTTTAGTACCAGAAAACATGTAAAAAGCACCTCAAAGTGTGGACAAGTAAAGCAAAGTAGATACTAAACAATCATGGAGCATCAAAAATTATAGATACGTTTCCAACGTATCAGCATCCCCAAACTTAACTCTTGCTCGTCCTCGAGTAGGTAAGTGATAAACAGAATAATTTTTTAGGTGACATGCACCCTCACAATAAAGATCCAACCATTTGCAAACATTGAAAGCTGGGATCAAAGAACTCTAAACATGTGCATGAAATATGGAGTTCTAACAATAGGACATAGTAATTATGCATTCAACATGACAAGCTACAAACAAAGATCATGAATAACACGCATTGAGAAACGTTTGTTTGTTTCACATGCAGAAAACATAACATAGTGGTAATCATCTTGTCCTTCATAGAGTAGCAATATAATGCATAGGACACCTGCAAAGTTCACAAGGGTGACTATAAACAAGTAGCACAAGAACAAGTAATAACACAATTTGTTTCAATTAATACTCTTTGGAACACTACACACAGAATGACAACTATGCTCTCTTAATGGTGGCTAAAGGTAGAAGGTGGAGACTCAAATAATGGTGGAAGAAAAGCCTTTTTGTAAAGGAAGCAGGGATTACAAGGTTCAAAAAGAGATTCCAAAAATTATGGTACTTATTAGCTTTCAGCCCTCATTGCCCTATCATAAGCATCTTGAAGTGGTTAAGGTTAACGTGGCAAAGCTGGAGTATATGCTTGATGAAGTATAAGTTGGCAATATCATGCCCCTCGAATACGAGGGCCACACCTCATGCATACTCAACTTTGGGTCCCGGTAAGTTCTTGTCACTGTAAGTATTTGCATATCATTGAGAACCGCCAACAGGGTACCCCTTGCACATGGTACAGGAGCTTTCCCTTAACCAAAATTACAAGGCAAGCAGACAATAAGCATCTCAGCAATTCTTCTTATGTACCATGGGAATATGGTGCTTTTTTCTCTCTTTCCTTTTTTTTTCAATGTGTCTCTTTTTCTATAAGAAGAATGCTTCATAGATGTCACTATGGTGATGCTGCAAGTTTCCACCATGATTAGGCATGGCTTAGGCTAGCGGCCCAGGCGTTTCTCTAACACAGGATACAAACTCCATGGACTTACAAGTTCCCTCTTTATTTCACACCGGTGACATCCATAAACAAAAGAACATGATATCAAGTGAGTAGAACAAGGTACAAGTGCAATGTTGAAAACGTTCCCCGTGACATCACGGTTCTGCTAATTCCAACTTATAAGTGCAAGCATATACAACAAAGTTGTCACAATTGTTCAAGTTTATTAGGGGCAAAGAATAAAGTGTGCCATCAAATTCGTGAGGGCTTTAATCACTAAATTTTCACATAACAAAATAGTTTTTAATTGGAAGATAGGTGAAAACAAGAATATACTTGGAATGGTGTAACACGCCATGCATAGGAGTTTATAATGGACACTTTTGGAATAACTTGGTTTCTTGGGAGTTGGAAGCATGAGTAGAACTTACTCATACAAGTGGAGGCTAGCAAAAGATTGGGAGCAACCAACTAAGAGAGCAATAATGGCCATAATCATGCAGTGCAACAAATCATACTAATCAAAGCAAAGAGTGGTACTACAAGTCAAGGACTAAATGATCATAGAGGATAACGGTGACTTCTCATAGTCATAACATGGTGTGAGCATGTGCCAAGTCAACCCAAGCAAAACATCAAAGGAGAATACCAAAATACTATGCTTTTGCATGCTAAAACAACGCATAATTTCTTTAAGGCACACTAAGCATTCCCAATTGTTTGGAACAAGACATGCTACAACAATAATCTGTTGGAATTATGCCCTAGAGGCAATAATAAAGATGTTATTATTATAATTCTTGTTCATGATAATGTTTATATTCCATGCTAGAATTGTATTAAGCGGAAACTTTAATACTTGTGTGGTTTGTGAACAACACCGTGTCCCTAGTACGCCTCTATGGACTAGCTCATTGATTAATGATGGTTAAGGTTTCCTAACCATGGACATGAGTTGTCGATTAATAATGAGATCATATCATTGGGAGAATGATATGATGGACAGACCCAAACTAAGTGAAGCAATTAGATCGTGTCATCGTGTTCATATTTGCGAAGCTTTTCTTATGTCAAATATTGTATTCCTTAGATCATGAGATAATACAACTCCCTGGTATCGGAAGAAAGCTTTGAGGTCATCAAACGTCATCCTATGAGAGGGTGATCATAAAGGTGTCTCTCAGGTGATCGGAAAGTATCTGTTGGGTTGTATGTATCGAGATGGGATTTGTCCCTCCCAAGTCGGAGAGATATACTTCGGGCCCACTCGGTAGTCGATATCAACACCGCTTGCAATAATGTGGTTAAGGAGTTAATCACAAAGTGATATCGAATTACGGAACGAGTAAAGTACTTGCTGTGAACGAGATTGAACTAGATATGACGGTACCGACGATCAAATCTCGGGCAAGTAAAATATCGCGAGACGAAGGGAATATATATATGGGATTGATTGAATCATGGCATCGTGGTTCATCCGATATGATCATCGATGAATGTGTGGGAGTCAATATGGGTTTCCAGACCCCGCTGTTGATTATTGATAGAAGATCATGTCTGCATATTCTCGAACCCGAAGGGTCACACACTTAACGTGTCTCGACGCTAGGATAGATTGGATAATTGGTTTATGAGTTTTTGTTCGGAGTCTCGGATGGGATCCGGGACATCACGAGAGGTTCCGTAATGGTCCGGAGAATAAGATTCATATAAGGCAGTGCAGTTTTTGGAGTTCGGAATTTTTCCGGGTTAATCGGTATTGTACCAGAAGCTTCTAGAACCTTCCGGAAGGGGACCAACGTGGCCCCACCTTCCGGGAGGGGGCATGGGCCTATGAGGGAGTGCCCTGGCCGCATTGGTCCAGGGGCACAAGGCCCCATAGGGCCCAGCCGGCCAAGAAGGGATAAACCCTAATTGGAGCTTCTAGAAGGGGGGGTTTCCTTGCCCCCCACTCTTCCTCCTTGGCCGCCGACCTTGGCTTGGGGGAGGGGATAGGGCTTCCGCCCACCCCTCTATATAAAGAGGGCTGGGGGCGCACCACCCCCACACACCTTCCCCTCAATCCAGTCGCCCTGCTGCCCTCCTCTCTCTCTCCCTCCCGATTGCGTGTAGGCGAAGCCCTGCTGCAGAAACTCTCCACCAATTGCACCACGCCGTCGCGTTGTAGATCCAACCCATCTCTCCACCATACTTGCTGGACCAAGGAAGGAGGAGACGTCAAGGTGCTGCACGTGTGCATCTCACGGAGGCATCGCAACTTGTGGTGCTAGATCGGATCGGATCGCGAGGAGGAGAAGCGAGTACGACTACATCACCCACATTCCGACGAACGCTCCGCTGTGCGAATCTTCAAGGGTATGAAGATCTAATCCAATCTCTCTCGTTGTTTGCATCTCCTAGATTAGATCTTGGCTTCCCTCTGTTCGCATACGTAGAAAATTTTGATTTACTATGACGCGAAACCCTTCAGTGGTATCAGAGCTAGATCTATGCGTAGATGTGTTTCACGAGTAGAACGCAACATGGTTGTTGCGGGCGTTGATGTTTTCTGTTGCAAGCCTCTTGTTTGTGTTCTTCTTATGACGCGGGATAGTGAGATTGAAGCGGTCCAGGCCAACCTTACACGACGTCGTTCGCGAGACCGGCTCCGCACTTGACGTGTGGCTTGTTCCACACATGCGGCTGGTGGATGTCAGTTTCTCTCACTATTGTTGTCATGGGATTTACACCGGAGTTTGGCAACCATAATATCACCGTTGTGGCTTTGCGTAGGTAAGAATCATTCTTAGCATCTACTCCCATAAGCCACGTAAAACATGCAACAACAAAGTAGAGGCGTCTAACTTGTTTTTGCAGGGAGTGTTTTCTGTGGTATGGTATGGCCCAAGATGTGATGTGTATAATGTATGCGATGATCATGTTTTTTAATGTTTCACGACTTGCATGTCGATGAGTACACAACCGGCAGGAGCCATATGGTTGTCTTTATAATTGTGTATGACATGTGTGTCAACTTCTTATACGCCATGTAATAGTTTCACTTTATCGCTAAGTAGTTAGCAATAGTTGTAGTTGCTATTCGTGGTGGAGGCAATCATGGTGGAGTGATGGAGATCATGCCGGCACGCACAAGATGGAGATCATTGCGCGAAGATTGGCTATACCATGTCACATAAAGTTATATGCATGTGATGTTTATCCTTTTATGTATCTTATTATGCTTAGATCGCGACGGTAGCATTATAAGATGATTCCTCACTTAAAGATCAAGATAAAAATTGTGTTCTCCCCAAGTATGCACCGTTGCGAAAGTTCGTCGTGTCCAAGCAACACGTGATGATCGGGTGCTATAGACTCTACGTTCACATACAACGGGTGCAAGCCAGTTTTGCACACGCAGAAATACTTGGGTCTAACTTGACGAGCCTAGCATGTACAGACATGGCCTCAGAACACATGAACCGAAAGGTTAAGCATGAGTCATATGAATGATATGATCGACACTTAGTTGTCCACCATTGAAACCACATCTCTTCTCATGAAGATCGGATTAGGTGTGGTGAATTTGGATCATGTTCACTAAAGAACTTGAGGGATGTTGAATTTAGTGGGAGTTCATCTAGTTGATTAAAAGTTGAACTAGTTATCATGAACATAGTCTGATTTGTACTTGCAAATATTGTAGATCAAATGGCTAAGTACAACTTCAACTTCAACGTTTTTGCTAAGAAGGAAAAGCTTAAAAACAATGGGTCTAACTTCACCAACTGGTTCCGCAATCTGAGAATCATTCTCTCTGGCGGTCAAAAGGACTATGTCCTTGAGAATGCGTTAGGTGACGCCCCTGCTGCTACTGCGCCGGATGATGAGAAAGCTGTCTATCAGTCGCGCAAAGATGATTATGGTGTGATTAAGAGCACCATGTTGTTTGCTATGGAATCGGAACTTCAAAATCGTTTTGAAGACTATCCCGGGCCCTTTGAGATTCTCGAGGAGCTAAAAACCATGTTTCGGACTCAATCCCGTTCTGAGAGATATGAGATCTATGAGAAGTTCTTTAACTGCAAGATGGAGGAAGGGAGTTCCGTTAGTGAGCATGCCATTAAGATGTCGGGCTACACTCAACGCCTTGAGCAACTGGACTGCAAGATTCCAGAGGAGCTCAAGATTGACAGGGTTATGCAATCACTCCCTCCCAGCTACAAAAGTTTTGTAGTGACTCACAGTCAGATTGGTTCCACTGATACGATCACCGAGCTCTTGGCAAAGCTGAAGGCTGCGGAGGTGGACATCAAAAAGGATAATCATGTGTTGATGGTCAACAAGCCCCCCACCTTCAAGAAAGGTAAGGGAGCAAAGAAGCCCTTCAAGAAGGGCGGCGGCAAGCGCGTTGCCCCTACTGAGAAGAAGCTCAGGTCTGGTCCTAAGCCGGACACTGAGTGCTTCTATTGCAAGGACAAGGGTCACTGGAAGCGCAACTGTCCGAAGTACTTAGCGGATAAGAAGGCTGGCACCATCAAAGGTATATTTGATATACATGTTATTGATGTTTTCCTTACTATCCCTCATTGTAGTGCCTGGGTATTTGATACTGGTTCAGTTGCTAATATTTGTAACTCAAAACAGGAGCTACGGAATAGACGGCGGCTTGCGAGGGATGAGGTGACGATGCACGTTGGCAACGGATCAAGAGTTGATGTGATGGCCGTCAGCATGCTCTCCTTAGTTTTACCATCGGGATTAGTTTTAAACCTTAATAAGTGTTATTATGTGCCTGCGTTGAGCATGAACATTATTTCTGGATCTTGTTTATTGCAAGACGGTTATTCATTTAAATCGGAGAATAATGGTTATTCTATTTATATGAGTAACATCTTTTATGGTCATGCACCTATTGTGAATGGTTTATTTCTTCTAAATCTCGAAAGGGATGAAACACACATCCATAACATTGAGGCTAAGAGATGCAAAATAGATAGTGATAATACTACTTATTTGTGGCACTGTCGTCTAGGTCATATTGGTGTAAAGCGCATGAAGAAACTCCATTCTGATGGACTTTTGGAGTCTCTTGATTTTGAATCATTTGACACATGCGAACCATGCCTCATGGGCAAGATGATCAAAACCCCGTTCTCCGGTATGATGGAGCGAGCAACGGACTTGTTGTAAATCATACATACCGATGTATGCGGACCGATGAGTGTTTCGACGCGCGGTGGATATCGCTATTTTCTCACTTTTACCGATGACTTAAGTAGATATGGGTATATCTATTTAATGAAACATAAATCTGAAACATTTGAAAAGTTCAAGGAATTTCAGAATGAAGTGGAGAACCATCGTAACAGAAAGATTAAGTTTCTACGATCCGATCGTGGAGGTGAATATTTGAGTTATGATTTTCTCACGCATCTTAAAGCAAGCGGAATCGTTTCGCAAATCACGCCACCTGGAACACCACAGCGCAATGGTATGTCTGAACGCCGGAATCGAACCCTATTAGATATGGTCCGATCGATGATGTCTCTTACTGATTTGCCGTTATCATTTTGGGGTTATGCATTAGAAACCGCTGCATTCACTTTAAATAGGGCTCCATCTAAATCCGTTGAGACGACACCGTATGAACTGTTGTTTGGTGCTAAACCTAAGTTGTCGTTTCTTAAAGTTTGGGGATGCGAAGCTTACGTCAAGAAGTTGATGCCGGACAAGCTCGAACCCAAAGCGGAGAAATGCGTCTTCATAGGATACCCTAAGGAAACTATTGGGTATACCTTCTATCACAGAACCGAAGGCAAAGTGTTTGTCGCAAAGAACGGTTCCTTTCTTGAGAAGGAGTTTCTCTTGAAAGAAGTGAGTTGGAGGAAAGTAGAGCTAGACGAGGTTATTGAACCTTCTCTTGAATTGGAGAGTAGCGCAGCACCTGAAATTGTTCCAGTGCCGCCTGCACCAACGATGGAGGAAGCTAATGACAAGGATCATGAAGCTTTGGACGATGCTGCTACTGAACGTCGCAGGTCGACAAGGTCGCGTGCTCCTCCTGAGTGGTACGACAACCCTGTCTTAACTGTCTTGTTAGTAGAAGACAGTGAACCTACGAACTATGAGGAAGCGATGATGAGCCCAGACTCTGAGAAATGGCTAGAAGCCATGAAATCCAAATTGGGATCCATGAGCGAAAACCAAGTATGGACTTTGGTGGACCCTCCTAGCGACCGAAAGGCCGTTGAGTGCAAATGGATCTTCAAGAAGAAAACGGACACGGATGGTAATGTTACCGTCTATAAGGCACGGCTTGTCGCGAAAGGTTTTCGACATGTTCAAGGTGTTGACTACGATGAGACTTTCTCTCCCGTAGCGATGTTTAAGTCCATTCGGATTTTATTAGCAATTGCTGCGTTTCATGATTATGAAATATGGCAGATGGATGTCAAGACTGCGTTCCTCAATGGCAACATTGATGAAGAGTTGTATATGATGCAACCCGAAGGTTTTGTCGATCCTAAGGATGCTCATAAAGTATGCAAACTTCAGCGTTCCATTTATGGACTGAAGCAAGCATCTCGGAGTTGGAACCTTCGTTTTGATCAAGTGATCAAGAGCTTTGGATTTGTTCCAAATTGCTACGAAGCTTGCATCTACAAGAAAGTGAGTGGGAGCTCGGTGACATTTCTGGTACTATATGTGGACGACATATTGATTATTGGAAATGACATTAACATGCTTAACGATGTGAAGAGTTATTTGAACAAGTGTTTTTCAATGAAAGACCTAGGTGAAGCTGCTTATATATTGGGCATGAAAATCTATAGAGATAGACAAAGACGCCTGATAGCTTTAAGCCAGAGTACATACCTAGACAAAGTTCTGAAAAGGTTCAGAATGGATAAGGCAAAGAAAGGTTCATTGCCTATGTTGTCAGGTAAGATATTGAGCAAGGCTCAGTGTCCAGCTACGGTAAATGATAGGGAAGCTATGAGCAAAGTGCCTTATGCCTCGGCCATAGGTTCTATCATGTATGCCATGCTGTGTACTAGACCGGATGTGTCCAATGCTCTTAGTTTGACGAGCAGGTATCAAAGTGATCCAGGAGTGGAACACTGGACAGCCGTGAAGAACATCCTCAAGTACCTAAATAGGACTAAAGAAATGTTCTTAGTCTATGGGGGTGATGAACAACTCGTCGTAAAAGGTTACGTCGACGCTAGTTTTGACACCGACAAGGATGATTCTAAATCTTAGACAGGATACGTGTATATTTTGAATGGAGGAGCTGTGAGCTGGAGAAGCTGCAAGCAAAACGTGATCGCGGGATCTACAGTAGAAGCAGAATACATGGCTGCTGCAGAAGCGTCAAGTGAAGGCGTTTGGATCAGGAACTTCATCACTGAGCTTGGCGTGGTACCAAGTGCATTGGACCCACTGGAGATATTGTGTGACAACACTGGAGCCATAGCACTCGCTAAGGAACCAAGATATCATCCAAAGACCAAGCATATCAACCGCAAGTTTCATATAATCCGAGATTATATAGCAGATGGAGATCTGAAGATTAGCAAAGTACATACAGATCTGAATGTCGCAGATCCATTGACTAAACCTCTTCCACGTGTAAAACATGATCAGCACCTCAATGCCATGGGTTTGAGATTGTTGCCAAATTTAAACTAGATTATTGACTCTAGTGCAAGTGGGAGACTCTTGGAATTATGCCCTAGAGGCAATAATAATGATGTTATTATTATAATTCTTGTTCATGATAATGTTTATATTCCATGCTAGAATTGTATTAAGCGGAAACTTTAATACTTGTGTGGTTTGTGAACAACACCGTGTCCCTAGTACGCCTCTATGGACTAGCTCATTGATTAATGATGGTTAAGGTTTCCTAACCATGGACATGAGTTGTCGATTAATAATGAGATCATATCATTGGGAGAATGATATGATGGACAAACCCAACCTAAGCGAAACAATTAGATCGTGTCATCGTGTTCATCTTTGCGAAGCTTTTCTTATGTCAAATATTGTATTCCTTAGACCATGAGATAATACAACTCCCTGGTATCGGAAGAAAGCTTTGAGGTCATCAAACGTCATCCTATGAGAGGGTGATCATAAAGGTGTCTCTCAGGTGATCGGAAAGTATCTGTTGGGTTGTATGTATCGAGATGGGATTTGTTCCTCCCAAGTCGGAGAGATATACTTCGGGCCCACTCGGTAGTCTATATCAACACCGCTTGCAAGCATGTGGTTAAGGAGTTAATCACAAAGTGATATCGGATTACGGAACGAGTAAAGTACTTGCTGTGAACGAGATTGAACTAGGTATGACGGTACCGACGATCAAATCTCGGGCAAGTAAAATATCGCGAGACGAAGGGAATATATATATGGGATTGATTGAATCCTGGCATCGTGGTTCATCCGATATGATCATCGATGAATGTGTGGGAGTCAATATGAGTTTCCAGACCCCGCTGTTGATTATTGATAGAAGATCATGTCTGCATATTCTCGAACCCGAAGGGTCACACACTTAACGTGTCTCGACGCTAGGATAGATTGGATAATTGGTTTATGAGTTTTTGTTCGGAGTCTCGGATGGGATCCGGGACATCACGAGAGGTTCCGGAATGGTCCGGAGAATAAGATTCATATAAGGCAGTGCAGTTTTTGGAGTTCGGAATTGTTCCGGGTTAATCGGTATTGTACCGGAAGCTTCTAGAACCTTATGGAAGGGGACCAACGTGGCCCCACCTTCCGGGAGCGGGCATGGGCCTATGAGGGAGTGCCCTAGCCGAATTGGGCCAGGGGCACAAGGCCCCATAGGGCCCAGCCGGCCAAGAAGGGATAAACCCTAATTGGAGCTTCTAGAAGGGGGGGTTTCCTTGCCCCCCACTCTTCCTCCTTGGCCGTCGGCCTTGGCTTGGGGGAGGGGATAGGGCTGCCGCCCACCCCTCTATATAAAGAGGGCTGGGGGCGCACCACCCCCACACACCTTCCCCTCAAGCCAGTCGCCCTGCTGCCCTCCTCTCTCTCTCCCTCCCGACTGCGTGTAGGCGAAGCCCTGCTGCAGAAACTCTCCACCAATTGCACCGCGCCGTCGCGTTGTAGATCCAACCCATCTCTCCACCATACTTGCTGGACCAAGGAAGGAGGAGACGTCGAGGTGCTGCACGTGTGCATCTCACGGAGACATCGCCACTTGTGGTGCTAGATCGGATCGGATCGGATCGCGAGGAGGAGAAGCGAGTACGACTACATCACCCACATTCCGACGAACGTTCCGCTGTGCGAATCTTCAAGGGTATGAAGATCTAATCCAATCTCTCTCGTTGTTTGCATATCCTAGATTAGATCTTGGCTTCCCTCTGTTCGCATCCATAGAAAATTTTGATTTACTATGCCGCGAAACCCTTCATAATCACTAAGCATAATGCTAAAACAACACCTAGCATGTCATGCTAAACTCTAAGTCACAGTCAATGCAAGCTCCTCTTGCACTTCAAGAAAGAACTTACTACTCCTTTCCAAACACGAAGCAAACTTATTTGCAAAACAACACAACGAGAACGGGGGTCCAAACTACTAAATCAAACTAAACAAACTAAGCAAAGCAAACTAAAACTAAGACGCTCCAAGAACAACACAACCGTGCATGAAACAATAAAAACGAAGTGTCTAGACAGACCTGAGCTTTTTATTGATGAAGAAGGGGATGCGTTGGGCATCCCCAAGCTTTGTCGCTTGTACCTCTTGGATATTTCTTGGGCTGACACCATGGTGGCATCCCCAAGATTTAGCTTTTGTCCATTCTTCATCTCATTGCATCATTCTTTCTTTATACCTGAAATTTTTCCTTCATACAAAACTTCACACAATCTTCATTAGCAACATTAGCTTATTCAAAAGATATTAGAACACTAGCAAAGCTTTGGAACAGCAAGTATTTTCACTAAAAACACAAGCTACTGTAGTAACTCCTTCAAAGAAACTCAATTTACTTGAAGAAAGCTCAAAAAGGAATCAATAAGAAGCAAATGCAAATAATGGCAGAAATCTGTCAAAACAGACCAGAAGGTAGAAACCGATTTTATCAAAATTATTATGTTGCTCAAATCAAAAAGTGTTGAACTAAAGAAAGTTATCTAACATACTGGGGGATTTATTCATAAATTTTGAGCCCAATCCGAGTTACAGAGCCTCCTCACGGATTTTTTTTGGTGGAGGACAGTAATCTGTTTCAGGACAGTAACTCCCTAAATCTTACTTCCCTCTCATTAGAGGTCATTATTGGTACAAAAAGCAAACAAAAAGGATAAGGAGAGGTCATTACTGAAGTAATAACTTCCAAGACTCAAGGAAACTCTTGGGTTATCTCCCAACAAGTACTTTTCTTTAACGCCTTTAAGTTAGGCACAAGAAGCAAGAAGAATCAAGTATTTTCAAATAAAGAATTGCCCCTCTTGTTCCTTATTTTCTTACCTTTCTTTTTCTCCTTGGGGAAGATACGATTGCTTACCGGGGGAGAAAAGTACATGATGCCTTTTACCAAATCTATTACTGCCCCAAGGTGTTTCATTAGAGTTCATTTTGGCAAAGGTGGGCAAGCCAAAAACAGCAGCAGCTAGAGCAGGAACTAATTTTTTGTGTTTTCGAAAAAGGCAAGCAAACCAAACTAGACTAATTTTTTTTGGTTTTTTTTTGAAAAGAGGCAAACAAAACCAAGAATAAGAAATAGAGCAAACTAAAAACAAAATAAAGAGAGAGGAAGTGAAGGACTCCCCTTGTGAATACGTCCTTAGCCCCCCGGCAACGGCGCCAGAAAACTTGTTGATGACTCCTTGGTGGCGCCAGAGAACTTGGTGCTTGATGTGGAGTCTTGTTGGGAACCACAAGAGCAAGGTGTGAAGAGTACAACAACAAGTTTTCCCTTAGTTGAGACCGAGGTTATCGAAATAGTAGGAGGAAGGAAACGTCACACAGGTGTGGCAAGCAACGCGGAGACCTGCACAACACAAACTCAAGACTTTGCCCCAACGAATCAGTGAGGTTGTCAAGCTCACCAGTTTCTGTAACAAAGGATTAAACGTATTGTGTGGAAGGTAATGGTTTCCAGCAAGTAAACAAGTAACAGTGGAAGATGTATCAATGGTAAAGATTGGACCGGGGTCCATAGTTCATTAGAGGTGCTCTCCTTAGATAAACAACATGGCATGAAGGGTAAACAAATTACAGCGGGGCAATTGACATGAACTGAGCAAGGAATAACAATGTAATTACTAGCCATAAAGATCCTATGAGGTTGATTGGGCAATACAACAATATACATAGACCGTCATCCAACTGCATCTATGACTAGAAGTCCACCTTCAGGTTATCATCCGAACCTCCTCCAGTATTAAGTTGCAAGCAACAAACAACTTCTTTAAGCAAAGTGTGTAAGGTAAACAGTCCACATATTCTATGAATAAGAGGCCGTTGTTTTCTCCCTAGTAGCAACAACACATATACAAACGAAGAGATTTCTGTCACTTCCCTTGGAAACTAGAGGCATGAACCCACTATCGAGCATAAATACCCCCTCTTGGATTCACTAGCAACTACTTGGCCAAGATAACCACTAGAAACGGAGAGCATGCAAGATCACAAACAACACAGACATGATAGAATCATAAAGATAAAACCATTAATCTAACCAACATAATAATCTCAATATCCATCGGATCCCCGCAAACACAACATGCATGATTACAAATAGATTAGATCTTGATCATGAACGGAGCTCATAAGATCTATACATGAAAGCAAAAAGGAGGAGATACAACCATCTAGCTACTACATGGACCCATAGTCCAAGGTGGAACTACTCACGAATCATACCGGAGAGAAGGCCTCCGGGATGATCTCCCCTCCGGCAGGGTGCGGTGACCCAGCATACCACTACATGTGTAGTACACTATAGTCGTTGACATGACATCCACAGAACACCATTCCGTAAATATCACATCCCTCAGAGTGGTACAACAGAAACATTGCGGGTCCATATTACAAACATACACACGTTATTATTATTACAATACCGGAAGTTCAAGACTTCCATACGATTCAACTTACAAACCAAAATATAAGTGTTTCAGCGGTAGTTTCAAATTTAAAACTTAAACTCCAAATTGAGCTCAACAACTTATTGCTATATATTGTTCATGTTGCTCGGCTCAAGTGGTTACTAGAACTATAGTAATTATTCGGACTCTTGGAACTCTCCTCCGTAGACGATGTCGTAGTCCTCCCCTTCTACGGCTCCATACAGGTTGGGCTCTTCATAGAAGACCTCCTCTTGACTCTCAGATGCATACATTGGAGTATCTTCGGGATTCTCAGAGTCTAAGCAAGGATTCAAAGGAAAGGATGAGTAATAGCATTACCAGTAAATTCATTATATGCAAGGTAGGAAGTTTAGTGCTCTATCTACCACCTCGGACTATCAGTCTTTGGCACTATGCAATTTTTCGTAAATCTTTCTTCAAAGGTTGATTTTATTATAAAAATCTATGACCATCAGCCTTCACAGGTTGACCAGAACTTTCATGGAGTTCCTTTCCTGCCGCGTTCGTAGCTCCTTCCCGGAACAGGGAGTAACAAGTTACAATTCTTACACTCTGCAGAGGTGCGTTACTTTACCCATGAGAGATCAACTCCTTGTTGCACAACTTGACGTACTTTCGCATCCACAATTCCATTATGTGGGGACCAGTAGTTGGTCCAAGCCAATCACTGCCCTCTCCGCGACCTCATATGTCTACACGATCCTTCGGGGCTGGCTCACCTTCGTTAAGCCCCCTTTCGGGCAGGCTAAAACCCTGATGAGTTCCCGAAGACTCTATGACCTAGTGATGCCCGGAATAGTACCATTTACATGGAATATATCCCTAAACACCATTCATAGATAACCTAGACACCAAAAGTGTGGGGCGTAAGGGTTCCCACCCATATGTTGGATCCGCACAAGGAATCACAACGTCGCGTTAAGGTCGTCTTGCATCCATACAAGAGGAAAAATATACAGCTAACTTCTCCATCCCGTTCCAAATCTCATGATTAACGCGTAATATACGGCGCTAGAATCACTGATGTCATGGGTTATTAATCCCTAATTGTCCATCATTATTGCAATTAGAACCCTAAGTTCTATTGCTTCATCATATCATCACTTAGGATGATATCTAATGATTTAGTATCTTGAGAAAATAATGTTTTCTTTTTCAATAATATAGATGATAACACACAATTCGCAAATACTTTGATAAAGACTCTTCAAAGGACATGAGCAAGTGATGAACTTGCCTTGTGATGGCAAGGTAGTGAAGTCTGATGCTTGCACTTGACCTTGAGCTTCTATGTCTACAAAAACATCATTATTGCCCGGTAAGGACAATATTTAAAGAAGCAAAATGATTATGCAAAAGTAATGTAATGCATTATTTAACTTTATATGTATTTTTCCCCATTATTTAAATTATAGAAAAATCCCTTTTTCATAATTAAGGATTTATAAATATTAATTCTTTTAATATTTATTGAATATTGTACTCTTTATTTTATTTCCTTTTATTTGAATTTTATTGATTTAATAATTTATTTATGAATTATTATTTGAATACCAAAAATTGTTATGAAATATTTGTTTAGTATTTTTCTAAAATACTATAATACTAATATATAATGAAAGTGATTTTTATTTATTTTTATCATCTTTCAATAATTTTGTAAAATTCCATAAGGAATATTTAAATTACAAAATTCTTAATAAAAATTATATGTTTAAAATTTTATTTCTTAATTTATTTGGATATGAATCCAAAAATATTTTATTTATAATTTTTGGATTTTTATTTTATTTTCTAGAATTTATTTAATTTCAGGGGCATTTTGGTATTTTTCCATTTATTAAAACAGTCTCTAAATGATTTGGGCTGGCTATTTGGGTTTTTTGGGCCCTTGTGGCCCAGTAGGGAAAATTCAAGACAACACCCCGAAGGGTTCTTGGCCCAACCCAGCCCATCACTCGCTGTCTCTCTCTCGAGCTCACCTCTCTCCTTCTCCTCCCCCGACCCCGTGGTCAGCGGTGTCACCACCGGGGATTCACGCCGCCGTGGACCTCCCTGGCCGCTGCCGTGGTGCAGGATGAGGTTGTCGGCCCCGCTCTTCCCTCATGTCCAATTCTATTTGGACCAGGAGCTCTCCTGCGGCCAGATCGATGCCGTTCCGAACCCTAGGGTTTGGGGTTGGCGTTGGTGCTGACGCCGCCGCTGCTGTCGTGTGCCATGGTGATGCTCCTCACGCCCAGGCGTGGCTATGGTCGCCGCCGTGGCGTTGTGTGGGTTACAGCGCCCTCTTGGGGTGCCCCCATGCCGCCATGTTCGTCGGCCTTCTCTGCTTCCTCTTCTATTCTTCAGCGAGGACCTTTGGTAAGTTGTTCCTCTCCCTCTCGTGCTCTCTGCACTAGGCCATCCCATGCTAGATGTTGGTACTGGCCATTCCTGGCTAGGGTCATATCCTGATTAGGATTCTTGGTTCAGCTTAGGGTTCAAATCCCTCTGTTGATTAAATATTTGATGAATTGGATCATGTATTGATGATCCCTGGAAGCAATACTTGGGAAATCTAGTAGTTTAATAGCTCACCACTGTCATTACTTGGTTAATGACAATGAGTGTTGTGTGATGAAGTCCCTCTCTTAGTACTTTTGACTTAAGAATTCATATATAGCTTGAGATCAAAATGGTCTCTTACAGTGATGATATATATATATGAATATTCCTGGTTATGATTCCTGTGATTAAGAACAGGAAAATGATTAATAGTTGGTTGGTTGTATCTGTGAAGATTAGATGCTTAACCTTCTTAGTTCAGAACTGTTCTTTTGACACCATCCTTGTATGGCACACACGATTAGATTCTATTACTAGGTTTGGTCTTGTTCAAGCTTAAAATTGGCTTGGCATTATATATAAGTGGAATTCTCTTTCCTTGCATCCCTAGAATCCATGATGTTGGTATGAGGTTTAGGGATTTAGACCTTTATCTTGTTGATTCACATGGATTGGTTCTGGTAGTGATACCAACTACTGTTTCTTGAATCAAAGTTGGGGAAAGATGCTTGTAAGCTTGATAACTTATATGGATCCATAAGATAAATTCTAAGGTGCTACTCCTATTGAAGAGATGTTCCTAGAGGTTTAGTTCTTGGCTATATTCATTCTTGAATTGAAATATAGCTTGATAGCTTAGATCAATGATGTTGTCCTGAGATCTAAGTTGGATTTTTATAGTTTTCTGGTTGCTTTTAGTGTTTAAAACTTCAGTGATGGATTCACCCCACTTGGGTGTTATTTGAGAATTTGAGTAAGAGACAAATTATGAATACTTGTCTAATCTTAGACACAAAGATCATGTGATGGTCTATTTTACTCACCACTATCATTTGATGTTGGGGTTGCTAGTGGTTGATCTTGTGCTAACTTGATCTGATGCTCTCCTGGTATTTCCAGCTCCTGGCTTGTCCTTGATATAGCCCTTCACCTCCTGGTCCTGATGGCTTGATCTTGGTCTTGCTATCCACCTGATCCACCCCGTCCTTATATCACCATTTTGGTGATGTGATCTAAGGTTTTGATTGGTGTGATCTTGCTAAGCTTTGGCTTGGTTTAGCTGTTGGCTGCTGTTCTTGCTGTGTATGAACAAGAAAGTGGTGTGGGTTGGCTTGCCACGGCTGTGTTGATGGGTTTTGTGTGATTGAGATATTTCTGTGGTGCTGACAGCACACACACACCATGCAGTTTGGTGTGTGTGCTGCCTATGTGGCTGCTGCACAACTTGTGGATATGTTCTGAATGTGAGAGTTACTTTTATCAAGTTACCTTTTACTTGGCTGGTGAAACTTGCCCCTCCTTGCTGTTTATTTGACTTATGGCTTAAAATTATGAAAGATATATTCTTTCATATTGGTGAAATTTGCCCCTTTAAAAGATTACTCAATGATGAAATTTTGAACAGTGCACTTCATTGTCAATTCTGAGAGTAAAATAATTTTAACCTTAACTTCTTTCTTTTTTTGTTTGAGTTTATTTTGTAGGTACCAGACTTGAAGATCAAGACTTTAGTTTAGGTTTTCTTTTCTTTGTGGAATAGTCACTTGTAATATCTCTCTGATTCAATTATAATCTTTAATTTATTCTTTTGTACTTTTTATTTTTATTCTTTTGTAATAAAGATTGTACCATTATTCAATAAAGAAATATTATTTTTCTATTCAATTACTATTGTAAAAATTGTTTCTCATTTACATAAGTTACCTTGGTGTAACTTATTTATGGAATAAATAAATATTCATTTAATTGATTATGTTATTTATTTAAAGTTCGAGTTACTAATTATCTTCTCTTGATTAAAGTACAATACTCAAATATAACTTTGAATTCTTTTAAACTATAAATTCAACACTCAAGTTTAAATTCAAATTTCATTTCCCAAAACACATAAATCCACAAAGATCATATCAAAGTCTATAACAATCATCCTTCAAGACTATACCTAATCTCAAAGTATGAAAGAAACCTTGATCACTTTAGGTTTTTATTTGGCGAAAAATTTACCCACATTTTCACAGATGAATGCATGCAACATCATAAATTCCTAAATCTACCCTTCGTTGGTTCCTAAATGCTGGGATGTTACAGACTTCCCCCCTTAAATTAAACTTCGTCCCGAAGTTTGTTGAGATGTACCTGAATAGTTCTGGATAGGATTTTCTTAAATCCTCTTCTTTCTCCCAAGTGGCTTCCCTTTCAGGATGATGTTCCTACTGTACTTTGCAGTACTTGATTGCCCTATTCATCAACCTTTTCCAGTTTTCTTCCAAAATTTTACAGGGCTTTGCAACATAGGTCAAGTCTGCTTGTAGTTCTATCTCTTGATATGTGATTGCATCATTGGGAACTTTCAAACATTTACGAAGTTGTGAAACATGGAAAACATTATGCACTTGAGCCAATCTTGATGGTACCTCTAAAGCATAAGCTATAGTTATGTTTTGACTCAGTATCTTGAATGGTCCGATGTATCTTGGACTCAATTTTCCTTTAACTGCGAATCTTTTCACCCCTTTCATTGGGCTTACTTTCAAATATACCATGTCTCCCACTTCTGGATGCCATGATGTTCGACTTTGATCAGCATAACTTTTCTGCCTACTCTGAGCTATTTTTAGTCTATCCCTAATCTTATCAATGATATCTTGTTTTTCTTGAACATAGTCTGGCACAAATTCCTTGCTACTTCCAGGATCATACCAACATATTGGTGATCTACACTTTCTTCCATACAGAACTTGGTATGGAGCTGCCTTCAGACTACTCTGATAGCTATTATTGTAGGAAAATTCTGCCAATGGTAGATGATCTTCCCATGTACCTCCAAAATCTAATGCACAAGCTCTTAACATGTATTCTAGTATCTGATTTGTTCTTTCTGTTTGACCTCCTATCTCTGGATGATAAGCTGTGCTAAAATCTAACTTTGAACCAAGTGCTTCATGCAATTACTTCCAAAATGCTGAAGTAAACACTGATCCCCTATCAGTTACGATCTTTTTGGGCACTCCATGCTTACTTACTATCTCTTTGATGTAGACTTCTACTAACTTCTCGGCATTATCTTTCTGATTTACCGGAATAAAATGTGCACTTTTAGTGAGTCTGTCCACAATTACACATATCATATCCTTCCGTTTAGGTGTCATGGGCAATCCTGTGATGAAGTCCATACCTATTTCCTCCCACTTCCATTCGGGAATTTCCAAAGGTTGTAACGGTCCTGCTGGAGTTTGATGTTCAGCCTTCACCCTTTGGCAAGTATGGCATTATGATACATATTTAGCAATGTCCCTTTTCGTGTTATTCCACCAGAATAGTTCTTTGAAATCCATATACATCTTAGTACTTCCTGGATATATAGAATATGGTGTTTCATGTGCTTCTCTGAGTATGACATCACGAATCTCAGTCACATCTGGAACACAAACACGGTCTTGAAACCATAAAGACTCATAATCCCCAAGGCAAACTGATTTTTGCCCTTGATATATCCTCGGAATTTCCTTAGCACTGAAAGGATCTTCTGCTTGATGTCTAAAAATTTCGTGCTTAAGATCACTGTCCTGCTGTGCAACTATCTGCATAGTAGCTAATCCTCCAAGAACCTCTGTTCGGATGAATTGAAGTACTAATCTTTCCAAGTCCATTTGTAACTCTTTTGGTACCTCCTGATTGCTAGGCTGAATGTCTGCACTCTTTCTGCTTAAAGCATCAGCTACAACATTTGCTTTCCCTGGATTATAGTTGATTGTTAAATCATAATCTTTGATTAGTTCCAACCAACACTTCTTCCTCATATTTAACTCCTTTTGGGTGAAGAAATATTTAAGACTTTTATGGTCAGTGTATAACTCACATCTGGCTCCATAAAGAAAATGCCTCCATCCTTTCAGTGCAAAGACTACTGCCGCTAACTCTAAATCATGAGTTGGATAATTGACTTCATGTGGTTTCAGTTGTATTGAACCATAAGCAATCACTTTCTGATCTTGCATTAACACACAACCCAAACCTTATTTAGATGCATCACAGTATACTGTGAAGTCCTTCCCTGTTTCAGGATATGCTAAGATTGGAGCTATGGTTAACCTAGTCTTCAACTCCTGAAAACTTGCTTCACACTTCTCATCCCAATTGAATGGTGTATTATTTCTTAACAATTTGGTCATTGGTCTAGATATTTTGGATAAACCTTCAATGAATCTCCGATAATAACCAGCCATTCCTAAGAAACCTCGAATTTGCCTCACATTGGTTGGTGCAGTCCACTCTAGTATTGACTGAACCTTAGATGGATTTACAGCAATTCCATCTTCACTGATCACATGGTCGAGGAATTCTACCTCATCTAGCCAAAATTCACACTTACTGAACTTAGCATAAAGTTTATGTTCCCTTAGAGTCTGCAATGCTATTCTCAAATGATCAGCATGCTCTTCCTTATCCTTGGAATATATCAGAATATCATCAATAAAGACTATGACGAACTTATCCAAATATGGCATGAAGATTTTGTTCATTAGATTCATGAATATTGCTGGTGCATTGGTCAAACCAAATGGTACTACCAGATACTCATGGTGTTCATATCTTGAGACAAATGCTGTCTTGGGAATATCCTAAGGCTTGATGTTTATTTGATGGTATCCAGATCTTAGGTCGATCTTTGAAAATACTCCAACTCCTTTCACTTGATCAAATAAATCTTGAATTCTTGGTAAAGGATACTTATTTTTTATAGTAACGTTGTTTAGATTTCTATAATCTCCACACATCCTTCTTCCACCATCCCTCTTATCCACAAAGATTACTGGTGTTCCCCATGGAGATACACTTTCCTGGATAAACCCTTTTCTGGCTAACTCATCAATTTGCTCTTTGAGTTCTTTTAATTCTTTTGGTCCCATCTTATATGGTGCTTGAGCTATTGGTGTTGTACCAGGAATTAGATCAATAGTGAACTCTATCTCCCGATCTGGTGGCATTCCCGGTAGCTCTGCAAGAAAAACATCTTGAGATTCAATTACTATAGGAATATCTTCCAATTTGACCTCTTTCATTGAGTTCAACTGCAGATCCACCATGATATGACTGTGCTTATCTGCTTGGTAAACTATCCTTGCTCCACTTGGAGTTTTTATTGAGACAGTTTTCTCCTCACAATTTATCTGAGCTCCATGTTCCATCATCCAGTCCATCCCCAGCACTACTGCAATTCCCTTCAAAGGAATCACATAAAGATCTGCAAAGTATGTACAACCACAGATCGAGATAACCTGATCTTGTTTAATGTGGCGTACAATCACATTCCCCCTACCGTAACTATGGTCATAGGACTTTCTAACATTGCCCTTCTAATCCCGAACTTATCACAGAATTCTTCAGAAATGAATGAAGTAGTTGCACCAGTATCAAATAGAACTTTGCCGGGATTGGGAAGGATATTGAGCGTACCTATAACTGCATGCTCCGAATTATCTACCTCCTTGAGGGTTGCACAGTTCAGCTTCCCGGTAGGTCTGTTCCTCTTGCCATTGTTGTTCTTGTCATTATTTCCTCCCTTATTGGGCTGTCCATTTCCTCCACTGGCTTGCCTTCCATCTCGAACTAGCAAACCTCCTTGTGGTTTTCTTGGACAATTGGGCTTGATGTGACCTCTCTGACCACAAGCATGGCATACAATTACTGGTTTCGAGCAATCCCTGCTCATATGCCCTGGGAGTTTGCAATTGTGGCATATAATATTCTTTACATTTGGATTTGCACTCCGATTGGAATTGTTGTTGTTATAGGGCTTATTCCTTGGTTTGAATTCTAGATTGGGCTTAGGCTTGCTTGCTTGTATCCTCTTGGTTTCCTTCTTAGCTCTCTTCCTTCTATCCTCTTGGACATTCTTGTAGTCATCTTCGAAGGTAATAGCTGCATCTAGCAAATGCTGATAAGTTTGCTTATTATCCAACCTCAACTGCATCCTCACAAATGGGTTTAATCCACACAGGAAACACTTCTTCCTCTTTTCCTCCGTATTAACTTCTTCCTCAGCATAACGAGATAGTTGACTAAACTCCCAGATATACTTCATAACACTAGTATATCCTTGTTGCAGCTCCTCAAATTCTCTCCGCTTCAACTCCATAACACTCTCCAGAACATGATATTCACAGAATCTATGTTTAAACTCTTCCCAAGTGTACTCTCTTCCTGGTTGTTGCATGGCCAACTGATTCTCCCACCAAGATGTTGCAGATCCAGTAAGAAAATGAGTTGCATACCTCAATTTCTCCTCCTCATTGCAACCTACAGTCTTCAGCTTTCTTTCTGTATCTGCTAGCCAATCTTCTGTATCCATTAGTTCAGGAGCTGATGCAAAAGGTAACGGCCTTGTATTCTGGAAGTCAGATAGACTCACTCCTCCACCTTCAGGTGCCCTCTGATTTTCTCGTCCCAGTAACTCCTCCATGAACTTGTTCTAGGTCTCTTGCATCATTTGCATACAATGCATAAAATTCTGCTCCATTAACGGCCTCATTGGTGGTGGTAATGCTCCCTGATTTGCTGCATCAGCATCGGCCTTCTCCTTGGCCTCACGTTCCATCCGCTGTTGTTCAGCTTCAGTTTCTACACCCATATCCATGACCCTCTCGTCCTGGAACATAAAGCGAATACTCATAATTACATCATGCACATGTGTTCTGAGCTCGACTTTACGCACATAACTAGTCATCACACAATGAAGATCCAAAGAAAATCCAAATATGCATTTCACATATTATACATAATATCGTAATAATACAAAGTCATTACAACATAAACCAGGTAGGTATATTACAACACTACCTTATTTCTTGGAGTACAATACACGGTAATTGATACCTCTAAATAATTGCCTACTTCTAGTAGTAACTACGCTCATCATACATGCCTGAAGTCCAACCGTGATAACGTGTTGTTCATCGCACAGTTTGTGGAACAAATGGCCTTCCAGAAGGAACATACTCAGTATCTGAAGTGTCAGGACTTGAGTTATTACTCAACCTGAGCGCATTGACTCCCTCCAGCTCAGCTGAAAAGTCTTCAGAAACATATTCAACATTATCTCCTGCCTGCATCTCCTGAGCTTCATTCCTTGAGTTGTCAATAGGATACGCAGATCCTGCTGATCCCTAGGTGTTACTTTGGGCAACATAGTTAAACACCGGATAATGTATATTCCCTGGGTTTTGAGAAGATGTTGATGATTCAAACACTCTCTCCTCAGGATATTCTTCTTCATCCTAATTATCTATTGACATGGCATTTCTAATACTGTTACTAGGGTTAATTCTTGCACCCATCCAGCTAGATTGTCCAACATTTCTCTCAGAACCATCTGTGGGCATCTGGTGTTCATGAGATCCTTCATATGATCCCCTTCTCCAACCATCAGAATTCTCAACAGGAAGTTCTGAATTAGAACCTTCCTCTGAACCCTGTGGTACTGCATACCTCGTATCCATAGTAGGATCATGTATAGGTTCAGGCCTTGGTGAATAAGGAGGTATAAAAGATTCAGGATCTATAGGTATATCCTTAAAGATAGGTGTTGCACTACTACTTGCTTCCTTCTCTAACTGGAATGCTAACCGCTTCCTCCTTTCCGGATTAGTTAGATCCTCTAACATGTCATTTTTATCTTCGACAATCACTTGCTGTGTCTTATAAAAAGACGCAAAGAGTGTTCGGTATCTATCCTTAAACTTGGAAGCTAACTTAAGATGCTTCTTAACCAAAGTAAGATGATCCGGTATAGGCTCCGAGTCTATAGAATCATGAGGTATCATAGAAAATGTGCTACCTTCTAACTCCTTGGCTTTATGCTCCCGGATATTAGCTATCGCCTCCATAACGGCAACATGATATGCTGCTAAGTGACTCCAACCTTCACCTATAGGTAGATCGTGATATAATCCAAGCTCCTATGGAAGTTGGATACTCACACGATACTTGGATAACATCCAGCCATCATGGTAAGTTATAGTGTTCACTGGAATTCTAGTTGGACAACTAAAAATCTTTAAAAGTTGACAAAGTTGATGTAACTACCTCGGTGAATTACGCTCCTAGTTACATGCCTGGATGAGCGGAAATGGTTAAAATAGTACGGTGGGGCCCAAATGCCACTCACAGGTAGACCTTTTGGCCGTCCTAACCATTTCCAAACATCGGGACAAGAACGGGCGGCGTAATCGGCAGGCGAAGGGATCAACTACATACACAAATGAGTATGTATGCAAGCCACCATACAACAGTCCTCAGAGCCATTCCATCTAAAATAAATAGAGATATTGCAACGCCATACGGCAAGATCCAAATATCCTAGATAGATATAATAGTTTAGGATATCTCCTCATACATCAAACATCATAGTATCAGGCGGAAGCGGCAAAACAAGATCCGAGTACGGATAAGAAGCAAATCGGCATAAGATGCCCCATAAATAAACACATCCCGCCCACAGATCTCACGGATCCCCGTTCCCAGAATCTCTACACCGAATGATCGTTGCCCACATCGTCCGTCTCCTCCACCCAGTATCCATCTTGTGAGTGTACCTGTTCATCTGAATCAAATAATTTATCGTGTGAGACCCTAGGGGTACTCAGCAAGTCTTTATGCCTCTAAAGGGGACACAACCTGGGGTGACGCAATTGCAGCAAAAGATAATACCTATCAGTTCTATAGATACTCGCTAACCATCCGCCTAACCAAAGATAGACGGATGTCCGTGAATTAATAACAACAGTTATAACGGTAATATTAACAGATCCATCCTCCTCCTCGCTTACCAACGAGGAAGCGGACGAACACCCCCCATCCGTTGGCAGTTTTATTATCCATTCCATGAGTGTTGCACTATTACTAGTCAGTTACTTAGTCAAATTAAAAGCGGTACTTTAGTTATACTTGTCTATGATCGAGAAACTGTGCTCCAAGTCGTCCATAACCGCGGACACGGCTTTCAGAAAGTTTTACCCTGCAGGGGTGCACAAATAGCAACACACACTCGATCAACCTCGGAAAAACCAAATCAAAACCCAACGAGGCTTTCACGACAAAGCAATCACAAGATTCAGAAATATTTCAGGGGGCCACCCCATTAAGTATATCCGCAACGAAGCTGGCCGGCTCCGAGACGGACTCAAGGTTTGGGTGGACGGCTGTAAACGACTGGGAACCCGAAAGTGTGACTGGGCTTGTCGATACCGCGAAATCGTGTCCCGATCCTAAACAGTACAGGTACAGTACCTCGCACAATTTTAAATAAAGCAATAAAGCATGGCATAAGTACAGGATGGTAAATAAAACCTCAAACTAGTTTGTGGCCCCAAGAAATAAGAATGAATCAAGCTCTGGCTCAGGGGGGTCCCATAAGCCTCCCGGATATGGATAGCGCGAATATTCAAGGAACAGGAATCAAGTACTCGGGGTCCTACGGGACACAAGTGAGCATGAAAAACCAAATAGCAGATATTGCTCACCGGTGCCACTTTCATTAGTTATCCCATACTACTCAGGTTAAGTTGTTTAGGTACCTCGTTATCCATCAGACACTCACATACCCTACACATGCTGTTCTACGACTCGCATGGCTCAAACAACTCCTGTAGTAACGGCTCATGGGATGGAGGAACAAGCTTCGGTGGGGTTTAAAAGTAAAGGATATGCAGTACTTGGGATTCAGTTTAATGCAATCGCGACTCGATGATGCAAGAATAAGATAGAGGCAATAGGTACTGTATGTATGCAAGCATGTGATAGTGCTTGCCTGGCAGCTCAGTTGAAGCGAGAGAAGGATCTGGGTAGTGCTCCTGGGTTTCTTGACATATCCCCTGCTCAGCGTCTATTCGAAGAAGAACCAAACAAACAAGGGCCAACATAAATAAAGTGCACAAGCATAGGAATATAATGCGACAAGCAAACAATCATGCCATGATGAATGATGCACAATTTGCATGGCAATAATGTAGCATGGCATGGGTGAGCTGTGGAATACAAGAATAAAGCCTTTTATTGAGTGTTGGTCACATTTTTATACTCCAATAAGTTGCTGTATACTTTATATTTATATCATGCATGCTGCAAAACAGAACATGGAATGCATAAACAGAAAGGTCTCGTCGAGCTGATCGATTTAGACATATCATTTGTCAAATTTGGAGTTATAAAACAAAAGTTATTAATTAATTAAGAAAAAGGGCATTTTATTGTAATTTTAATCAACTCGAAAATTAAAGTGTCCAAAATATATTTTAAAGGGCATATTTGAAATCCTCACATTTTTCTGATTCAAAAACATATATTACATGTTGAATTTGGAATTACATTTTAAAAGATATTTGAAAACAGATTTGAGTTTGAATTTAAAACAAATTTGAAAAGTTTAATTCAAAACAGAAAACGGAAAAACCTTTTGCTACTCACACAGAGCTAGCCACAGACAGTGACAAGTGGGCCCGTGCTGACCTGGCGGAAAAACGACGCAGAGAAACCTTTCTCCCCGCGAGCTGGGCTAGCCCATGCGGCTGACAGGTGGGGCCGGTGGGGCTGAGGGTCCACGGCGCGCGCGGCCAGCCGGTAGGCGACACGTGGTGGATCCGGGGGAGTGCGGGTTGCGAACGGGAAAAGCCAGGGGGTTTTCTGTAAACGCGATGGCGTGGCTGACTGGTGGGGCTAGCTAGGAGCGCGGGTTGAGCAGGTAAAAACTAGGGGGGTAAGTGCAAAAAGGACGCCACGGGTACTGTTGTTCTTCTCAGCGATCGACCGATCGGTGTCTGCACGCGCAGAGCGTGGCGCGCGGAGGATCGAACCCAGGTCGCGGGCGTGCGCGCTGAGGGGGCTGACCAGCGCGGCTGGCTACGGGATGGTGACAGAGGAGCGGGCGCAGGCTAGCTATGTCGCTGCGCGGCGTAGCAACAAGGGAACGACGTCGGCCGCCGTGCACCGAGGCTGTTCGACGATTTGACCGGCGAGCACAGGCGACGACAGCGAGGCGGATCATGTCAGGGAGGGATAAAGGCTCACCGCGAAGTCGTCGGAGGGCTTGGATCGGGCCAGGGGGCAGAAGGGCGACGGCGACGCAGACGCGCCCAGAGCTAGGGTTTTGGCTCGGTGTCGATGGTGTGCAGCGGTGTACAGGCCTTCTCCTCCTCGCTGGCGGGGTCCAGGCTGAAGCAGAGGTACTCCTCGGTCCCTTCGGTCACCCCCACGACGTGCTCACCGACTGGATTGACGGGGCGACGCGGTGCTGGCGGTGATCGTCGTCGGCCGTTGGTGGTCGGAGAGGAGGAAGGAGGAGGGGAGGCTGGCTCGGGACAGATCTGGGCGAGGCCAGAGGAGGCGGGAGAGGGAGGTAGATAGCAGAGGGAGAGGGAGTAGATAGGAACGAGAGGGAGGGGTAGATGGCGTGGGGTCACGGGGAGAGGAAAAAGGTGGTCTCGGCCACCTTTTCTCCACCTCCTCTCACGTGCTCGAGCTGGACGGCAGGGGCAGGGGCTACCAGGTGGGGACGGTGAGGAGAGCTCGGGGTGGGCTGCTGTGGTAGGGAGAGAGAGCTAGAGAGAGAGAGGGGGAGGGTAGCTCGGGCTAGGGTAGATGGGGCTCGGGTTAGGTTTGGTTTAGGGTTAGGGTAGATGGTGGTAGGGTTTATAGCAAGCTCAAACAAAATCCAACAGAAGGAGTGTAGAGAGGAATAAAGGTGATGGATGGATATGGCCCCATAAAGAGAAAGCCCATCTAAACCAAGAGAGAAAACAAATGGCTAAAGTGGTGGTACTCTTGCATGGCCCATGCAAAACTAATAAATGCCTTGGTTAAATTCTTGTGAAAACAAAAATAATAATCATGGCATTATTCCTATGCATTACCCAAAATGTGGAGTAAGGCCAAGCAAAAGAATTTAAAGGAAAGTTCCAAGGGGATTAGATGGAGATGATCATACATGATTATAATTGGGACTTGCTAGTGTGTATATTCCACTAGATGTCTGATAGTCCCAAAAATATCCCAACATGAGCATAAATCCATAATAATCAATATGAAAGCTAGGAAAAAGGAGCACTACTCATAATGCATGCAAAGGTGGCTCCACATATCAATACTGTGAAAACAACATGATGCTAATATGAGAGCATGTGGAAATAGAATTGGATCCATCCCCACCCACATGAGCTAGAGGTAAAACCCAAATAAAGTGCAAAGCTCATATTTAGTTGGATGGTGGAATTATAAGGTGGTGACAAGTAAAGGTGATGGAGTTGAATAAAAGATATGCCCCCAACTCAACTTGGGCATTTACACAATATATCAATAACCAAATACAATATCAAGAGGCAAATACAATTTACAATGCATATGAGAGAAGAACCAAAACAGAAAGGGTTTTATATGATGCTCAAATGCAAGGTGGCATGATGACATGAGCATGATATAATTATGATGCAACAATTATATGTAGGAAGTAGCATTTATATAGACTAGGCTAGTAGCATTTCAATTGTTAGACAATTGGGATGCTACAGTTGATCTGTGAATGATCCTTGATAATCATCAAGAGTCTCCTCTTTCCTTACCAAAGTCTGTTTTGGAAACTTTGGTGTCATAGCTCTATATATCAGGAAAATAATTTTTTATTAGTAACCAAAAATATATTGCATCATAACAAAGAATTATCACACTAAAACATATAACGGAATATTCTCATTTGAATACCCATTATATTTCTTTTAGAGAATTCTTTATCGTTGCTACACCCTCCTACAGGTAATACCCTTACTAGGTTTCCAACCTAAGGTCAAAGCAATTTGCTCTGATACCAACTGCGGTGACCTAGCATACCACTTCATGTGTAGTACACTATAGTCGTTGACATGACATCCACAGAACACCGTTCCGTAAATATCACATCCCTTAGAGTGGTACAACAGAAACATTGCGGGTCCATTTTACAAACATACACACGTTATTATTATTACAATACAGGAAGTTCAAGACTTCCAAAAGATTCAACTTACAATCCAAAATATTAGTGTTTCAGCGGAAGTTTCAAATTTAAAACTTAAACTCCAAATTGAGCTCAACAACTTATTGCTATATATTGTTCATGTTGCTCGGATCAAGTGGTTACTAGAACTATAGTAATTATTCGGACTCTTGGAACTCTCCTCCGTAGACGATGTCTTAGTACTACCCTTCTACGGCTCCATACAGGTTGGGCTCTTCATAGAAGACCTCCTTTTTACTCTCAGATGCATACATTGGAGTATCTTTGGGATTCTCAGAGTCTAAGAAAGGATTCAAAGGAAAGGATGAGTAACAGCGTTACCCAGCAAATTCATTATATGTAAGGTAGGAAGTTTGATGCTCCATCTACCACCTCGGACTATCAGTCTTTGGCACTATGCAATTTTCGTAAATCTTTCTTCAAAGGTTGATTTTATTATAAAAATCTATGAGCATCAGCCTTCACAGGATGACCAGAACTTTCATGGAGTTCCTTTCCTGCCGCATTCATAGATCCTTCCCGGAACAAGGAGTAACAAGTTACAATTCTTACACTTTGCAGAGGTGTGTTACTTTACCCATGAGAGATCAACTCCTTGTTGCACAACAGACGTACTTTCCCGTCCACAATTCCATGATGTGGGGCCTAGTAGTTGGTCCAAGCCAATCACCGCCCTCTCCGTGACCTCATATGTCTGCACGATCCTTCAGGGCTGGATCACCTTCGTTAATCCCCCTTTCGGGCAGTCTAAAACCCTGATGAGTTCCCGAAGACTCTATGACCTGGTGATGCCCGTAATAGTACCATTTACATGGACTATATCCCTAAACACCATTCATAGATAATCTAGACACCAAAAGTGTGGGGCGTAAAGGTGCCCACCCATATGTTGGATCCGCACAAGGAATCACAATGTCACATTAAGGTCGTCTTGCCTCCATACAAGAGGAAAAAGATACAACTGACTTCTCCGTCCCATTCCAAATCTCATGGTTAACGCGTAATATACGGCGCTAGAATCACTGATGTCATGGGTTATTAATCCCTAATTGTCCATCATTATTGCAATTAGAAACCTAAGTTCTATTGCTTCATCATATCATCACTTAGGATGATATCTAATGATTTAGTATCTTGAGAAAATAATGTTTTCTTTTTCAATAATATAGATTATAACACACAATTCGCAAATACTTTGATAAAGACTCTTCAAAGGACATGAGCAAGTGATGAACTTGCCTTGTGATGGCAAGGTAGTGAAGTCTGATGCTTGCACTGGACCTTGAGCTTCTATGTCTACAAAAACATCATTATTGCCCGGTAAGGACAATATTTAAAGAAGCAAAATGATTATGCAAAAGTAATGCAATGCTTTATTTAACTTTATATGTATTTTCCCCATTATTTAAATTATAGAAAAAATCCCTTTTTAATAATTAAGGATTTATAAATATTAATCCCTTTAATATTTATTGAATATTGTACTCCTTTTATTTTATTTCCTTTTAATTGAATTTTATTGATTTAATAATTTCTTTAAGAATTACTATTTGAATACCAAAAATTGTTATGAAATCTTTGTTTAGTCTTTTTCTAAAATAGTACAATATTAATATATAATGAAAGTGATTTTTATTTATTTTTATCATCTTTCAATAATTTTGTACAATTCCATAAGGAATATTTAAACTACAAAATTCTTAATAAAATTTATATGTTTAAAATTTTATTTCTTAATTTATTTGGATAGTTTTGATTATTGTGAATCCAAAAATATTTTACTTACAATTTTTGGATTTTTATTTTATTTTCTAGAATTTATTTAAGTTTAGGGGCATTTTGGTCCTTTTCCATTTATTAAAACAGGCTCTAAATGAATCGGGCTGGCTATTTGGGTTTATTGGGCCCTTGTGGCCCAGTAGGGAAAAGTCAAGACAACACCCCGAAGGGTTCTTGGCCCAACCCAGCCCATCACTCTCTGTCTCTCTCTCGAGCTCACCTCTCTCCTTCTCCTCCCCGACCCCGTGGTCAGCGGTGTCACCGCCGGCGATTCACGCTGTCGTGGAGCTCCCTAGCCGCCGTCGTGGTGCAGGATGAGGTTGTCGGCTCCGCTCTTCCCTCCTGTCCAATTCGATTTGGAACAGGAGCTCTCCTGCGGCCAGATCGATGTCGTTCCGAACCCTAGGGTTTGGGGTTGGCGTTGGTGCCGACGCCGCCGCTGATGTCATATGCTGTGGTGATGCTCCTCGCCCCCAGGAGTGGCTATGGTCGCCGCCGTGGCATTGTGTGGGTTGCAGCGCCCCCTTGGGGTGTTCCCCATGCAGCCATGTTCGCCGGCCTTCTCCGCTTCCTCTTCTATTCTTCAGCGAGGACCTTTGGTAAGTTGTTCCTCTCCCTCTCGTGCTCTCTGCGCTAGGCCATCCCATGCTAGATGTTGGTACTAGCCATTCCTGGCTAGGGTCATGTCCTGATTAGGATTCTTGGTTCTGCTTAGGGTTCAAATCCCTCTGTTGATTAAATATTTGATGAATTGGATCATGTATTGATGATCCCTGAACCCATGGAGTGATGACTTGCTGTGGCTTACTGCTGATGGTTAGCTATGGTGATGCTAGTGGTTTATCAGATGATTCTATGGATTAATTTTGATATGGTTCAGATGGTAAAGTTGCTTTAGAAGCAATACTTGGGAAATCTAGTGGTTTAATAGCTCACCACTGTCATTACTTGGTTAATGACAATTAGTGTTGTGTGATGAAGTCCCTGTCTTAGTACTTTTGACTTAAGAATTCATATATATCTTGAGATCAAAATGGTCTCTTACTGTGATGATATATATATATATGAATATTCCTGGTTATGATTCCTATGATTAAGAACAGGAAAATGATTTATAGTTGGTTGGTTGGTTGTATCTGTGAAGATTAGATGCTTAACCTGCTTAGTTTAGAACTGTTCTTGTGACACCATCCTTGTATGGCACACACGATTAGATTCTATTACTAGGTTTGGTCTTGTTCAAGCTTAAAATTGGCTTGGCATTATAGATAAGTGGAATTATCTTTCCTTGCATCCCTAGAACCCATGATGTTCGTCTGAGGTTTAGGGATTTACACCTTTATCTTGTTGATTCACATGGATTGGTTCTGGTAGTGATACCAACTATTGTTTCTTGAATCAAAGTTGGGGAAAGATGCCCGTGAGCTTGATAACTTATATGGATCCATAAGATTAAATTATAAGGTGCTACTCCTATTGAAGAGATGTTCCTAGAGGTTTAGTTCTTGTCTATATTCATTCTTGAATTGAAATATAGCTTGATAGCTTAGATCAATGATGTTGTCTTGAGATCTAAGTTGGATCTTTATAGTTTTCTGGTTGCTTTTAGTGTTTAAAACTTCAGTGATGAATTCACCCCACTTGGGTGTTTTCTGAGAATTTGAGTAAGAGACAAATTATGAATACTTGTCTAATCTTAGACAGATAGATCATGTGATGGTCTATTTTACTCACCACTATCATTTGATGTTGGGGTTGCTAGTGGTTGATCTTGTGCTAACTTGATTAGTAGTAATTTTATTAATTAGTAGTAAGTTTCTAGCTATATATAGTTATGTTTTTGGTTATTAATATTTATTATTTGTCAGTATTAATATTTGTAGCTAGTAATTTGTCAGTAGTTAGTGTATTAGTAATTATATATTTTGCTTAATTAGTAGTATATTTAGGGTTTTGTAGTAATATTTATTATTATTATTAGTAATATTTAGGGTTTTGTATAAATGCTATTATTAGTATTTATATTATTAATATATTATTAGAAAATGTTAGTAGTATATTATTTATATTATTAGTATATATTATTATAATTATTATATTATTAGGAAATGTTTATATAATATATATTTTTCTAACCTGTTTAACTCTTTTTCTGTTATAGTTAAGTCATGAATCATGATCGCAGTGGTAAAGATCTTCTTCAGGGCATGATAAGAGGTAAAATACCTCTTATTACTACCGGTGAAGATATCGAGCTCGAGGAAGAGATTTTCTCATATCTGTATCCATCTGGTGATGGACTAGAGGAAGACTTGATGTATGAAGGGCAATACCGGACGGACGAAGGGCAAACAAATAACAACAATGATGGCCCCTCGACAGGATCCGGCGAGGTATATATATATTAAGCCTCGTGTTACCTCTATGCATTAATTGATCTGGATATACCTATATATATATTAATCTCTCTCTCTAGCCCACCAGATCGAAGCAATCGATAGCTCAAACGAAACGAGGGCCGAACAGAAAGTTGGTTGGTAATCAGAGGTTCACAATCGAAAAAATAGATGATAATGGACAACCGATTGCTCCAGATAAGCACCGGAGGATGTTTACAAATCAATGCGGGATGATTGTTAGGGACAACCTACCGATCACCATTCAAGAATGAAATAAATCAAAGAAACCACGTGAAGAATCCAACAATTATTTCACCGATGATGCCGAAGATGACCTTTGGCAAAAGCTCATAGCGTATTTCATACTATCTCCAGAGTATGAAGAATTTATGGTATTGAAGAACACTAGAATACGAAGCATTCTTGATGAACACATCCCTGAAATTATCTTGTAGAAGAGCGGCGATAATGGTTACTTAGACTGATTATTGAGATAGTTTTACTACTTCCTAGGAGCTCCCTTTTTCAATCTTTACTGAAAACAGAACATAATTCAGCTAGCTAGTTGTCTTAAGTATCCATGAGAAAAAACATGGTTTCTGTCTACATTCAAAATCTGAAAAAAGAAAGTTCGTCTAAGATTGGCAACGATGCCTTATTTCAAGAGCTTCCTACATATACTAGTATCATGCCATGCAAAACCTGAGAGCAAACCTTGCACACAATAGTATTGAAACGACAAACTGTTAAGAACTCACCTTAGTGTGATGGATGACCTGACGATGCTTAACTGCTAACTGGTGATCTTGTTTGCTAAGCCTAGTCATAGTGGAGGTAACTTCACTAATAACTAAGCGTCCAAGTCAGCATTTTTGCTTATGTACCAATGATTTAATAAAGAGAGATGGATTGAGTAACTAGCTATGTTACTATAACATCACACATATCAAGTCAAAGTGTGTCTACAACCTAATTAATATGGCATTGCATGTATCACATCTAAGTTATTTTCCACTATGAAGGTGGTAACTTAGACTAGTAACATGTGCATGTTACTACTCTAAGTTACTCCCCATTATGACCAGCCTAGGTACCGCTGCTACCTGGTTCTTCCACTGCTTCCATTGCTTTCATACTTGTACTCAGTTTCGTTGGCTGTGATGAGTCGGATGTGGTAGCTGGTGCTTGACTTTGTTGACTGGGAAAGTGGAAGTCTTTCCTTGGCAAAAAATTGTAAAGCTATGTGAGTTTGACTGGAAACTAAAGTGTACAATTTGTTGGGGAGGTCACCTCGGATAGGGTAAGGACGGGGAAAGACGAAAGGATGTCCTCCGTCCAGTCTCCGAGTTACAGTCTGAGTCGGCCGAATCCTGTAGAGGTCGGCCGATATAGGAAAGGGCAGGACCCTTATGGTAATGTCAAGGCATTACTCGGCCGAGGTACTGCGTAAGTCGGCCGGGTTAGCCCGAATAATCTTAATGCAGGTGAAGGACGAGCCGAGTTACGAGAGGCGGAGCCGAATGATGCGAAGCTTGCAAGAGAAGGAGAAGCCTAAAGTCAAACTCTAGCCGCAGGCTAGGGAGAATCTGAGCGGAGCCAAGCGCAAGGGACAAATGCACAGAGTGGCAGAGGGGCAGAAGGAGGTCACGGAGGTGACAGTCCTGAAGCCTGAGGCACGCGGGAGGGGCCCTCTGGAACCTTGCCGTCGTTAGAAGGGCGACAGGGAAAGGAGGCCACCGAACTACTATTTTGGGACAAGCATATTCCTCGAATATGCTTGCCACGTCAGCCCTAAAGGAACCCAAGGCTCTCCTTTATAAGGGGAGGCTTGGACCGTGAAGAGGGGATCGGCTCATTCAGTACCGTTAGGCTGGTAAAGTTCTACTTTTCTCCTTGTATACAGCTCAAGGAGCACTTGTAGCCCAAAGAAGGAGAAATAAAGATCTTTGTCTTAGTCTTTTGTGTGTAGAATCAACTGCATCTTCCCTCCCCAGATCCCACTAGCATCCATTGGCCCCTTACTTTAGCCTACCCATGGCATCTGCCGTGTCACCACCACGATAGTTGGCGCCCACCGTGGGGCCAGCAACGGTGCTAGCTGGAGTCATGATCCGGACAGGAAACTTCATCAACACTGGCGAGCGCATTGTCTCTGGCTTGGTCCGGAGACTTGATCTCTGAGACTACGTCAGCGACAATGCAGGCAGCTTCAAGGGAAAAACTCCCCCACGCAACGGCGTCTTCATCAGCTTGGGCATGCACTAGGTCTATGTCGGTGTCGACATCTCCGGCGTTTATCCTCACCAGGTTGTTGTTGCAGGAGAACCTCCCCTTAGCGCCGCGATCCGTCCGCGCGGAGCGCGCCCGGTCGGCAGCGTCGAGGTGGTGGTCGCGGCCGGGGTGCAGGGGGGAGCAGCAGGCGCCGGATCAAGCAGAGACCCAACGGCGGGTGCGCAGGTCGCGCCCAGGCAGACAGCTCCACAACCCACCGAGGTAATCCCCTCAGCGGCCGACCAGACCGAGGTGCAGGAGACAACCCCAAAGGCACCAAGGGTAAGAGGGCCACCTCTAGAAAGACCAGAAAACATTCTTCAGGCAACTATAGATAACTTGACTACACCTGTAGCGCCGATACTTCATCCGGCAAATGCCCAGGCAGAATTGGAAGAAACCAGGCAAAAGGTGCTGGTAGAGGCAAAAAAGGTGTCGGCCTTGCGGGAGTCCTTAAACAGGACCCTGCGAGAGTATGCCAAAGCAAACAATCTTGACGTCGCTCCCGAACGGGTTGACGAGTTGAGATTAAGAGGAAAGAACCTCATAGATGATATCAACAAGGAGCATGATGCTCATAAGGCGGAATCAGTTGATCTAGGCTTGCCGAGGTACAATACCCTGGCAAAGAATCTGAGAGCGGCAAATGCCGCAGCATTAGAGTTAGAGGGATTGACCGGCGAAGCCCGGCAGAAATAGCAAGAAAGAGTGAATGAGATGGTACGCATTGCGAACCAGCAGAATGAGGAGATGCTCAGGGAAGATCCGGCGAGGCTAGGGGCTTCGCGAATGGTTCACTCGGCTGGAGCAGCACCTGCCTTATCTGTGGCAGCAGCATCTTCACCCAGAAACAATGCACGAAAGGACAGAGCGGTAACTTCGGGAAAGAGAAACAAGCAAATTGTTCCATATGATCCGGCGATAGCCGGGAAAGCAAACGAGAACAGAGGCAATGGAAGCCGAGGTAACAGTGGCGAGAGGAACCCCGGCCGTGCTGAGAAAGGCGGCGGAAGCCGAGGCAATGGAAATTTAGGCAGAGCAGAACTCGGAAGAGGAAATCACGAGAACAATATCCCGGTCGAAGGAAGGAGAGAACCGCCGCACAACCCGCAGCCGAGACATGAACCTCGGCAGGAAAGAGAAGCGAGACCAGCTCGCCACAATCAGGTAAATGAAAGGTACAATGATGGTTATTCCGAGATGGAATATGCGATCCATGGTGGAAATAACCACTATGGAATGCAGGACAGAGTTCTGTACAGAGATATGCCGTCAAATGATGCCAGAGTAAAGCTATACCGGCTATACCGATCCGAGTTGCTGGAAGAACAGGGTCCACCGGGTCCGACATGCTTCGGACCACGGATCATGGGCGAACCACCCGTGCCGAATTTTCAGCTGGCAAGAGGCACAAAAACATATAATGGGAGCACCAAACCACAAGATTGGTTGATTGATTATGCCACTGCTGTGAAAATAGCAGGTGGGAACTTACGATGGGCAGTGCGGTATGTCCCGCAAATGTTGGAAGGACCAGCTAGAGTATGGCTGAATAATCTGCCAGCAGGCAGTATCAACTGTTGGTTGGATTTTGAAGAAATGTTCGTTAGCAACTTTACCAGTACTTACAAGAGGCCAAACAGGCCGCAGCAATTAGCCATGTGCAAGCAAAGACCGAATGAGACGGACAGAGAGTTTTTAACTCGGTGGTGTAACCTGAGAAACTCGTGTGAAGGAGTTATAGAATCACAACCAATAGCTTGGTTCGCTCAAGGATGCCGCTATGCCAGTGTGTTATGGCAGCGACTGCAAAGAGATATGCCAACCACATTGGCAGAAACCATCAGAATAGCGGATTCCTATGCATTGGGAGATCCGACGCAACCAGAATTAATGTCGGCAGATCATCGGGAGCATCAAGATCAATATGCAAGAGATATGGCTGGGTCATCCAGGCGCAATGACTTCAGAGGAAGAAGAAGAGAAGAGAGACTGGATTACAGATATGGTTCAGCCTAGGTGGCAGCAGTAGCGCAAGATCAGCCGAGTCACGGAACCACTCAACGGCAAAAGAATGGTCCTCAGCAATGGACACCAAGGAATGAAGGAAAAAGACAGTGGACACCAGAACAAAAGAAGCAATGGCAGGAGAGGCCGAAGTACACGTTCGAGTCTATGTTAGATCAGTCGTGTAAATTTCACACGTCAAACCCAGCCAGGCCAGCCAACCATACGACCCGCCAATGTGCATGGATGAAAAATGCAATGGGAAACCCCGCAGGCATACAGGCAGCGCCTCTCCAGGCACATCCGCAGCATCAGCCGCAGTTGACTAGAGAAAATGCACAGCAACTGATGTTACCACCTCCTCCCCCGAGGTATGACAACTCGGACCGGAGGGATGCGGTGCATCAAGTGATAAACCAAGGTCCGGATGGAAGGACAAATCCAGGAAATAATGGACGCAATGATTACAGAGAACATCATCAGTCGTATTGCATGTTCACAACAGAACAGCAAGACAAGCAGAGTGTGCAGCACCGGCATATGGAAGTAAATGCAGTGATTCCAGCAGTACCAAGATATGTGCCTTGGTCGAATCAGGAAGTAACCTGGAGCATAAAGGATCACCCCAAGATAATGCCGAGCCCAGGGTCGTATGCACTCGTGTTAGATCCGACATTTGTCGGACCAAGCATTAATGTGAAATTTTCAAAGGTACTCATTGACAATGGGAGCAGTATCAACATCATGTACAAAGATACAATGAATAAACTCGGAATATCGCAGAACATGCTGCAATCCACGAGGACCACTTTCCATGGGATAGTACCAGGACTTTCATGCGAACCCATTGGTAAGGTTCTAGTGGATGTATTATTCGGCACAAGATATAACTGCAGAGCAGAAAACTTAGAGTTTGAAGTGGTGGATCTAGAAAGTTGTTATCATGCTCTACTCGGACGGCCAGCGTTGGCCAAATTCATGAGCAGCTGCCATGTAAGTTATCTGAAAATGAAGTTACCCGGACCGCAAGGGGTGATAACAGTAGCAGGGGATTACAGGAAGTCAATGGAATGTGCTTCAGCCGGGTCAAATTTGGTCGAATCATTGGTAATAGCAAGGGAAAAAAGAAGGATTCAGGAGGTAGCAGCCCTCGCTCAGTCAGCACAGCTGAATATGCCGGCATTAGCCAACCCACATGGAAGTGTCTCCTTTCAGCCGACTAAAGAAACAAAAATGTTCCAGATAGATGAGCAATTCCCAGAGCGCAGCGTCACTATTGGTGCCAGCCTAGATGCTAAATAGGAAAGCGAGCTCACCAACTTCCTGCGTGAGAATCGGGATATCTTTGCATGGTCAACTCAGGATCTGCAAGGTGTGCCGATGGAGTTGGCTGACCACTCTCTAAATGTAAGGCCAGGAGCAAGGTCGGTGAAGCAACCTCTCCGCCGCTTCGCCGAAGATAGGAGAAAAATAATAGGGGATGAAATAGCTCGGCTCCTTGCGGCCGGATTCATCATGGAGTTGCTCTATCCGGATTGGCTATCAAACCCGGTGCTAGTAGAAAAGAAGAAGGATGATCCAAATGTAGCCATTGTATGGCGAATGTGTATCGATTACATGAACCTGAACAAGGCGTGTCCAAAAGATCCTTTTCCTTTACCTAGAATAGACCAAGTCATTGATTCGACCGCTGGTTGTGAACTATTATCATTTGTAGACGCGTATTCTGGTTATCACCAGATACCGTTAAATCCGGCCGATCAAATAAAGACTGCGTTTATTACCCCGTACGGGGCTTATTGCTATCGCACCATGCCATTCGGCCTGCGCAACGCAGGAGCGACGTATCAGAGATGCATGCAAAAATGTCTACATGACCAGATAGGAAAAAATATACAAGTATATGTGGATGATGTGGTTATCAAAACCAAAGAAAGCAAAACGCTATTGGATGATATACGGCAGACTTTCGCGAACCTGAGAAGGTTCCGAATGAAGCTTAACCCGGAAAAATGCACATTTGGCATGCTAGCGGGAAAATTGCTCGGTTTTCTCGTATCTAGCCGAGGTATAGAGTCCAACCCAACTAAGATAAAAGTAGTAGAAAGGATGGAATTGCCAATATGTCTAAATGACGTACAAAAGTTCACAAGGTTGTTTAGCCTCGCTCAGCCAATTTGTATGTCGGCTGGGAGAGAAAGCACTACCACTTTACCAGCTGATGAAAAAATCGGATAAGTTCATTTGGACTCCACAAGCAGACAATGCATTTCATGAATTGAAAAAGATGTTGGTCACAGTGCCCATCTTAGCTTCTACATTATCGAAAGAGCCTATGTTACTCTACATAGCGGCCACCAACAGAGTAGTGAGCGCTGTGATCATGGTAAAACGAATTGAAGATGATAAATCAGTACAAAGGCCGGTGTATTACCTAAGCGAGGTACTATCAGCCTCAAAACAAAATTACCCACATTATCAGAAGATGGCTTATGGAGTGTACATGTCGGCAAAGAAACTTAAACATTACTTCGAAGAGCACCCCATCAAAGTGATTTGTGAAGCACCCATAGCCGACATATTGAGCAACAAAGATGCAAGTGGCCGAATAGCAAAATGGGCAATTGAATTGTCACCTTATGCTCCACAATTTGATAGGAGAGATGGAATCAAATCTCAGGTTGTGGCCGACTTCTTTGTAGATTGGGCCGAGGTGCAATATGAACCACCATTACCAGATCCGAATTATTGGACGATGCACTTTGACGGTTCCAAACTAAGAAATGGTTTGGGGGCAGGAATAGTGTTAATCTCGCCAAAAAGAGATCAGCTGAGATATGTGTTGCAGATACATTTTGCCGCGTCAAACAATGTAGCCGAATATGAAGCACTAGTCCATAGATTGAAGGTGGCAAAAGAGATTGGCATACGCCGAATCTTATGTATGGAGATTAAGATCTGGTAGTACAGCAAGTCCCAGGCAATTGGGATGCGTTGGATGATAACATGGCTTTGCATAGATTTCATGTGCAAAAACTCAGTGGATACTTCGAAGGATGTGAATTTCACCATGTACCTCGGGCAGAAAACGACGCTGCAGACACATTGTCAAAACTAGGATCAACTAGACAGTCAATTCCCCTAGGTTTCGCCCTAGAGCACCTAAGGAAGCCATCAATAACACCGTCACCAGAGTCCGAATCCATCTTTATTCCGGCAAAATCAAGAGAACATAATGTGCCGATGGAAATTGATAAGCAATATAACCCGGAATTCCCAAAAATAAAGACAGCAGATGCAAGCATGAGTATGGAGAAATCCGAGGTAGTTATGTCGGCAGAAAATATGGAAATAGATAGTGAGACTACACCAGAGAAAATCACACCTATATGGGCGCAACCCATATTCTCCTTCCTTAGATATGCGATTTTGCCGAATAACGAGATATTGGCAAGACAGACAGTGAGAAGAGCTAAATCTTATACAATCATAAACAATGAGTTGTATAAAAGGAGTGTCACAAGTGTATTGCAAAGATGTGTGAGCTCGGGAGAAGGCCAGGAGATCCTCCTAGATATACATCAAGGAGAATGTGGACATCATGGCTCATCCCGAGCCTTAGTGGCCAAAGCGTTCAGGCATGGGTTTTATTGGCCAACAGCGTTGAAAGAAGCCAAAGAACTGGTCGAAAAATGTAATGGTTGCCAGAGATATGCAACCAAGATACACATGCCATCATCCGAGTTAAAAACGATACCAATTACCTGGTCATTTTCTGTATGGTGCTTAGATATGGTGGGACCATTTAAGTCGGCCCGAGGTGGGATGACCCACATATTGGTCATGGTGGACAAATTCACAAAATGGATTGAAGTGAAACCAATAAAAAAATGTGATGGGCCCACAGCAGTGAAATTCCTCAAAGATATTATCTTAATATATGGATACCCACCAGTGTTATTACAGACAACGGTACAAACTTTGCAGAAGGAGCTTTCGCTAGATTTTGCCAAGAAAAGCACATAAGATTAGATGTCGCCTCTGTGGCTCACCCAGCATCCAATGGGCAAGTGGAAAGGTCTAATGGACTAGTATTGTCCGGAATAAAACCACGACTCGTCGAACCGCTGCAAAGGTCGGCAGGATGTTGGATTGAGGAACTACCAGCAGTACTATGGAGCCTCAGGACTACCGCAAACAGATCAACAGGTTATACACCATTTTTTCTAGTATATGGGGCAGAAGCCGTGCTTCCAGCCGACATAATACATGACTCGCCAAGGGTCACCCAATATACAACCTCAGAGGTAAATGAGGTAGCTCGGCAAGATACTGTCGATCTGCTAGAAGAAGCCAGAGAGCTGGCGCTATCAATATCAGCTATCTATCAGCAGAACTTGCGACGATATCATAGCAAGAAGGTGAATCCAAGAGTGTTCAAAGAAGGAGATTTGGTTCTCCGGCTGGTGCAACGCACGGCCGGCATGCACAAGTTGTCGCCTCCATGGGAAGGACCATTCATCGTGAGCAAAGCATTGCACAATGATGCGTATTACCTAATCGATGCTCAATCACCAGGAAAGAACAGGGCAGAGAAAGCCGGCGAAGAATCGAAAAGACCATGGAACGTGGCTTTACTTCGTCCATTTTACTCGTAGCAGTCATCTATGACACATTGTAAAGTAATGTCTCAGGATGGAGCACCAACTATGTATTGAACCTCGGCGTCCAGAGCAATGACTCGGGGACTGCCATATGTTGTTTTAAATTTCATGTTATGTATTAAACCTCGGCACCTCGAGCAGTGGCTCGGGGACTGCACTATATTGTTTTTAAGATTGGTTTATGTTTAAACCCCGTCACCCTGAGCAGTGGCTCGGGAACTACCCCATATTGTTTCTAAGCTTGATTCATGTATTAGACTTCGGCGCTTGAGCAGTGGCTCGGGGACTGGCATATATCGTTTTTGATTTTGTGTTACATATTAAACCTCGGCACCTTGAGCAGTGACTCGGGGACTGTCTTATATTATTTCTAAATTTGAGTTGTATATCAAACCTCGGCACCTTGAGCAGTGACTCGGTGACTGTCTTATATTATTTCTAAATTTGATTTATATATTAAACCTCGGCACCATAGGCAGTGACTCGGGGACTTTCCTATATTGTTTCTAAGTAGAGGTTATCCTTTGTTACAAGAGTGGATATCAAACTTCGACACCCAGAGTAAGAGTATTTCGCTCTCGTATGTGTTGGAGATATGCCCAAGAGGCAATAATAAAGTGGTTATTATCATATCTTCACACTTATGATAAATGTTTACATACCATGCTATAATTGTATTAACCGGAAACATTAATACTTGTGTGATTTGTAAACTAAAATAAGAGTCCCTAGTAAAGCCTCTTGTTAAACTAGCTTGTTGGTTAATATATGATCATTGTTTCCTGATCATGAACATAGAGATGTTATTAAACAACAGGATCATATCATTAGTAGAATGATGTGATGGACATACTCCTATAGATAAGCGTAGCATAAAGATCAAGTCATTTCAATAGTTCAATTGCTATATGCTTTCTGATACATAGTAACCTAATTCCTTCGACCATGAGATCATGCATATCACCTTTACCGGATGGATGCTTTGATGACATCAAACACCACACCGTAACTGGGTGGCTATAAAGGTGGCATTGAGTGTTCGGAAAGTATTGGTTGAAACACATGGATCAAGAGTGGGATTTGTCCATCCATATGACGGATAGATATACTCTGGGCCCTCTCGGTGGAATGTCATCCAATTAGCTTGCAAGCATGTGACTGGATCACAAGGGATCACATATCACGGGAACGAGAAAAGAGTACTTATCAGTAACGAGGTTGAACTAGGTATGCAGAGATACTGACGATCATAACCTCGGATAAGTAAACTATCGTGAGACAAAGGGAAATTGGTATCGTATGTAAGTGGTTCATTCGATCGCAAAGTAATCGTAGAAATATGTGGGAGCCATATGAATTTCCAGATTCCTCTATTGGTTATTGTTCAGAGAAGTTTCTCGATCATGTCCGCATAATTCACGAACCGTAGGGAGACACACTTAAGGATTCGACGTTGTTTGAGTAGTTATGGTATTATGAGAAAGAGACCGAATGTTGTTCGGAGTCTCGGATGGGATCCGGGATATCACGAGGTGATCCGGAATGGTCCGGAGAATAAGATTCATATAAGGAAAGTCCCGTTTTGGAGTTCGGAAATAATTCCGGTGTTTTCATCGGGAATGTTCTAGAAGGTTCCGGATTGTCCGGCACTCCGGGGGGGGGGAGGGTACATGAATGTTTCATTACATATTGAATGATTGCATCATGTACTAAGTGTTCTTGCTGTTCCAAATAAAGGATTAAATTGAATCCTAAAACAGAAAAGTCAAATGGCCAGTTTAAAAGTCAAACGGCTAAAACAGGAAACTGTGGGAAACAAGCAAGAGGTGGTTGGAACCGACTTGGGGGAGGAGTCCCTCCAAGCCGGCGCGCCAACCAAGGCCGACTTGGGGAGGGACTCCCCTCCCCTTGGCCGCCCCTCCCACCTATAAAAGGAGGGGCAGGGCCTCCTCCTCTAGACACACAAGTTCCTATTCTCTAATCTCCGGTTTAGAGCCGTTTTGGTTTAGAGCTTCTAATTGCACTAGCCTTCGGTTTAGAGCCTTCTAATTGGTGTGTCTAATCTCTAGACCACTAATAGCTCTCTCTCATACTCCACCATACTCGCTCCGGCTTAAGGCGAAGCCCTGCGGGATCTCCCCTCTACTTCCGGTACCACGCCGTTGTGCTGCCGGAATCACGAGGAGAGTGCTACAACCTCCGCTGCCTGCTGTAACAAGGGAGAGGAAGGTCTTCGTCGAGTACCGAACGTGTGACCGACTACGGAAGCGCTGCCGGAACGCAGCACCGGAAGGATCGTCTACGCGATCTTGAGATCGGAAAGAGTACGACTACATCACCCACGAGAATCTGCTCTCGTTAACCGCTTTGGAATCTTCGAGGGTAAGTTATTCCATCGACTTGTTGCTACAATCTAGTAGATAGATCTTGGCTTGTTTGTTTGTATGCAATAGAAATTTTTTGTTTTCCATGCTACGAACCCCTACAGTGGTATCAGAGTCGTGTCTATATGTAGATCTGTTGCACGAGTAGAACACAATGGTCATTGTGGGCATTGATGCTTTTATTGTCGATTGCTTCTTGTGTACTTTGCATCTTGCGGTATGTTGGGATGAAGCGGCCCGGGCTAACCTTACATGACATCGTTCATGAGACTTGCTCCACGCTTGACATGCAACTTGTATTGCATAAGTGGCTTTGCGGGTGCCTGTTTCTCCTAGCATAGTTAAGATCCAATTTACAACGGGTGATTGACAATACTAGTATCAATGTTGTGGTTCTTGTTCGTAAGTTAGAACGACACTTATTGAAAGCCCCAAACCACGTAAAACATGCAAAGAAAATTAGAGGCGTCTAACTTTGTTTTGCAGGGGTGTGTTGTGATGTGATATGGCCATGATTATGATTATATATGATGTATGCAATGTTCCTTATTGTAAGTTGGCAACCGGCAGGAGCCATATGGTTGTCTTTAAATTCTGTTAAGACCCGCGTGTCTATTCAAAGTAGTTGTAATAGTTGAAGCTGGTGGACGACAACCATGGAGCAGCGTCATTGACCTTGATGCAATGCTGGTGATGATGGAGATCATGTTCGTTCTTGAAGATGGAGATCGGAAGCACAAAGAAGAAAGGCCATATCATATCACTTATTATGAATTGCATGTGATGTTAATCCTTTATGCATCTTGTATTGCTTAGTAGACGATGGTAGCATTATAAGATGATCCCTCATGCACATGAATTTCAAGTCATAAAGTGTTCACCCTTAGTTAGCACCGTTGCTAAAGCTTGTTGTTTCGAAGCACCACGTGATGATCGGGTGTGTTAGATTCTACAAGTGTATACAACGTGAGCAAGCCAGATTTGCTCATGCTGAAACTAAGGTTTGATCTTGACGAGCCTAGCATGTACAGACATGGCCTCAGGAACACGGATTACCGAAAGGTAGAGCATGAGTCATATAGTAGATATGATGAACATGTTGATTGTTCGCCATTGAAGCTATATCAACTCTCGTGATGATCGGTTTTGATGTGGTGGATTTGGTTCGTGTGATCACTAAAACAATGTGAGGGATATTGTTTTGAGTGGGAGTTCACCTAGATTAATTTAATTATTAATTAGAACTCAATTTATCATAAACTAAATCAAAGTGAATTTGCATAGTTGTTGTAGTCATTGGCATCCGTTTACCACCTTGCACTTAGTTATAATTGAGATGATATAACTATAGTATTCTGGTTAGAGACTTTACGAACTGGTATCGTATTGTTTTAAGTGTTAATCTAAAGTTTAAAAGTCCTATTGCAAACTTTCAGTAAGTTCCGGTTACTCCATGAAGTTTAATAATTAGTATTAAATCAAGAGTAACAATTCCAAGTGTTAGTATATAAGTATCATGTTTGTCTCCATGATTATTGATATTCAAAGGATTCTCTTAATATCAAGGTTATCTAGGATCTGAAAGATTTGTTTCAGAAACCATGATGTGTGGAAGATATTGTGATATCTGAAACGAAGTATTGGTTACAACATGATAGAGTATAATATGGCAAAAGTCATGTTCTCATATTTGATGAGAATTTGCAAAAGGTTGGAGACACTAGTTGTCCTAATCCTCCAAAAGGTTTTGGAGAGCAACATTATACTTGCGATTCACCGTTACAAGCTAAAAGTAGCTTGATCATGGATAAATCCATGATGAGGGTGAATATTTGATGTAGGTAAGATGTTTACTACACCAAGAGATTACTAAAGAAAGGAATTTGAAAGAACACCAAACATTTGATAATAGGTGATCTACTTCAAAGTGCAAGTCCAAAGACATTGGTATTTAATTATACACGCTTTGGATTATGTGTCATATGTATGACTCCACTATTGATATTGATAGATTCTTTCAAACAGAAAAGGAAATATTGAAAGAGAATCTCATAAATATATGGCAGAAAAGAAAAGACTAGAATTGTTCAGTTTAAGTATATAGATGATATACATGTTATGGCTATATTCTTTGCTTATTAAACAATGTGGTTATTAAGTATTTGATACTGAATTTGTTGGTGTGAATCGTCATACGAAACAACACAATTCATGAACTACAATGGCCTAAGTAACTAGCAAAAGAATATGTGATGATGTTCATCGAGAACAAATAAAGGGTTATTGTGTTGCTCGTTAAACATCAAAGCTTGCCTTCAAGATTTGTTTTATCAGGTATTATGAGAACAAAAGGGTTGTTCAAATAAATTACCGTAATCCATAAAAGATGGATGATTCACAAATCTCGTTGGAGAAATCACATCCATAAAACTAGTGCTAAAAATGTCGAAAGACAAATTGATTGAAAGATCACTTAGGAAGTGACATCGCCGTTTAAATTATAATGGAAAGAAAACATGAAGAAACTCCATGTGGATGGAATTTTGGAGTCTTCTGATTTTGATCAAATGACGCTTGTGAAACTTTCCTAGAGATAATTAAAACTTCATTCATAGGCCAAAAGGGAACGAATGACTAGCTTATTGGAACTTGTACATATTGTTGTACGAAATCCATTATGTGTAGTCAAAAGCGATGGATTTCAACTTCATATGCTTTCTCCGCAAAATTTGAGTGAATATATGAATATTTACTTAATAAGGATAAAGTATGAAACACTTGAAAAGTTCAAAGACTTTCAAGATGAAGTGCAAAATCATTGTAACAAGAATATGAATAGTTTATGATAAGATCATAAAGGAAAATATTTAAGTTACAAGTTTAGCATAATACCTAAGATTTAAGGAATCATTCCGTGGATTTGCATTTCCCGAAACACCATAAAATTATGGACCGTTCGAGATATGTAATTAAACCTTGTTTGACATGGTAAGATCAAAGGTATAATTCATAAAACTGCCATTATATTTTAAAGATTAAAAGCTTTAGAGATTACCGTTTTTCCACTGAAAAGAGCTCCATCATAATCCGTTGAAATGACACCATATAAAGTTATGGTTTGGGATAAAACCCAAGTTGTCCTTTCTTAAACATTGGCATGCTATGCATAAAAAGGATGTTTGCAACCAAAGTCGGATGAACCTGTCTTTGTATGTTATTTCGAATAACTGTTAAGTAATCCTCCATAAAACAACGGAGACAAAAGTGTTTGTCGCTTAGAACGTCAAGTTTCTTTGAGAAGGAATTTTTCGTGAAAAGATAAGTGGGAGGACAATAGAACGTTGATAAGGTTAAAGGAACCTTAGCTATATGTGCAAAGTTGCGCAGCGCCGAAAAGTGTTCCGGAGGCAGCAACAATGCTCATAGCTCACGTGCCTCAAAGGTTGTGGTTATGAAGGTCAAAGTTTCTATTGAATCAAGTAGGTCGAGTAAACAATCAAATACCAAGATTTGAGGGTTGAATCATTATTTGAGAATAATGAACGGACTACATGCAAAGAAGCGATGATGGGCCCTGACTCCATCAAATGGCTTGAAGCCATAAAATCTGTGATAGTTCCATACACGAGAAATCAAGTTTTGAACTTGAAGGACCCTCGAGAAAGGTGTAATACCTTACAGTTGTGTTTGGATCTATAAAAGAAATAGACATGGATGTTGCACATCTATGAAATAGTCGACATGTTCGGAAAGAGTTCACAACAATGTTCAAAGGTTGACTATGATAAGATTTGATCTTTCATAGAGATATTTAGTCTAGGCGGATTAATGTAGGAACCACTACATATAATTTTGTTATATGGTAGTTGAATAAACAAAACAAGTTCTTCTAATAAAATGGTTACCTAGGACGTGTGCATGACACGGTCCATAGGGTTTTGTTAATTCAAAGGATGCTAAATATGCAAACTTCAATGGTTGAAGTAAGCATCGCGGAGTTGGAATCTTCACAATGATGAAATTGTTAAAAGAGTTTAAATTCATCAGAGACAATGAAGATGCTTGCGTTTGCAAGAAATTAAGTGGGAGCGCTAAGACATATTTCTAATACGTTATGTGGAAGACATATTGTTGATTGGAAATGATGTATATTTTATTAACACATATTAAGAATTTCATCTCGATGAAAGGCTTAGGCAAAACCCAAATATTTGGCATCAATAGACGCTAATATGGTTGTACCAGAAGTACATAGACGAGATATTGAATGAGTTCAATATAGAAACTACAAGAAAGGTTCTTGTCGCACAGAAAGGATTGAATGAGTTCAATATTGATGATATATTCAAGTGTATTGACACAGGGTAAGTGAAACAAAGATTCAAGTATAGATTGATACTTGATGTTTGAAATCACAAAGAATATCTGTATCAATCATACTGTGATATGTACAAATCCAGATATGTCCTGTACTATGAGCATATACCAGAATGATTCATAAGAAGATCATTGGACAATAGTAAGGATATTCTTATGATCTTTTGGAAGAACTAAGAGTATATTATTTGTAGAAGTGACAAATAGATGGTTAGTTCATTGTAAAAGTACTACATTGATACTAGTTTTGTCACAAAATACAAATTAAGTTTATCTCAATCTAAACTAAGGGTGGCACAATATAATGGAAAGTAAGTTCCATAATGAATTTGGATGAGTTCCAAAGTTAAGACATTGTGACAGATACTACAACAAAAGGCTAAGTATATGACTGCTATTTTAGCAGCAAAAGAGGGCATTTGTGTCAAGTAGTTTGTTATCAAACTAGGTGTAGTTCACAGTGGGATAATACTATGAAGATATATTGTGCGACAATATTATCAACATGTTTTAACCCCAAAGAGCTAAAGGTCACACCGAAAGACCAAATTTGTGCAAAGCCATCTCATTAGAGAATGAGTGATGCGTAGAGACGCAAAGACATGCAATTACACACGGACCTGGAAGTGTCAGATCCGGAGACCAGTTGACCGCTAGCAATCGTGTACATACAACACCGGAAAGCCATAGGTGTTGAATACACAGAGGTTTGAAACTAGATTATTGACTCTAGTGCAAGTGGGAGACTGTTGGAGATATGCCCAAGAGGCAATAATAAAGTGGTTATTATCATATCTTCACACTTATGATAAATGTTTACATACCATGCTATAATTGTATTAACCGGAAACATTAATACTTGTGTGATTTGTAAACTAAAATAAGAGTCCCTAGTAAAGCCTCTTGTTAAACTAGCTTGTTGGTTAATATATGATCATTGTTTCCTGATCATGAACATAGAGATGTTATTAAACAACAGGATCATATCATTAGTAGAATGATGTGATGGACATACTCCTATAGATAAGCGTAGCATAAAGATCAAGTCATTTCAATAGTTCAATTGCTATATGCTTTCTGATACATAGTAACCTAATTCCTTCGACCATGAGATCATGCATATCACCTTTACCGGATGGATGCTTTGATGACATCAAACACCACACCGTAACTGGGTGGCTATAAAGGTGGCATTGAGTGTTCGGAAAGTATTGGTTGAAACACATGGATCAAGAGTGGGATTTGTCCATCCATATGACGGATAGATATACTCTGGGCCCTCTCGGTGGAATGTCATCCAATTAGCTTACAAGCATGTGACTGGCTCACAAGGGATCACATATCACGGGAACGAGAAAAGAGTACTTATCGGTAACGAGGTTGAACTAGGTATGCAGAGATACTGACGATCATAACCTCGGATAAGTAAACTATCGTGAGACAAAGGGAAATTGGTATCGTATGTAAGTGGTTCATTCGATCGCAAAGTAATCGTATAAATATGTGGGAGCCATATGAATTTCCAGATTCCTCTATTGGTTATTGTTCGGAGAAGTGTCTCGATCATGTCCGCATAATTCACGAACCGTAGGGAGACACACTTAAGGATTCGACGTTGTTTGAGTAGTTATGGTATTATGAGAAAGAGACCGAATGTTGTTCGGAGTCTCGGATGGGATCCGGGATATCACGAGGTGATCCGGAATGGTCCGGAGAATAAGATTCATATAAGGAAAGTCCCGTTTCGGAGTTCGGAAATAATTCCGGTGTTTTCATCGGGAATGTTCTAGAAGGTTCCGGATTGTCCGGCACTCCGGGGGGGGGGAGGGTACATGAATGTGTCATTACATATTGAATGATTGCATCATGTACTAAGTGTTCTTGCTGTTCCAAATAAAGTATTAAATTGAATCCTAAAACAGAAAAGTCAAATGGCCAGTTTAAAAGTCAAACGGCTAAAACAGGAAACTGTGGGAAACAAGCAAGAGGTGGTTGGAACCGACTTGGGGGAGGAGTCCATCCAAGACGGCGCACCAACCAAGGCCGACTTGGGGAGGGACTCCCCTCCCCTTGGCCGCCCCTCCCACCTATAAAAGGAGGGGCAGGGCCTCCTCCTCTAGACACACAAGTTCCTATCCTCTAATCTCCGGTTTAGAGCCGTTTTGGTTTAGAGCTTCTAATTGCACTAGCCTTCGGTTTAGAGCCTTCTAATTGGTGTGTCTAATCTCTAGACCACTAATAGTTCTCTCTCATACTCCACCATACTCGCTCCGGCTTAAGGCGAAGCCCTGCGGGATCTCCCCTCTACTTCCGGTACCACGCCGTTGTGCTGCCGGAATCACGAGGAGAGTGCTACAACCTCCGCTGCCTGCTGGAACAAGGGAGAGGAAGGTCTTCGTCGAGTACCGAATGTGTGACCGACTACGGAAGCGCTACCGGAACGCAGCGCCGGAAGGATCGTCTACGCGATCTTGAGATCGGAAAGAGTACGACTACATCACCCACGAGAATCTGCTCTCGTTAACCGCTTTGGAATCTTCGAGGGTAAGTTATTCCATCGACTTGTTGCTACAATCTAGTAGATAGATCTTGGCTTGTTTGTTTGTATGCGATAGAAATTTTTTGTTTTCCATGCTATGAACCCCTACAGTGTGATCTTCGAGGTCTACACCCAGATTAACAGTCCAAACCACAGTGGTCAAATGGCAAAGTTTATCAAAGTCAGGAGATATTGCGCGCCGAACTACGGGAGTACAAAGGCAAATATATACCCCAAACACAAGAAGTTGAAGGCCGCAAAAGCAAGGATTCGAACAAACAAGACCAGTTAAACAAAGTAATAACGATTACAACCATATATGTCTCAGCGGCACATGGCAAAAGAAATTCATACCGTATAAAAGACGGAAAAATATTCTACGTACATCATACGCCCGGCATACCAGGGGTTAGAAATGACTTAGAGGTTTTTAGCTGGAGAGGCAATAACTTGGTCAGGGACTGGGCACTCCGAGGTAGGTGGAACTTCGGCCGAGGTTGCCTCGCCCTCCACAGACCCAGGAGCGACTTCGGAGGAAGCCCGAGGCTTCTAAGGAGCGTCAGCTTGCGCAGTAGAATGCCCAGTACCTTTGGAGGAGGATCGCGCGTCGCCGTTACCATCTGAGCTCGAACTGGAATCACCAGAAGTAGCCGAGTCACCCTCATCTTCTCCTTGTTCAGCTGAGTTGTTATCTGAGGCATCCTCAACTACGACCTCGTCCTCTGGGTTAGGAAGGAAACTCGGACCTTCGTTCCAGGTATGCACATCGGCATACTCAACGAGCTGGAAGGCACGAGCTTGCCGAAGAGCGACAAAGTCTGGGTCCTCAACCCAACGGGAACAGTGCGCAGATTTCTCAAAATATCAAGAGAAATATCTTCATACCATGACATGATGACAGTGAGAGCCATATCAGCACCAGCTCGTCCGACTGATTCCCTCCAAAGACTTAGCTGCCTCTCAGATGCCATTAATCTTTCTACCAACAATTGGACCTCATCAATATTAGGAGTCCCAGAATTATTCGGCCAGAGAACATGGTAGGCTCGGATAGCTGCCTGCACCAAATATCTGCCCATAATCTTCATCGGACCAACTGCAGCGCCAACAACAACCAGGAAATCTTCCATCGAGTACTCCGAGTCCGCGTCAACAGGAACACCTCGGTGCACATGAGCACTAATGACCGCTTTAGAGCTCACGGGCTTAGCTTCTGGAAAATGGTCTGCGCGAAACACGACTGCATCAGTCAGCAGTAAGAAAAGGAAAAAGATAACCCGGCCGCGGTCAGAAGCTTACGATGAATATAACTCAGCATTATTTGAAGGTCTTTAGCCCAGTCAATCTTGCTCTTTTCAAAGCGAGTGATCTCCTCGCTCATCCCCCGTGTCTTCAGTTCGGCAGCCTCGAGGAGCTCTTTATTTTTCTGCAATTGCAGAGCTAGCCGATTTTTCTCCTCGGAGAACTCCTGGTCGACCTTTTCTAATTCAGACTTCTGAGAGAGCTTAAGGGCCTCCACCTCGGCACGCAAGCGAGCTATCTCGTCATCTTTATCCTTCAGCTGCGCCGAGTGAGTAGCGCTTTGTTCTAAAAAATGCAGCATCACATCACGCATGGACGTGCAATCTTGGTGAGATGCTGCAAAGGTTTGTAACTCGGCTTTACCAAAGCCAAAAGAGTTAAAAGAAATTTAGTGCACATTTCAAAGGGGAATATATAAAGTAAAAGAGTAACTAACCTTCCAGGGCCTTGACTTTCTTCTCAAGACGGATGTTAAGATTATTGATGTTCCCTGTTTACCAAAAGAGTGAGCCAACATCTCGTGTACAAAACAATAAGAGCGTCGGAGATGACGAAAAAATTTGTCGACTTACCAGCTTTTTTCACCACAGGAATAACTTTCTCATACTTTTCTTGCAATTTTCTATGCGCAAAAAGCAGCCTTTGAAATTCGGCGGTCCGCCGGTCATGCGCAACCTAAGCAATAGAGCAAATAGTAAATAGGTATTCAAGCCTAAGACAAATCCGAGTCAAGTGAAACTTAACCCGGATTTAGGTGGCTGGATATTCGAAGCTAAAACAGATCCGAGTCAAGCAAAACTTAACCCGGATCTAGGTGGCTGGATATTCGAAGCTAAAACAGATCCGAGTCAAGCGAAACTTAACCCGGATCTAGGTGGCTGGATATTTGAAGCCAAAACAGATCCGAGTCAAGCGAAACTTAACCCGGATCTAGGTGGCTGGACATTCAAAGCTAATACAAGATCCGAGTCAAGCAAAACTTAACCCGGACCCAGGTGGCTGGATATTCGAAGCCAAAGCAGATCCGAGTCAAGCAAAACTTAACTCGGACCTAGGTGGCTGGATATTCAAAGTTCAGATAGACCCAAGTCAAGCAAAATTTAATGCAGATCTAGTTGGATGGAGGTTCGAACTCTAAGATAAAACTGAACTAAGTAAAGCATCATAAAACTTCCAAACGAATAACAAGTTATTCGCTTGCAAGATTCGGGGACTAGAGTATATATAATAGTATCCGGAGAACTAATCAAAACTCCATAAAAAACAATTACCTCATTCATCTTGTCACTTTCAAGAACGATCTTGGCAGCCTGATGCAGGCGACTGCTGATGTCGGAGAGTTGAAACGGCTGGCTGCTTGGATTACCCTCGAACTGATCGGCAGCATTCCAATTATTGGCATACTCAACCAGCGAGCTGAGGCTGTTCCCACTCTCCGTGCGAGTTTGGACTTTACCTTGGACATGCTGTGTAGCCACCGCTGCTGCAGGGCTTTTGTGAAGAGCGAGCTGGGTGCTGGCGGTCGGGGTAATAGAGGCTTTGGCAGAAGCAACCCCTTTGCGCAGTGCATTGGCAATACTAGGCTGAGAAGAGCCAGCAATACCTTTCTGAGAGGAGGAAGCCTTGATGACGAAAACCTTTCTTGTTTTAGAAGAGGAATCAGTAGGAGTTGATACCTCGGCACTAGGATCGGCGTCTTTAGGAGCCCGAGGAATCACGGTTGCAGAGGGCGCCAAGATATTGACGTCCTCGGCCGGAGTTGGAGTCACTATAGAGACCGCGGGGGTCGAAAGAGGCTCAGTGGAGACATTAGGGTTCACAGAGGAGGCAGCAGGTTCGGTAAAATATCTGTTGGCCGAGTGGTATCGGCATCAACGGAAGGAATCTCAGGCGCATCATGGCGAAGTGGAGTCTGATTCGGAGCTAGAGGAGATGTAGCACGAGCAGGACTCGGAATCGTGGTATCTTCAGTAGGCGGAGGAGACGGCTGCCGAGTCGTACGACTCGTCATGCTGGGACCGCTGGGCTTAACAGAAAGTGGAGCACTGCGAAAAAAAAAAGGTCAAGTCAAAAAGCAGAAAGAGAAAAACAAGAAATGCAAGCAAAAGAAACTCACCCAGTGACCCCGGGCATGGCCTTGCGCCTGGGAGGATGCGGAGCTGACTTCTTCATTCGCTTCTTGGGGGCCGTTTCTGAGGCACCAGCGGGAGCACCACATTTCCCCGAGGTAACAAGAGGCCGGGAGGCAAGAGGCTCGGCGTCGTGAACCTGACCGGCCGGATTAGCTGAGAAAGTAGAAGCCGGAAATGCATAAGAAATTGGCATTGCGGCAGCTACCTCTAGAACTTGGACCTCGTCCGAATCACCTTCCTCCTCGTGGGCCGGGGTCTTGCCACGAGCGCGAGCCGGAGCGAGATCGTACTTGGGGACGAACTCTTCTGAGTCCGGCTCCCCACTATCCGGAGTATTCCGATCCGCAGGCCACGGGAGTGACAAAACCTCGGCGTCCTCATTCTTCTGCTCCTCAAACCTCTGCAGGACAAGAAGGAGAAAAAATTAGCAAAAAGAGTTACAAACGCAATTAAGGAGCAAACACTAATGATTAAGCTTACTTCGGGTGGGGGATGCTCGCGGGTGAACGGCTTCAGTCCCCAAGCCCAATCCTCCGGCATATCCGTTTTAAAGATAGCCCGGACACGCTTGAAGATGAGGTAGTTGTCCAGCTCCACCGTCGAGACTCGGTTGGGGTCGAGGGGACCGCTCATATAGCAGAGTTTGTGTGTGCGTTTCTGGAATGGGCAGATTCGGCTGCTGACGAAGCTAGTCATCAGATCCTCGCCGCGTAGCCCGGAGCGGATCAGTTCCTTCAGCCGAATCTCAAAAGCCTCGGCCAAAGCATGACTCTTCCTCGGATTATAGGTCCAGTTCTTCTTGGAAGGAGGGCCAATGAAGAAGGCAGGGAGCCGAATCTTATCCTCACTCCCCGTATTCTTGACATAAAAGAAGGACTTGTGCCACTTCTTACATGATTCTAGCCCCGCGACACGAGGAAATTCGGATTTCCTCCAAGGTGTGATGGACGCTGCTCCACATTGGGTGAGCAACTTCTCAGAGGGGTGCAGAGATTTGTCTGGGACGACGTTGGAACGAATCTGGAAAAACTTTGACCATACATGCACAGACGGCCATAGGCCGAAGTATCCCTCCGAGGCAGAGATGAAGGCAGAGAGAGAGGCAATGGCGTTGGCGGGAAGATGATGCGGCTGAAGGCCGAAATAATCGAGAAACTCTCTAGCAAAGTCGCTGAGAGGGAGACCAAAGCCGCGTGCGAAATGCGACATGAAAACTACATACTCGCCTTCCCTAAGGTCAGGAGAGGACTCGCTGCCAAGTAAGCGACAAGCTACCTCGGCAGGAATACAGCGAGTCCGGATTAGCCACTCGACCTCGCGGCGAGTGACGGAGGATCCCTACCATGAGCCCCGCTCGGGCCCAGATGCAGTATCGTCATCCTCAACAAGCGCTCCGCTGACAGAGCTCGACATGAGATCGCCGGAGAAATTTACGGAGGAGGAGATAGCGGCGGAGGAAAATCTAGAACTACAAGGCCCCGTCGTGGTTCTACCCAAAAACGGCGGCGGAGCAGAGAAAGAACTGCCGCACGAGTACAGAAGAAAAACAGAGATCTCAAGAGGAAAAGCTAGGCGATTGGACCGGTGGAACTCACCGGCGACGGTGCCGGAGCGAGCGAGTAGGGACGAAGGCGACAAAGCAGTACGGCGGGATCCCTGCCGTCAAGGACTCAGACGAGCGCACGACGGCGGGGAAGCACGAACGGGCGCAGATGCGAGAGGTAGGAGAAGGGCGCAGGTGAGCGAAGGGGGAAAGTGAATCCCCCAGCGCCGTGCCCCTCTTTATAACCGAACCGCCTGCGAGGTAGTGTGCCGCATGAACGCACGCCTCTAAGTGGAACCGCACCAAGGACCACACCATGGAAGAGAAGATCACGATCCCCGACGGAAACGGCTCACGAGGCGTCGCAGCGCCGACGCGATAGGCGCAGTAGTAACTGTAGCCTGTCAGTAATTACTGTAGAGGAACAAAAAACTAGAGAAACAATGATGAGTATGACACGTAGGACGAGGAGTACACAAGAAGATACGATGATACCTTGAGCGAGAAAAGTATAACTCGGAAACAATGCAGAACGAATATCATGAAACTGATACGACTCGGCTGAAGTTATCAGCGGGGCCGCACCAGCTTCGGGGACTAATGTTGGAGAGGTGACCTCGGATAGGGTAAGGACGGGGAAAGACGAAAGGATGTCCTCCGTCCAGTCTCCGAGTTACAGTCTGAGTCGGCCGAATCCTGTAGAGGTCGGCCGATATAGGAAAGGGCAGGACCCTTATGGTAATGGCAAAGCATTACCCGGCCGAGGTACTGTGTAAGTCGGTTGGGTTAGCCCGAATAATCTTAATGCAGGTGAAGGACGAGCCGAGTTACGCGAGGCGAAGCCGAATGATGCGAAGCTTGCAGGAGAAGGAGAAGCCTAAAGTCAAACTCTAGCCGCAGGCTAGGGAGAATCTGAGCGGAGCCAAGCGCAAGGGACAAATGCGCAGAGTGACAGAGGGGCAGAAGGAGGTCACGGAGGTGACAGTCCTGAAATCCGAGGCACGCGGGAGGGGCCCTCTGAAACCTTGCCGTCGTTAGAAGGGCGACAGAGAAAGGAGGCCACCGAACTACTATTTTGGGACAAGCATATTCCTCGAATATGCTTGCCACGTCAGCCCTAAAGGAACGCAAGGCTCTTCTTTATAAGGGGAGGCTTGGACCGTGAAGAGGGGATCGGCTCATTCAGTACCGTTAAGCTGGTAAAGTTCTACTTTTCTCCTTGTATACAGCTCAAGGAGCACTTGTAGCCCAAAGAAGGAGAAATAAAGATCTTTGTCTTAGTCTTTTGTGTGTAGAATCAACTGTATCTTCCCTTTCCAGATCCCACTAGCATCCATTGGCCCCCTTACTTTAGTCTACCCATGGCATCTGCCGTGTCACCACCACAACACAATTCGTGTTCACAGTTGCACATGCACTGGTTCGCAATTCAGCCAAAGCGAAAAACACTTCACCATAAGAGTTTCTTCCAATACGATCCCAGCCTTACTCTCGGACAAACCACATCCAGATTAACTTTGACAGACGGTGGTTTTGCTGGTCAAATAAAATTAAGTTGCGTGTAATGTATGTCTTACTCTCACGCCAGGTGGTCCGAATAACACGTTGGAGACAAGTCACGGAAACCGTGTGTCTTGATAATTCAGATTCTCAATAAAGGAACAAATCTTGTCGTCGCTCCGGATTGTAAAATGAGTAATTGTGACCCTCAAATTACTTAATTTATATACAGCCAAGCAATGTTTAAGCGCACTCGATGGTACCTCTGAGTGTGGCCGACCAGCACCGGTTTGTGTTGAATAGAGGGAAAAGGTGTACTCCACTAGTTTAAGGACGTGCTTAAACTACTTTTAAGAATTAGTGGGTGGTCTAAGACTGGACTCCACACGCGGCAATGCCATCGCTAATTTCAACAACTAACCACTGACTGGTTTTGGTGCATCTTCTGACTTAAAAGGATGAGCATATAATATATAATCTAGGAAAATTGGCGCGGCGCGTGGCGTTAATTCAGTTGTATATAAACAAAATTATTGGAAAAATTATCCCGTGCTTGGGAGGTACCAGCAGGTACGGGTGCCTCCTGCCCAAATTTGGTACCTCCCTTCGATCTGACCGTCCATCTCCACCAGGACAGGATTGGTATTCTCAACCACACAAAGATTAATATAGGACACCGAACTCGCTAGCCGCACACTAAGGCCTAAGGGGAGATACCCCACCCTGCTCGGTGTTCGTGTTCTCTCCGGACTCCAGCGATGGTTATGTTGAATCAGTGGAACAGACCTGATGGTCACACGCTTGAATAACCTGTAACTCCTTGCCGGTGTTATCGATCTGGGCACTTGCTGGGATCTCTGCACACATGTATGGGTGGCGGCAGATGTGCCGCTCACGAAGAACGAAAATGAAATTACTGTATAGGACACAAATTCAGACTTTCAGACTACTAACTAACATGGGCTTCGGGCTAGTAGACTTCTGTGTAGACCACCACTGAAACGAAACTCTTTTGGCATCACCGATAGCTCCTCCGGACTACTAAAATAATTGTAGCAGAATGAAACAGGTGCAATCTCATCGGCTGAGGACGACACCTAGGGCCCCAACAAAATAACAAAGGTAGCATATCAATTCAATGTTCTCAAGTTCAAATACTATAGCAGTTAAAATTCCAGTTGTACTCAAACCAAATGAGTACATTGTAAGCCGGCACATGAAAAAATAGAAAGTAAAACTTCAGAATATCGCACAAATTGAACACGACATAATAGTTTTACAAGTCTGGAATGAACATAGAGTCTGGAAGCTTCTACAAAGTAGTGATACATAATGAAAGAAAACCAACCAATCAGTAGTACGTACATAAATAATTGTTTATCGTGGGCGAAATGTAGTGGGCGCCCTCAAACTTATTAATGGTTCTTGAATTGGCAGAAGCAAGCGGAAACACTTGAAGAATTCAGACATTTAAGCGAACAGGATCAGAGCTTCATCTCGATGCAGAAGGAAGACAGACCGAACAGCAGAGCAGGCACGGTGGCGTCCATGTCGACTAAACTTGGTAGCTCCTGCTGGACTACCTGCAAATGCCATGCGGATTGTGGAAGCACATACATTCAGTCAAATGTTGCAAAAAGAAAAGGAAAAAATACGGAGTTCATCCAACTAGAGAAACACATATTACTTGGTGGATTGGTTGCTATGATCTGGATTACGTTACACGTATTATAATATTGTAGCATGGAGAAATAACAGGTAAGTGAAGCAGCCAACGCTTTCATATAGCCAAGGCAGCGACGGTGTGGATTGTGGAAGCACATACATTCAGTCAAATGTTGCAAAAAGAAAAGAAAAAGAAAAAACACGGTGTTCATCTAAGCAGAGAAAACGCATGTTACTTGGTGGATTTCTTTCTATGATCTGAATTACGTGACATATGTTATAACATCGATGCAGAAATACTAGCTAAGTAAAAATAGCCAACGCTGAAGAGGACTTGAGGTTTTAAGAGGACCGATTGATCGATCACGCCAGAGCTAGCTAGCTAGCTAGCTACCCAAAGAAATTCTGAAAAAAAATAGGTCGCTTCTACAAATGTATGGAGTACAGCATAGTACCTGGTTGCAAAGATTTGATGAACCCACGTAGCACCCCGACCACCTGAAACAGAAAAACGGAAAGAGGAGAAAAATAAAAAAAAGTCGGTGAGAAAACAAGGGACTACATACAAAGTAAAGAAAACCGGAATGCATGCTTTGACTTGTGCACGTACCTTTTTCATACGTACCGTATCTGTCAAAGTATACTAAGGCTGGGACGGTTGGGATGCTCGTCCGCCGCCGCCCTCAGAGCAGCTATCGCTTCTCTGAGATGCTCGTACGTATCTGTGAAAAGCGTAGCCTGGACTTCCTCGAGGGAAGGGAGATGCCACGTGCCCAAATTAATGTCCTCACGGGAGATCCACTCTGCTCGGAATTGGAACCGAAGGCGTTTAAGCCTTGGCGCAGCTCCTCGTGCAAATATGGATGGAAGCACAGCCGTATTAGTACTGAAGTAGCACTCGGTCGCACATGGGTATGCACCAGCAGTAACAGCATGCATTTCTGCCGCATCCACTCCTCTGGAGCGGGCATTTAGCTCGAGATACCGAAGAGCCGACAGCATTCCAAGAATCTGAATGTCCTCCGGTCGCACTTTATACACCAGTATGGACAGATAGGAGAGGAGAGGAAGCGATGAAGGACTGATCCATGTCGGCAGTGTTAGGAGCGGGTCGTCCGAATATTGAATCTCTAATCTACGGATTTGTCCAGGGGGTACCCAGCCTTCACGCATCAAGTCGACGCTTCCATCTTGAATAGATAGACTTTCCAATTTTTGCAGATTGCTTAGAGATTCCACGAAAATCTCATACATGCTTTCATCCAACACAGTCAACTCTAGCTGCAGCACCCTTAGGTTGGTCAAATGGGCCAGCTCTTTCACAACATGACTGTTCAAATGGATAGAATCTAAAATACACACCTCTGATAACACCTCCAGAGAAGTCACACTACCAATCCCAGGCGGCAGTTCCGTGTACCCGTCCACGTACAGGCACATCAGCCGCCTTAGACAAACAACACTAGCTGGCACAAATAGTATATGAGTTCCTCTAATATTCAGGGTTTGCAAAAACTGTAGATTCCCTATTTTCTCCGGAAGATCCACGACCTTAGTATCTTTTACTCCTAGGTACCTCAAATGTAATAGATTTGCCACATATCCAACATCTGAGATATCACAACCTTCCAAATCCAACACACGCATAACTTGAAAACTCGCAATATTAAGCACTGGATCAACAATATTACCGGTGAATGAAAGAGATCTCACGTGTGCCATTCCCGTGGTATCCACATCTACCTTGCTAGTTCTGATGGATAATCTGCGAACCTTTCTTTGCGTGTGAGGCATGTTTCTCTCATTTCCATCCAATATAGTGACAAAGTTTTCTTCCCTCGATAGTGAGCATATGAGATCAAGCACCATGTCATGTACACGGCAAGCTTTTACCTTTTCTTCATCATCAATGCCTGTTGGCTGGATCATACTTCGGTTTACTAGCTCATTGAAGTAGCTATCACCGAGCTCATGTAAGTTAGTTTCTTGTTTCTCACTGTAAACAAAACCTTCGGAAATCCACTTGCATACCAGTTTACCTCTCATAATCTCCTCATCTTCTTCGAAGACACTTAGATATAATAAACAAGGCTTCAGATAAGAAGGTAGATCATAATAGCTGAATAGTAATATCTTCTTCATCTCCTCCACACTGCGATCTTCTGTAAGACCACGACCAATGGATTTGAGCAAAGCATACCATTGGTCCTGTGTTTTTATCTGGCGATTACTAGACAAAAGACTTGCAATAGTTATAATTGCTAATGGTATCCCACCGCATTTATGCAATATGTCTTCAGATACTTGTGCCAACTCGGAAGGGCACCCTTTCTCATGGGAAAATACTCTTTTGTTGAAGAGCCTTCTTGATACATCCTGAGAAAGAGGTTCCATTCGATAGATATCATCTGGACAAGAGCAACATGCTTGAGAGACACTGATAATACGGGTTGTCGTGATTACACGACTGCCAGGACTTTTCTTGGAGAAAGCACACTTAATTAGTTTCCATGCTTTCTCATCCCATATGTCATCAATTACAATGAGGTACCTAGACAAGTGTTTAAGAACGTAAGTTGACAAATCAAACAATACAAGTAATGATCTTTTTATGTAAGCTGGTCATTACTAATTGAGGAATAGGTGTGTGAAAAGGTGGGATTAGACTTCAAGTATTTACATAAAAATTATAAATCATAGTGAATCTGAGATTCATAAACAGGCACCAACAGTATATTATTAAATGTGTACATGCAAACTAAAAAACAACGTAGACTAGTGATTAGCAATAGAAAATATAGGCATATATACCTCTTGTTCGTAAGGAACTCAATGAGTTCGTCGATGAGATGTTGTTCTTCCCATTTTGCATTATGAATGTTTTTATACTTGTTCTTGTCAAGTCCATAGAGAATATTCTTGAAGACTTTCTTCATGTCCGGATTTTGAGAAACTGAAACAAAAGCACCACAATCGAATTGCACTTTGATCTTGTCATACGCCGTTTTGGCAAGAGTTGTCTTGCCTAACCCACCAAATCCAACAATAGAGACTGTATTCATGGACCGCTCCGACCAATCATTACCTTTAGTCAACATGTTGATCAACTTGTCCCGTGCTTCTTCAATGCCGACGAGCTCTGTCACGTCCGTGTACAGAGCCCTCATGCGGGGGTCAACGCTAGCACCATCGGCGATATCCCGTGTCTCTTGCTCATACCTTTGACGTAGCTCAGCCAACTGCTTGGCTTGACCAACGGCTTCATCTACAGCATCGGAGAGATGATGGAGATCCCTCCCTTTCTTGAACAATCTGATGGTCTTCTTGAGTATCTTCTTGACTTTGTTCTTCGGGGGATCGGCATGACACTCGACCCGCACCATGAAAGCGTCAACAATTTCCTCCATCTGGTAGGACAACTCCTTGACGTTTCGTGCCCAGATCTTGACCCCCTCGTCGAGCTGGTCTGGTGGTACTTTGGCGACCTTGCGGAGGGCGGCGTGCATAAGTGTCAGCTCGGTCTCCAGAGACTTGACACCTTTCCTCACGCGCTTCTCCAAAGTGAACTCGCCAGCGAGCAGGTTGCCGAGCTTGGGGAGGAGAGGGCCGATAGCCCTCATGGCGATCTCCATGGCCACCTAGCTCAACCTCGGTACACACACGGTTGTGGTTGGAAGAGAAGCAAGCAAGCAAGCACTCTATGGTGGTGTTTTGGTTGGAAGAGAAGCAAACCAGAAAGAGAAGATAGATCTGGAAGAAAGCAGCGATGGGGGGAAGTGCACGAGAAGATTATTACTGCACTGCTCTCTCTCTCTCTCTCTCAAAAAAAAGACTGGATATGACCGACCATGCATGTGCATAGGCAGAGGCTGCCCTGTGGTTGTCTGCACAGCTCTCTCTCTCTCTCTCAAAAAAAAAGACCATACTGCTGCAGCGGGACCGGATAAGACCGACCATGCATGTGCATAGGCAGTGTTGACAGCTGGTTCAGACTAGTCGTGGGCGAGGTACTTGACAGGGTTAAATTAGCTCACGCGTTGGTTTCTTGTGTGTCAAAGAAAAATTACTGATTCCTCTCCACTAAAAAAGACCGTGCCAACATCCATATAAAAAGACCATGCCAATATTATCAATAAATGGTTGAAGCCCCAGGACAGGGTATTTGAACATCTTAGACGGTTTGCACTTACTCAGGCAGCACACACCACAACAGGCCGTCTTGATCAGCACGTACGTGCTTTACCTCACAAAAGAATTTCTCATATAGGCTTCCTAAATTCGAATGATGGTCAATATTTGTGAAAAATAACACCCATGTGTTTTATTACCTCAAAAATGAACTTCTCGTGAGTTTCCAAAATTTAAATAATGGTCAATATTTCTGAAAAATAACACTCAGTTCATTGATCAGCATCCACTACTCTTGCAGTCTTCATCTCAGAGACAGCCCACACAGGGATCTTAAACCAGATTCGACTAATGTTTACAACACACAATGGATTTCATTACTATTTCACCAACAGCAAGAATATTTTGTTAGAACTATCATGTAAGTTCCCTTTGATCACTTGGAAGCTTCACTTTCTTGCACCTGCACACAATAACCTGAAGCTTCAGAAACAATGACATTTCCTTCACACAAAAGCACGCGATCCACAGCTAAGAATTGCAAACTGAAAAGGTAAGAAAATGAGCACAGTAGAATATACTTGAAATAACAACCATTTAAATGCATAATTAAGTACATCATTTATTACTCCATTTGATTACGTGCCATTTCAGCAATGGTTTGGATTGACCACTGTAGCATCTTCAGACATGAAAGCTAGTGCATCGAATAGAAATCTGCAATGACAACCATGCTATATTGGCCCGTTAAAAGCGCAGTCTTTACAGGTGGGGTAGCTCTGGTGCATTGTGAATTCTTCGTGGAATACAACAACATTTCAATAGCCTTCACACTGAGGAAACATCTATTGATATTACACATTGTCTTGCAAAGATTCATTTCCTCTTTATTCTATTACAGCCTAATTATACTTGTTTCAAATAATTTTCATAGACGATGTACAACTTGTAGCAGATGGGTTTAGCTTTTACTGTTCTCCAAAAAGGTAACTATTATTAGAGTGTGGAAATAGAAAACAGGATGGTGTATACATGCCGAATTTGAGTGTCTTTTGCTATAGCATTAGTAGTAGTTCAGATTCAGAGTCTATGTTACCTTACCAATATACTCCCTCTGAGCCTAATGTATTTAGTAGGAGTTCAGATTCAGAGTCTATGTTTACTTAACAATATAGCATTAGTAGGAGTTCAGATTTGAGTGTCTTTTGCTATAGCGTTAGGACAGGGTGAGTATATAGCATCAAAATCATTAGTTCAGATTCAAAATCTTTGTATTTTTACAGTGTATACAACATCCAAAATATTATGAATTCATAATTAGAGTTGTTTTTTTTCCTACAACGTATACAGTTCTTTCCTTTCCTCGTGTTTCTTTGTACAAAAATATGGATCTGAGCCTAATGTAGTCCACACAAATCAGAGATAAGAGACTGAATTACACAAACATAGCAAGAGATGGAGAGGAGATATTACCGACGTGATGATGCTCTGGCTCAGATCAAGAAATCCCATGGAAGGCTTCAGATCCAAGCACTGGGCTCTTAACCGGTCAACTTAAAACACCCATCCACCGGTATCTTCACCGCACCTCACCAGGATGGCGGTCGTTGTGCCGGTCTAAACCACCATCCTCCAAGTCCCAGAGGGGTCAGGATCAGGGATGCATGAAGCGAGGTTTGGGGAAAACAGAAGCTGTTGGGTCGCCCCACCGACGCCGCCCCGGCTGCTGCTCCACAGGCGATGCGCATTGACCAGATGGACGCTATGGGGGGCGCAGCGGTGCTCATGTGCACGGCGGTGGGGCTGGGCATGGTGACAGGGATGCAGGGCGAGGAGAAAGAAGGGCGCAAAGAGACGCAGAGCGGTACCTTACCAGCAAACCAACCACGAGACTGGCCCCACCTGGCAGCTGCACATTGGCTGAGAGCGCTCCCAGCCAGCCAGGATTATAGATTCCCTAGTTCAACATCTGCATTTCATTTTTCCTACAAGGCTACAACCTATTGGGCATCACATCTTCGTAAATATGCTTCTCCAGGCTGCCCATCAACCTTACCACAACTTTCAATAGACTTCCTACTCTTTTTTGACTAGTACCCTTTCCGTATGCGCTCAAATTTCAACAAAATGGTCATGTTTATGTTTCGAGAAACCACAAGAGGATATTACCTTACATAGTCTTGACACTATGTAACCCTCTTTGAAATTTCAGTTTGAAACACACAAAGTATTTGCATATGTAACGAGCGCAGAATTAGTAGCATAAAATCCTATCTTGAAGAAGTAATCTTAATTAGAGGATCACTCTATGACTACTATCTAAAAAGGACCAGGTCAGCATACCACAGGATGTTTTTACCTCACGAGGTGTTTTCTGACGCTGCACTCCAGGAGGTGGAGGCTGCCAAGATGCACCAATAGGCAGCTCCAGTGTAGGGGGAAGCTGCAGCCACTGTGGTTGGAAGTTCCCATAGCCTGTGTGTGCGGCATAGGGAAATGAGTTAGGGGCAGCAAGTTGCTGTGAATACCCATAGTAGCTGGCTCCATTGCGAAAGTTGAAGCATGGCTGGGGTGCCTGAAATCATAAGCAGCTTATGGTAAATGAGGGGAAAACGGACATATAGGCAACACCTCAAATGTAGCACATCAGTACATCACAGCATAGCAGCAATAGATAATTTCATCTTTGTTAGTTATCATATTATAATGACCTCAAATAATGACTTTATTATAACGGTTTAGCTGCTTTTAGACTTGCTGATTACAAATTTTTAAACTTGTTGCCTATAGCTTTTTTTTCCTTTTTTACTTTCAGAAGGCACAATGAAACAATGCACAAAACATATCAAGTTGGATCCATCGGCTGTGACGGCCCCTGCGAGAGAATTACTACTAGGCATATGTATCTTGCGAGTATTTTTTGAACAAGTGGAGATGGTCCATTCCAGAGCTACAGGTCAACAGAGGAGATAGCAGAATATCATGGGCTTCACCAATATTTTTACCTCATGAGGTCCAAATTCACTGCTAGACGTCAACTGCCGTTTTGATGATGGCCACATTGGCTGGTAATTGTGGCGACCATGTACAGGGGCCAACGATGCATACCCAGGGCCACAGGGTCCATTTGGCTTGTTCAAGCATTGCTGCATTGCCTGGAATGGTACATTCTAATTAATCTTGCTGTATGAAGATGAGAAAATAGACAAACGTGAAACAGGGTATATGGAATACAACATACCAGATTGTTTTGATGGTGCCACAATGAAAGCCCAGGGGCGTAGCATGGCACATCCCACTTGTTGAAGCACTGCTTTTGTGGCTGGAAACGATGCATTCTAATTAATCTTGCTGAATGATGATGGGAAAATGGATTCGAAACAGGGCATATGGAATTCAACATACCAAATTGTTTTCAACGGGATGGACCTGGGAAATATGATCATTCTGTATAATACTCTCACCAGCATTCTTTGCACGCTTGATTTTCTCAGACAATTCTATTAGGCTGAGGAACAGAAAGGCAATATCATGTAAAACTAATTAGTGCTATCAAACTATAGAATGAATTGATCTAAATCGGATCATATAGAAGCTAGGAAGAGTGTTTTCATATAGAATAAGAAACTTGCCCTTGGATTGTGGTCCTTGGTTCGCAGGAACTGGGCTCACCCACACGGATCTATGGACAGAAGTGAGGGCAAGTTAGTTGGCAGCGTTTCTTCGAAATAAAAAGTGATGTGAAATACTAACTGAGGTATTGCTTGGAAGACTTGCAGAGCTGCTAGCCTCTGTGATCTCGCGACATGCTGAGACTTGAATGCCTACAGAAACCGCTAAATTCATAAGCAACACAAATCCCAATGTTTTTAGGGAACAGGCAAAGATGCAGGCTCTATCAAATGGGTCCAGACAGACAAACAAACAAACACGGCAGTCACAACAAGAAGTTAACTAAGAGCATAAGGATTGTAAAAAGAATTGCATAGGCGTGCGAATAAATAGAGCATACCTGGAGTCATATCCATATGGTGGGACAATGTACAGGCAAGGAAAGGATGTTCAACGTCATAGCAACGGTCGTAATAAAAATCATCCGGAAGATAATACTGTCCGGTTGCTTTCAGTGCCTTGTTTCCTATGTCAACAGCAGCCACCCATCCATCCCAATGACAGATTTCCACCAGAGATTTGAGATAAAGAATATCGTCACCATCCTCCGGGCTCAGGATGGGGAAAGCTGAGTAGAGGTCCCTGAATGTCACCTCGTGGCTTTTTATGTCCGAAACATGAGCAGCGCAAGTCTGGCGCCAAAAGTTAGACCACGACGAGGAAACTTCCTGGCTCCATGTCACAACCCTCCAGGCATCCCTAAAGGAGGACAGCTGCTGCTTGGGATTCCCATCGACGGCTTTGCGCTTGAGCGACATGATCAGGTCTGCATCGTAGATAATATTATCCTCCTTGTTTTCAAGAGGAGGATTCTCCATCTCAACAAACTTGAGCACGCCATTGACGCATGTGAGGTCCCGAAACCAGCTTGCTGAGTGGGATTCTTTGTCCGCTGCAGGGTGTCCTTTCACCTTTTTGGTGGGGGGAATGGGGTGTTTTAGTTTGTACCTGTTTCCAGGCAACGGTTCGGGCAACGGGATGAAGAAGCAGGTCGCACACCAGCAGGCCGTGTGATAGATCAACCCACCCCATTAAGCCGCCTTGTCCAAGCGTGATCACCTTGTCTGGTATAACCCTGTCGACCCCAGGACATGGATTGTGCAGTGTCCTGGTGCTCCATGATTTTCTCTGGGACGAGTAGATTCGAAGCTGGTAGCCGTCGTCCAAGGACTGTGCATCATGGAGAGTGGCCATGAGATAGTGGCCACCCCCGAGGCCGAGGATGCCAAACTTGGTGACCCTGCGCATATCATCAAAATCACCGAACCCGTCGTGGGGAGAAGGGATCCGCTCGAGCGACGGTGGGGAGCCGGCCTTGTAAAGGAAAAACTCGCGGGAGCTGGCGAAGGCGGCGCGGAGGAGGAGGAAAGGGCCGTCGGCGCCGACCACGCGTGGCATAACAGAGAAAAGGCACTTCTCCGTGCCTTTGGTGCAGTGGATGGAGAAGAGGGACAGCTGCGGTGGCTCGGCCACCCAGAAGGAGACAGCTATGGTGTTGCCGCCTTTGGATTTGGCGGTGGCCGTGGTGTCGTTCGTGCAGGCGGTGAAGCGCGGTTTCCGGGCGAGGAGAATCGAGGCCAGCCGGCCTCCATTGGGGATGGCGGCGTCGCCCATCAGGGTTGATTCCGATCCGATTTGGGTGATTAGGGTTACCTCTCAGGGTCTCACGACCTCGCTATCTAAGATTGAACAAGGTCGGTCGGACAGGATTTGGGGACTAGAGTTTGATTTTGATTGAAATTGGTGTAGAAGAGAAGAGTGTATTCAGGTTGGGGGTTAGGCAGGACTCATACCTTGAGCATCCGTGTGGACAAGGGCGCCGGGCAGAGATGGCTGCGGACGGCGGCGGTGATCGGCATCATCGCCAGCGGAACCGCGCGAGGCTGGGGCGAGTCGTCGTCGACGCTAGGATTCGCGGATGGAGGCGCGGGGATGCGGGGTGGGCGAGGGGTGGGCCGGAAGAAGGTAGCTGGATGTGCGCCTGGCAGAGCGAGCTGGAGGATGGGGGTGGCCGGCGACCGAGCGGCGGCGTCGATCGCGCGAGAGAGGGAGAGAGAATCGTGCTGGTTGTGCTGCATCAGTGGAAGACACAATTCTGACTACACAATATCCTTTCGGTGTAGTTTGTATCCCTAGCTGGAGGGTTGATTTTTCTATCACATGAGCTAAGTGTTTCCTCTATGTAGTTACAAGTAATCAGATGGTTATGTATACCAACTCTTGAAGAGATCCCATTGTTATTATTTTGCATGATAAGGTATTATCTTATAGCTTGATCTCATTGCACACATCTGTATGTTTAAATGCACGAGCCTAATGATTACTGGATCACTGGAAGCCACAACAGAATTCAGATACAGGCCGATAGATTGCTGGATCAGTGGAAAACACAACAGAATTCAGATTGCAATTGCATAAGCTTCGTTTAGGGAATAGATAAATGGGAAGAAAATTCAGCAAGGGGAAATGCAGGAGCCTAATGATTACTTTATCAGTGGAAGCCACAGCAGATTTCAGCCGATAGATTGCTGGATCAGTGGAAGACACAACAGAATTCAGATTGCAATTGCATACACTTCGTTTACAGAACAGATAAATAGGAAGTAAATTTAGCAAGGGGAAATGCAGGAGCCTAATGATTACTTTATCAGTGGAAGCCACAACAGATTTCAGTCGATAAATTGCTGGATCAGTGGAAGACACAACAAAATTCAGATTGCAATTGCATACACTTCGTTTACAGAACAGATAAATAGGCAGTAAATTCAGCAAGGGGGAATGCAGGAGCCTAATGATTACTTTATCAGTGGAAGCCACAACAGATTTCAGATACAAATGGGTAGATCACTAGGTAGAACTTCACGTCATTGCAGAATAATAACACCAAGATGCAATGTTCTTGAGTATCAGCAATATTGATTGGTCAGAATGCAAACGCTCTTGACATCAGCAACACTGGATCAACAAAAGGACATCTGGACTACACTAGACCCTATAAATCTAGAAAAGCTTATACCAAACAATGCATATCTATACTGGATGACCAACAGCATCACAGATACCAGACAGCCATCACAAAAAAGACAGTGATAACTTGGCATGGAAGGTTTAGTTGGAACAAACTAAACTATCTGGATCAGCAGAAATGTTTTATACCTTTCGTTAGTTCAAATCCATGCCCTGTGAGATCTAGGGCTGTTACCATGCACACCGCCTCTTCAGGCTGCTGCGAATAAACACCGACGAGCAGGCAGGTCGTCGGTGGTCAGCAGGAGGAGCTCCAGGCAGAGCCCAGCCTAGATGTGACGTCTGATCCAAAAGAAGATTGATGGCAGCAGCTCAATGACAACATCTTCCTCCACCTCATCTGTGCAGGCTCACAAACAGCTGTGATTTTCGTCCCATACAGGTAAAGGTACCTATGCCCATATGCAGTGTTAGTCGTGAAACCCATCAACGTGCATCCAGGAAATTTATCTTAATAATAAATAAAGGCACAATACTGAACCATAGAGTTATCATCAAGGCAAGAAACGAACTAGAGCAACTGAGCTAAACCTAGGAGCCTAACTTCCAGCAAACACTGTAAATCTAAGGTGACTGACCAACAATTTACACTGAGGACGCACAGACAGGCCAGCCCAAAAATCCAGGGTGTGCATGCTTTACTCGAGCAAGCTAAACGATCTAGAACAGAAGAAATGAAACCCGAGGAATCTAAGTTACTATTGACCCTCTAGATCTGTTGTTGTGGTGGTTGACCAGCAATGTTGACGAGCTAGAGATAGATGCAACACACACGAGTCAGCCAGAGCAAGAACAGTAGCACGCGTGGTTTGCTTGAAGAGAACCAAACGAAACGATGTAGAAAGAAGGGAGGAAAAGGAAGCCCAGGAATCTAGCTTACAGTACCAAATTAACACTGCAGATCTACGGTGGACGACCAATAATTTCCACTTCAGATCCACCCACCGGCAAGCACGGAAATAGTGGCTGGACACGAGGCTTACTTGCAGAAACTAAATCATACATCTAGAATAGGAGTAGAAAATATTTATACCTCTCGTCGTTACACATCTTTGCGCGGCGAGATCCGGCGCCTCTCCCCTGCACGCGCCTCTTCAGGCCGCCGCACATACACACCGAGGAACAGGCCGCCGGCGGTCGGCCGGCCGAGCTCTGGCCTCCGGGAGGAGCCCGGCCGGGAGGGCGAGCCCCCGCCGTGAGATCCACTGCACACACTCTCCCCCTCTCCAAACACGGTAGAAATAAACCCCGGGAGCAGAGGGCTCGCTAACGGACGTGACAGATCACGTGGAGTCGTGCACTGCCTTGTGGTCAACGTTAGCCAAAAGGCAATGGATGAGAACGGTGCTGATGGGATCGAATGCTTGCTGAAACCACGTTACCACTAAAGTAGGAAAGAGTTAAATTCATGGTTAGTCACTAAAATTGCTTAGCAAAGTTAATACGGTTATTGTATAACGGAATACGAGTTTATGGTCATTAAAGACACGTCGGAGTGTTACTCGTGGTCACCGCAGGCGCCATAGAGATTTATTTGATGACGTGACACCCACTATCAAATAACTAAACATATCGGTAAAGAATAATAATATATACGAGGGATTTTTTGCAAAACCGTCGTTCTGGAAAATTTTAGTGTCGTCGCCCACCAATTTCATCGAGGACCTCCTCGCCCGCTGGCTCACCCCCGGGGGCTCCCGGTGCCGCGACGCCCGCACAACCATCATCTTCGTCCCGGTTCTCGACAGCGCCGAGGCGGCGGGCGCTACGACCGATCTCAGCGCCGCCGAGATTCACGAGTTCAGGTTCTAGGCGCCGGGCGACGGCGCCCTGCGATGCTGCCTGACGGGGACTTCTTTGAGATTGATCTCTCCGGGGAGGCCTGGAAGTCGCGCCCCCTGTCATGGAAAACATCAACGACTCCTACACCTTCCGCATCCAGGTCGCGCCCGCTTCGTCGCGGCAAAGTTCCGCCTCACCATCGTCCTGCTCTTCCGTGGCTTCGAGGGCCTCAAGTTCTCCTCCGCAAGTTCCAATTACCACGCCGAGCTCCGCCGCATCCCTCTATTGTTCCCGCAAGCATCGCGTTGCTCCCCGCACTAGAGACTTGTCGCGCCGCCGACTTTCGGCGCAACATATGGTCTGGCCGGTGGATGCGGCTCGCCAAGAACGACAACTGCGAGGATGTGGACGAGGCTGGCCGGTACTGGTGCCTGGAGCCGGAGCACCCATGCGAGGCGTCGTGGTGCGACCGTGCGACGGACCATTGGGCACGTTGGAGAGCAACGGGTGGGTCTATTCGGCGCACTGCTCGTTCAAGCTCTTCACGGCCGATGCGGCGTGGCGGTGCCTCGACGGCAAGTGGCTCTTCTTCTGGGGGGATTCCAACCACGTCGACACCATCCGGAACCTCCTGACATTCGTCTCGGCATCGAGGACACATCCGTGGTGATGCGCCTGTTTGATGCGGTGTTCACGAATCCCAGTGGCGAGAAGAGCACCATGCGGACCACAAGCATCTACAACGGCCACCGGAACATGAGCATGAACTATCTCGACCTGCATTCCTTGCGGCACAGGGGGTTTGGCAGCTCGTCCGGTCATACTTCATGGGCGATGGTCGTGTCCCGGATGTTGCCATTCTAAACTCTGGCCTTCACAATGGTTGCTAATGGAGCAGTTTTCGCGTTTATATACAGGCCACCGAATTTGCCGCACAGTTCTGGACCGGCCTCATGGCCAAAGTGCGGTTGTGCGGGCTTGCTGCACCAAGGGTGTTCTACCGGACAACGGTTGCGACTGGCGGGTATGCTCGGGACCTGGCATTCTGCGGTGACCCAGTATACCACTGCATGATGTAGTACACTATAGTCATTGACATAACACCAATGAAACACCGTTCACTAGTATTACATCCCTCAGAGTAGTACAACAGAAACATAGCAGGTCCAAGACATGACTATAGGTTACAACTCAACTCTTTACACAAGATCCAGAGAACACTCTAGGTTAAAGAGAGAGAAAGAAACTTCTTATAAAGAAGAATCAGGAATAAATAACTCATAGCCACCATACTTATAAAACTAGTAACGGAACTACTGGCTTGCATTGCTGCTATTGCAATACTCTACAGAAGTAGGTTCTATGGTTAGAAATTATATTCTTATCTAGTCTGCAATTTCATCTTCTCTTGATTTGATGTATATGTTGACTTTCTTGATTTCATTGAAGAGCGTTAACTTTTGATGATGATTCCTGGATCATAACTTGAGGTAGACGTCGTATGTACTGCTTTAGAACCTAGCAAGGGTTAATAAGATACTTTGAGTACGAGCGTACTCAGCAAGTCCACTAGAAAAGGAGTGTTTGATGTACTATAACTACAGCCACAGACCATAGGTTGTAGGCAATGCAAGTTTTCGTAAACATTTCTTCAAAGGTTCCTTTTATTCTGAAAAGCTATGTCCGTCAGCCTTCACGGGTTTACTAGAACCTTCATGGGGTTCCTTTCCCGCTGCATTCGCAGCTCCTTCCCGGAACAGGGAGTAACAAGTTATAGTTTTTACACTCTGCAGAGGTGCGTCACTTTACCCATGAGAGATCTTACCTTTGTTGCACATCCGGGCCGCGAACCTGTTCACACTTCCTTGGTGTGAGGCCCAGACTAAGACCCAAGCCAATCACTCCCTTCTCCGCGATCCCACATGTCTCCTTGGTGTACGCCAGCCCACTTATTGAATTACGGCAATGGCAGTACAAACCGTTTAGATGCCGGAACTATCGTGGGAGGTTGAGGGCTCCCTGTTGGAGATATGCCCTATAGGCAATAATAAATGTAGTTATTATTATATCTTTGTGTTCATGATAAATGTTTACATTCATGCTATAATAGTATTAACAAGGAAACATTAATACTTGTGTGATTTGTAAACTTAATTTGAAGTCCCTAGTATAGCCTCTATACTTCACTAGCTTGTTGGTTGATTAATGATTGTGGTTTCCCTATCATGAACATTGAGATGTTATCAACAACAAGATCATATCGTTAGGAGAATGATATGGTGGACATACTCCTATTGATAAGCGTAGCATAAAGATCAAGTCATTTCAATAGTTCAATTGCTATATGCTTTCTGATACATAGTAACCTAATTCCTTCGACCATGAGATCATGCATATCACCTTTACCGGATGGATGCTTTGATGACATCAAACACCACACCGTAACTGGGTGGCTATAAAGGTGGCATTGAGTGTTCGGAAAGTATTGGTTGAAACACATGGATCAAAAGTGGGATTTGTCCATCCATATGACGGATAGATATACTCTGGGCCCTCTCGGTTGAATGTCATCCAATTAGCTTGCAAGCATGTGACTGGCTCACAAGGGATCACATATCACGGGAACGAGAAAAGAGTACTTATCGGTAACGAGGTTGAACTAGGTATGCAGAGATACCGACGATCATAACCTCGGATAAGTAAACTATCGTGAGACAAAGGGGAATTGGTATCGTATGTAAGTGGTTCATTCGATCGCAAAGTAATCGTAGAAATATGTGGGAGCCATATGAATTTCCATATTCCTCTATTGGTTATTGTTCGGAGAAGTGTCTCGATCATGTCCGCATAATTCACGAACCGTAGGGAGACACACTTAAGGATTCGACGTTGTTTTGAGTAGTTATGGTATTATGAGAAAGAGACCGAATGTTGTTCGGAGTCTCGGATGGGATCCGGGATATCACGAGGTGATCCGGAATGGTCCGGAGAATAAGATTCATATAAGGAAAGTCCCGTTTCGGAGTTCGGGAATGATTCCGGTGTTTTCATCGGGAATGTTCTAGAAGGGTCCGGATTGTCCGGCACTCCGAGGGGGGAGGGTACATGAATGTGTCATTGAATGATTGAATCATGTACTAAGTGTTCTTGCTGTTCCAAAAACATGAAAGTCAAATTGCCAGTTTGAAAGTCAAACGGCTAAAACAGGAAACTGTGGAAAACAGGAAACTGTGGGAAACAGGAAACTGTGGGAAACAAGCAAGAGGAGGTTGAAACCAACTTGGAGGAGGAGTTCCTCTCCTCCAAGTCGGCGCCCAAGCCCTAGGCCGAGTTGGGGAGGGACTCCCTCCCTCCCTGGCGTGCCTAGCCCCTCCACCTATAAAAGGAGGGGCAGGGCTCCTCCTTGAGACACACAAGTTTCTACCTCTAATCTCAGGTTTAGAGCCGTTTGGTTTAGAGCTTCTAATTGCTTTAGCCTGCGGTTTAGAGCCTTCTAATTGGTGTGTCTAATCTCTAGGCCACTAATAGCCCTCTCTCATAATCCACCATACTCGCTCCGGCTTAAGGCGAAGCCCTGCGGGATCTTCCCTCTACTTCCGGTACCACGCCGTTGTGCTGCCAGAATCGCGAGGAGAGTGCTACAACCTCCGCTGCCTGCTGGAACAAGGGAGAGGAAGGTCTTCGTCGAGTATCGAACGTGTGACCGACTTTGGAAGCGCTGCCGGAACGCAGCGCCGGAAGGATCGTCCACACGATCTTGAGATCGGAAAGAGTACGACTACATCACCCACGAGAATCCGCTCTCGTTAAACACTTTGGAATCTTCGAGGGTAAGTTATTCCATCGACTTGTTGATACAATCTAGTAGATAGATCTTGGCTTGTTTGTTTGTATGCGATAGAAATTTTTTGTTTTCCATGCTATGAACCCCTACACTCCCACCCATATGCTGCATATCCTCTACGAATTACCATAAATAATATGCATGCTACGTGTGATAACAGCCATGACCCGCACATCCAGCTCCATGCGAGAGGAAAAAGATACAGCTGACTTCTTCGTCCCATTCCAAATCTCATGGTCAACGCGTGTTATATGGCGCAAGAATCACTGGCGACATTGGTTGTTAAGTCCTAGATAATATGTTCCTTTACCACCGGAACTCTTATGGTAGGTTATTACCTCATGGTAAATAACCTATAATCACTTTATTATGAAAATAGTGTTTTCTGTCCTTTTTCAAATACAGGTGATAACAACACTGGATTTGTAAAATACTTTACAGAAAATAAACAAAGAACATGAGCAAGTGTGAACTTGCCTTTTGTGATTGCAAGATTATGCATTCACGGTCTTCAAGACAATATAAGATCCAATAGCGGAAATCTGCATCATTGGTCCGGTAAGGACTAATGTTTAAAGAAGCAAGATGCTTTTATGCATAAGTAATGTAATGCAAGTTGATAAACGCGAATTCCGAGAATAACGTTGTTCTAGGGTTTGGGTACTGGAAAGGGTTTCCTTGGAATGTGTTGCCCTTTAGATTAAGTTTCATACATGTGCTTCTTATTAAGGCTTGTGAGTGTGTGGAAAACAACATGTATTTCTACAATAATAAAATACATTGTATGGAATGTTACTCAAGGTTGCTTATATCTTAATTGTTTATCTTCAAGTTTTACTTTACAAGTAATGTCACTTATAAAGAATTTAAGTATTAACAATCTTATTATACGAGTGTAGTATAAAGAAAGGTGTTTTCTATTAATTATCATATGTTGATTGAAGTGGCAAAACGAATAACATTTAAAGAAAAGATTCCTTTACTAAGGTTGTTAATTAGATGTGGTTGATGTTGTTTGTGCTTGCTTGAATAGTTTGGACTTGAGATGTTTTATAACTTATTTATAACAGACCAAAGTAAACTATAAGACATGTAATAAAGTATTTAGTACCATACTTAAAGTTTTGCAAACTAAAGGTAACTTTGAGAGTGTAGATAGACTTAAGGTGTATTACTTATGATACTTGTATCTTGTTCACTTTATATTGTTCTCTTAGAGTTACTTAAGAATGGTATTACTTTTATTGGAGTAGTGATTTATTTATATTATAATGGTATAAAGGAATTTACCTTCTTATATATAGACGTGGTTAAGGTTTATGGATAAGTAAACAATATTATTTACTACTTATGGATTCATTTATACTGTTTTGATTTGTTTATAAACTTGTGGTTAAAGTAAAGGAATAGGTTTTATCTTATTATAATTATTTTTGGAGATTTTATATTAGATAAGGATTCTTTTATAAAATAATCTACACTTATGGTTAAAGTATAATTTAAATAAATTGCATTTTAAAATGTATTGAACTAATTTGGCTTCATAATATCAATATTGAATACTTGTATTACTTATTAAATCTCAATTTGCAATTTTAGGAATATTAACAAATTTTATTTACCTTTATATGAATTATCTATTTAGGAAATAAGTTTATATTTAAGTTATTAAAGTTGTTTAACTTTTTATTTAACTCAAAAGTGGAATATCACATTTTTAACATGTAGGTATTATTTTTGTGATCATTTTGGTATATTACATTTATTTTTGTGATTTAAAAATAATAAGATATGATTTGAATAAGGTTTATTACTTTATAAATAATAAATAATAAATATTTAATTAGGAGGAATAATAATACATGATTATAGTTTTAAACTCTAATTCTTATTTTTCTAATATTTTTGGTATTTTATTTATATTTTTATCATTTACCATTATTAGAATATTAATTATCAAAGTATTAAGACTTTATAAAGTATTATTAAATAATATTTATTTAAATAATCATCATAATAATATTTAATAATAGTTTTAGGTTGTAGATTTTATTTTTCTAAACATTTTCATATATTATATGTATTTTTCTGATTTATAAAACAAAAGATATCAAATTTACAAGACTTAATCATTTTATGAATTTTTTAATTAAATAACTAAATGTGTTTATTAGGTAATGCTGATGTCAGCATAGACTGAAAGGTTTTTCTCACCAGAGCCTATTCTACCCCCAGTCACTGACTAGTGGGGTCTATTGCCATGTCATTTCTATTTGTTTTTGTTTATTTTCTAAATAGACATAAAACGTTTTACACTCATATCGATTCTAGCCACAGAGATGAACGTGTGGGTCCGTGGCCACGTTGGCAAGCCACATCAGCAACGAGACCCACACCATGTTTGACTTGGTCTGGTCGACACGGTGAGCGGTGACCGTCGCCGGCGACCATTTAGCGGTGGCGCTACGATGCGCGAGTGGATGCGAATGTTAGTGGATCAGAAGCGCATGAGCCTGGGCAATCTAAATGGGGTGGCGTGGTGTCTAGGGGTGTCCGGGAGCCTCGCCGGCAGTGATCAAAGCGGAGACAGCATGGCGGCGCTCGAGGCCAGCACGATCCAGAGAGGTATGGGAAGAAAGGAAGGGTCCTAGAGGACCATCAACTCACCAGAAATGCAGAGAAGTGGTCAAGGAAGCAAGGTGCAGTTGGAGACAGCGGCGACTGACGTCGACGAACGGCGTCGGGTCGGAGAAGATGGATCAAATCCCACAGCTAGAGACCTCCCTGTCCAGCGTTCTTCGGGGCAAATGACGAAGTCGAGCACTGCGGTCATCGTGGTGCCTCAGAATGGCAAAGGGAGACCGAGAGCGAGCTCTAGCTTGAACCATGGCGGTTAGGGTTTCGGCTACTGAGAGAAATCAAAGAGGAGGGTTGCTGAGAAGGGGGAAATGAGGATGAGACCGAAGGGAAACGTCGCCGTGGCCTCCTTATCCTCCCCTGACGACGACGGCGTGCATCTTGATGCGGTGGGGATCGACGGCGATCGGAACGCCAGGCAGCAGCTTCGCCGGCGAGGAAGACGACGAAGGTTAGAGCCTGAAGGGGTATGGGCTTCTGGCAGGCTGGTGCTAGGCTAGTTGGGCCGTGGTGCGGTGCGTGTGAGCAGCAGATAGGGAAGAGGGAAGATGGGCCGCAGGCCAGATGCTGGTTCCTTTATTTTTTTCTTTTTGTTTTGATTTTCTATTTTCTGTTTCATTTTTAGATTTGAATTTTGCACAATTGGTTAAAGGTTTCTTTATAGAAATTACTTGCTAAATGTTTTCAGCACTAATGTGGTGTATTTAGAATTATATAATGATATTTTATTATCTAAGGTTATATTTTTTTATTTTCTTTTAATAGATCCTTTTTGTCTTATTAATTGTGAGAGCCTTTTATATGAATTTAATTGGGCATAAATTCATAAGCTTATTATAGAATGTATTACTACTAACTAATGAGTTAAAGTTTGAATTGAAAATACTTTACCATAAGTTCTTAGAAGATTTAATATACACAAGTTTATTCTATTGATGTGTGTAAAGATTAATGGTGTAACACCCTCAAAATCGGCCCTATGCAAGTTTTAGCGAATCCCGCCAAACCCGCATAGAAACGATTCAAAGGTGCCCACCAGGCACTTGCGTGCGGGTGGAAAACAAAGTAATATCATTACACAATAGTCCACGACGGAACCCACAGAACATATATATACAACAGCGACTCAAAGAGTCAATAATACAGATATACAATACAAAGATCCAAATCACCTTGAAAATGATACAGCGTCCGACTACGGACAAGATGCAAATTGAGCTAAGAGCCCTGAAGAATAACCAATGGCGTCCATAACCCTGCCCAGGCCAAGCCGGAAGGGTAACCCTGCTAACGACGTCGATCTCAAAACCTGCTTAAACAAAAGGGGTGCCGACAAAGGGCAAAGGAAAAAGAGAGAGCGGTCAGTACTGAGGCCAGTACACGGCGAGGCTAGAATTCGGCGGTCCTCGCCTACATAGGTATGGTGGACTGAAGCGGCAGCGCGGCATGCACTAAACAACCTATAGAGACTCGATACAACTAGCGGCTATCAGAGAGGGGTAAGAAAGACCTATTCGGAACCAACCTGATTCTACCACCAAACATACCCATCCTGGTATTTCCCCCTCGAGACCAAACGAGGAAGTCCACCGAGGAACTCACACAGTTGGCAGTTTTATTTATTCAGTTATCGTTGCAGCAATTACTAGTCAGGTATAGATAGTCATCCTGAGATAATAAGCAGTGGGCAGTTTTAGTTTAACATTTCGTTATAGTTGCAACACTTACTAGTCAGACACAATTAGCATGAGATATCCCCAAACCCAGCAGTTGTTGGTACTTTTATTTAGCCATTCCGTTGTAGTGGAGCTGATTACTAGTCATATCGGATACAAGTCAATTTATAACAGTAAACTTTAGTTATAGTTGTCTATGATCGAGACCTGTGCTCCAAGTCGTCCATAACCGCGGACACGGCTTCTCGAAAAGATTTAACCCTGCAGGGGTGCACCAAAGTTTCCACACGCACCTACACCCTTGTTGTCGGATCAGGTAGGTACAAGATCACAAAACATACACCCAACGGTATGTCGACGGGGTTTCGGACACGACGTTTCCCAGACCCAAAGCAAGCACGGGGGGCCACCCCACTAAGCTACCCGCAACGAAGTCGGCCGGTCTCCGAGACGGACTCAGGGTTTGCGTCAATGGCTGTAAACGACTGGGAACCCGAAACTCTTGGGCTTGTCGATACCGCGAAAACACTCCGCTTACCTAAACAGTACAGGTGCTCCTCGCACAATCGTAAATAAAGCAGTAAAGCATGGCATAAGTACAGGATAGTAATAAAGCCCCAAACTAATTGTGGCCCCCAGTACAGTACTTGGAATCAGGTACTAAATCGATGGGGGTGCCCATACACCCCACCTGTGGTTAGCGCGCTCGATCTCGGAACAGGTGCCAAGAACTCGGGGTCCTACGGGACACAAGTGGACGGTTAACAACCAAATAACATCTATTGCCCACCTGTGCCTCTGCATTTACCTACTTTCAATTTTAGTTATTAAACAATAATTAAAGCCATGATCATCTCCAACATTAAACATGCAGCAATACTCCAACAACTGTGGTACTTGACGACACGCACCAGCACTTGAGCAAGCGACTACGACGCGCAGGTCCAACTATCTACCAAACAACATGTAATAGGATGTGTCCAAGGCAATATAAGGCTGCAAGGGATATCACGGGTACGAAAACTAGAGCATCGCAACACAGATAGCAATAGATCAACATGAGGGAATAAATACTGTAAAAGTAAGATAGGTAGAAAAAGGGGGGGAGGTGCTCGCCTAAAAACATTGCCGAAGGTTCATCCGAAGATCGGGTCGACACGTGCATCAACTCATCGGCCTAATCCGCGAAGAAGCAAAACACTAGAAGAAACACCGGATGCACTATTTAATGCTACGGTAGAAAATCGGGCATGATGCATGTATGATGTATGACATGGCAAATGTGCGATGCATTTAGGCAATATTAAGAGGAACCGGGGTCCCGACAATTAATTAGAAGGTTCATGTTGTTTAGATACCCCGCATTTTAAATGTGGATTAGCAAGACCAAACATGGCTTCGGTTCGCTATGCCAATTTAAATGAAGTCCGGAATAAGACAAAGATATCCCGCATATAGACTCCATATTTAATTATGAGATGAATTGGCATAATGCCCCCAAACCACAGACAAGTATGCATGCATGAACAATTTAATATGCATCAGTTGATAATGCCATATTATAAAATAATGGGGTCTCGGATAGGGAATCACATTAGGGTTCGGCGAACTTGGGCTCCGAGGGGTTCGGGGTTGGGTCTCAGGGTCCGGATCTGGGGTTCGGTCTTGGCGGGATCGTTCTCGGATAACGGAGTAGATCTTGGCGTTCCGTGAAGAGGACTTGGCTCGGCGTCGGGGCGCATCGGATTCGTCCTGGTCGGTGTCCATCTTGTCGTCACGAAGATCTTGTCGGGTGCGTGTACCGGATCGGTCTTGGCGTCTACGAGGAAGTACTTGGCGTATCCGGGGAGAAGATCTCGTCGCATCCGTGGATCGGTCCTCGGGGTCGAAGAACTTGGCGTGCCAGGGTTCGATCTTCGGGTCTGTTGACGGTCTTGTCGGCGGTCCATCTGGACTTGACGGTGGGGGTCGTGGCAGCTCTTGGTGTCGGCAAGATAGGCCTTCGGTTCCAGGAAGGAGTCCTCGGTGCTCCGAGAAGAAGATCTTGATGGTGGACTTCAAAGAGGATTCGCAAGAAGTGGCTATGGTTCTTAGCTGAAGGACACCCATATTATTATAGCCATCGGCCGGGACAAAACAGATCAAGGTGGTGTGACAGTGCCACGGCAAGTCACACGACATGGCCAAAAACAATAGGGAGATTTCCCTGCAAAAAACATCGAGGCAGAGGAACTGCATCATGGGCCCGCTCACAAGCTCGAGGACAGGGAGTCGGGCGAAGGAGAGCTGGCCAAGGCGGCGAACAGATGGCGACGGGAAGCGGGAAGAGCCTCGCAGGGCCCAGGGCTCGGTCGGCGTGGGCTTGCTGGACAGAGCAGAGGAGGGCCCGGCCTCGAGGAGAAGACTACCGAGGCGGCAGCGGCCAGGAGGACGGGTGGGCGCCGGAGCACCAGGGAGAAGGGCGACCGGGGCGAGGTGGCAGAGGAGTGCCTGGCGGCGGGGATGACGGCGGGGTCGAGTCGGCGAGGAGGCGTGGGTCGGCGAGGGAAGCGGCGCGGGGCCGAGGAGGGGATCCCGCAAGGCGGCAGCGCGGGCCGGGCCGTGCTCCGGCGAGGCGGCAGCGCGGGTGGTGGCGGTGACGATCGAGATTGGCGAGGAGGGGCGCCGGGGAAGGGGGCGGAGGTCGCGGAGGACAGGGAGATGGCCTGCCTGGCGGCGCCATGGCGGAGGAGGACGCGGCCGACGGAGGGGGTCGCAGGCGGCCGGAGAAGGGCGCGGCCAAGAGGGGCCCGCGAGGCCGGCGAGGTGGAGGCGAGGAGGTGGAGGCCGAGGGAGAGGGGATGCGAGGGCGAGCTGTGGGCTGGTCGCGACGGAGCTGAGGAGGGCCAGAGGAGGGAGGCGCACGGGCGACGGCGGTCGCGGGAGGTGCTGGCGGCAGGGATCCCGACGAGAGGGAGGTGAGGAGCGGGGTGGGTCTGGGAGCAAACGATGTGGGGTGCTAGGTGGGCCAGGCGGTAGGTGGGAGAGGGGGTCAAACAGGGTGGGGCCAGGGAGAGTGGGGCGACGTGGGAGCCTGGGAGTGCGGCAGAGTGGGGGCGGTCGCGTGGGGGCACGCGCCCAGGTGGCGGCGGGGTGGAGGCTAAAAAGAAGGGGATTGGTCAGGGGATGAGGTGGCAGAAAACGATTGGCCGGGGTGAGGTGGGGGGGGCTGGGTAGAATAGGATTGGGTAGAATAGGGTTTAGGTAGCTGGGATTTTATACTGGGGGTGGCCGACTGGGTCGGATCGGCCCGGTATGGCTGCCCCTAAAAATAAAATAAAAGTTTTAATATTTAAAATGGGGCTTTTGAAAACCGTTGGTAGACAAAACAAAATAATCCGGAGACCCGGGTTTTAATTTGAATTAAAGACGGGGTATTTAGAAAACAATAAAAGACTTTTCGAAATAGTTTTAGACAAAACCATGCATGATGATGACGATGCAATGCACAAAAACAACGCGATTTTCTAGTATTGGTTTGCGGGGCGCCACAAATGGTTAATCACATTATCTTTATGTTTGTGATCTTTAATAGCTTCTCCATTCAAGGTAAGATAGTGGAATTGTTTTCTAGAATAACTTATGAGAAAGAATTGATGAAGATGGTTCCTAAGCACCTATGATAATGATGGTTGAAAATGTTAAAGATGTGCCCAGGTGGTTTGATATAGGAAAATATTCCTCTGAAGCATTGTGGAAACAAAATGATAGATCAATTAGATGAAATGGATAATAGGTTTGGTTATAGATTTAGGGGTTAATGTTTACCAAGAATTCCTATCTTCTATACTTCATAATTCTAGACTTCTGATTAAGGAATTCCTTTCCTAGATATATTACTTCTCTATGTCCATCATCATGTACTAACATGATGAGCTTTGCTTTATGGAAACTTCTTATCCACCCTTTATTATTCTAAATCCATTTATAAATGCAATGTGCTTAACACTAAAGCTTTCATAATATTCTCATATTTATACTTGGGTATAGCAACTATTCTACTATTAATAATCTCTAACCCAACAAGTGGTTACCTCTAACTCCATTCATACCCTTCCTAAATCATCCATCACAAATACTACTCTAGTAGAGGTTTATATCAAGTTCTCCTCTCCTCTAGTGTTTAGTATTTCCAAAGAGGAAAATACTACTCCTATAATCCAATGTTATTTTAACATCATCTTATTTATACTATCTTGTCTCTTCTTAACTCCAATATCTAACATTTCAACCTCACATTATATTAATGTGACTTGTAACGACTAATCTAGGATAATAAATTTATATTATGGTTCACTCATGTTTTTTCCACCAATGTCACTTATACTTGGTATAAGCATTCAATATTGGTGAGTAAGGCATGATCATTATGATCCTTTGATCCTTTATGGTTCAAGTTTCCAATTGACTAAACAAGGCTTCTTCAATACAACACTACAGTTGTATTCTAATTATCTTCTGTTTAGATCTATTGGATTAAGAGATATAATTCAATGACTATACCTACTTGATCCAATAGGACTACTCCTGGTAACTATCTTTAGACTTCATTCTTGTAATCTTCTTTGTTACCATATTGATTTGATTTCCTCAAATCACTCACATCCTATAGATGATATCTAAAACTAGCATCTCTATTTATCTCTTCTTACTTCTTTCTTTATAAGCCTTAAGTGAATGCTATAATAAGGACAAGAGTTGATAGGTTAAGAATTGGTGAATCAAGAGTTGATTACTCAACATTGATGAACAATAGATATTGAAACAGGATTCAATAGGGATGATAAAGATTGATATGGAAAGAAAGATATATAGTGAATGATCTTAACTTTGGTTTCTTTCCTACTCAATCTCACTAGAGAGTTAAAGTTAGGTATTTCCATGGTACACATGGTATAAGTAGATAAGATTAAGATATATTTGTTACATTCTTATTATTTGTGTTATATCCTTAACTTGGTACTCATAAGTGATTACAATGAATACTATGATATGATCACCTAAGGATCAAATATAAATCATTAAGTAAGGTATTAGGGTTTAGTTTTAGTCCATTTGATCTGCCCTTAGATCAAATCATGTTTACCCAAAATAAGGTTTTAGCAAAGGTCATATTGAAACTTATCGCAGTCAATACTATCAAGTTAAGAGAAGCTTCAATCACTTTGACAAGTTTTTTTTATTTAAAAGCGCGAAAATTATTCAGATTTTCTATGCATGAATGCAATGCACACATCTGTGTTCAGCTTATTTCTAAGCTCTAATGCTGGAATGTTACACATTCAATCCAAACAAGATGGAGCTGTTCAATGGTTTGCTCGTGGAGAAGCTGAGGCAGCATGGTGTGCTCACCGACTTTTGGTGCGACATATGGTCTGGCCGGTGGACGCAGCTCGCCAAGAACGACAACTGCGAGGATGTGGACGAGGCTGGCCGGTACTGGTGCCTGGAGCCGGAGCACCCATGCAAGGCGTCGTGGTACGACCGTGAGACGGACCATTGGGCATGTTGGAGAGCAACGGGTGGGTCTATTCGGCGCACTGCTCGTTCAAGCTCTTCACGGCCGATGCGGCGTGGCGGTGCCTCGACGACAAGTGGCTCTTCTTTTGGGGGGATTCCAACCACGTCGACACCATCCGGAACCTCCTGACATTCGTCTCGGCGTCGAGGACACATCCGTGGTGATTTGCCTGTTTGATGCAGTGTTCACGAATCCCAGCGGCGAGAAGAGCACCCTGCGTACCACAAGCATCTACAACGGCCACCGGAACATGAGCATGAACTATCTCGACCTGCATTCCCTACGTCACACGGGGTTTGGCAGCTCGTCTGGTCATACTTCATGGGCGATGGCCGTGTCCCGGATGTTGCCATTCTGAACTCTGGCCTTCACGATGGTTGCTACTGGAGCGGTTTTCGCGTTTACATACAGGCCACCGAGTTTGCCGCACAGTTTTGGACCGGCCTCATGGCCAAAGTGCGGTTGCGCGGGCTTGTTGTGCCAAGGGTGTTCTACCAGAAAACGGTTGCGACTGGCGGGTATGCTCGGGACCTGGCATTCAATCCAAACAAGATGGAGCTGTTCAATGGTGTGCTCGTGGAGAAGCTGAGGCAGCATGGTGTGCTCACCGACAGGGTGATCGACAACTTCAACATGGCGTTTCCCGTGGCAGTATGACAACCGTTGCAATGACAGCGTGCACCGGCGAAGCTGGTATGGCGGGACGGCAAGACCGGCCACTATTACTTCGTAGACCTCATGTTGGGGCATGTGCTCCTCAATGCCATATGCAGTGGATGAAACTCTGCCGGCTCCATGCTCCGTAAGTAGATTTTTTAGGGACGTTTTTGCAAATAAAACATAAGTGGTCCCTAGATTGCTACGTCATCAAATACATCTCTACGGTGCACGCGGTGACCACAAATGACGCCGACGCGTCTTAAGTGACGTAAACTTGTATTTCCTTTGTACAATGACAATATTGACTTTGCTAAACAAGTTCAATGATTAACCATGAATTTAAATCAGCAGGAAATTATATCAGGAGCCTGTCAATGAGAAACAAATACTCCGTGTACAATTCCGGGCTTTCAGATTTAGCTAGCAATAGCAGTTGGATGTTCTCAAGTTCAGATGATATAGGAGTTCCACTTATACAAAATTCAGATCGTAAAGCCGGCACATCAAAATTACCGACTTCATTGTTTTCAACAGAAGGCGAACTTACAGAAGATTGTACTATACAAACTGAATGCTCTATTCTAATTAAGTGTTCATCATGAGAGAAATGCAGAGGTGTGTCCTCACGCTTACTGATGTTCCTGAATTGAGCACGGGAGGAGTTGCTGGCAGGCATGATGGAGTCCATGTCGACGAAACTCGGTAGCTCCTGCTGGACTATCTGCAAGTTCACGCGGACATTATTTTTTAAAAAGAGTATATATTAATATCATGGAGATACTAATTACACCTAGCCTCTGCAACAACGCATGTCCTAGTGGCCTTACGGATGCACGTAGCCCAGAAAAACAAAAAAAAAATTAAAAAAAAGAAAAGTCCAGCTACAAAGAACTATTCCTTAAAGCAACGACACTGACACCACCAAAACAACACCAGTAGTCCTCCACTCCAATAACAACGCCTTCAAGAAGGAAACAGTGCACAAGCGCCGTTGTTGCCCGATCAAAGATTATAGGTTTTCACCTTGGAGAAAGTCCTCGCTCGCAAAACAATGTCTTCAACAAGATTATTGTCAGACACAACCAATTAAGGCCAGACCTTGGATTTTCACCCTGCAAGGTAAAACTAGGAACTCCTCCTGTGTTGTCTTCTCCCACAAACAGTCGCTGCTGCGAGTCACAGATCACGCAGTCAGTTTGTCATCGCGGACAGTGAAAGCATAAACCTTTAGTCAAATGTTGCACAGAGGAAAAAAACACAGAGTTCATCCTAGTAGCTAAAGAAACACATATTACTTCATTGATTGATTGATAATACATATTTCCTCATATATATTGGATGTAATAATCCGTAGCATGCAGAAATATCAAATTAACAACAAAGGATCCATATGCACGTATTCTCTGCAGCATAAGTAACACAACCTGAATTTATTCATACTGCAATATTCATGGCACTTAGGGTTCAAGGGAGCCTCAAGGTAGGTACCTATAAAAATGCTGAGAGAATAGTTTGGTGCTACTAATAAGTTGAATCAGTATAGTACCTGCTTGCAAGAGTTGATGAATCAAAGTAGCAATCAGGCCGACTGAACTAAAAAAGACGGAAGCCGAGAGGAATAAACGATGTGGTGAGAAAACGAGGGACTACAGGTGTAGTGCCTTGTATATTTTTTTCCAGGCTGCAATTGAGAAAGAAACAGGAAACGAGGGATGAGTGCAGCATAATGGCAAATTCATGCTTATGCAACCTGTGTACGTTTCATACCTTCTGGTTTGTACATGTGAAGTATGGGACGGTTGGGATGGGCGTTCGCCGCTGCCACCAGCGCAGCCTTTGCTTCCTTCACCTCCGTATCGGTGGCTCCATCTTTGTAAACAGAAGCACTGACATACTCGAGGGAAGGGAGATGCCCCATGCCCAAATCAAAATCTCCACGGGCGATCCACCTGGCTGAGAAGGTGAATTGAAGTCGTTTAAGCTTTGGCGCAGCCCCTCGTGGAAACATAGATGGCGCCACGGTAAAACGATTGAAGTAACAGTCTGTCGCGCATTGGAAGGAGTCAGGGGAAACAACAAACATTTCTACCACATCGACACCTAGGACCTTGGTACCACCCCTGCCACCCCATATATGGAGATAACGAAGAGTTGGCAGCATTCCAACAATCTGAACGTCCTCAGGTCTCACTTTCTCCAATGATATAATGAGGCGCGAGATAGCATGAAGTGAGGAAGGATTAATCCATGCTGGTAGTGTTAGGAATGAGCAGTGAGCTACGTCGAAACATAAACTGCGGAGTTTTAAAGGGGGTACCCAGCCTCCGCTCATAAGATCGACATGTGGTTTGCAATTCAGCGCAACAGAACTATCCAGAATTTCCAAATTGTGCAGATTATTTAGGGATTCCACCAAAGCTTCACATAGGCTCTCATCCAACTGTCCCCATTGAAACCGGAGTACCCTCAGCTTGGTCAGATGGCCCAGCTCTTTGGCAAGATGGCAGTTCGAATTGCATGAAGATATCTTGCCCACCGTCACTCCGCACAACACTTCTAGGGAAGTTAAGTTACATATCCCATAAGGGAGATTCATATGCATGCCAACATGCAGGCACATAAGACGTCTTAGCTGAACAACACTCGACGGTAGGTTCTTTATGCTTGTTCCTTTAATATCTAGGGTCTGTAGAAGCTTTAGCTTCCCTATTTCCACTGGAAGATCCTTGAACCCTCCATGATTCAGTCCAAGGTATCTCAACTGCAGTAAATTCCCCATACATGCACTGTGCAAAACAGGACAATATTCTAAATCCAACACACGCATAACTTGAGAACTAGATTTTTCTTGCAGTTGGTCAACAACACCATCACTGAAAACGGTCAGAGACCTCACATGTGCCATACTGATGGTAGCCATATCAACCTTGCTACATTGTACTGATAATCTCCACACCTTATTTTGTGAATTAGGCATTTTTCTCTCATCACCATCCAATATAGTGACAAAGTTCTCTTCACTTGCCAATGAACATATGAGATCAAGCACCATGTCATGTACACGACATGCTTCTACCTTTTCTTCATTATCAATGCCTATTGGCTGGATCATACTCCTATTTACTAGCTCGTTGAAGTAGCTGTCACCAAGCTCATATAAATTAGTTTCTTGTTTTTCACTATAGACAAGTCCTTCGGAGATCCATTTCCATACCAGTTTGCCTCTCATAATCTTGTGATCTTCTGGAAAGATACTTAGATATAATAAACAAGGTTTTAGATAAGAAGGTAGATCATAATAGCTGAATAATAGTATCTTCTTCATCTGCTCCACACTGCGATCTTCTGTAAGTCCATGACCAATGGACTTCAGTAAGGTATACCATTGATCCTTCCCTTTTATCTGATGGTTACTAGCGAGAAGACTTGCTATAGTAATGATTGCTAATGGTATCCCTCCACATTTGTGTAAGATGTCTTCGGATACTTGCACCAACTCGGCATGACACTCTTTTCCATGAGAAAATACTCTTTTGTGGAAGAGCCTTCTTGATACATCGTGAGAAAGAGGTTTAATTTTGTAAATATGATCACTAGAAGAGCAACATGCTTCGGAAACACTGATAATGCGACTTGTCGTGATTAATCGACTTCCAGGACTCTTCCTGGAGAAAGCACACTTAATTATGTGCCATGCCTTTTCATCCCATATGTCATCAATTACGATCAGGTACCTATGTGAATGTTTCCGAGAATTAGTCAACAAGTTATAAAATGAAAATATATCTAAGAGACTTATTGAGGTGAATAATTGATCATGTAAGCGAAAATACGCGGGAAAGGAGTGCAAGGATTTGCACGGACAATGTAAATCACTATTGAATGACCAACAATATGATTCTTTTATAAAAGGAACAAAGTATGCTGCTAAAATGTAATTTGACTAATACAGAATGATGTCATGATTTTACATACATACAAAAATACTAAAGGAGTGCATAAAAAGAAGCATATACCTTCTGTTTGTAAGAAAATCACATAGTGCATCGATGAGTTGTCTTTCATCTCGTGTTGCATTATGAATATCGGCATACTTGTTCTTATCAAGTTCATAGAGAATGTCCTTGAAAACCTTTTTCATGTCTGGATTTTGAGAAACCGAAACAAAAGCAGCACACTCGAATTGCACTTTGATCTTGTCGTACACCACTTTGGCAAGAGTTGTCTTGCCTAACCCACCAAATCCAACAATAGAAACCGTCTTCAGCGGATCTTTGGACCAATCATCACCTCCAAGCAACATGCTGATCAGCTCGTTTTGTGTTTCTTCAATGCCAACAAGCTCTGTCTCATCTGTGTACAGAGCCATCACACGAGGGTCAACACTAGCACTAGAGCCGGTGTCCGGCATTTTTTGCTCATACCTTTGGCGCAGCTCGGCCAATTCTTTAGCCTGACCAACCACCTCTGCTAGTGCATCGGAGATCCCATGGAGATCCTTTCCCTTCTTGAATAATTTGATGGTCTTCTTGACTACCTTCTTGACTATGTTCTTCAGGTTGGCAGGCTCGCCTCCATCTTCCACACGCACCATGAAGGCATCTACGATGTCCTCCATTTGGTAGGCTAGCTCCTTGACTTTTCCTGCCCAGATCTTGACACCCTCGTCAAGCTGCTCCGGAGGTACTTTTGCCACCTTGCGAAGAGCAGCGTGCATCAACGCCAACTCTGTCACAAGAGACTCGACACCTTTCCTCACGCGCTTCTCCAGGGTAAACTCACCGACGAGAAGGCCGCCGAGCTTCGGGAGGAGAGGGGCGATAGCCCCCATGGCGATCTCCATGGCTGGTATGACCTCTCCACAGATGCTTCAGTGTTTAGTGTTTTGGTTGGAAGAGATCTAGGAGCGCTACATGCAGTTTGGTCAACGGGAGAGAGAAGTTCTAAGAAGAAACCAACAACGGGGTGCTCAAGACTAATTTATCTACGAACCGGGACAGGATATGAGTGATCATGTGCATGGCCAGGCTGCCCTGTGGGCCTACGCACAGCCGGGTCCCGGGTCCCATGTATCAGCTGCGGTGGTGTAATCTTGCTATCTTGTGCCAAAGAAAATTAGAACGATTCCTGCTGCTCCCTACTCCCTAGATAAGACCATGTGCTAACACTAATTAGAGCATCCCACTTGTTGGGTGATGCCGAGCCGAATTTCGGACCAATTTTGGGCCGAACGAAACTTAGGCCGAGTTCCCGAATTCAGTTAAACACGACAAAATTTGGATAAATATCGGAGGATTTCATTAATTAGGGCAAGGACGCGTATATTACATCGAATTTTAACTATGAAAACATAAAAGGGCCACCGCCGTGGCCGACACCGATGCCGGACGCCGCTTCTACATGCCGAGGCGGGGGTGGTTACCGGCCTGGATGTGCTCCAGCACGGTGGCGTGCGTTCGCCCGGGAGCGCTCCACTAGCGGCGGCACGACGCCGCATTGTTGCGCATCCCGGGAGCGCTCCACCAGCGGCGACGCGACGCCGCATTGTTGCGCATCCCGGGAGCGCGACGCCAAATTGTTGCGCATCGACGGCGAGCCCGACGGTCCCTCGTGGCGGGCGAGCTCCTAGAGCCGCCTGTCGGCGAAGAACTGCTTCCAGAAAACCAGGTTTCCAGGATCCTCGGCAGGATCCGGGTCTTCCATGACGGTGATAGCCGCCTGGATCTCGTCGGCGATGTCCTCGTCGGTCGGCACCGGTGGAATCGGGATCCACCTGGCGCTAAGATTCTAGCCGAGGGGGAGAAGAAAGTCTGACGGTGCCATATAGCCCGCGTCGTGGAGCATCCGAGCCTCCCACGGCTGCGGTGTGCGTCGGCCGAAGCCGTTCGCCGCCGCGTTGTGGCTGGGGTATCTCTCGACCATACGGCTACAACGTGCGTCCGCCGAAGCCGTTCGCCGCCATGTTGTCGCCGGAGAATCTCTCGGCCATGGCTTTTCGCCGTAGTTGTGGAGGTGGAAAGGTGCGAGTGTTTGAAGTTCACCGGAATTAGGAGCGTTGTGAGAGACTGTGAAGGAAAGCGACGAGATGTATGGCTTTTATAGGCCGAGGCCGGCGGCGAGGGTGGGAAAAAGGGAAACGGCGGGAAGGATGACGACAACTCGGCTTCTGTAGCTGACTAGGCGGGTCCACGCGCCGTCTCTTTTTTTTCGCGGAATTTGTTTCGTCCGGCGTTCCCGGATCCTGGGAATGGACTAGAAAGTCCGGACCAAACTTGGTCCAAACCCGGATGAAAACAAGTTTCTGAAAACGCGACTGGGACAGATTTCTGCGTCCAGAGCTAAAATTCACCCTGGATCTGCGGAAATGTGAGCGGAGATGCTCTTAACACCAATGTGGCCACGTTTAAGAACTAAGCTCAGGATGCATGACTCCGGACAGACGAGTTGGGCTCAGGATGCATGACTCCGGACAGACGAGTTGGGATATTAGTTGGATTTAGCAACCACTGCCGCCGTGAACAGATGGGCAAACCTAAAAATCATATGGTTGTGATCGGAGAGAGCAGTGTGGTCGACTTCGGAAACCATGCCAAGGGGGATTACAAAGTTGCGCATGCTCATCCAGTTGCGTTTTTAGTTCCAGGTTAGGCAACCACCGCTACAATCAAAAGGTGGAACTTGAAAAGATTGTAGTGGGACTGGGAGACCCGCTTGCTTTTAACAAGTCGCCATGGATTTTAACAAGTCGCCATGGATTATTGTCCACGAGAAGGTGAATTGAAGTCGTTTAAGCTTTGGCGCAGCCCCTCGTGGAAACATAGATGGCGCCACGGTAAAACGATTGAAGTAACAGTCTGTCGCGCATTGGAAGGAGTCAGGGGAAACAACAAACATTTCCACCACATCGACACCTAGGACCTTGGTACCACCCCTGCCACCCCATAAATGGAGATAACGAAGAGCTGGCAGCATTCCAACAATCTGAACGTCCTCAGGTCTCACTTTCTCCAATGATATAATGAGGCGCGAGATAGCATGAAGTGAGGAAGGATTAATCCATGCTGGTAGTGTTAGGAATGAGCAGTGAGCTACGTCGAAACATAAACTGCGGAGTTTTAAAGGGGGTACCCAGCCTCCGCTCATAAGATCGACATGTGGTTTGCAATTCAGCGCAACAGAACTATCCAGAATTTCCAAATTGTGCAGATTATTTAGGGATTCCACCAAAGCTTCACATAGGCTCTCATCCAACTGTCCCCATTGAAACCGGAGTACCCTCAGCTTGGTCAGATGGCCCAGCTCTTTGGCAAGATGGCAGTTCGAATTGCATGAAGATATCTTGCCCACCGTCACTCCGCACAACACTTCTAGGGAAGTTAAGTTACATATCCCATAAGGGAGATTCATATGCATGCCAACATGCAGGCACATAAGACGTCTTAGCTGAACAACACTCGACGGTAGGTTCTTTATGCTTCGAACTGGCGGGAAAAGGGAAACGGCGGGAAGGATGACGATGACTCGGCTTCAGTCGCTGACTGGGCGGGTCATAGCCGCGGTCACAATGGCCTGGGCGATCCTCCTGGCACCCACGATCATCAGCACGGCCTCGCTGTGGTGGCAAGTGTCGCCGCCCCCTCCTCCACGGCGGGCGACATTGGCTGAGGATGTGAAGGCCTCGGTGTCGTCTGGATCATCTTGCAGGGCATCATATGCAACAAGCTGATTAAGAAGATCTGGTAAGGTTGTACCGGGGTTGGCGTTGATGGCAGTCTTGAAGGCGTTGTAGGAGCGGTCGAGTCCATTGAGGATGGATCCGATCAGCTCATCTTCATCTAGGGTTTTGCCGGCGGCAGCAAGCTCTGCCGCTATGGCCTTCTTCTTGGCGACGTACTTGGTAGCAAAAAGTGTTCCCTTCTTCGTGTTCTGAAGGGCTCCGCGGAGGATCTGAATCCTCAACCGTGATTGGGAGGAAACCAGCTCCTTGAGTGAAGCCCACACTTCAGCGGTCGTGTCCAGCCCGATGACATGGGCAAGGATCTCGGGAGACACGAAATTCAGCAGGAAACGAAGTACCTGCTGATCTCGTGTGAATCAAGCGGCATAGTCGGGGTTCTGGCCTTGAATTTCTTGCCTTCCTTGTCTTCGACCTCCACCGTCTTCTCGGGCGCAACGTCCTTTCCCTCAACGAGATCAAGCACCCTTGCACCAGCAGGACAGGGAGCATCAAGGCGTTCCACGTGATGAAGTTGTCGCGTGTGAGGAGCTGCGCGGGAGGAGACTCGAGGAGTGTGGCCAAGGTGGCCGACGAGGATGAAGATCCAGCCATGATGAGGTTTTGTGGCAGCGGCGGTGGCTTGGTTTTTGGGTATTTTTTAGGCTTTTGTGTGGCGATGGCGGCGGATCAAAGCATCGGTGATTTGCTTTCTGGATGTTTGGCTGTGTTTGTGTGAGGCAGCGGCTTGGATCTTTGTGGCGGTTAGGTCTGGGAAAAGGAGGGCTCTAATACCATATTGGCAGAAGCGATAGCCCTGTTGGGGGCTTCGGTTACGTGTTATATAGGCGATGGAATAGCCCCATCGGTGGCAATACAAGCGAGGGAGAGGGGAGCGATCAGGAGAGGAGTACTACTCCAAGTCCATCATGTATGTGTACACGTAAGTACGTAAACGTACGGAGGGTTTAGGGAGAACAAAATACATCTAACAGTAAATTCCTGTTGCATGTGTACCCTGGTCCCAGGTCCGTTTTTAGAAATTCGGGGCCTCCGTGTGAAACATAAAATGGGGCCCTAAACTTTGAATGTTTTTTTATAATAATGATGACTAAAACACACTTTCACTTCATTATACAACAAGAATATATGTTATTTCATAATTCATACAATATGTAGAGATAACAAACATTTTAATTCTACTAAAAGGTATACCACTTAGGCAATAGACCACTAAAGTAATAAACTAACCTCGAGTTCTACTAAAAAAGCATCATCCGATATTTTTGAAATAAAAACTTCTATTATATTTCATAATTAATCTTCTCTAGATATCATTTTCAAGTGCTATTGTCACCAATCCATTGAGGCTTTCTTGCTGTCATAGTAGAACGCAAGTAAGATTTTAGCAACTTGACTTATGAAAAGCTCCTTTCCGCCAATGCAACTGTAACATGAATGGTTAACTACGGTATTTAAATAGTTTAAAATATTAATAGGACCCATGGATTTCTCAAGTACATGTCAATTGCAAAGACAAGTTAATAGTAGATTCTGCATAGTGCAAACCTTGGTCAGTTTGTCGGGCTTGAGTTCGAAGTCCAGATTGGGGCGTTAGGACACTAGAGAAAAAAATCCGTTGATTTGCTTTGCAACATTCGATGCAAAACGAGTAGATCGAATCGGAGGAAAAGGTCCATCAATTTGGTAACAAACATGCGCTGCAGCCTACAACGCTAGTAGCCTACAGCGCTAGTGGGCGACGGCATCTTGGAAACTCGTGTTGGCATAGCAGATCGGTCTTCTTTTTCAAAGGGAGGTTGTCGATATAGCTGAGCGCTCATCTGTATTTGATTCGATCCCTGATCGATCGGACCACGACATGAAACATACAAGGCGCGTCCGCCTCAGATCGGCAACGCTGGAGCGTTAGGCTAGCCGCCTGGGCTGACTTTAGGCCCATAAAGCTGTCGTTAGCGTGATGCTTTTTGTGGGACTCTGTGATACGTTGGTCTGGACAAAAAAATATTCACAAAATGTCTGCTATGGGCTAAGCGCTGGGAAAATTAGGGCCCCCAAATTTTGTGGACCCTGTGCGGTCGCCCAGCATGCACTGGGTCTTGGACGGGCATGTCCCTGTATCTCCCTATGTGAAAGCTTTTGGTTTGTCCTGTTATTAGTTAGCTATATCTAATTATGTAGTTCGTTCTAGTTCACCGTGGCTTACTCAGGAAAACAACAATTGTAATTTCCTGGTTCGGCATCATTATCTACTTATTAATATGTGGTTTGTTCTGTGTTTTGCCAATCGTTGCTTGCTCAGGAAAAGGATTATTGTAAATTTATGGTTCAATGCCATTATCAATCTATTAAGCTTGATTTTATTCATGGTTTGCAAGATGTTGCTCTTTTAAGCTTAAACCTAACTTATAGATGTCCAGTTTCATTGACATATATCCAGGGGCAGTTCATGTTGTTGGACATCTCAGTTCACATGTCACTGTTTGCATTCTTTGTTCGCAAAGCATCAAAGTTTTTATTACATTAGGTATAAGATAATTTGTCAAATCATATCTAAAATATTATTTGTAAGTAAGGATGGCGATGTCTAGTAAAGCAGGTAGTATTTATATGTATTAAGCTGTCATAAGTTTATTTTCCAGTAACCCCTTGGTAATAAGGCTTAAGCGACCAAAAAAACTAGAGTATCACATTGTGAGAGTGAAATTGTTGGCCTTAACATTGAATCAGTTTGTATTTTCCCTATCTTATAGTCCTCTAAAACATGTTAATCTTGTGGCCATGGTTACTCTAATTGAAATAACTGCATGCTTCCTGAGATTTTTATACTCTAAAAAAATAGGTGGCTTACCTTCTCATGCATCGGAAAATCAGTGATCTATCTATTTCCACATTACGAGCTGATGTCCAGGTCTAACCATGGGTCTCTTCATTAACACAAAGAATGCCTGAAATGCGCAAATAATCGTGTGCCGAGGCGCATTCCTAGATCTAAATGGCCTGTCAACACAGCGTATGCATTACTAAAAACTAAATGTGCTTTTCTTATGATGCAGAACATCAGTAGTGAAAAGAGACGCAACTAAGATGCAGCTCACTCTGGGGAGGATGTAGCTATGGTGCAGTTTCGTCTGCCTTTGTTTTTGCAAAAGCTAACTCTTTGATGTAGATTAACGTAGCGTCTCAAAAAACACTCTTATATTACTTTTAGTATATACTAGTAATAGATAATAGATATATTTTTATTTAAATACATTAGCTAGTAAAAAAACTAGCCACCAACCGATCGTCTGAATCTCCGCTCGGACCATGTGTGCAACACAAATTACTTAATTTATATATAGCCATGCAATGTTTAAGCGCACTCGATGGTGCCGACCAGCACTGGTTTGTGTTGAATAGAGGGAAAAGGTGTACTCCACTAGTTTAAGGACGTGCTTAAACTGCTTTCAAGAATTAGTGGTTGGTCTAAGACTGGACTCCACAACAACTAACCACTAATTCAACAACTAACCACTGACTAGTTTTGGTGCATCTGACTTAAAAGGATGAGGATATAATATATAGACCAGAAAAGTTGGCGTGGCATGGCGTTAATTCAGTTGTATATAAGCAAAAAAATTGGAGAAATTCTCCCGTGCTTGGGAGGTACCAGCAGGTGCCGGTACCTCCTGCCCCTTCGATCTGACAGTCAATCTCCACCAGGGCAATGAACTCGCTAACCGCCTAAGGCCCAGTTTTTTTGGTGGCTTCTCCTAGAAGCTGCCCTACCCCCAGCTTTCTGGGGAAGTCGGTTCAAAAAAATTGCGAGTCTTTCAAATTTGTTTAACCTTAACTATTTTGGAAGCCTGAATTGTTTTTTAGACCGGCTTCCCCAGGAAGCTGGGGGGAGGGCGGCTTCTCGTAGAAGCCCCCAAAAGAACTGGGTCTAAGTTACATGCATATATTATTAGTCTAAGTTACTACTTCCTCTGTTAGGGATTATAAGGCCTATGGACCATTTTGATAGGATTAAGAAAAGCAATAACTCACCCTCTTGATTACTACATGCACCAATAGTTATACATGCATGAGGGAAGAGAAAAAATAAGAAGACTATGCATTGGATAAGAGATGGTAATAAATGAGAAAAGACCTATAATTCCTAACATTTTAAAAAAGCTCTTAGGCTTTATAATCCCTAACGGAGGGAGTACCTTGATACTGGTTGTAACTTAGTATATCTAATGCAAGCTCTTATTAATTAGGTTGTGGACTCATCTTGTATTGGGGTGTGTGATGTTATGGTACTAAGGCTTTTCACAATAGGCTGTATCTTAGCACGTTTTCATATAAGCAATTAAAACTTAAAAAACAACTACTCCCTCTGTTTGGGATTATAGATCTTACGCATATACCTAGGTCGTTAATTTGACCAAAATAACTTATATATCATGAAAATTATATCATTAGAAAATATAACATCTAAAGTTTCTAATGGTATAATTTTTATGCTATATTATTTATATTTTGTTGTTGAAATTAGCAACCTAGTTATTCGCGCGGACTTATAATCTCAAACGGAGGTAATACAATGCATTGTTTCTTAAGCAGAGTCTCAACATTTAATGATTTAGAGGACATGCATGCATTTAATTGGTCTAGTAATGTTTTTTGCCTATGGTACCATGCAAGTGGTGTTTCCTCATGACAGTGTCGACGTCCTTGATTATTTCACACAAAAAACATGACAATATAGAAGGTGAAACCTCAGAAGATAGCACAAATTAAACGCAACATCGTAGTTTACAAGTCTAGAAACTTGTACAAAGTAGTGATACATAATGAAAGCAGGCCAACCAACCAGTAGTGCATAAATACTCACTCCATTTTAAAATATAAAATGTTTTAGTTTTGTGAAGTGAATGTATCTAGACTCTTTTTAGTGTGTAGATTCGCTCTAAACTTTACACTAAAAGACATCTAGATATATTTGCTTCACAAAGCTAAACATCTTATATTTTGGAATGGAGGGAGTAATTGTTTATCATGGGGGCCCTCAAACTAATGGTTCTTGAATTGTAAAGTGAGTAATTGCGACCCTCATTCAACTAGTTTCCATAAAGAAGTTGAGCAGTGGCTCTAGCAGGCCCACCAGGCACCTAGCCTCTACATTAGTTGTTGCGGGGTGTGAAAAAATGATGTGAAAAAGCATAACCGCAGCAGGCACACACACGAGATCATCGGCCAAGGACGGCACCTAGGACCCAGGAAAATAACAAAGGTAGCATGACAATTCGATGTTCTCAAGTTTAGATACTATAGCAGTTCAAATTCCAGTTGTACTCAAACCAAATGAGTACAAACACAGATTTTAAGCCAGCACATCAAAAGGACAGTGTCGACTCCCTTGATTATTTCACACAAAAAAACATGAAAATTAGAAGGTGAAACTTTAGAAGATCGCCCAAATTTAAACGCGACATTGTAGTTTTACAAGTCTGGAATAAACATTTAGTCTAGAAGCTTTTACAAAGTAGTGATAGATAATCAAAGCAGGCCAACCAGCTAGTATAGTACATAAATGATGGTTCATCACGGACCAAATGTAGTGGGCGCACTCAAACTTATTAATGGTTCTTGAATTGGCAGAAACAAGCGGAAATAAGCCAAGAATTCAGACATTTAAGCGAACATGATCAGAGCTTCATATGGATGCAGAAGGAAGACGGACCGAACAGCAGACCACGGGAGGAGTTGCAGGCAGGCATGATGGAGGCCATGTCGACGAAACTTGGTAGCTCCTGCTGGACTACCTGCAAATGCCATGTGGATCGTCAAAGCATGTAGTACATTTAGTCAAATGTTGCAAAAAGAGAAGGAAAAAAACACGGTGTTCATCTAAGCAGAGGAACACATGTTACTTGGTGGATTGCCTGCTATGATCTGGATTACTTGGCATATGTTATAATATTGTAGCATCCAGAAATAACAGCTAAGTAAAGTACGTAATAGCCAACACTGGAGAAATTCATATTGCAAAACGTAGCATTTCAGGATTTAGGAGGGCTCATTGATCGATCAAGCAAGTAAGCTAACTAGCTAGCTGAATAAATGCTGAAAAAATAGGTCGCGTCTACAAATGTATGGAGTCAGCATAGTACCTGGTTGCAAGATTTGATGAACAACCCACTTAGCACTCCCACCGCCTGAAACTGAAAAACGGAAAGAGGAGAATAATAAATCGCTTGGTGAGAAAACACGAGACTACGTGTACAGATAACAGGAATGCACGATAGTGGGACTTGTTTTCGTACCTTTTTCATACGTATCTGTCAAAATATAACAAGGCTGGGACGGTTGGGATGCTCGTCCGCCGCTGCCCTCAGCGCAGCTCTCGCTTCCTTCACCTTCGGTGGCTCTGCTTGTGTAAAGTGTAGCCTCGACTTCCTCCAGGGAAGGGAGATGCCACGTGCCCAAATCAATGTCCCCACGGGAGATCCACTCTGCTCGGAATCGGAACTCAAGGTGTTTAAGCCTTGGCGCAGCTCCTCGTGCAAATATGGATGGAAGCACAGTCGTAATACAATCGAAGTAGCACTCGGTCGCACATGGGTATGCACCAGCAGTAACAACATGCATTTCTGCCGGAACCACTCCTCCGGAGTCGGCACGTAACCTGAGATAACGAAGAGCCGGCAGCATTCCAAGAATCTGAATGTCCTCTGGTGGCACTTCAGACACCTTTATGGACAGATAGGAGAGGAGAGGAAGCGATGAAGGACTCATCCATGTCGGCAGTGTCAGAAATGGGCCGAACGAATATTGAATCTCTAATCTACGGAGTTGTACGGGGGGCACCCAGCCTTCGCGCATGAGGTCAACGCATCCAAAATAAATACATAGACTTTCTAATTTTTGCAGATTCCTTAAAGATTCCAGAAAAAACTCAAACATGCTTTCATCCAACTCAGTCAACTTTAACTGCAGCACCCTTAGGTTGGTCAAATGGGCCAGCTCTTTCACAAAATGACTATTCAATTGGCAAGAATCTAAAATACGCACCTCTAGTAACACCTCCAGAGAAGTCACACTACCAATTCCAGGCGGCAGTTCCATCTCCTCATCAACGTACAGGCACATCAGCCGTCTTAGACAAACAACACTAGCTGGCACAGATAGTATATCAGTTCGTCTAATATCCAGGGTTTGCAAAAACTGCAACTTCCCTATTTCCTCTGGAAGATTCCTGACCTTAGTACGTTTTAGTCCCAGGTACCTCAAATGTAATAGATCCGCCACATACCCAACATCTGAGATATCACAGCCTTCCAAATCCAACACACGCATAACTTGAAAACTCGCAATATTCAGCACTGGATCAGCAATCTTACTTCCGAATGAAAGAGATCTCACGTGTGCCATCCCCGTGGTATCCATATCTACCTTGCTATTTCGAATGGATAATCTGCGAACCTTTCTTTGCATGTGAGGCATTTTTCTCTCATTTCCATCCAATATAGTGACAAAGTTTTCTTCACTCGATAGTAAGCAGATGAGATCAAGCACCATGTCATGTACACGGCAAGCTTCTACCTTTTCTTCATCATCAATGCCTATTGGCTGGATCATACTTCGGTTTACTAGCTCATTGAAATAGCTATTACCGAGCACATGTAAGCTAGTTTCTTGCTTCTCACTGTAAACAAAACCTTCGGAAATCCACTTGCATACCAGTTTACCTCTCATAATCTCCTCATCTTCTTCGAAGACACTTAGATATAATAAACAAGGCTTCAGATAAGAAGGTAGATCATAATAGCTGAATAGTAATATCTTCTTCATCTCCTCCACACTAGGATCTTCTGTAAGACCCCGACCAATGGAATTGAGCAAAGCATACCATTGGTCCTTTGTTTTTATCTGGCGATTACTAGACAAAAGACTTGCTATAGTTATAATTGCTAATGGTATCCCACCGCATTTATGCAATATGTCTTCAGATACTTGTGCCAACTCGAAAGGACACCCTTTCTCATCGGAAAATACTCTTTTGTTGAAGAGTCTTCTTGATACATCCTGAGAAAGAGGTTCCATTCTGTAGATATCATCAGAAGAAGCACAACATGCTTGAGAGACACTGATAATACGAGTTGTCGTGATTACACGACTGCCAGGACTTTTCTTGGAGAAAGCACACTTAATTAGTTTCCATGCTTTCTCATCCCATATGTCATCAATTACAATAAGGTACCTAGACAAGTGTTTAAGAACGTAAGTTGACAAATCAAACAATACAAGTAATGATCTTTTTATGTAAGCTGGTCATTACTAATTGAGGAATAGGTGTGTGAAAAGGTGGGATTAGACTTCAAGTATTTACATGAAAATTATAAATCATAGTGAATCTGAGATTCATAAACAGGCACCAACAGTATATTATTAAATGTGTACATGCAAACTAAAAAACAACGTAGACTAGTGATTAGCAATAGAAAATATAGGCATATATACCTCTTGTTCGAAAGAAACTCAATGAGTTCATCGATGAGATGTTGTTCTTCCCATTTTGCATTATGAATGTTTCCATACTTGTCCTTGTCAAGTCCATGGAGAATATTCTGGAGGACTTTCTTCACGTCGGGATTTTGAGAAACCGAAACAAATGCACCACAACTAAATTGCACTTTGATCTTGTCATACGCCGTTTTGGCAAGAGTTGTCTTGCCTAACCCACCAAATCCAACAATAGAGACTGTATTCATGGGCCGCTCCGACCAATCATCACCTTTAGTCAACATGTTGATCAACTTGTCTCGTGCTTCTTCAATGCCGACGAGCTCTGTCACGTCCGTGTACAGAGACATCATGCGGGGGTCAACGCTAGCACCATCGGCGATATCCCGTGTCTCTTGCTCGTACCTTTGACATATCTCAGCCAACTGCTTGGCTTGACCAACGGTTTCATCTAGAGCATCGGAGAGATGATGGAGATCCCTCCCTTTCTTGAACAATCTGATGGTCTTCTTGAGTAACTTCTTGACTTTGTTCTTCGGGGGATCGGCATGACACTCGACCCGCACCATGAAAGCGTCAACAATTTCCTCCATTTGGTAGGACAACTCCTTGACGTTTCCTGCCCAGATCTTGACCCCCTCGTCTAGCTGATCTGGGGGCACTTTCGCCACCTTGCGAAGAGCGGCGTGCATCAACGTCAGCTCTGTGAGGAGAGACTCTATGCCTTTCCTCACGCGCTTCTCGAGGGTAAACTCACCGACGAGCAACTCGCCGAGCTTCGGGAGGAGAGGGCCGATAGCTCTCATGGCGATATCCATGACTGGTTGGACCTCTCTACACACGCGGTGGTGGTGGTGTTTGCGCTCGAGATCGGATCTAGGAGCGCTATGGAACTTTGGTCAATGGGAAGAGCAGCGCTAGGAAGAAACCAACACGGGTTGTTCAAGATTATAGTGCACTAATTTTTTAGTGACGAACTGGGACCTGATGTGAGTGATCATGCGCATAGCTTGGCTGCCCGGTGGGCCTATGCACAGCCGGGTCCCATGTATCAGCTGGTTTTGACCGTAATAGATAGTGTTAGTCTCGTAAGACTCAGATGCCATCTTGAGACGGGAGACTATATGCCTTAGATGCCGCTTGGAGTGTTGTTGTATTTTGTGCCAAACAAAAATTTAAGAGATTCCTCCTGCTCACTAAGACCATATGTATCACACTAATTAACACTCATGTGGGCCATGTGGCCATGCTTAATCACCGAGCAGCTCAGGATCCATCGAATCCGGACATATGACACGACACATTAGTTGGGTATATAATATATAAAGTTGACAAGCACCGCCGTGCATAGAGGAACATGAACAAACGGACAAATATAATAGGAAAAATTTGCTACAGGACACCGTTATTTTTTGGCATTTGTCGAGACAGACCGTTCAATTCTGTATTTGCTGGGTACCAATACAATTTTGTGGCACATTTGCTAGAACACACTTAATGCTAGAAACGGAAAGTTTGACTTATTAGGTGCTTATAATTAACAAATATCCCCTTGATTTTGTGCCCATAATTTTGCAAAATCTCTGCTCCAAATTTCCAATCAGTATTGCTTCTCCGACTCCCCGCCAGCAGCGTACGAACCCTAGCGTCGTCATTACTAGTCCCCGGCGAGCCCACCTTCCTCGTGCGTCCCGTGCCGGTCTTCCCTGCTCGCGAGCTCTGTCTACCTTGTTCCAATCTCCCCTAGCCCGCGTCCGTCGGCAAGCGCCACTACGGGACACGCGCGCTACGCCGAGGGCAAAAGGCCGTCGGCGTAGGCTAAAATGCCCTCGGCGTATGGTACGCCGAGGGGAGCACACTCAAGCCGTCGGCGTATCAAAATACCGTCGGCGTATGCTACGCCGAGGGCTTTGCCGTCGGCGTAGCGGCCGTCGGCATAGCCTGTCGACTGGTTGCAAAAATATATATTTTTTTGATTTTTTTTTGAAAAATAATATATTTTTATTTTTTTCTCAATTTTTTTATTCTTTGAATTGTTTCACTTGTTAATCTCCTACTTTGAACATTTTTAACACTAATTATACTTAGTATTTGATTAAATTCCAGTCTTAGTCAAACTTCCCAGCAGGTCACCCATCCTAATACTACTCCAGCTTCAGCACGCTTAACATCCTCGTTCCTTCAGAATCCGTTTCCGCAAAGTAATTCATACATTGGTGTCAATACTATGATATCAATCCTATTAACTCTTATATCATCATGTCACATGTTTGTATTTTTTGAAATTACAAACAATTATTTAAGTAAATATTAATGAATAAGTAAAAATATTATTGAATTCAAATAAAAATATAATAATTTTATTTTTTTGTATTTTTCTATTTAATATAGAATAATTAATATCTTTAAATCTGTAAATCGAAATTCAACAAATAATATGTTTAAATTGATCAGAAAAAGGAATCCAAATATGATATCCATATCAACTAATCACAAACCCTCCATTTTTGAATTAGCTATTTGGTGGTTGCTTTAGAAAATTCCCTTTCTGCGCTCGGATAATGAAAAATGCTTTTTTGGTGCGATGAAAAGGAAAACTTGCATCGGATCTTTGATAAAATAGCATATTGTGAACCTAAAAAATATTTTTGTAAAAAAACATGAGCATCGGATCATGTACCTGTAGTTCATATCTGACCCACTTCCTACCGATTCGACAGGAATTTGTCTTTTTCACCAAAGGTGGACGGAAAGGTTTCGGGTCCCCCTGTTGGGACATTGTCCATATAAGGTGGTATAGTATTTTTGTAAAATGTGGTGGTAGTATTTTGAATTAGCCATTTGGTGGTTGCTTCACAAAACCGTCCGTTTTTTATACTCGGAAAATAGAAAATGGCCTTTTGGTGCGACGAAAAGGAAAACTTCCTTCTGCAACATTGTTCGCCATCCCATGATGCATGTGTATGCATAATATGGGCACATTATCACAAACTATACCTTGATTCTAGCCATAACATTGGTCATTTGACGCGAAAGCCAAGAAACCTCGAATGAGATAGGTCATTTTGTGAAGGGTTTTTTGAGACATAATCAATATATCAAGTTTGCTATTTTTCCTTATAAATATGTCACATAATATGACACCACGCGAAGGTTTCGCATTGTTTCGATCATTTTTCAAATTTTTATGTCCGTTTTAAACTATCGTTAAACTTTGTCGAACGGCGGACATAAAGATTCTTAGCTCGGGGCCGAGCCTCGCTAAACTTTCATTAGATCTTTGGTAAAATAACATATTGTGAACCTAAAAATGATTTTTGTAAAAAAACATGAGCATCGGATCATGTACCTGTAGTTCATATCTGACCCACTTCCTACCGATTCGGCAGGAATTTGTCTTTTTCACCAAAGGTGGACGGAAAGGTTTCGGGTCCCCCTGTTGGGACATTGTCCATATAAGGTGGTATAGTATTTTTGTAAAATGTGGTGGTAGTATTTTGAATTAGCCATTTGGTGGTTGCTTCACAAAACCGTCCGTTTTTTATGCTCGGAAAATGGGAAATGGCTTTTTGGTGCGACGAAAAGAAAAACTTCCTTCTGCAACATTGTTCGCCATCCCATGATGCATGTGTATGCACAATATGGAAACATTATCACAAACTATGCCTTGATTCTAGCCATAACATTGGTCATTTGACCCGAAAGCCAAGAAACCTCGAATGAGATAGGTCATTTTGTGAAGGGTTTTTTGAGACATAATCAATATATCAAGTTTGCTATTTTTCCTTATAAATATGTCACATAATATGACACCACGTGAAGGTTTCGCATTATTTCGATCATTTTTCAATTTTTTATGCCCGTTTTAAACTATCGTTAAACTTTGTCGAACAGCGAACATAAAGATTCTTAGCTCGGGGCCGAGCCTCGCTAAACTTTCATTAGATCTTTGATAAAATAACATATTGTGAACCTAAAAATGATTTTTGTAAAAAAACATGAGCATCGGATCATGTACCTGTAGTTCATATCTGACCCACTTCCTACCGATTCGGCAGGAATTTGTCTTTTTCACCAAAGGTGGACGGAAAGGTTTCGGGTCCCCCTGTTGGGACATTGTCCATATAAGGTGGTATAGTATTTTTGTAAAATGTGGTGGTAGTATTTTTAATTATCCATTTGGTGGTTGCTTCACAAAACCGTCCGTTTTTTATGCTCGGAAAATGGGAAATGGCTTTTTGGTGCGACGAAAAGGAAAAATTCCTCCTGCAACATTGTTCGCCATCCCATGATGCATGTGTATGCATAATATGGGCACATTATCACAAACTATGTCTTGATTCTAGCCATAACATTGGTCATTTGACCCGAAAGCCAAGAAACCTCGAATGAGATAGTTCATTTTGTGAAGGTTTCTTTGAGACATAATTAATATACCAAGTTTAATATTTTTCCTTCTAACTATGTCACATAATATAACACCACGCGAAGGTTCCGCATTGTTTCGATCGTTTTTGAATTTTTTATGCCCGTTTTAAACTATATATAATGTTTTATATTTTACTTAATTTTTATTTATAAATGTGTAATATTAAGTGTAGATAGATAGGTCTTATTTTTCTGCAAATTTTGATATATTATTTGTATTTTTCCGAATTAGAATGATTTAGTTATGATTTTTCAAAGTTTAATGAGATAAAATAAAAAATAGCTACGCCGAGGGCAGCCGTCGGCGTATGCTACGCCGAGGGCAGCCGTCGGCGTAGCATAGAATATGCCGAGGGCAATTTTACGCCGACGGCTGCTTGGCGGGGCTGGCCTGAACGATGGCTACGCCGACAGCCCCGACGTTTGGCCGTCGGCGTAGCTTCCCAGTCCTGTAGTGCGCACACAAGTAAGAAATGGATTGACCGCCATCTAAGGAGGCCAGGTCCCTTCCACCGGCGCCCTCTCCTTTAACAACAACACCATGGAACCTGATCTGTTTTGTGTCCTCAACAAGCACATTTGTCCACCGAATAGGTTCCCAAATAGGCCTGAACTATTTCAAAACTTGAATCTAAGGCCGCCGTAATTTTAATTAGAGTAAAGCAAAAAGGTTCAAAGCCTATCACGGGATGGTCAAACAAAGAAAAAATCCCAAACTTTCCGTTTTGGACAATGCGGTGTGTTTTAGCAAATATGTCACAAAATCGTAATGGTACTTGGCAAAAACATATTTGGGCAGTGTGTTTCGGCAAAGGCTAGAAAATAACTGTGTCTTGTGGCAAATTTTCTCAATATAAAACCATTCACAAAATGGTCATGATCGGAGAGGTCGACTTCGGAAACCGATGTTCAAATAATCGCTATTTTTTTTAATTAAACCATTTTTTTATTCATTTTCACAAATAATACGCAAATTTGGCAAATTTTAAATCTATTGGTCCGTCGTCCGTCCAACGGACGACCGAGCGCTTTCGTCGCTTGAGGGGACGACCAACATGTCGTCTTTTGTTGAAAAGACGACCAAGTTGTCTTCTTTTCTTCAAAACACGACCACCGTGTCGGGTGGCAGGGGTCGGCCTCGTCGGCAGTTCAACGGACGACGCGCGTTGTCGGGGTGACAGGGGTCAGCCGCGTCGGCTGTTCAAGGGACGACGCCCCTTTCGTCTGTTGAAGAGACGACGCGCCCCAGCTATTTAGCTCGGCCGCACGCTTCAAGGGTAAACTCTAATTTCTTGCTTATTGCAGTCATGTGTGTATGTTCATAGGTAGTGTTTGATGGGGTCTGTTAGATGCAAGATATTTGTAGAGTATTATGTGTCAATGTACCCGTTTTAGACTATTTTTGGTATTTTTTAGGTCGAAAATCATGTCAAATATTGTAGTGTTTAGGTTCTTGTATGGTCCTGGTTCCGTCAGAATAAACCAGCACGGAGTTGATTTGAGCGAGTTTAGATTTATGGATGAAGTGCTTCAGAATCCTGAAACAGTGCCCGTTACTCAGTTGAAGGATTGGTTATGTCTTCGTTTAGGGCTCCCTCCTACCCATACTGTCAGTGTGCATGCTTTATGGACTAAGTCAAGGCAAACCCCTAATTTTTATTTAAGGCCAATAGAAGAGCAACAGAAATGGGTCAAATTTGTGCAAGCTTGCCAGAAAAGAGAAGTTAACCCCAGTCTCTTAGTGTTACCTGTGGTGAAAGAGGCTGGGTATGATCATGACCATAGTAGTCAGACCGGTCATGCTGGAGGTAGTTATGATCATGGCCAGAGTAGTCAGACCGGTTATGCTGGAGGTAGTTATGATCATGGCCAGAGTAGTCAGACCGGTCATGCTGGAGGTAGTTATGATCATAGCCAGAGTAGTCAGGGCCAAGAGGGTGGCGGCGGATATGAATCAGGTCACAGTAGCTATGCACACACCGGGGGTGATGGTTATGTATCAGAGGACGGTGGTGAAGGATTAGGGGAAGACATATTCAGTGGCGAAGCTGATGAGGACGAGATATATGATGGTTTGTTGCAACATCAAATGGAAGCCGAAGACTCAGAAGGCAACAGTGATACGGCTGATGATTCTGGCGAGTCTGATCAAGAAGAGATCGGCCAACCTATTCCGGCATCATGGAATAATGACAACACAGCAACAATGACTGTGAACGATGGGCATGATTCGGCGTGGCATTATCACGCGAACAACATCTCTCTGGGTGCATTATATCCTAGCAAGAGACATCTGCAGGAAGCAATTGTCGAGTGGTCAATGTCCATGCAACGGGTCATGAAAACGAAGGTGTCATCACAACAATATTTGACATTGGTTTGCGAGGAAGCTGGATGTCCTGCAAGGGTGCATGCCCATGTCCCTAGGTATGACACAAACTGGAAGGTCACCGATGTTGTGATGCACACATGCACACTTTAAAGTGTCCTTCAGGACCATCGTAACCTCACGTCAACCCTCCTGGCTAGACTGTTGTACACAGAGATAGTGGAGGGCAAAGCCATGTGGGTGAAAGCTATCATTAACAAAGTTTCTGTCAGATTCCGCTACAATATTTCATACGGGAAGGCTTGGAGGACTAAGCAAAGGGCACTGGAGGCAAGGTTTGGTTCGTTTCGAGACGGGTATGACTGTGTTGTTAGGATGCTCCAGACACTGCAGGCTAGGAATCCAGGCACCTACGTGGACATCCAACACTTTACATTGCCACATGAACCTAATTTGAGGGTACTTCATCGAGTGTTCTTCTCATTTGCTATATGCATAGAAGCTTTCACTCACTGTCGACCAGTCATCTGTGTGGATGGTACATTTCTCACTGGCAAGTATAGGGGTCAGATATTGACTGCCATAGGCCAAGATGGAAACAATAAAGTGGTTCCACTTGCTTTTGCTTTCGTGGAGAGCGAGAACACCGAGAGTTGGGTATGGTTTTTCAGGCAGCTGAAGATAGCAATTGTGAGAGATACACCGAATGTATGCGTGCTTCATGATAGGCATCCAGGTATACTAAGCGCGATAAAGAAGCTCACACAGCCCACTCCTGATGAAGTAACTCCATGGCTGGACATGCAGAGTCGTTGGTGCATGCGGCATCTAGGGGCCATTTTTTTCTCACAGTTCAGGAACAAAGCTCTTATGAACCTATTCAAGAAGCTTTGCAAGCAGAACCAAGAGTGGAAGTATATCAAGTGTCGTGGCTATCTTGATGACTTCACTAAAAAACATGTGACTCAGAGGAGAGCAGCTAGAGCAACAGCGGTCGCGGCTCATGCAGCGGCGTTAGCTGCACAGGCAACAACAGGAGCAGCACCACCGGAGGAAGAACCCATTGCCCTTTGTGACTTGCCAGGATTTGACCAACCCGGTACTAGGAGAAGGCCTGGCAGAAGGATTAAAAATTTTCAGGAATGGATACAACACGAGCCTGTAGAGAGGTGGTCTCTGCTGCATGACACTCATGGTGCTAGGTTTGGCGTCATGACTACAAATCTGGCTGAAACTTACAACTTTGTCTTGAGAGGAAGTAGGGCTCTACCATTAACAGCCATTGTGGAGTGTATTTTCACCGGAACTCTGAAGTATTTCAGAGACAGACTCCAGATGGCTCAGATGCATATCATGAACAACCCAAACACGAGGTATTGTTCAAAGATCATGCATTACATGGATGCCAAGATGGAGAAGGCTCGGTCCATGCATGTCATCGCCATCGGTAATCAGGAAAGAAGGTTCGAGGTACGCCTCCCTTCCAACCGGATTGGAACAGGAGATGAGGTAAAGACACATGAGGTGAGGATAGGCAACGAAGCCTGGCCAACGTGTGAGTGCACGTGCAATAAACCCAAGCTGTTGCATCTGCCTTGCTCTCATGTACTAGCTGCATGCGGGCTGATGGGTATGGATGCGATCTCGTTTGTGTCTCCTTATTTCCTTAAGGACGCGGTGGTCAATACGTGGACATGCGAGATGATGGGATATAGGGCATGGGGAAATTTCAATAAAGTAAATCCAGGTGAAAGGGTTTACATCCCAGATCCTGTACTGATGAGGACAGGAAGAGGAAGGCGACAATGTGTCCGCATCCGTAATGATATGGATGAATCTGAAGCCGGAGGCCCTACTAGGCAATGTTTTCTATGTAATCAATTTGGTCATATAGACACCAGTTGCCACATCTTCGGGACTGGTGGAGCTGCTCCTCGTGGACGTGGCAGCCGAGGAAGAAGAGGCAGAGGAAGAAACTAGACGTGTGAAACTATGTCTTAAATTTGCAAAATGTGTGGAACTATGTCTTAAATTTGTAATATGTGTGAAACTATGTCTTAAATTTGTAATATGTGTGGAACTATGTCTTAAATTTGCAAAATGTGTGGAACTATGTCTTAAATTTGTAATTTGTGTGGAACTATGTCTTAAATTTGTAATTTGTGTGGAACTAATGTGCAGATGGCGGGATCTTTGCTGAATGCTGACATAGATAGAAAGCACCGATCGACGGTACTGGATGCTAACCCGGGGTCCTTGAAGCACCTAGTGACTCGCACTACCATTTCGAACTGGTGCATACATCCTGATTGGCTTCAGAGGCATGTGACATTTATTTCTCTTGTTGTTGGGATATTTATGGGCCAATGTGACTAAACTGTTCTGCTTTCTTCTTATGTAGATTGAAGTGGGCTGGGCTCTTACCATTCGTTCGTTTGGTTGAGGCCACTCATATGGAAGATATAGAAGGGCGACAACTTGGGTTCCAGACTAGTCGCTTACAGTACGACTCGTCTTTGCTCACGTGCTTGGTGGATCGATGGAGGCCCGAGACTCACACTTTCCATTTTCGATGGGGAGAGATGGCTCCTACCCTTCAGGACGTCTCGTACTAGCTGGGACTTCCGTTGGCTGGCGTGCCCATAGGCCCAGTGGATCCACCGGCAAATTGGGCCCAAGAGATGGCCCAACGATTCTTTGGCATATGCGATGGAGCTCTGGCCTTTGGCCTTGACAATCATGGGCCAAAATTTGGATGGTTGGAGCAGTATCAGGTGTGTTTGATTTATTTGTTCTATTTTGTTGGAGAAGTATCATGTACTGAAAATTGTTCTATTTGCCAATGCAGATACAGAGGTTTGGGTTCCCGGCCACTCCGATGACTGCCCCACAGATTACACGCAGCCTGGAGGCATACCTTATGTGGCTGCTCGGGAAGGTGATGTTCACTGAGAACCACGTGTCGACCATTAGTGCGCGATACATCCATTTTGCTAGAGGGATCGCGAAGGCGACGTGCCAGGAAGAATGCACACAGTGGAGTTGGGGTTCAGCTGTCTTAGCAGCTACGTACCGAGGTATGTGCAATGCTTGCCAGTTAACCAAGGACAGTTCTGCCTTGCTAGGATGCCCATTGTTGCTGCAACTGTGGTCGTGGGAGAGGTTCCCTATCGACCGTCCAGATGTAAGTGTCAACCAAATAGTCGGCAACCAGGAACATGAAACAATTGTCTACCAATCTGACCTGCTGTTCGACGAAGAGCAAATTGATTTGCCTACATTTGGCACTCACTGGACCCGTCGCAAGGTCAGTGTAATGTCTTAATAAATTGCACTTCTGGTACTACAATATGAAAGTTACTAACAACTATTTTGTCATGCAGTATCGTTTCGCGGGAGAGCAAGTCGTTAGATGCTATCCATCGTTCAGCGAGCAGTTCGACACACTGAAAGAGGATGTCGTGATTTGGGAGCCGTACACCCTGCAGACACGACACGCACGATATCCTGGAGGCATATCTATTATGTGCACTAGAGATCGAGAGTACTGGCTGACTACATCCAAGATCATCTTTGATTGCCAAGTTGAGGAGATGTCTCAACAGAGGGTCATGCGACAGTTTGGTCTTTGCCAGATGGTAGATCCCCCGCGTCTGGATGTTCCCCTTCCAGATGTCGTGCACGCGTAAGTAAATATATGTACATAAGGAATGCATATTATACTTCATCTATGTTCTTTAATGATGGTCTAACAAATTCTAATGACAGGTACTCTCAGAAAAGTAGCAAGACCGCCACTCAATGGCTCCAACGGGTGGGGATTTACGTCAACGAGTGGCAGAATGCACCAACACAAGTGTGGCACGCTGGCCCGTTTGATATGGAGCTATTCCACGGATACCTACAGAGGTACATGTCGATGACACGGCTACGTCCCATTCCACACGCACATGACGATGAGATATACCCTAGCCAGTCAACACTGGAGTCCAGACAGTCAGCGGTAAGTACTTTATTTAGAGCATAATCAACATGAGTGCCTATGTAGTGCATACCTAACAATGAGACAAATGCAGGCCGATATGACGTGGGAGCTACAGACTGAGGTGGCTCAGTACGGAAGCTCGCTTTCGAACGTTCCTCTTGTGCGCCGTCAGCAGGCTCAGTCCTTTGCCCGGTGGGTCGAGGAGAAGCTGCGGCGTATCTACGCGTCCATCACGTGCACCAGCGTCTCAGACGTCGTTCAACACCGAGAAGCACAACGCCCACCGTGTTACTCGGTGGAGGAGCGCGCCCCACGTCGATCCACGCAGCAGCGCCCACCGCGTCACTCGGTGGAGGAGCGCGCCCCACGTCGATCCATGGAGCAGCCACCATCAGGCCACGGGCCTCGTCCACGACTCTCACAGCAGGCGCCGCCGAGAGCACCACCTCCAGACCAGGCTGGAGGCTCGGGGTGGCAGCAATCACAGTTTACTTCTGACACGTGGCAGCAATCGCAGTTCAATATCGACCAGTTGCACCAGAACCAGATTACTTTCAAACAATGGCAGCATCAGCAGCCGATCCCCTACATGGACTTTGCTTATCGACCACAATCTCATCCTCATGGTAAGCGTGTCCCTTCCTACTATTATTAGATGCAGTATGTCATTGTTCAGTACTTAATTTCTTGTACACTAGCAGGAGACTCCGTTACATGGGACAGTACTGACGACCGTCATCAGCAGACACAGCACGAGCAGGTAGACTGGTTTAGTCAGTATCAGCCAGGTACTCCACCACCTATCCCCACACAGAATACACAGGATCAAGGTGAAGGGTCAACTGCACCTCGCCGTGATGTGATGCCACCCCACAGATATGGATGGAGTACACCGAGGCCTCCGCCACCTCGTCGTCGACACCAGTGATATCTACTTATGTATCAGTCTTTTACCTACCTATGTATGAGACATCATTCTATTATTTCATGATTTTATTCGACAAACTACTCAACATAACTTGCAACATAGTTCAACATAACTTGCGGTACATAAATAAGAGTCCTATCTATCCCTAGCATGATGCCTTTCCCTTTCCCTTCGATGATGCCTCGCCCTTTCCCTTGGACGATCCCTCACACTTGCTCTTCTTGGCCTACGATTTCTTCTTCTCCTGCCTCTTGTCCCACTCAGCTCTTGCCTTGCTTCCAACGGGTGGCGGCATGAAGATATCATCCTCATCTTCGCTCTCTTCTATCCAGGCCCTACGTGCCACAACCTGCTCCGTCATGTCAGCTTGACTCTTCTTGGCCTGCTCTTTATTCTTCTCCTGTCTCTTGTCCCACTCAGCTCTTGCCTTGCTTCCAACCGGTGGCGGCATGAAGATATCATCCTCATCTTCCCTATCTTCTATCCAGGACCAAGGTGTATTAGCCACCTCCATCATGCGAGCTTCACTCTTGAAGGTGAGCTTGTCCCACCTTGCCTTGATCCTGAGAAGCTCTGCTTGTACCTGATTTGGGGTCTTCAGTTTCCACCCTCTTCGATGAAGTGACTTACCAAGTATAATGAGAGCATCATGGTTCGATACCAACGTATCCCAGTCGGCTGGTTTATCGGCTATCTCAACAGTTCTGGCTATGAAGAAAAGCCCAATGAACATATCTACAGGCCAGGGAGACGCGTCGGTCATAGTGGAGAGGAGTGGAGGAAAATGCGAGAGCAAAAGGAGAGAGGGAAATGAGAGAGTAAGAGGAGGAAGAGATGAACTGGGTCAAAGGATACATCCCGTTGCCCGGATTTATAGAGGCACCATAGGCGGGAAAAAGAGGGCGGGAAGTCGTGGCGAGAAAAAGAGGGCGGGAAGTCGTGGCGGGAACAAAGGGCGGGGATTACTGGCGTGAAAAATTTGCGGGGAGTAACGGCGAGAAAAAATGGCGGGGAGTACCGGCGGGAAAAATCGGCGCGAAGGATTGCTGAGCGGACGATTATTTAGCGAAAATTATTTAGCGGCGGGAGCACTGGGGTGTCGGCTTCTCAAAGGACGACAGGTCCTGTCGTCTGTTCAAGGGACGAAACCTTGTGTTGTCCGCGCAACCAACGACGCCCTCTGTCGTCCGTTGAACGGACGACGGACCGACAGATTTGAAATTTGCCAAATTTGCGTATTATTTGTGAAAATGAATAAAAAATGTATTATTTAAAAAAAATTAGCCAAATAATCTATACATATATGAGTTAGAGATAGACTAGGTTTCTAGAGATTTTCTTATACTCCGTCCATACGGGTTTATACGGCTAACATGGAGTTTAAAAAAATTGACCATAAAATTTATCAATAAAACGTGAGTTATATGTTATAAAAATTATACTATTGAATTTATATTTAAAAACTCTTTCTAATTATATAATTTTTGTGACATATAATTTATATTTTGTTGGTCAAATTTGTAGTCAAGCATATTTCTTAGGTTCCGTGTTAGCCCGACAAACCGGTATAGAAAAAGTACTCCAAATCTATCTCCTTCTCATACTCCTATATATACCCTCTCGAGGATACGACTAATACACAACAAATATTAGGGATCTATATTTTTTGGTCAAATTTGAACTCATGTGATAGACACACAAAAGGTGACGAAGAAAAGAAATTAAACGAGGAGCAACCACCTGTATACAAAATAAAAGCTGGACAGATGGCGAGTTTGAACCGTCGCGCGTGCATGGCCCTAGCTCACCGGCGCCCTGCGCCGCCGGCCGGTAGGGGGCCCTGCGCCTTCTCCCCAGTCCCTGCTTGGGAGCTGAGGCCGCCGCCACCCTCCGCCCCTATTCCCCTAGCCAGTCGACCCTGATGCCGCCGACGCAGACCCAGCCGGCGTCGCCGGATTCCCCACGCAGGTACGCATCCCCCTTGGCGAAAGCCACGTTTTTACCTGTGCAGGTATCAGCGCGGCAACCCAGGGCTAGCGGGGAGGTGAACCCGTCGGCAGGAAGGCCCCAGACGTTGCCGTCGCGCGGCGCGGAGCGGGAAAGTGACGACCTTCGCGGCCGTCGCTGGGCAGACGTTGCCGACGAAGAAGCGGAGGAAGAAGAGGCGGCGACGGAGGTGGCCCGACGGTGCTCTCCCCCGGCGTCTCCTACGCTGGCGGAGTTCATGCTGTTGGCCCGCCATACCCGGCCATCCAGATCGGCCACAAGGTCTCGACACCCTCCTCCTCCTCCGCCAGCGGGTGGCTCGGCGCCTCCGCGGACTCTACGTGCTACACCTCCGTGTGGGCCGCTGCCTAGGAGGGAAGGCTCTGGTGCTAGCACGGTGTCGGAGGAAGCTCTGGGGCCTCCCTGGAGTCTCCCCCTTCGCCGGCGCCGGCGCCAGTCCCTGTCCACCCGGCAGCGCATCGTCGCCCGGAGCCCCATGTCGAGAGCCCTTCTCCTGTAGTTGGGCCGCTGGTAGGGATTGGACCCATAGCCGGCCCATTCCCGATCCAGGCGTGGCGGGGCCAGGACGTGCGCCTTCGGGCCATCAGACCCATGCGCCTGGGTCACATGGGCCTCCCTGGGGCCGCGTCATCCGGAGCCCGGCCTATTAGGGTTTGTACCTGGACCCACCGAGTCGCTGCCTCCACCAACTTCTCCATCCCTCCCTCAACAGTGCCCCGCCGCAACTTCCTGAACCGACCACCCCGCCGCCAGCCACCGCGTCCCCGGCCCCGTGCGCCGCCGGCACTATGACCTATGCCGAAGCCCTGAACCACAAACGCCCTTGCATCCCTCCTCCTCCACCCAAGTGCCGCAGGTCCCCCAGACGCTGCCCCTCGTCGGCTCGCCAAGCCCGGGCTCCGTCATACCGGCCGCCGGGGCGCCGCTCCCCGGCCCATCCATAGTCCCCGAGGCACGCCCGTTCCCCCATCGCTCCTAGGGGCACGGAGGTCGCCTCCCCATGGGGGCCAGCGGGCGCTGGAGGTCCAAGGACGCGCGGGAAGGTATGGGGCTCGCAGGGATCCTTCTCCGGATGGCCGTCGCGCAGAGAAGTGCCTCAGGTAGGAGCTACTGCAGGGTTCCGGTCCTCGTGACGCCGCGGGCAGGGCGGCGCCGGAGTGGCGTCGTGACAGAAAGGTACCCCATCCACGCTCCCCTCGCCACGAGAAATCGTCGGGGCCCGCTAAACCGACAAAGAAGAAAAGAAGAAGAGCAAGAAGAAGAAGAAGGCCGCCTCGGCCCCTGGTTCCAGCATCGCGCACACCCTCCCGCGTCGGGCCGCCCAGCAGCTGGAGTACCTCGCTCACTCCATTGCGCGCGGGGGGGGGGGGGGGGGTTACTACATCGATATCGGAGGCGTGGCGATGACGGTGCCCAAGAACCTGGCGGTGGTCACCGTGGTTGCGGGACAGGAGCTCCCAGACTCGGTGGCGATCTCCGCGGAGCTCATCCAGGAAGAGCTCCGGCAGATGATGTCGGGCCATGCCTGGAGCGCCCGGGAGATCTCTCCGTCCCAGTTCACGGTGACCTTTCCGTCTGGCGAGATTCTCTCCATCAGCGCATGCATCACCGCCCTCACCCTCCCGATCAGCAAGGTGCAGATCTCCATCGAGCCCTCGACTGCCCACCTGATACGCCCAATTTGCATCACCATTCTATATCATAATTTACCTCTATTCATGGATATTTGTCTTATTATGAGGTATTACTTATGGATTTTCATCTGTTTATGCATGATGGATGATTCCTGGAGGATGGACTGCCGGTGTCTGGATTCTGATGGAAAAGAAGGCATTTCGGTGCAATTTCGCGAAGATCAAAAAATACTAGAAAAATATGGAAACATATTATTTTACCGGAAGACGAAGGAAGCCGGAAGGAGGAGCGAAAGGTTGGCCTCAGGGGGGCCACAACCCCCTAGGCGCGGGCCCACCTGACCCCACGCCTAGGGTGGGTTTGGCCCACCTGTTCGACCTCCTACTCTGCCCCTTCGCCTATATCTTCCCTACGGAACCCTAACACCAGGGGGAGACCACAGATAGACTTCCGCTGCCTCTGGGAGGCGGAAAACACCAAGAGAGAAAGATCTCTCCAGCAGACAGATTTCTGCCGGGGGAATTCCTTCCCGGAGAGGGTAGACCGTCGCCATCAACACCGTCATCAAGCTAGGCTTCATCGGGATCATCATCATCATCCACACCATCATCTCCTCCAGCACCATCATCATCACTCCGTCCCGTTGTAACAATTGTGTTGGATATTGCTTAGTTCATTAGGGGAAACTTTCCCGGTGTTAATTACTATTGTAGTTGATGCTTGTGAGTGGAACCATTGGATTATTGTTTATGTTCAGATTGTTATCCATTATCATATCATCTGATCTTGATCCATATGATGTCTCGTGAGTAGTTTGTTTAGTTCTTGAGGACATGGGAGAAGCCTAGCTCCATACCACTGTTTAGTATTCACAGGGATTTCCTGCTCCATACCACTGTTCAGCATCTTCTGCTCCTCGTTGGGATCGACACTCCTATTTATCGAAAGTACTACGATACACACCCTATACTTGTGGGTCATCAAGAATATTTTCTGGCGCCGTTGCCGGGGAGTGAAGCGCTATTGGAGTGAGTATTTCCTTTTGTTACTGTTTGTTTCTTTGTTTCCAATATGGATAACCCACTTGGTTTTCTGTTTGGGAAAACTACTACCACTGAAAGGGTAGTAGATAAACCATCACCTGTTGAGATAGATCCTTTTAAGATACCTGCGAGTATTGTTAATCGTGTCATGGATAATTATTATTTTGGGGATGGAACTGTCTATCCTGGTGATCACTTGCTTTATATCCATGAATTATGAGGGTTGTTTAAGTGTGCAGGTATCACAACTGAATAGGTGAAGAAGAAGTTACTCTCCATATCCTTGAAAGGGGGAGCTGAGGCATGGTATAAGCTGCTAAAGAATGGACAATCCATGGAATGGGAGGAAATGGCATCTCTCTTTTACTCTAAATTTTACCCTCCCAGTGAAATCCAAAAGGATATAAGTCTTATATATAATTTTTGGCGTCTTGATGGAGAAAGCACAACTCAAGCTTGGGGGATATTGAAGCTGCTAATGCTTAAATGTCCTATTCATGAACTCCCTAACAATATTATTCTCAATAACTTTTATGCTAGGCTTTGTCTTCAAGATAAAGGTTTACTAGATGCCTCGTGTGCTGGATCATTCACAAGTATGAAGGAAGAAGCTAAATGGGATCTCCTAGACTCTATTCAAGATAATACCGAGGCGTGGGAGAATGACAAAGGAAGAAAGTCAGGTATAAACTATGATTATGAGTGCATTAAATCTTTTATGGGAACTAATAACTTCTGTGATATTAGCAATAATTTTGGCCTTGATCCTCAAGTTCTTGCGGAATGTTTTAATGCTTTTGCCTCTTATATTGAGATTCCCAAGAAAGAGTGGGACAAGTACCATCCTCCTTATAAAGACATTGTTACCCACGTTCCTGCTAGTGTAGAGGTTTGTACTGCTGATCCTATTTTTATTGAACCGTATGTTGAGAAGATCCCTTTTCCCTCCAAGGTAAGGGAGCACTCTATTTTGGCTAACGTGGTTAGCAAAAGCGCAAATAAAACTGTAGGTTCCAGTGAGCTGATTGATATTGAGCCTGTAGTAGCTATTGTGAAAGATCTTGTTACTAGAAATATAGAGGATGAGTATATTGTCTTCTGTGAAGATGCTTCTAATATTATCTCTCATCCTAGTAAGGCTAGAAAAGCTAGTGTTCTTGTGCTCTCTGTTAAAATTTGTGATCATTGCTACTATGGTCTATGTGATATTGGTGCTAGTTCTAGTGCTATTCCTTATGAGCTTTACAGGGAAATTATGCATGAGATTGGTCCTTGTGAGCTCGAAGACATTGATGTGGTTATTCACCTTGCCAATGGAGATCAAGTTTGCCCCTTTGGTATTGTAAGGGATGTGGAGGTTCTTTGTGGTAAGGTTAAATATCCTGCTGATTTTCCAGTACTTGGTAAAGAAGCTAGTAAAACCTATCCTATCATCTTTGGTAGACCCTTCCTTAATATTTGTGGGGCTATCATAGATTGTAGGAAGGAAAAGGTTTTGACTAAGTTTGATGGAGAATATTATGAGTTTAATTTTTCTAAATTTGCCAAAACCCCTTATAAAATTGAATTACCTGATGAGGATTTCAAGGTTGAACAACTGTCTGCTATTTCTCTTGCTCCTAACAATGCTTGGCAGCAGTTCATGGAAGATCATGAAAGTGATGCCTTTATGAAGGAAAGAGATGAGATTGATGAGGTTTTCCTTCGTCATCCTGAGCTACTTAAGCATAATTTACCTATGGAAGATTTGGGTACCACACTACCACCCAAAGGGGATCCTGTTTTTGAATTAAAACCCTTACCTGATGATCTTAAATATGTTTATCTTGATGATAAGAAGATATATCCTGTTATTATTAGTTCTAAACTTTTAGGGAAGGAAGAAGAAAGGCTATTGGAGGTATTGAAGAAGCACCGAGGAGATATGGGTTATACTCTTGACGATTTAAAAGGAATTTCTCCCACTATATGTCAGCATGCTATTAATATTGAGTCTGATGCAAAACCAGTTGTTGAGCACCAACGCCGTCTAAATCCTAAAATGAAGGAAGTGGTAAGAAATGAGGTATTAAAACTCCTTGATGGTGGTATTATTTATACTATTACTGATAGTCAATGGGTTAGCCTTGTTCATTGTGTTCCCAAGAAAGGGGGATTACTGTTGTGCCTAATGAGGATAATGAGCTTATACCCCAGAGAGTAGTGGTTGGGTATAGAATGTGCATTGATTTTAGAAAGATTAATAAAGTTACTAAGAAAGATCATTATCCTTTGCCCTTTATTGATCAAATGCTTGAGAGGCTGTCCAAAAAGACTCACTTTTGCTTTCTTGATGGTTATTCTGGGTTTTCTCAAATCGCTGTGAAAGCACAAGACCAGGAGAAAACCACTTTCACTTGTCCTTATGGCACTTATGCTTATAGGCGTATGCCTTTTGGTTTATGTAATGCTCCTGCTACCTTTCAGAGATGTATGTCTGCTATCTTTCATGGTTTTTGTGAAGAAATTGTGGAGGTTTTCATGGACGATTTTTCCGCCTATGGAACTTATTTTGATAACTGTTTGCACAACCTTGATAAAGTTTTGCAGAGATGTGAAGAGACAAACCTTGTTCTTAACTGGGAGAAATGTCATTTCATGGTTAATGAAGGAATTGTTCTTGGACATAAGATCTCTGAAAGAGGTATTGAAGTTGACAGAGCCAAAGTTGAAGCAATTGAGAAGAGGCCTTATCCTAGGGATATCAAATGTATTCGTAGTATCCTTGGTCATGCTGGTTTCTATAGGATATTTATTAAAGATTTCTCCAAAATTTCAAAGCCCCTTACTAATCTTCTTCAAAAAGATGTACCTTTTGTATTTGATGATGATTGTAAGAAAGCTTTTGAAACTTTGAAGAAAGATTTAACAACTGCTCCTATAGTCCAACCACCTGATTGGAGTTTACCTTTTGAAATCATGTGTGATGCTAGTGATTTTGCTATGGGTGATGTCCTTGGACAACGTGTTGATAAGAAGCTGAATGTTATTCATTATTCTAGCAAGACTCTAGATGCTGCTCAAAAGAATTATGCTACTACTGAAAAAGAGTTCTTAGCTATAATCTTTGCTTGTGATAAGTTTAGACCTTATATGGTTGATTCTAAGGTTACTATTCATACTGACCATGCAGCTATTAAGTACCTTATGACAAAGAAGGACGCTAAGCCTAGGCTTATAAGGTGGGTGTTGCTTTTGCAAGAGTTTGATCTGCATATTGTGGATAGGAAAGGTGCTGATAATCCTGTTGCTGATAATTTATCTCGTTTGGAAAACATTTCTTTTGACCCTTTGCCTGTTAATGATAATTTTCCAAATGAGTAGTTAGCTGCAATAAGGGTAAGTCCACATGAGAACCCTTGGTATGCTGATTATGTTAACTTTATTGTTTCCAAGTATTTGCCTCCAACCTTTACAGCCCAGCAGAGAAGGAAATTCTTCTATGATCTAAGGCATTACTTTTGGGATGACCCACACCTATATAAGGAAGGAGTAGATGGCATTATGAGAAGATGTGTTCCAGAATTTGTACAACAAGAGATATTGAGAAAATGACATGGCAGTTCTTATGGAGGACATCATGCTGGGGATAGGACTGCACAGAAGGTTTTACAATCTGGATTTTATTGGCCCACTCTTTTTAAAGATGCAAGGAAGTTTATCTTATCCTGTGATGAATACCAACGAGTAGGTAACATCTCTAGACGCAATGAAATGCCTATGAATTATTCTCTTGTTATTGAACCTTTTGATTGTTGGGGATTTGATTTTATGGGGCCTTTTCCTCCTTCAAAAGGGTATACTCATATTCTTGTTGTTGTTGACTATGTTACAAAGTGGGTAGAAGCCATACCTACGAGAAGTGTTGATGGTAAGACCTCTTTGAAAATGCTCAAAGATGTCATTTTTCCTAGGTTCAGTGTACCTAGATATCTCATGACTGATGGAGGCTCCCATTTTATTCATGGGGGTTTTAGAAAAACTCTCGCTAAGTATGATGTAAACCACAGAATAGCTTCAGCTTATCACCCCCAAACTAGTGGACAAGTAGAACTTTCCAATAGGGAAATCAAATCTATCTTGCAGAAGACTGTTAATAGATCTAGAAAAATTGGGCTAAAAATTTGAATGACGCTTTGTGGGCTTATAGAACTGCTTATCAAAATCCTATGGGGATGTCTCCTTACAAAATTGTCTATGGGAAAGCTTGTCACTTGCCTTTAGAATTAGAACACAAAGCTTATTGGGCAGTGAAAGAGTTGAATAGAGATTTTATACTTGCTGGTGAGAAAAGACTGCTCGATTTAAGTAATCTAGATGAGTGGAGAGGGGAATCTTACGAAAATGCTAGGCTCTTTAAGGAAAAAGTAAAAATATGGCATGATAGGAGAATTCTCAAAAGGGAGTTCCATGTTGGTGAGAAAGTTCTTTTGTATAGGTCTCGTCTCGGATTTTTTGTAGGAAAACTACTCTCCAAATGGGAAGGACCTTTTGTTATCAAGGAATTGTACCATTTAGGTGCCATCAAAATCTCTTCTCTGAAGGATGACACAACACAGGTGTTTAATGGTCAAAGTATAAAACATTATATTTCTAGAGATTCTTACAATGAAGAAGTGGATGTCATTCAAATGGTGACTCCAGAAGAATTGATCAAAAACAAACACCAAAATCTACAGAGTTCGTCTATGAATAGGTAAAAATGGTGAAAACATAAGGTTCGTGAAACTCCAATCTTTTTATATTTTCGATGTTTTTAATACATAAGGGAAGTTACGAGACAAAACTGAAGAGGAAACGGAGCCCGGGGTGGACAAATCCACCCCAGGCATGGGTCCAGCCTGGCCGTGCCTAGAGGGGGTTTGACTCCCCCGAACTCCATCTCCACTTCATTTCTATGTCAAAACTTTCCTTACGCATTGAATCTTCGTAATATATAACCCTCCGGGTTCCCCGAGGTTCTTGCATCATGTTCTCGTCGTGTTTTCGTTTCGATATGTTTCTGTCAGGAAATATTCTCAAGTTTAGAGCACCATGGCCTCCGCCAAATACAGGCAAGAAGCCCATGGAGATAGAATTGGAAGAGCACCACCACCGACGGAGTGATTCGTCATCAGGTTTGGCATCCCCTTGGCTTGTTCCAAGCTTGGGGGAGTGCCGTGATACGTTGGAAACATATCTATAATTTTTGATGCTCCATGATTGTTTAGTATCTACTTTGCTTTACTTGTCTACACTTTGAGGTGCTTTTTACATGTTTTCTGGTACTAACCTATTAACAAGTTGCAACAGTGCCAGATGCTTGTTTTCTGCTGTTTTTGGTTTCAGAAAAGTTAGTAAAGAAATATTCTCAGAATTGGATGGGACGAATGACAAAGTCAATAACTTTCGGTGGGGAACAAGAAGTCCAGAGGAGAGCCCGAGGGGTCGGCCAGAGGGGCCAGACCCCCCCAGGCGTGGGTGGGCCCTACTGTTGGAGATATGCCCAAGAGGCAATAATAAAGTGGTTATTATCATATCTTCATACTTGTGATAAATGTTTACATACCATGCTATAATTGTATTAACCGGAAACATTAATACTTGTGTGATTTGTAAACATAAAAGAGTTCCTAGTAAAGCCTCTTGTTAAACTAGCTTGTTGGTTAATATATGATCATGGTTTCCTAATCATGAACATAGAGATGTTATTAACAACAGGGTCATATCATTAGGAGAATGATGTGATGGACATACTCCTATAGTTAAGCGTAGCATAAAGATCAAGTCATTTAATATAGTTCATTTGCTATAAGATTTCTGATACATAGTAACCTAATTCCTTCGACCATGAGATCATGTTAATCACCATCACCGGAAGGATGCTTTGATGACATCAAACACCACACCGTAACTGGGTGGCTATAAAGGTGGCATTGAGTGTTTGGAAAGTATGGGTTGAGGCACATGGATCAAGAGTGGGATTTGTCCATCCATATGACGGATAGATATACTCTGGGCCCTCTCGGTGGAATGTCATCCAATTAGCTTGCAAGCATGTGACTGGCTCACAAGGGATCACATATCACGGGAACGAGAAAAGAGTACTTATCGGTAACGAGGTTGAACTAGGTATGCAGAGATACCGACAATCAAAACCTTGGATAAGTAAACTATCATGAGACAAAGGGAAATTGGTATCGTATGTAAGTGGTTCATTCGATCGCAAAGTAATCGTAGAAATATGTGGGAGCCATATGAATTTCCAGATTCCTCTATTGGTTATTGATCGGAGAAGTGTCTCGATCATGTCCGCATAATTCACGAACCGTAGGGAGACACACTTAAGGATTCAATGTTGTTGAGTAGTTATGGAATAATGAGTAAGATACCGAATGTTGTTCGGAGTCTCGGATGGGATCCGGGATAACACAAGGATATCCGGAATGGTCCGGAGAATAAGATTCATATAAGGAAAGTCCCGTTTCGGGGTTGGAGAATGGTTCCGGTGTTTTCATCGGGAATGTTCTAGAAGGTTCCGGAATGTCCGGCACTCCGGAGGGGAAGGGTACATGAATGTGTCATATCAAGTTGGAATGATTGCATCATGTACTAGGTGTCATCGCTGAAATAAATAAAGGGTTTAATCAAATCCTAGTTTGAAAAAGTCAAACGCCAATTTGAAAAGTCAAACGGCTATTTTGGGAGGTGGAGGGGAAGTAGGAAACCTACTTGGGGAGGAGTTCCCTCCCTCCACCGCCGGCCCACTTGGAGACCGAGTTGGGGAGGGACTCCCCTCCCCTTGGCGCGCCCCCTCCACCTATATAAGGAGGGACAGGGCTACCCCTCCAAGTACACAACACCTCTCTCCTCTAAACCTAACCCTAGCCGCTGGCCTCTACCCAAGTCACCGCCGCCCTAGGGTTTGCCCAAGCTGCCAACTTGGGGCAATCCCCTTGCCCTAGCCGCCGGCCTAGCTCCCTCTACTTGGTGCCTCTAAACCCTAGATCGCCAAGCCTCTCTCATAGTCCACCATACTCGCTCCGGCTTAAGGCGAAGCCCTGCGAGATCTCCCCTCTACTTCCGGTACCACGCCGTCGTGCTGCCGGAATCATGAGGAGAGTGCTACAACCTCCGCTGCCTGCTGGAACAAGGGAGAGGAAGGTCTTCATCGAGTACCGAACGTGTGACCGACTACGGGAGCGCTGCCGGAACGCGGCGCCGGAAGGATCGTCTACACGATCTTGAGATCGGCAAGAGTACGACTACATCACCCACGAGAATCCGCTCTCGTTAACCGCTTTGGAATCTTCGAGGGTGAGTTCCTCTATCGACTCGTTGCTACAATCTAGTAGATAGATCTTGGCTTGTTTGTTTGCATGCGGTAGAAATTTTTTGTTTTCCATGCTACGAATCCCAACAGTGGTATCAGAGCCGTGTCTATATGTAGATCTGTTGCACGAGTAGAACACAATGGTCATTGTGGGTGTTGATGCTTTTGTTGTCGATTGCTTCTTGTGTACTTTGCATCTTGCGGGATGGTGGGATGACGCGGCCCGGGCTAACCTTACATGACATCGTTCATGAGACTTGCTCCACGCTTGACATGCAACTTGTATTGCATAAGTGGCTTTGCGGGTGCCTATTTCTCCCAACATAGTTAAGATTCAATTTACAACGGGTGATTGACAATACTAGTATCAATGTTATGGTTCTTGTTCGTAAGTTAGAGCGACACTTATTGAAAGCCCCAAACCACGTAAAATATGCAAAGAAAATTAGAGGCGTCTAACTTTGTTTTGCAGGGGTGTGCTGTGATGTGATATGGCCATGATTGTGATTATATTTGATGTATGCAATGTTCCTTATTGTAAGTTGGCAACCGGCAGGAGCCATATGGTTGTCTTTAAATTCTGTTAAGACCCGCGTGTCTATTCAAAGTAGTTGTAATAGTTGAAGCTGGTGGACGACAACCATGGAGCGGCATCATTGACCTTGATGAGATGCCGGTGATGATGGAGATCATGTTCGTGCTTGAAGATGGAGATCGGAAGCACAAGAAGAAAGGCCATATCATATCACATATTATGAATTGCATGTGATGTTAATCCTTTTATGCATCTTGTATTGCTTAGTTCACGACGGTAGCATTATAAGATGATCCCTTAAGCACACAATTTCAAGTTTTAAAGTGTTCATCCTTAGTAAGCACCGTTGCTAAAGCTCGTTGTTTCGAAGCACCACATGATGATCGGGTGTGTTAGATTCTGTGAGTGTATACAACGTGAGCAAGCCAGATTTGCTCATGCGGAAGCTAAGGTTTGATCTTGACGAGCCTAGCATGTACAGACATGGTCTCGGAACACGGATCACCGAAAGGTAAAGCATGAGTCATATAGTAGATATGATGAACATGTTGATTGTTCGCCATTGAAGCTACATCAACTCTCGTGATGATCGGTTTTGATGTGGTGGATTTGGTTCGTGTGATCACTAAAACAATGTGAGGGATATTGTTTTAAGTGGGAGTTCAACGGAAATATAATTAAAAGTTGAACACTATTTATCATAAATTAAATCAAGTGAATTTGCATAATTGTTGTAGTCATTGGCATCCGTTTACCACCTTGAGCTTAGTTATAATTGAGATGATAGAACTATAGAATTCTGGTTAGTTACTTTACGAACTGGTATTGTATTGTTTTGAAGTGTTAATCTAAAGTTTAAAAGTCCTATTGCAAACTTTCAGTAAGTTCCGGTTACTCCATGAAGTTTAATAATTGGTATTAAATCAAGAGTGACAATTCCAAGAGTTAGTGTATCAGTATCATGTTTGTCTCCATGATTCTTGATATTCAAAGAATTGTCTTAATATCAAGGTTATCTAGGATCTGAAAGAGTTGTTTCAGAAACCATGATGTGTGGAAGATATTGTGATATCTGAAACGAAGTTTTGGTTGCAACATGATAGAGTATAATATGGCAAAAGTCATGTTCTCATATTTGATGAGAATTTGCAAAGGGTTTGAGACACTAGTTGTCCTAATCCACCAAAAGGTTTTGGAGAGCAACATTATACTCGCGATTCATCTTTATAAGCTAAAAGTAGCTTGATCATGAATAATTCCATGATAAGGGTGAATATTTGATGTAGGTAAAATATTTACCACACCAAGAGATTACTAAAGAATGGAATTTGAAAGCACACCAAACATTTGATGATGGTGATCTACTTCAAAGTGCAAGACCAAAGACATTGGTATTTAATTATACACGCTTTGGACTATGTGTCATATGTATGACTCCACTGTTGATGTTGATAGATTCTTTCAAACAGAAAAGGAAATACTGAAAGAGAATCTCATAAATATATGGCAGAAAAGAAAAGACTAGAATTGTTCAGTTTAAGTGTATAGATGATATACATGTTATGGCTATATTCTTTGCTTATTAAACAATGTGGTTCTTAAGTATTTGATACTGAATTTGTTGGTGTGAATCGTCATACGAAACAACACAATTTATGAACTACAATGGCCTAAGTAACTAGCAAAAGAATATGTGATGATGTTCATCGAGAACAAATAAAGGGTTATTGTGTTGCTCGTTAAACATCAAAGCTTGCCTTCAAGATTTGTTTTATCAGGTATTATGAGAACAAAAGGGTTGTTCAAATAATTGCCGTAATCCATAAAAGATGGATGATTCACAAATCTCGTTGGAGAAATCACATCCATGAAACTAGTGCTAAAAATGTCGAAAGACAAATTTATTGAAAGATCACTTAGGAAGTGACATCGCCGTTTAAATTATATTGTAAAGAAAACATGAAGAAACTCCATGTGGATGGAATTTTGGAGTCTTTTGATTTTTGATCACATGACGCTTGTGAAACTTTCCTAAGAGATAATTAAAACTTCGTTCATAGGCCAAAAGGGAACGAATGACTATCTTATTGGAACTTGTACATATTGTTGTACGAAGTCCATTATGTGTAGTAAAGAGCGATGGATTTCAGCTTCATATGCTTTCTCCGAAAATTTAAGTGAATATATGAATATTTACTTAATAAAGATGAAGTATGAAACATTTGAAAAAGTTCAAAGACTTTCAAGATGAAGTGCAAAATTATTGTAACAAGAATATAAATAGTTTATAATAAGATCATAAAGGAAGATATTTGAGTTTCAAGTTTAGCATAATACCTAAGATTTAAGGAATCGTTTCGTGGATTTGCATTTCCCGAAACACCATAAGAGTATGGAGCGTTCGAGATATGTAATTAAACCTTGTTTGACATGGTAAGATCGAAGGTGTAATTCATAAAACTGCCATTATATTTTAAAGATTAAAAGCTTTAGAGATTACCGTTTTTCACTAAAAAGAGCTCCATCATAATCCGTTGAAATGACACCGTATAAAGTTATGGTTTGGGATAAAACCCAAGTTGTCTTTTCTTAAACATTGGTATGCTATGCATAAGAAAGATGTTTGCAACCAAAGTCGGATGAACCTGTCTTTGTATGTTATTTTGAATAACTGTTAAGTATTCCTCCATAACATCGGATACAAAAGTGTTTGTCACTTAGAACGTCAAGTTTCTTTGAGAAGGAATTTTTTCGTGAAAAGTTAAGTAGGAGGACAATAGAACTTTGATAAGGTTAAAAGAACCTTAGCTATATGTGCAAAGTTGCGCAGCACCGAAAAGTGTTCCGGAGGCAGCAACAATGCTCATGGCTCACGTGTCTCAAAGGTTGTGGTTACGGAGGTAAAAGTTTCTATTGAACCAAGTAGGTCGAGTAAACAATCAAATACCAAGATTTGAGGGTTGAATCATTATTTGAGAATAATGAACGGACTAGATGCAAAGAAGCGATGATGGGCCCTGACTCCATAAAATGGCCTAAACCCATAAAATCCGTGATAGTTCCATACACGAGAAGTGAAGTTTTGAATTTGAAGGACCCTCAAGAAAGGTGTAAGACCTTACAGTCGTGTTTGGATCTATAAAGAAATAGACATGGATGTTTCACATCTATGAAATAGTCGATATGTTGGGAAAGAGTTCACAACAATGTTCAAAGGTTGACTATGACAAGATTTGATCTTTCATAGCGATATTTAGTCTAGACGGATTAATGTAGCAACCACTACATATAAATTTATTATGTGGTAGTTGAATAAACAAAACAAGTTCTTCTGATAGGATTGTTACCTAGGACATGTGCGTAACACGGTCCATAGGGTTTTGTTAATTCAAAGGATGCTAAAAGCATATGCAAACTTCAATGGTTGAAGTGAGTATCGCGGAGTTGGAATCTTCACTATGATGAAACTGTTAAAAGAGTTTAATTTCATCAGAGACAATGAAGATGCTTGCATTTGCAAGAAATTAAGTGGGAGCGCTAAGACATGTTTCTAATACATTATGTGGAAGACATATTGTTGATTAGAAATGATGTATCTTTTATTAACACATATTAAGAATTTCATCCCGATGAAAGACTTAGGCAAAACCCAAATATTTGGCATCAATAGACGCTAATATGGTTGTGCCGAAAGTGCATAGATGATGTATTGAATGCGTTCAATATAGAAACTACAAGATAGATTCTTGTCACACAAAAAGGATTGAATGAGTTTAATATTGATGATATATTCAAGTGTATTGACACTTGGTAAGTGAAACAAAGATTCAAGTATATATTGATACTTGATGTATGAAATCACAAAGAGTATTTATATCAATCATAATGTGATATGTACAAATCCAGATATGTCCTATGCTCTAAATGTTATGAGCATATACCAGAATGATTCATAAGATGATCATTGGACAATAGTAAGGATATTCTTATGATCTTTTAAAATAAATAAGAATATATTATTTTGTAGAAGTGACAAATAGATGGTTAGTTCATTGTAAATGAATTACATTGATACTAGTTTTGTCACAAAGTACAAATTAAGTTTATCTCAATCTAAACTGAGGGTGGCACAATGTAATGGAAAGTAAGTTCCATAATAGATTTGGATGAGTTCCAAAGTTAAGACATTGTGACAGATACTACAACAAAAGGCTAAGTATATAACTGCTATTATAGCAGCAAAAGAGGGCATTTGTGTCAAGTAGTTTGTTATCAAACTAGGTGTAGTTCACAGCAGGGATAATACTATGAAGATATATTGTACGACAATATTATCAACATGTTTTAACCCCAAAGAACTAAAGGTCACACCAAAGGACCAAATTTGTACAAAGCCATCTCATTAGAGAATGAGTGATGCGTAGAGACGCAAAGACATGCAATTACACACGGATCTGGAAGTGTCAGATCCGGAGATCAGTTGACCACTAGCAATCATGTACATACGACACCAGAAAGCCATAGGTGTTGAATACACAAAGGTTTGAAACTAGATTATTGACTCTAGTGCAAGTGGGAGACTGTTGGAGATATGCCCAAGAGGCAATAATAAAGTGGTTATTATCATCTCTTCATACTTATGATAAATGTTTACATACCATGCTATAATTGTATTAACCGGAAACATTAATACTTGTGTGATTTGTAAACATAAAAGAGTTCCTAGTAAAGCCTCTTGTTAAACTAGCTTGTTGGTTAATATATGATCATGGTTTCCTGATCATGAACATAGAGATGTTATTAACAACAGGGTCATATCATTATGAGAATGATGTGATGGACATACTCCTATAGTTAAGCGTAGCATAAAGATCAAGTCATTTAATATAGTTCATTTGCTATAAGCTTTCTGATACATAGTAACCTAATTCCTTCGACCATGAGATCATGTTAATCACCATCACCGGAAGGATGCTTTGATGACATCAAACACCACACCGTAACTGGGTGGCTATAAATGTGGCATTGAGTGTTTGGAAAGTATGGGTTGAGGCACATGGATCAAGAGTGGGATTTGTCCATCCATATGACGGATAGATATACTCTGGGCCCTCTCGGTGGAATGTCATCCAATTAGCTTGCAAGCATGTGACTGGCTCACAAGGGATCACATATCAGGGGAACGAGAAAAGAGTACTTATCGGTAACGAGGTTGAACTAGGTATGCAGAGATACCGACAATCAAAACCTTGGATAAGTAAACTATCGTGAGACAAAGGGAAATTGGTATCGTATGTAAGTGGTTCATTCGATCGCAAAGTAATCGTAGAAATATGTGGGAGCCATATGAATTTCCAGATTCCTCTATTGGTTATTGATCGGAGAAGTGTCTCGATCATGTCCGCATAATTCACGAACCGTAGGGAGACACACTTAAGGATTCGATGTTGTTGAGTAGTTATGGAATAATGAGTAAGAGACCGAATGTTGTTCGGAGTCTCGGATGGGATCCGGGATAACACGAGGAGATCCGGAATGGTCCGGAGAATAAGATTCATATAAGGAAAGTCTTGTTCCGGGGTTGAAGAATGGTTCCGGTGTTTTCATCAGGAATGTTCTAGAAGGTTCCGGAATGTCCGGCACTCCGGAGGGGAAGGGTACATGAATGTTTCATATCAAGTTGGAATGATTGCATCATGTACTAGGTGTCATTGCTAAAATAAATAAAGGGTTTAATCAAATCCTAGTTTGAAAAAGTCAAACGCCAATTTGAAAAGTCAAACGGCTATTTTGGGAGGTGGAGGGGAAGTAGGAAACCTACTTGGGGAGGAGTTCCCTCCCTCCACCGCCGGCCCACTTGGAGACCGAGTTGGGGAGGGACTACCCTCCCCTTGGCGCGCCCCTTCCACCTATATAAGGAGGGGCAGGGCTGCCCCCTCCAAGTACACAACACCTCTCTCCTCTAAACCTAACCCTAGCCGCTGGCCTCTACCCAAGTCACCGCCGCCCTAGGGTTTGCCCAAGCCGCCGACTTGGGGCAATCCCCTTGCCCTAGCCGTCGGCCTAGCTCCCTCTACTTGGTGCCTCTAAACCCTAGATCGCCAAGCCTCTCTCATAGTCCACCATACTCGCTCCGGCTTAAGGCGAAGCCCTGCGAGATCTCCCCTCTACTTCCGGTACCACGCCGTCATGCTGCCGGAATCACGAGGAGAGTTCTACAACCTCCGCTGCCTGCTGGAACAACGGAGAGGAAGGTCTTCATCGAGTACCGAACGTGTGACCGACTACGGGAGCGCTGCCGGAACGCGGCGCCGAAAGGATCATCTACACGATCTTGAGATCGGCAAGAGTACGACTACATCACCCACGAGAATCCGCTCTCGTTAACCGCTTTGGAATCTTCGAGGGTGAGTTCCTCTATCGACTCGTTGCTACAATCTAGTAGATAGATCTTGGCTTGTTTGTTTGCATGCAGTAGAAATTTTTTGTTTTCCATGCTACGAACCCCAACACCTACCCCGCGCCTGGCTAGGGTTTGGCCGCACTGGTGGCCGCCTCAGTCTCCCCCTTTTCCTATAAGAAGCCCCCAATACAGAAATTCTCGGTACCCGATCAGAAATCCACAAAACCATCTGTAGCCGCCGCCACCATCGTCCCTAGATCGGGGGGTCTGAAGTTCTTCCCGGCACCCTGTCGGAGGGGAGATCATCCTAGAGGCCTTCTCTCTGGTATGATTCGTGAGTAGTTCCACCTTGGACTATGGGTCCATGTAGTAGCTAGATGGTTGTATCTCCTCCTTTGTGCTTTCATGTATATATCTTGTGAACTTCGTTCATGAGCAAGATCTAATCTATTTGTAATCATGCATGTTGTGTTTACGGGGATCCGATGGATATTGAGATTATTATGTTGGTTTGATTAATGGTTTTATCTTTATGATTCTATCATGTCTGTGTTGTATGTGATCTTGCATGCTCTCCGTTGCTAGTGGTTATCTTGGCCAAGTAGTTGCTAGTGACTCCAAGAGGGAGTATTTATGCTCGATAGTGGGTTCATGCCTCTAGTTTCCAAGGGAAGTGACAGAAATCTCTTCAGTTGTAGATGTGTTGTTTATACTAGGGAGAAAACAACGGTCTCTTGTTCATGGAACATGTGGACTGTTTACCTTACACGCTTTGCTTAAAGTAGTTTTCTGTTGCCTGCAACATAATGCTGGAAGGGGTTCGGATGATAACCTGAAGGTGGACTTCTAGTCTTAGATGCAGTTCGATTACGGTCTATGTATATTGTTGTATTGCCCAATCAACCTCATAGGATCTTTCTAGCTAGTAATTGCATTGTTATGCCTTGCTCAGTTCCTGTCAATTGCCTCGCTGTAATTTGTTTACCGTTCATGCCATGTTGTTTATCTAAGGAGAGCACCTCTAGTGAACTATGGACCCCGGTCCAATATTTACCATTGATACATCTTCCATTGTTACCTGTTTACTTGCTGCAAACCATTACCTTCCACACCATACGTTTAATCCTTTGTTACAGCAAACCGGTGAGCTTGACAACCTCACTGATACGTTGGGGCAAAGTCTTGAGTTTGTGTTGTGCAGGTGTCCACTTTGCCAGCAACACATGTGTGATGTTTGCTTCCTCCTACTGGTTTGATAACCTTGGTTTCTTACTGACGAAACTTGCTGATGTGATGCTTCATACCTTGCTCTTGGGGTTTCCAACGAAGCGTTCCACGATAAGTACTGGGTGCCATCAAGCTAATATCTAGCGCCGTTGCCAGGGAGGCTAAGGACGTCTTCACTAGGGGAGTCCTTCACTTCCTTTCTCTTTACTTTGTTTTTAGTTTGCTTTGTTTCTTTTTCTTGGTTTTGTTTGCCTCTTTCGAGAAAACCCAAAAAAAATAGTCTAGTTTGGTTTGCTTGCTTTATTCAAAAACACAAAAAATTTGGTTCCTACTCTAGTTGGTGGTCTATCATTGCCTTGCTTGGTCATGCTTTCCATCAATGGATGGATTCTTTGAAACTAGTGCTTATTGGCAAGGTGGGTTCGCGGAAGAACAAAATTATTATTATAAGGATTTTGTCACAAAAAGGGAAACACTTATGGGAACAAATTGATAAGTTGAATAGTATTGCTAGAGAGGTGTGCTCTATTTATAATGTTACTTATTGCTTTGATAAGTCTTGTTGCTGTAGGAGGTATAAACACCTCCCTTTTCAGTGTGAGTATAATGATAATGTTACCATATCCTCTTATGTCAAAGGAAATTATGACTTTTATGATGTGGAACAAATTGAAGAATTTATTGCTTTTAAGGGTGCAGTTGAACTTGCTAGTTTTTTTGAAAATACTGATGATGCACCTTATGAATATGAGGTTTATGAGATACTTAAATTCTGCTTTGACAATTACAAGGAAGCAAATGGCTATATCCTTGAATATTTTAATAGATTCTTTCCACACATGGTAGAGACTAATGCTTTGCAGAAGCCTATGGAAATTGCTGAAACTGAAAGCTCATCAGATGAAAAAGAGGAGTAGAGTGATGAACAAAGGGACGAAAAATGGATCTACCCATGTCTACCTTCTAACGAGAGTAACTCCTTAACTCTTACATTATTTGATTGTCCTCCATGCTTACCGAGGATGAATGTTATTTTGAAATATCTACTTTGGATAAAACCTGTGAAGGTTTTAATCCCACTATTTTTGAGCTTGATAGAAATTATGTTTTTGTAGATCATGAAAAGCATGCTTTATATGATAGCTATATTGTTGAGTTTATTCATGATGCTACTGAAAATTATTATGAGAGAGGAAAGTTTGGTTGTAGAATTTTTCATGGTACTAAAACACCTCTATTTTGTGCTGAAAGTTTTGAAGTTACTCTTGTTTTCTCTTCCTATGCATGTCACTTTATTCTTTGTGAACTTATTTGTGTACAATATTACTATGCATAGGAAGAGGGTTAGGCTTAAATGTGTTTTGAATTTGCTTCTTGATGCTCTCTTTGACTTCAATTCATATTTCTTATGTGGGCATCTTCTCAAGCTATCATGCCTAACTTAAAGGCGTTAAAGAAAAGTAATTGTTGGGAGATAACCCAAGAGTTTCCTTGAGTATTGGAAGTTATTACTTCTGTAATAACCTCTCCTTATCCTTTTTGTTTTCTTTTTGTGCCAACAATGACCTCTAATGAGAGGGAACTAATATTTGGGGAGTTGCTGTCCCCAAACAGATTTCTGTCCTCCACCAAAAAAAATTGTGAGGAGGATCCGTAACTCTTATTGAGCTCAAAATTTTCTAATAAATCCACCAGTATATTGGCTAACTTCCATTAGTTCAACACTTTTTGATTTGAGCAACAGAAGATGTTCTAAAAAATTCGTTTCTACCTGTTGGTCTGTTTTGACAGATTTCTGCCATTATTTGCATTTGCTTCTTATTGATTCCTTTTTGAGCTCTCTTCAGGTAAATTGAGTTTTTTTAAGGAGTTACTACAGTAGCTTGTGTTTTTAGTAAAAATACTTTCTATTCCAAAGCTTTGCCAAGCGGTATAATATCTTTTGAATAAGCTAATGTTGCTAATGAAGATTGTGTGAAGTTTTGTATGAAGGAAAAATTTCAGGTGTAGAGAGAGAATGATGCAATGAGATGAAGAATGGACAAAAGCTCAAGCTTGGGGATGCCACCATGGTGTCACCCCAAAAAATATCCAAGAAGTACAAGCGTCAAAGCTTGGGGATGCCTTGGGCATCCCCTTCATCAATAAAAATCTTAGGTCTATCTAGACACTTCACTTTTATTGTTTCATGCACAATTGTGTTATTCTTAGAGCGTCTTAGTTTTTGTTTGCCTTGCTTAGTTTTTTTAGTTTTTCTTTAGTAGTTTGGACCCCCGTTCTCGCTGTGTTGTTTTGCAAATAAGTTTGCTTAGTGTTTGGAAAGGAGTAGTAAGTGCTTGCTTGAAGTGCAAGAGGAGCTTGCATTGACTGTGACTTAGACTTTAGCATGACATGCTAGGTGTTGTTTTAGCATTATGCTTAGTGATTATTGCTGTAGCATGTCTTGTTCCAAACAATTGGGATTGCTTAGTGTGACTTGAAGAAATTATGCGTTGTTTTAGCATGCAAAAGCATAGTATTGTGGTTTTCTCCTTTGATGTTTTGCTTGGGTTGACTTGGCACATGCTCACACCATGTTATGACTATGACAAGTCACCATTAGACTCTATGATCCTTTAGTCCTTGACTTGTAGTACCACTCTTTGCTTTGATTAGTTTGCATTGTTGCATTGCATAATTATGGCCATTATTGCTCTCTTAGTTGGTTGCTCCTAGTATTTTGCTAGCCTCCACTTGTATGAGTAAGTTCTACTCATGTTTCCAACTCCCAAGAAACCAAGTTATTCCAAAGTATCCACTATAAACTCCTATGCATGGTGTGTTACACCATTCCAAGTATATTCTTGTTTTCAACTATCTTCCAATTGAAATCTATTTTGTTATGTGAAAACTTAGTGATTAAAGCCCTCACGAACTTGATGGCACACTTTATATTCTTTGCCCCTAATAAACTTGAACCATTGAGGCAACTTTGTTGTATATGCTTGCACTTATAAGTTGGGATTAGCAGAACCGTGCTGTCACGGGGAACGTTTTCAACATTGCATTTGTACTTTTTTGTACACCGTTGATATCATGCTCTTTTGCCTATGGATGTTACCGGTGTAAAATGAAGTGGAAACTTGTAAGTCCATGGAGTTTGTATTCTGTGTTAGAGGAACGCCTGGGCCGCTAGCCTAAGCCATGCCTAATCATGGTGGAAACTTGCAGCATCACCATAGTGACATCTATGAAGCATTCTTCTTATAAAAAAGAGAGACACATTGAGAAAAGAGGAAAGAGAGCAAAAACACCATATTCCCATGGTACATAAGAAGAATTGCTGGGATGCTCATTGTCTGCTTGCCTTGTCATTTTCGTTATGGGAAAGCTCATGTACCATGTGCAAGGGGTACCCCGTTGGCGGTTCTCAATTATATGCAAATACTTACAGCGACAAGAACTTGTCTGGGCCCTAAGTTGAGTATCCATGAGGTGTAGCCCTCATAGTCAAGGGACTTGAGATTGCCAACTTATACTTTGTCAAGCATATACTCCAGCTTTGCCACTTTAACCTTAACCACTTCAAGATGCTTATGATAGGAGCAATGAGGGCTGAAAGCTAATAAGTACCATAATTTTTGGAAGCTCCTTTTGAAACTTGTAATCCATGCTTCCTTTACAAAAAGGCCTTTCTTGCACCATTATTGAGTCTCCACCTTCTACCTTTAGGCACCATTAAGAGAGCATAGTTGTCATTCTGTGTATAGTGTTCCAAAGCTTATTAATTAATGCATATTGTGTTATTATTTGTTCCTGTGCTATCTGTTTCTAGTCACCCTTGTGAACTTTGCAGGTGTCCTATGCATTATTTGCTACTCTATGAGGAACAAGTTGATTGCCACTATGCTATGTTTTCTGCATGTGAAACAAACAAATGTTTTTCAATGCATATTATTCATGATCTTTGTTTGTAGCTTGCCATGTTGCATGCATAATTACTATGTCCTATTGTTAGAACTCCATCTTTCATGCACATGTTTAGAGTTCTTTGATCCCACCTTTCAATGTTTGTAAGTGGTTGGATCTTTATTGTGAGGGTGCATGTCACCTAAAAAATTATTCTTTTATCACTTACCTACTCGAGGACGGGCAGGAGTTAAGCTTGGGGATGCTGATACGTTGGAAACGTATCTATAATTTTTGATGCTCCATGCTTGTTTAGTATCTACTTTGCTTTACTTGTCTACACTTTGAGGTGTTTTTTACATGTTTTCTGGTACTAACCTATTAACAAGTTGCAACAGTGCCAGATGCATGTTTTCTGCAGTTTTTGGTTTAGAAAAGTTAGTAAAGAAATATTCTCGGAATTGGACGGGGCGAAGGACAAAGTCAATAACTTTCCGTGGGGAACAAGCAGTCTAGAGGAGAGCCCGAGGGGCATGCCAGAGGGGCCAGACCTCCCCAGGCGCGGGTAGGCCCTACCCCACGCCTGGCTAGGGTTTGGACGCCCTGGCGGCCGCCTCGGTCTCCCCCTTCGCCTATAAGAAGCCCTCGATACAGAAACTCTCGGTACCCGATCAGAAATCCACGAAACCGTCTGTAGCCGCCGCCACCATCGTCCCTAGATCGGGGGGATCTGAAGTTCTTCCTGGCACCCTACTGGAGGGGAGATCATCCCGGATGACTTCTCTCCGGTATGATTCGTGAGTAGTTCCACCTTGGACTATGGGTCCATGTAATAGCTAGATGGTTGTATCTCCTCCTTTGTGCTTTCATGTATAGATCTTATGAGCTCCGTTCATGAGAAAGATCTAATATATTTGTAATCATGCATGTTGTGTTTGCGGGGATCCGATGGATATTGAGATTATTATGTTGGTTTGATTAATGGTTTTATCTTTATGATTCTATCATGTCTGTGTTGTTTGTGATCTTGCATGCTCTCCATTGCTAGTGGTTATCATGGCCAAGTAGTTGCTAGTGACTCCAAGAGGGAGTATTTATGCTCGATAGTGGGTTCATGCTTCTAGTTTCCAAGGGAAGTGACAGAAATCTCTTTGGTTGTAGATGTGATGTTGCTACTAGGGAGAAAACAACGGTCTCTTGTTCATGGAACATGTGGACTGTTTACCTTACACACTTTTCTTAAAGCAGTTGTCTGTTGCCTGCAACTTAATACTAGAGGGGGTTCGGATGATAACCTGAAGGTGGACTTCTAGTCATAGATGCAGTTGGATTACGGTCTATGTATATTGTTGTATTGCCCAATCAACCTCATAGGATCTTTCTATCTAGTAATTGCATTGTTATGCCTTGCTCAGTTCCTGTCAATTGCCCCGCTGTAATTTGTTTACCCTTCATGCCATGTTTTTTATCTAAGGAGGCCACCTCTAGTGAACTATGGACCCCGGTCCAATCTTTACCATTGATACATCTTCCACTGTTACATGTTTACTTGCTGCAAACCATTACCTTCCACACCATACGTTTAATCCTTTGTTACAGCAAACCAGTGAGCTTGACAACCTCACTGATTCGTGGGGAAAAGTCTTGAGTTTGTGTTGTGTAGGTCTCCATGTTGCCAGCAACACCTGTGTGACCTTTCCTTCCTCCTACTGGTTCGTTAACCCCGGTTTCTTACTGAGGGAAACTTGCTGTTGTGCTTCTTCATACCTTGCTCTTGGGGTTTCCAACAAAGTGTTCCACGACAAGTACTGGGCGCCATCATGTCGCGGTATCACCACCATTATCTTTCATATTTTAACTTTTTAGTGGATTCATATCTGTGGTAGAGAAGTTATCTTATAGTTTGGTTTTCATATGGAAGTATCTCTCTTTTAGTTGGTTATCTATGTATCCTTTGGTGTGAGTGCCTTTATTGGAATATTAATGAGAAGTCTCATCTTTACTTTTTGCACTTCTTATTTTTAGTTTGCAATCTCTATTATATGATGGATCTTGTTTTTAGTATTGTCACCACTTTGGGATCATCAAGTGGATATAAAATTGATTTTGGCAAACCGAGTTCTGGTTAATGGCATTAGTTTGAAGGAAAAGAAAGAAAGAAAAATCTTACAGGTATTTTGTATCATTTGTTTTCTTGTTTGGCTTTATTTCTTGTATGTTTGCTTGTTTCTTTCAACTCTCTTGCTTACTACCTAGCCTTGCTAGCCAAAAACCTGTTTTGAAAAGACATACTTCTCATGTTTCCAAAACCCTTTGAACCAAAAACTTTTGCCACTTGTGTCCACCATATCTACCTAATAACTATTGCTATTCCTAGTAAATTCTCAAGCTTCATCTACCTTTCGAATTAAAAAAGTATTTTGTTATGTGAAAACTAGTTAGTAAAGCTCTCATGAACTTGATGGCACACTTTATTTAATTGCCCCTAATAGAATTGAACCATTGTGGACATCGAAGCTGTATATGCTTGCATCTATATGTTGGGATTAGCAGAACCGTGCTGTCATGGGGAACGTTTTCAACATTGCACATGTACCTTGTCATACATAGTTTATATCGTGCTCTTTTGTCTATGGATGTCAACAGTGTGAAATAAAGAGGGGACTTGTAAGTTCATGGAGTTTGTATTCTGTGTTAGAGAAACACCTGGGCCGCTAGCCTAATCCATGCTTAATCATGGTGGAAACTTCCAGCATCACCATAGTGAGTCATCTATGAAGCATCCTCAATAAAAGCTATATGCATAGTAAATAAAAAGATTGTTGAGATGCTCATTGTTTGCTTGCCTTATAATTTTGGTTATAGGAAAGCTCCTGTACCATGTGCAAGGGGTACCCCGTTGGCGGTTCTCAATGATATGCAAATACTTACAATGACAAGAACTTACCTAGATCCAAAGTTGAGTATGCATGAGGAGTGGCCCTCATATTTAAGGGACATGAGATTGCCAACTTATATTTCGTCAAGCATATACTCCATCTTTGTTCACTTTAACCTTAATCATCTCAAGATGCTTATGATAGGAGCAATGAGGGCTCAAAGCTAGTAAGTATCATAATCTTTTGAAAGCTCTTTATGACTTGTAATCCCTGCTACCCTCTAAGAAGGGACCTTTCTCCTAGTTACCAGTTTGAGTCAGTAAACCTACTTCCTCTCTATCTCCAGCAAGCTTTTGAGTTGTTGTGTTTCAAGCATTCATATGGTGATTTATTCAATCATGTTCTTCATCTCCCTTGTTTGCACAAAACTCTTATCTATTGAGTATTACTTTGAAAGCCTTCACTTGTGAAAAACCTTTTTGAGCAAAAGAGTGCTCCTGTTTTGAAAATTCTAAAAAAACCTTTTGTGAAACTGTTTATCAGGTATTCTCTGACCAAGAACAAGTTTGCCAATTCCAATTATGATTTATATTTATGTATCTCTATTGTGACTGTTGTACTTGGTTGCAAGCTAAGTTATATAATGGTGAGTTGCTTTCTTCTATGAGTTATGCAAAGGTAAGTGTGATGCTTCTTGTTCGTATTCTTTTTATCGACACTTCACTCCATAAACCTGTGGACATGTTTACTGAGCTCGGTATTCTCTTGGGTACAAGCGAAGTCTAAGCTTGGGGGAGTTGATACGCCCAATTTGCATCACCATTCTATATCATAATTTACCTCTATTCATGGATATTTGTCTTATTATGAGGTATTACTTATGGCTTTTCATCTGTTTATGCATGATGGATGTTTCCTGGAGGATGGACTGCCGGAGTCTGGATTCTGATGGAAAAGAAGGTGTTTCGGTGCAATTTCGTGAAGATCAGAAAAATATGGAAACATATTATTTTACAGGAAGACGAAGGAAGCCAGAAGGAGGAGCGAAAGGGGGCCTCAGGGGGCCCACACCCCCTAGGCGCGGGCCCACCTGACCCCACGCCTAGGGTGGGTTTGGCCCACCTATTCATCCTCCGACTCCGCCCCTTCGCCTATATCTTCCCTACGAAACCCTAGCACCAGGGGCGACCACAGATAGACTTTCGCCGCCTCTGGGAGGCAGAAAACACCGAGAGAGAAAGGTCTCTCTGGTAGACAGATTTCTGCTAGGGGAATTCCTTCTCGGAGAGGGGAGACCTTCGCCATCAACACCGTCATCAAGCTAGGCTTCATCGGGATCATCATCATCATCATCCACACCATCATCTCCTCCAACACCATCATCATCACTCCGTCCCGCTGTAACAATTGTGTTGGATATTGCTTAGTTCATTAGGGGAAACTTTACCGGTGTTAATTATTATTGTAGTTGATGCTTGTGAGTGGAACCATTGGATTATTGTTTATGTTCAGATTGTTATCCATTATCATATCATCTTTGATCTTGATCCATATGATGTCTCGTGAGTAGTTTGTTTAGTTCTTGAGGACATGGGAGAAGTCATGTTGTTAGTAGTGAATCTGTGATGAGTTATTATTCAATGGTTTAGTATTTAAGTTGTGGTGCTATTCTTCTAGTAGTGTCATGTGAACATCGACTACATGGTAGGTCACCATTTATGGGCCTAGGGGAATGCATTGTGTATTTGGCTACTAATCGTGGGGTTGCCGGAGTGACAGAAACCTGAACCCCCGTTAGGACACCTTTGCACAAGGGAGCGCAGGATCTCAGAGTTTACGGCTATGGTTAGATTTATATCTTAATTACTTTCCTGTAGTTACGGATGTTTGTAGAGGGTTTAATCACAAGTATGTATTAGTCCTAGGAGGGGCAGTATGTTAGCGTAGGTTCACCCACACAACACTTACAAACACCAAAGGAGAGTACTCAGCTATTTGCGACGAAAGCACTTGATAGAATTCCCATGTGTCCTCAAGAATGCTTGGTCCTTATAAGTATTTCCACCGGCTTGTCCTTTGCTAAGAAAGGATTGGGCCACTTGCTTCGTTTGTTCGTTACTTCTGTTACTTGCTCTTTGTTTTGTTGCTTTGTTAGAAAACCACTAAAAATCTGTTTGCTTAGTATTCACAGGGATTTCCTACTCCATACCACTGTTCAGCACATTCTGCTCCTCGTTGGGATCGACACTCCTATTTATAAAAAGTAATACGATACACACCAATTACTTGTGGGTCATCACCACCCTACGACAACCTCGACCCTATCGGTCGTGTGGGTGCGGATCCTCGGTTTCCCTGAGGAGGCGAGGGTGCGGATGCTGCCCATCCTGGAGCTCGTTTCTTAGGCGGTGGGCAAGATGGTTATGGTGGACGAGGCCTCTCGCGTGGGTTCGGGCCCAATCCGCATGCAAGTGCTCTGCCCTAACCCAGCTCTGCTACCAGGGCCTCTCCCACCCTTCTACTTCGGCATGGAGGGGAGGATCCTGACAATTGAGCTGGATGAGGACCAGGCCGCTGACGGGCTCCCTCGTCCTCCCTCGGTCCCTCCCTCCGGTGATCACTCCACAGGAGGGGGAGCTCATCAGGATAGGACTCCGGTGACGACGACGAGCTGGGAGGGGTGTCTCAGACCCCGACTCCTTCTCCCTTGGCTCCTCCCTCCACGGGCACGTCCTCAGCTGCACCGCGCTCGTCCCATCATCTGCCCCTGGGGACCTCCTCGCAGGACCCCCCGACCTCCAGATCGCTCAGTATGGCTCCAACTTTAGTCTGAAGGGAATATGCCCGAGAGGCAATAATAAAGTGGTTATTATAGTATTCCTTGTTTATGATAAATGTTTATTTTACATGCTATAATTGTATTAATACGGAAACGTTAATACATGTGTGTTTAATAAACAAAAAGGAAGTTCCTAGTTATGCCTCTCTCATAAACTAGCTCGTTGATTAACAAGATGATCAAAGTTTCCTGATCATGGACATTGGATGTTGTTAATAACAAGGTCACAACATTAGTGTAATGATGTGATGAACATTCATCCGAAGTATAGCATTACGATCAAAGTCATTGAGTTTATATTGCTATAACAACTTACGAAGTGATCCTAATCCTTAGACCATGAGATCATGTCAATCACTAACACCGGAAGAGTTTCTTGATAACATCAAACGTCACACCGTAACAGGGTGATTATAAAGATGGATTCAGAACTAATAAAGTGTTATGTTGAGGCTCATGGATCGAGAGTGGAATTTGTTCATCCCGATGACGGATAGATATACTCTGGGCCCTCTCGGTGATATCACATTGATTAGCTTGCAAGCAAGTGATTTGATCACTAGAATGTTATATCACGGGAACGAGAAAAGAGTGCATGTCAGTAACGAGATAAAACTAGTTATGGAGATACCGATGATCGAATCTCGGACATGTAATATATCGCGAAACAAAAGGATTAAGATACTAGCGTAAAAGGTTCCGACGATCACAAGAAAGTCATCGTTGAATGTGTGGGAGTCAGTATGGGTCTCCAGATCCCGCTTCTGATTATTGATCCGAGAGGGGTCTCGATCATGTCCGCATTATTCATGAACCCTAGGGTGACACACTTAAGAGACACCGACATCCAATTGGAGCAAAAGTTTCATGCCGAAAAGAAAAGGAAAGCGCAGGAATTTATTTCACTAGACACCGAAACTGTTTCGATTGAAATTGCTGAAACTGGTTCTGCATGTGAAATGGAATACTAGCAAGGGGTTTTATGTGAATGTTTTTTAATTAAAGTAATTAAAAAAATTCTGAATAAATAAATAAAAGAGTTTTATTTAAATGAGAGCTTGCATTAAATTTGGTGGAAATTTAATGCATGTGAGTGGATTTTTGAGTGGAGGCTTTTTAATGGGAGTGGAGGCTTTTCATTTTGAGTGGGAGCTCCACCCACATGAATGTGGAAGAGGTGGGGGCAGCCCCATGGCTGGGCGCCATGCCCCTTGGGTGCCCCCCTCTCCCCTATAAAAGGCCCCCCTCTCCTCCTCTCACAACACACCTCCTCGTGAAGGATCTCTCTCCCCCTCTAGTATTTATTCCCCATGGTCTCGGACTAGCGAGATACATGTTCCCGGTGGCTTTTCGGCAAGAAAGAGTTGTGCTTCCGCTGAATCGCTGGAGCGAGGAGGCAGAGGTTGCTCGGTGCCTCGAACGTGTGTGCGAGCACGAATGCGATGTTGTTTTGCGGCGCTAGGACTTCCTCTCGATCTTGAGATCGGCAAGAGATCGTCTACATCAACCACGAGTTTGGACTCGTTAAGCTTTGTCGGACTTCAAGGGTATGTTCTCTACGGATATACATCCGCCCGTTGTTTGTATCTAGTAGATATATCTTGGTACATAGTTGTTCCCATCGTAGGAAATTTTTTGTTTTCTATGCTGCGAACCCTACAGTGGTATCAGAGCCGGATCTATGCGAAGATACTTTGCACGGGTAGTACACATATGAGTATGTGGGCGATGATGATCATTTTATTGCTTCTTGGTTGTACTTTGGATATTGGTGGCATAGTGGGATGAAGCGGCTCGGACAAACTTTACATGTCCTCGCACATGAGACATGTTCCACGCTTGACATGCAACTAGTTTTGCATAAGTGGCTAGCGGGTGTCTGTCTCTCCTACTATAGTCAATATCTAATTTGCAACGAGTTGTCAACAATTTGTTTATCCTCGTTGTGGTTCATGTTCGTAGGTAAGAACGGTTCTATCTTTGAAAGCCCTAAGCCACGTAAAATTTGCAATGGATAAATTAGAGGCGTCTAGTTTAGATTGTTGCTGGGCTAGTGTTATGATATGGTGATGTTGTAAGTAGAAGTATGAGATGATACTCTTACAACACACATAGCGTGTAAGTTCCATAGACCTTGGCCTTACACATAAAGGTATGATAGAGATCATACCACGGTGCACATGATGGAGATCATATGCGGGAACCATATCATTTCACTTATTAACATGTGATGTTTGATTGCATCTTATATTGCTTGTTTGGCGTTTTATTAGCATAATAAGATGATCCCTCATTTAAATATCAAGATAAGAATGTGTTCTTCCTTAAGTATGCACCGACAATGTTTCGTCGCTTCAAGACATCACGTGATGATCGGGTGTACTTGAATCCACGAACATATCTCGGGTGTAAGATAGTTACACACGCGAATACTAAGGTTCTTACTTGGAGAGCCTAGCATGTACAGACATGGCCTCAGAACACGGACCGAAAGGTTAAGCATGAGTCATATGTTTTGATATGATGATCATATGGATGCTCGCCTTTGAAGCTACACCGACTCACGTGATGATCGGACTTGGTGTAGTGGATTTGGTTCATGTAATCACCAAAAAGACACGAGGGATGTCGTTTTTGAGTGGGAGTTCATTTCTAATTTGGATTAGTAGAACTCAATTTATCATAAATTAAATCAAAGTGAATTTGCATAATTTGTTGTAGTTATTGGCATTCGTTCACCACCTTATGCATAGTTGTAATTGAGATAATAGAACTATAGAATTCTGGATATATACTTTACGAACTGGTATCGTATTGTGTTGAGTGTCAATCTAAAGTTTAAAGTCCTATTGCAAACTTTCAGCAAACTCTATTTACTTCGTGAAATTTAATAGTTGGTATTAAATCGAGAGTAACAATTCCAGTGTTAGTCTCTTAAGTATCATGTTTGCCTCCATGATTCTTGATTGTTTTAATATCAAGTTTATCTAGGAGCTGAAATAATTATTTCAGAAACCATCATGTGTGGCAGATATAACGATATCTGAAACAATGTTTTTGGTTGCAATATGATAGAGTATAATATATGTTTTCATATTGTATGAGAATTTACAAAGGTTGGAGATGCTAGACATCCTAATCATCCAAAAAGGGTTTTGGAAAGTAATGTTATACTCACGATTCTCCTTTATAAGCTACAGTAGCTTGATCATGAAAGTCGTCATGATAAGGGTGAATAGAATATGTATGTAAAATGTTTACTACACTAAAAGATTACTAAAGAATGGATTTTGAAAGAATACCGATCATTTTGATGATGGTGATCTACTTCAAAGTGCAAGTCCAAAGGTATTATTATTTGAATATACACGCTTTGGACTATGTGTCATGTATATGGCGCCACTTTTGATGTTGATAGATTCTTTTAAAAAGGAAAAGGAAATGCTGAAAGAGAATCTATAAAATATATTTGGCAGAAAAGAAAAGATTGGAAATATCCAATTTAGGTATATGGATCATATACATGTTATGGTTGTATTCTTTGCTTGTTAAACAATGTGGTTCTTGGGTATTGGATACCAAATTGGTTGGTATGAAATTTCATACGGAACAACGCAATTCATGAACCACAATGGCCTAAGTAACTAGAAAGAGAATATGTGATGATGTTGATCGAAAACAAACAAACCGTTATTTGTATTTCTCGTTGACATCAAAGCTTTACTTCAAGATTTGTTTTAATAATTGTTATTTGAATCAGGTATTATGAGAACAAAGGTTGTTCAAATAATTACCGTATTCCATATAAGATGGATGATTTACAAATCTAGTTGAATTAATCACATCCATAAAACCTAATGCTAAAATGTCGCACGACAAATGATTGAAAGATCACTTACGAAGTGACATCGCCATTTAAATTATATTGGAAATAAAACATGAAGAATCTCCATATTCATGGATTTTTGGAGTCTTTGATTTGATCAAGTGACGCTTGTGAGACTTTCCTCGGGATAATTAAAACTTCGTTCAAAGGCCAAAGAAGAACGAACGACTAAAATATTGGAATTTATACATATCGATGTATGTAGTCCATTATGTGTAGTCGTAAGCGATGGGTTTCAACTTCATATACTTTCTCCGGAAATTTGAGTGAATATTCACTTAATGAGAAAGAAGTGTGAAATATTTGAAAATGTTCAAAGACTTTCAAGATGAAGTGAAAATCATTGTGACAAGAAAATAAATGGTTTATGATTTTATCATAAGGGATTTATTTGAGTTACAAGTGTAACAAGAAAAATAAATGAATTATGATTTATCATAAAGGGATTTATTTGAGTTGCAAGTTTAGCAAAACACCTAGATTTACATTTCCCGAAACACCATAGGAGTATGGAGTGTTTGAGATTTGTAATGAAACCTTGTTTGACATGGTTGGATCAAAGGTGTTATTTATAAAACTGCCATTATGTTTTAAAAGATTAAAGCTTTAGAGACTTCCGCTTTTACACTGAAAAGAGCTCCATCTTGATCCGTTGAAATGACACCATATGAGTTATGGTTTGGGGTAAAACCCAAGTTGTCATTTCTTAAATTTTGGTATGCTAAACATAAGTAAGATGTTTACAACCGAAGTCGGATGAGCATGTCTTTGTATGTTATTTTGAATAACAATTGGTTATTCCTCCATAACACCGAGGACAAAAGGGTTTGTCGCTTGAAATGTGAAGTTTCTTGAAAAAGGAATTTTTCGCAAAAGTTAAGTGGGAGGACAATAGAACTTTGATAAGGTTAACGAACCTTAGCTATATGTGCTGAGTTGCACAGCGCCGGAAATCGTTCCGAAGGCTGCCATAATGCTTATAGCTTATGTGCCTCAAAGGTTATGGTCACGGAGATCTAAGTTCCTATTGAACCAAGTAGGTCGGTTAAACAATCAAATGCTAAGATTTGAGAGTATCATTATTTTGACAATGATGAACCGAATACATACAAAGAAGCGATGATGGGCCCTGACTCCGTCAAATGGCTTGAAGCCATAAAATTTGTGATAAGTCCATACACGATAAATCAAGTTTTGAACTTGGAAGACCCTCCGGAAAGGTGTAAAAACCTATCGGTCGTATTTGGATCTATAAAGAAACAGACATGGATGTTTCACATCTATGAAATAGTCGACATGTCGTAAAGTATTTTATGACAATGTTCAAGGAGTTGAATATGACAAGATTCGATCTTTCATAGCGATATTTAGTCTGGACGGATTAAAGTAGCAACCACTACATATAATTTGGTATATGGTAGATGAATAAACAAAACAAAATTCTTCTAATAGAATGGTTACCTAGGACGTGTACAAGACACGGTCCAAAGGGTTTTTGTTAATTCAAAGGATGCTAAAAAGGGCATGCAAACTTCAATTGTTGAAGTAAGCATCGCGGAGTTGGAACCTTCACCGTGATGAAAAGAGTTTTCATCAGGAGACAATGAAGATGCTTGCATTTGCAAGAAATTAAGTGGGAGCGCTGAGACATATTTCTAATACATTATGTGGATGACATCTTGTTGATTAGAAATGATGTAATTTTTATTGACAAAGGTTAAGAATTTCATTTCGATGAAAAATTTAGGCAAAACCTGAATATTTAGCATGAATGTCTATAGTGGATAGACTGTGATGCTAATATGGTTATGCCAAACGTACATATATAAGATATTGAAGGAGTTCAATATAGAAACAACAAGAAACGGTTCTTGTCGCATGGAAAGGAATTGAATCAAGATTCAAGTGTATTGACACTTGATAAGTGAAACAAGATTCAAGTGCTCTGACACTTGATGAGTGAAATCACGAGAATGTTTTGATCAATCATACCATGATATGTACACATCCAGATATGTCCTATGCTCTAAGTGTTATGAGCAAATACTAGAATGAATCATAAAATGATCATTGGACGATAGTAAGGATATTCTTATGATCTTTTGGAAAGAACTAAGAATATATTTGTGTAGAGGTGACAAACAATTACAAATAGTTCATTGTAAAGCGTTACATTGATACTAGTTTTGTCACAAGATACAAATTAAGTTTATCTCAATTTAAACTATGAGTGGCACAATGAAATGTAAAGAAAGTTTTCATGATGGATTTGGAAGAGTTCCAAAGTTAAGACATTGTGACGGATACTACAACAAAAGGCTAAGTATATGACTGCTATAGTAGCAGCAAAGGAGGGAATTTGTGTCAAGTAGTTTGTTATCAAACTAAGGTGTGGTTCGCAACGGGCTAACACTAATGATATATTGTATGACAATAGTATCGACATGATTTAACCCCAAGGAACTAAAGGTCTCACCGAAAGACCAAATTTATACAATGCCATCTCATTGAAGAATGAGTGATGCGTGAAGACGCAAAGACATGCAAATACACACGGACCTGAAGCGTCAGATCCGTAGATTATGTTAACCACTTGAAATTGCGTATATGGAACACTAGAAAGCCATAGGTGTTCAATACGCAAAGTTTTTAAACTAGATTATTGTCTCTAGTGCAAGTGGGAGACTGAAGGGAATATGCCCGAGAGGCAATAATAAAGTGGTTATTATCGTATTCCTTGTTTATGATAAATGTTTATTTTACATGCTATAGTTGTATTAATACGGAAACGTTAATACATGTGTGTTTAATAAACAAAAAGGAAGTTCCTAGTTATGCCTCTCTCATAAACTAGCTAGTTGATTAACAATATGAGCAAAGTTTCTTGATCATGGACATTGGATGTTGTTAATAACGGGATCACAACATTAGCGTAATGGTGTGATGAACATTCATCCGAAGTATAGCATTACGATCAAAGTCATTGAGTTTATATTGCTATAACAACTTACGAAGTGATCCTAATCCTTAGACCATGAGATCATGCCAATCACTAACACCGGAAGAGTTTCTTGATAACATCAAACGTCACACCGTAACAGGGTGATTATAAAGATGGATGCAGAACTAATAAAGTGTTATGTTGAGGCTCATGGATCGAGAGTGGCATTTGTTCATCCCGATGACGGATAGATATACTCTGGGCCCTCTCGGTGATATCACATTGATTAGCTTGCAAGCAAGTGATTTGATCACTAGAATGTTATATCACGGGAACGAGAAAAGAGTGCATGTCAGTAACGAGATCAAACTAGTTATGGAGATACCGATGATCGAATCTCGGACATGTAATATATCGCGAAACAAAAGGATTAAGATACTAGCGTAAAAGGTTCCGACGATCACAAGAAAGTCATCGTTGAATGTGTGGGAGTCAGTATGGGTCTCCAGATCCCGCTTCTGATTATTGATCCGAGAGGGGTCTCGATCATGTCCGCATTATTCACGAACCGTAGGGTGACACACTTAAGAGACACCGACATCCAATTGGAGCAAAAGTTTCATGCCGAAAAGAAAAGGAAAGCGCAGGAATTTATTTCACTAGACACCAAAACTGTTTCGATTGAAATTGCTGAAACTGGTTCTGCATGTGAAATGGAATACTAGCAAGGGGTTTTATGTGAATGTTTTTTAATTAAGGTAATTAACAAAATTCTGAATAAATAAATAAAAGAGTTTTATTTAAATGAGAGCTTGCATTAAATTTGGTGGAAATTTAATGCATGTGAGTGGATTTTTGAGTGGAGGCTTTTTAATGGGAGTGGAGGCTTTTCATTTTGAGTGGGAGCTCCACCCACATGAATGTGTAAGAGGTGGGGGCAGCCCCATGGCTGGGCGCCATGCCCCTTGGGTGCCCCCCTCTCCCCTATAAAAGCCCCCCCTCTCCTCCTCTCACAACACACCTCCTCGTGAAGGATCTCTCTCCCCCTCTAGTATTTATTCCCCATGGTCTCGGACTAGCGAGATACATGTTCTCGGTGGCTTTTCGGCAAGAAAGAGTTGTGCTTCCGCTGCATTGCTGGAGCGAGGAGGCGGAGGTTGCTCGGTTCCTCGAACGTGTGTGCGAGCACGGATGCGCTGCTGTTTTGCGGCGCTAGGACTTCCTCTCGATCTTGAGATCGGCAAGAGATCGTCTACATCAACCACGAGTTTGGACTCGTTAAGCTTTGTCGGTCTTCAAGGGTATGTTCTCTACGGATATACATTCGCCCGTTGTTTGTATCTAGTAGATAGATCTTGGTACATAGTTGTTCCCATCGTAGGAAAAAATTTGTTTTCTATGCTGCGAACCCTACATAGTCAGTCCGAGGGGTTTACTAGCCACGTGGCCATGGACCCACTCGCCATGGAGGTCTATGTCGCGGCTCCGGAGGAGTCACGGGTGGAGACTGACAGAGACTCCGGGAGTGTGGGGATGGTGATCAACGCCCCCTCGTCACCTCGCTCCCCAGGAGTCCTCTGCTACGCGTTGTCCCCGGGCTCCACTCCAGCCTCGCCTCGGGGGTCTCCTACGTTGGTCCCAGCGACCCGTCGCCCCACCCGGACGAGCCAGCGGCGGTCCTCCCCATCACTCCCGTGGCTGGCACCAAGACACGTCAGCCCCGTCCCCCCGCCCTGTGCCTACACCTTCCCGCCATAGTGCACGGCTGACGCGCGCCAGGGCGGAGAACCCGAGGGTGGTGTCCACGGTGTCCTAGCTGGCGTCCCAGAGGACTGCAGCCCGCAACCTTGACCCAGGTACAACCCATAAAGCTCCTTCTCCTTTCCCCTCGCCATCCCACCCCTCTCCATCAGGCTCTAGGTTCTCAGTTCTAGATGACAATCCACTTGATCACCTTGCTCAAGTGGCAGCGGATAGCAACGTGGTCTTTCTAGGGGAGCGAGGCCCGAGACTTGATCTGATAGAGGCGATTAGAGCTAGGGAGATTTACGAGGGATCCCTCGTTGCTGCTCGTGCACGTGTTGCACGCCAGCAGGGGAAACCTCGACACCTCCAGGAACTAGGGCATCTGATCCCGGGTCCAGGACGGTGGGTTCTCCTCGGAAGCGCCACCCGGCCACCACCCAGGAGACCCCCCTAGTTGGGGGGTCTCTAGGTAGGCCGCCAAGACCGAGCTCCAGGCCTCCGCCTACCGAAAAGGCATGATCCGTCCCCCATAAGGGGACCAAACCCAAGAATGTTATCCAATGAATTGGCCCGCAATCATAGCGCTCATTTGGAACATTAGGGGGTTTGGTAATGACGGTCGGAAGCGCCAAATAAAGGACTACATGCGATAGGAGAATGTTGGCATCGTGGGGTTCCAAGAAACAATCAAACAAGACTTCTAGCTCTTAGAACTCCACGGTTTGTTGCGTCACAAATTTGCTTGGAATTGGCTCCCAGCTTCGGGACACTCTGGGCATCCTCCTTGGTGTCAAGGAGGATACCTTCGAGGTGGAGGATATGGACCGAGGGGAATTATTTGTGAGCATGTCCCTCACCCATAGACGATCCAACCTCCGTTGGGAGGTCATCATCGTCTATGGCCCCGCGGATCATAGTCGATACCCAGCCTTCCTTGAGAAACTAAAGGACAAGGTCGAGCGCTGCTCCATACCGGTGGTGGTGGCGGGTGACTTCAACCTAATTCTCTCCTTGATAAGATCTCCCACAACATGAATGTCCCGCGCATGCGGATGTTCAACGATTGCATCGCTGATCTTGCTCTTAGAGAGATCACGCGAGTGGGGGCCCGATTCACGTGGACGAACACCAGGGTCGATCTTTTCAAGAGTTTTCTCGACCGTGTCCTGGTCTCAATGGACTAGGAAGTTGCCTTCCCTCTCTGTTCCCTCCGCGCCATTACCAGGGTAGGCTCATACCACGTTCCACTACTTCTATCGACAGGGGGATCTCGCCGCCACGGCTAAACTGCTTCCACTTTGAGAACTTCTGGCTTCACCAGCCAGGCTTTGTGGAGGCGGTACAGGCCAAGTGGATAGCTGCGGCGGCTACTCCTCCTAGACGATTTAATGCAGTGGATGTCTAGCACCATTGCGCCAAAATGGCCCGCCAATTCATGAGGGGTTGGGGGCAATTTTGGTGCAGCGACGAGACTCCAGAAGAGTGCACTACTGGAAGAGATCCGTACCCTAGACCTGGCGGCAGACTCGGTGGGCCTCTCCGCCGACGAGTGGTCCCATCGTTATGCCTTAGAGACCTCCCTAGTCGAGATCTTAAAGGGGGAGGAGCTGTTTTGGAGGCAGCGCGGCCGCCAAATTTGGCTCCTCCAGGGAGACACGAACACAGCATACTTCCATGCGGTGGCCAATGGACACCGAAGGAAATGCTTGATCCCCTGCCTCTGGGAAGGTGGACTCCTCATCGAGGAGGCGGGGGCGCTCTCCTCCCATATTTACTCCTTTTATAAGGACTTGTTCTCGGCAGGACCCTATACGGGGCTCGCGTTGGCAGTGGACTTCTGGCCGAGTTAGGCCAGGGTCATAGCTGATGAGAATGCGGAGCTCACCCTCCCATTCCTGCCTGAGGAAGTAGAGCGGGCGGTGAAGGAAAACTCCGCCCCGGGGCCCGATGGCCTCCCGGTAGCTAGCTTTCTTCCAGACCTTCTGGAGGGAACTCCAACTGGTCATTATGCCCATGTTCCAGGAATTCTACACGGGCACACTCGTGATGGGACGGCTGAATCTGGGCGTAATCACCCTGATCCCTAAAGTGATAGGGGCCTCAGACATTCGCCAATTCAGGCCCATCACGGTCCTCAATGTCATTCAACGAATCTTCACGAAAGTATGTGCCTCTCGCCTTGCACCGGTCATGGAGCGCCTCACCCACCAGTATCAATTTGCCTTCCTCAAGGGTAGATTTAAACATGATGGAATTTTGGCCCTCCATGAGATCATCCACGAGATGAAGTCTAGACGAATGAAGGGCATCTTCTTGAAGCTAGACTTCCAGAAGGCCTACGATCGTCTGGACTGGCGGTTTCTCCGGCAGGTCCTCAATAGACGAGGATTTGATGACCGCCTGATCACCTAGCTGATGCAATTTATCATGACCGGGACCAACGCGATTAACATCAACGGTGAGATTGGGCCATACCTCCACCCCTCATGTGGGGTCCGTCAGGGCGACCCCCTATGCCCCCTCCTCTTCAACGCGGCGGTGGATGCCCTAGCGGAGATGCTTGAAAAATCAAAGGCGGCCGGCCACATCTCCGGAGTGGTAGGCCACCTTATTCCAGGGGGAGGTATCACCCAGCTCTAGTACGTAGATGACACAATGATCATGATCGAAGGCTCGGCGCTGGACATTGCGAACCTCAAGTTCCTCCTCCTATGCTTCCAGGAAATGTCTGGCCTCCGCATTAATTTCGACAAGAGTGAGATTATCGCACTAGGGTTCTCTCAGGACGAGCAGCAGAGGATAGCTGACAACTTCAATTGTCGGCTGGCCTCCTTCCCCATCACGTGCCTGGGGATGCCGGTCCGCGACACCAGGATCCTGATCAGGTACCTAGACCCGCTCGTGGACAGGGTGCGCTCAAGGTCCAAACCTTGGTGTGGGAGATTCACGTCGAAAGGCAGCAAGACTGTCCTCATTGACTCATGCCTGTCCATCCTTCCCATGTATATGATGGGTATGTACCTCCTTCCCGAGGGGGTACATGGGGCATTTGACAAGGAGTTGTCTAGGTTCTTCTGGCAAGACCCTTTAGGACGCCAGAAATACCACATGGTCAAGTGGGCCGACATTTGCGCCCCCAAGGAATTTGGGGGCATGGGTATCCTCGCATCTCGTCAGTTCAACAAGGCCTTAATGCTTAGATGGGTCTGGTGTATCTTGCGCAATGATGGTGGTCTGTGGCTTAAGCTCATTAAGGCCAAGTACCTACGGGGTCGCCCCCTCCTGGACTGTGACCGGCGAGACGGATCCCATTTCTGGCACTCCATCTGAGAGATCAAGAACGAGATCAGGCTTGGACTCTCCGTTTCTGTTGGGAACGGGGAGGGGACCCTGTTCTGGCTAGACTCTTGGCTCAGGGAGCGCCCGCTGAAGGAGGTACACCCGAGCCTCTTCGCCATTTATTCCAAGCAAGCGCTTCGTGTATCCTCCGTAGTACACGAAGGTACATGGACCATCTCGTTCTGTCGTACCTTCGGCCCGGAGGAAAATGAAGCCTGTAGGGAACTTAGGGCGGAGCTCCCGACCTCCTTGGCGGACGAACCCGACACAGTATCTTGGACCCTCACCCCATCAGGATCCTTCTCGGTTAGCTCGGCCTATCGGGCCCTCTTTGGTCGCGCGGCCCTCCCCTGGGTCAAGCCCCTTTGGAAGGCTCCCCTCCCGCCGACGACCAAAATTTTTGTGTGGCAACTATTACACGATAGGCTCCCGTTGGGTGTGGAGGTGACCAAGAGACATGGACCGGGGGACGGGTTATGTCCATTATGTGGGATCCCTGAAACAGGCACCCACATAATGTTCACATGTCCCGCAGCCCGGTTTCTGTGGAACTTCACCAGAGAGGCATTGGGCCCGGACTGGCTGGCCCATGATCTCAGTGAATTCCTAAAAACCCAAGCAAACCAGGCAGGAAAGGGCCGCCGCCTTTTCTGGCTAGTGTTTGCGGCGATGTCGTGGTCCCTCTAGAACATTCGGAACAAGATGGTTATTGAGAAGATTCTTCCTAAGCGTGTCTCTGACTCGTTTTTTTACTGTCTGGCTTCTCTGTAGCTCTGGTACCAGACAAGGCTGGACGCGACCCTTCGACAGCTCTTGGAGGTGGTCCGGCGGCTCCCCCTAGTCTGGAGTAGCTCGCTTTCGCTGTTGCGCCCTCGCCTGGCGAGGTGGCCCACCCCTGTTTTTTGTGCTTTCTGCCGTTTTGGGTCAGTTTGTGCTATGGCTCCAGTATATGTTGTGTACTTGACTTTGACATGTGAATTCGTTTTGTGGACGGTTACTTTATTTATAAAACAGGGCGAAAGACTATTTCAAAAGATAAAAGCTGGGACAGAATGGACAAAAATAACCCAAATTTGAAAGGATTTCACAAAATGACCCATCTGAAAAACTATTTCACTGGCACTAACCCTTTTTGTAGCGCCTAACAGCTAGGCGCTACACTCTACAGTGTAGCGCCTTTCAGCTAGGCGCTATGCCCCTGCCAGCGTGGCACCGCTTGGCCCCGCCCTGGCCCCACCCCGCCGTGTGACTCCCAGGCGCTATGCCCAGGGTGTAGCGCCTATCAGATAGGCGCTACACCCTGAGACATAGTCTGTCGGCCGCAGCCCCCCTCCCCACCCCTCCCCATTCAGTCCCAGGCAGAGAGAAGAACAGATAGAGGAGGACGGCGGTTCCTCCTTCCCTCCCTCTCAAATCCCCGCCTCAAATCCAACAGATCTGAGGGATTTTACCGTGGATTAGCTCCCCCATCCCTCCCTCAAGGTAATCCCCTCCTTTCCCCTCTCTTTCATCCAATAAATCTTGCACATTAGCCTCAAACCCTAGATGTAGTTGGATTCATAATATGGACTATTTGTGCATGTTTTTAGTTACTTGGTAGTTATAAATTAGTTGTATTTGATGGGGAATGAAAGTGTGTTGTTGATTTGCATTGTATATGATGGTTGCATATGGATTTGTATGGATGTTTGAATAATATGCTACCATATTCTTTGTAGTTTATTGTATAAATTCAAACAATGGCCACATACCACACACATTTTATTGATGTTTGGAATATATATGTACGATGGTGTGGCTACTTGAGGATTACTATGATCATCAACACCGGGCATACTTGATGGCGGAGAAGCATATGGTAATAAAACCATGGTTGAACTTCTTTGCTTTTATTTTTCTATTGATTCAATTGTGTTGGAAAAAGCATAATGTTCGATCTTGTATGTATGCAGAGGCTTCGTCCCCTCAAGATTCGGTCTCATGGCGCGTCTTCGAATGACATGCCGTACGACGAGCGGTACACCGAGTACATCAAGCGGCTAGGCCTCCTCGCTTTCATCACGCTTGTGAGCCGGTCGACGCCGAACCTCAACGCGGCTGCTATCACCGCACTTGTCGACCGGTGGAGGCCGGAGACGCACACTTTCCACCTCCGGACCGGCGAGATCACTCCTACTCTTCAGGATGTTTCCATGATCTTTGGACTTCCTATCGCGGGGGAGCCTCTCTGTATGAGCACAGATTCCGATGGGTGGCGCAATGCGATGCATCTACTTATTGGCATGGCTCCTGAAGAACTTGAAGATAAGAGCAAAGATAAGAGTCCCAGCAGGCGCGACATATGCGTGGATCGTGGAGAAATTTAGGGAATGCCGGAACCCCGCCGAGGTTGAGGTGATCGAGACACATGCTCGTGTGTACGTGTGGTATGTCCTTTCTAGGACTCTGTTTGCTGACAGCGGAGGTAGGACCGCTCAGTGGATGTGTCTCAAGGCACTAGCAAACTGGGATAGCAATATCAGCTGGGGTTCGGCGGCTCTTGCCTACTTGTACCGGCAGGTAATCACCTGTGCACTCTACATTCATTTGTATATGTCGAGTCCACACATATGCTATACTGACCTCATTTTTGTTCACTTGCAGTTGGACGATGCCTGTCGTAGGGCAGGCGAAAATGCCGGAATAGGTGGTGCTATGGTTCTTCTCTCGATATGGAGCTGGGAACGCTTACCAGTTGGTCGTCCCAAAGAGGTGGGCCACCATCCTTGGCCATTGTATAATAGAAACCATCTATGCCAGCCAACTTGGGCTTACAAGTGGGACGTGGTATCGGAGATGACAAGCGATGTTGATGCCATGTACCTCAAGTACACGAACGAGTTTGATGCGATTACGCCCGAGCAGGTAGATGTTTATCTATACATCACTATACATAATATTTACTTCACGAGTCAAAATCGATACCAAACATGTTCTTGTGATATGTTGCAGGTGGAGTGGGAGCCTTATGGTTGTGGGGACGAGTTTGGTATTGCTCCCGGGTTTGATATTAACCCGAAGTGCTTGGAGGAACAATCTCTCTGGCTCATGTGCTGCCCATTGATTTGCAATTGGGCGGTTGAGTTTCATATGCCACAACGGGTGATGAGGCAGTTCAGGTTGTTTCAGTGCAACCCTCCCGTGTGGAAGGACACCGACAAGGAGCTTCATCGTTAGTTAGCATGAGAACTTGTGCTCAATTGCTTTGGATGGTACTAACATGGTTCTTTGTTGTTGTTCAGGTTGGACAGAAAGAGGCAGAGGAAGATCAAGAATTGGGATCACCATCATAGGAGGCACGTCATGGAGTTCCTCATTTGTGTGGAGAATGCTCGACGAACGGAATGGAATAATGGAAGAGCACATTGCCCAGTTGCATTTAACAACTACATCCATTGGTTTCTTGGTAGTACTCGTGTCTCCATTTGCCCGCCGTCCTACGAGGAAGAAATATTGGAGGAGCCAGTCCAGTTCGATGAACTTGCCTACACCCAGTACAACCTGCAGGTCAGGAAGGGGACCGACATCCCGCTTTCTTCCTCACTCAACTTTGCGGTAAAGTTATCGTTGCCTTCGCATTACTTTCCTTGCACTCTCATCTCTTTCTTGCCTAACATGTTCTTGTTCTTGACTCTGTAGAGAACGGAGGTAAAGAAATATGTCGACGATGCCGAGGCGATTCTTTTTGCTGCCCCTAAGGGGAAAAAGGAAGAAGGCATGATACGAGACTTTCTTAAGGTATGGATGCGAGACTTCCTCAAGATAGGCATGTTCTTGTTTTGACTTATGTTGTTATTTGTTACAGCGCTCGGCCCAAAAGATGCGTCGCTTATCTAACGTGCTAGGTTGCCGCGATCCCGAGTACACAACCCCGTCCGGTTCTAGGTCCAAGTCGACTACTGATCCGTCGGCCCATCTTCAGGATGATGTTGAGGATGACACCACTTCGGCGATTCGTTCGGAAGATGAGGTATGGGACAACCTTACATGCATTTAGTGCTTTCTGTTTCCCATGCATTTCTCATAGCCATACAATCTTACATGTAGCTGCCTCATATGAAGAATGAGACTGAGGAGGAGTACCGGATTCGTTCCGCATACCAGCTGAAGCCAAGGAAACAGTTCAATCGCTGGACGCCGGACGACGTCCGTAACAAGGGAAAGGCCAATGTTGTCGAGGACGAGCCGCCACGGAGGTCAAGAGCGACTAGGAGGACGAGAGGCCTACAGTATGATGATGAAGATGAGTCGCAAGAAGAGGAGGTGACAAAGAAGATACCTCCAAGGAGGGGCCGAGGCCCAAGGACGCGTGGACGGAAGTAGGTCATGTATGGCACAATGTTGATGATGATGCACTAGGTTGGAGACTATGTATGGGTTGATGTACGGCACTATGTTGATGTTGTTTAAGACTATGTTCATGTATGGCACTACGTTGATGTTGTTTGAGACTATGTTGATGTATGACAATTTGTTCATGTTGTTTGAGATTATGTTGATGTTATTTGAGTATATGTGCAGTTTGAGTATATGTTGTTTGAAACTAGTATAACAAGTGTTGTTAGAGTACATGTTGTTTGAAACTAGGCCAGTTCAGGAGTGTAGCGACTGTCTGATAGGCGCTGTGCATCAGAGAGGCGCTACACCTGACTTAGAGATTTCCCCCTGACTGAATGGGGAGTGGTGGGGAGGGGGGCTGCGCCCGACAGACTATGTCTCAGGGTGCTGATAGGCGCTACACATTAGCGCCTGGGCGTCACACGGTGGGGTGGGGCCAGGGCGGGGCCAAACGGTGCCACGCTGGCAGGGGCATAGCGCCTAGCTGAAAGGCGCTACACTGTAGAGTGTAGCGCCTAGCTGTTAGGCGTTATAAAAAGGGTTAGTCCAGTGAAATAGTTTTTCAGATGGGTCATTTTATGAAATCCTTTTAAATTTGGGTTATTTTTGTCCATTCTGCCAAAAGCTAGAGCTTGCGAATCTGGCCTCGAGAGTCGGAGATCCCGGTAGCACCGTGGCAGGTTTAAATTACACACGGCAGCACCAATCGTCTTTGTCTTGTGCTAGCTATGACCTGTCTACGGAGTTTGTCAAAAACTCTTGTGTGGTCACCTGCTCCCTGAAACGAGGTGGCCATGTTTGAACATCTACTGTACTTGGGAATCTTCAACATCTAGAACATCTACTTGGTTGCATCAATCAAAACTTGGGCGCCAAACCGTCATGCCTACGTTACGCGAGAAAAAAGAGCCAGATCCAAACTTAGGACTGCGTATCTTGTCATCTAAATAGTATCTATTTGGATGATTATGGCTTTCCTTCTATTTGCTGACTGTGTATCTTGTCATCTAAATATCTTGGATGATTATGACTCTCCTTTTATTTGCTGACTGTGTATCTTGTCATGATGGTGCTCCTTCCGCAGCCGGCCGAGCCGCTGCCGTCCCCAGCGACTGTGACCGCCTTGGGCGATCTCCATGATCTTACAGACTGAATGTTGACTTGAGTGCCAAATAAAAACATCTGCGTGTACGCTGCTAGGTAGACGCCAGTGCAATGAGCGAGCAATTCAAGCAAACAAGCAAGCCATATGTACATCATAATTAAGCTCCTCGTCAATTCTAAGGGCAAAACTCAGATAGTTCTTGAATCGACACAAGCAAGCGAAGATTCACACACGAGTGTGCAGAATGAGAGAGATACCTCTCGTTGCAGAAGGAAAACGTATCAGACTCGGTAAGAGCACCTCCACTTGTTGGGCGTTTTCTGGCCAAAATCTCGATGTAAGTAGCGTCGGACGGAGCCAGTTTTCGGCCGGAAAACGTCCACTTTTCTACTCGCGTTTTCAGGCCGAGTTTTCAGGCGAAGCAAAAAACGGTGAAATATTCGAATTTTCTTGTTCCCGCCTGCGAATCTTCTGGCCGACCTCCGGCCTTCCTTCGCCAGCAGCAGGGGAGGAGCCTCTGGGTTGTACACGCCGCCATTGTTCTTGGCGAGGCTCACGCGAGTGTCCACCCATTTCTCGCATTTCTCTATCACGGAAAACACATGGTGGAACCTGAACTCCGTCTTGGTGTTGTCCCGAGACATGCAGAGTGCACGGAGGAGCTGCAAAGGCAAGGCAAAGTGTGTCAGGACATGCATGAACTCGGCATACCTTCGGCTAATGCTCGGCGAAGTACCTTGTTATCCATGATTTCACCGCTGACGGGTGTGCGGTCGATTTCCTCGAGACAGTTGTGCCACTTGCTGCACGCCTGCTGGATGAGTCCCCAATGGTTGATCATGGCTTTCTGGCCTCTCTCTCCATGTGAATCTTGCTATACTTGGGTCACAAAGGCTGCGCTCGTCGAACGCTAGCTTCACGCGCTTCCAATAATTGCCGAACAGAAGAGGGCTGCGGCGCATGGATGACGAAGGGCCTGCGTACGCCAGAGAGCTGGAGTAGGGGGGCGTTGATGTCGACGTTGAAGGCTAGAGGAGGGAGGAGGCGCAGGGCAGGGGAAGAGCACGTTTGGGTTAAACCCGCCGTCGAACTCGGGGAGGAGGAGTACCTCTGCCGCGGGTTCGCTTGGCTCTCCTGGAACATGGAGGGCGAGATCGGCGAGAACCCGGCCGGCAAGCCGACGCTTGGTTGGCTCCCCCAGTGAGCGTCATACTGCAGGGGATGATTGGCCTCGGGCATGACATCGCCGCACGTGATGCCGCCGCCTTTGTTGCCCTCATCGCTTGTTCCTCGGCGAGCGCCTGGGCCTCGGTGACTGCCTTCGCCGCGTTGGACCTCTCCGTCATGTCCATGTGGCTGTCCGACTCGACCTTCCTCTTCTGGACAAGGGTCAGCCCCTCGGCGTTGGTCAATCCTTCTGGCCTCTTCGTCGGCGCTCTCGGTTTCCTTGCCTTTTTCTCCTTTGGTTTGCCGATGGTGGATCGGGGTTTGACGAAACCCTTGGGCGGGAGCTCGGCGAACTAGTGGGAGTTGGAGGAATGAAGAGGAAATGCAGGAGGGGAAGAAGAAAAAGGCAGGAGCTCGGCTTAGAGTCGCCGACACGGTTGGCCCACCTGTGTTTTCGCTTCATCCGGCGTTCCCAAGGCATCCCAACGTCTAGAGATCGGCCTGGAAACTCCGGACGAAAGTTGGGCCTAATCTGGATGAAATCGGCGTCCTGAAAACGCGACTAGGCGAAAATTCGCCGTCCGGACAAAAAAACGTCATGCAAACGCCGTCCTGAAAACGTGGGTGGAGATGCTCTAAGACAGACACAGTACCAGGAGAATTGCGCGGTAGGGGCACAACCAGTTATTAATTCGGATTTGCTAGTTCTCATGTCACTGAGAACTGTCTCAGTCACCTCTCTCAACATTGGATTTATCTCGTGATTCGTACAATATGAGAGTTAAACATGAATTGTATCTAAATTGTAACTAAGTATTTAATGAGTAGTTATAACCGAGAATTAGTACAAATTTTATAAATTGCAACTAGGTTGCAATTGTGAATTAGCATAAATAATAGGATGACCTCAGCCGACTAAGACATAAAAAATTCTCAGACATCTGACATCTAGGCGCTCCCTTATTAATCCATGCCTCCGGTAAACATAGCATCAGTTCAGGGCAATAATTCTTCAGAGGTAAACACAGTGAGGGACACCTCTCAGGTGCAGTAGCAAATTAGAAAATGATACTAATACAAATTGTATGCTGGCACATCGAAACAACACTTCCGACGACCCTGTTTGTTTGATGGAACTCCAGCATGACAATTACAAATACATGGAGATGGAGAAAACAATGATCAAGTGATACAAACAGAACGTGAAAACTCAGAAGATCTTGCAGACTGAATGTTGACGAGTCTTGAATAAAAATGAGTCTTAAGGTGCTAGGAAGAAAGCGGTACGATGAGTAACCAAAGTACACAAACAAGCCAGTATTACATCACAATAAAAGAAGGACAGGCCTACGCGTCCCCCGGGGGATATGTGGTTTTTATCCCCCGGGTCCCCAGCCAACCACGTGTCCTCTATTTAGATTCAAAATCCCTCTTTTGCTACATTTGCCTCGTTTTTGCTACATTTGCCCCGTTTTTGCTACATTGTAGCAGAAAACGGTTCGGTCTAGAAAAATAAAAGCAGACTGGACCTCGCCGGAGATTTCGCCGGAGACCTCGCCGGCGACCGTGTAGCAAAAAAGTTGTGCTAATGTAGCAAACCCGACCTCGCCGGAGATCTCACCGGAGACTTTCGCCGGAGACCTCGCCGGAGACCATGTAGCAAAAAATTTATGCTATTGTAGCAAGAGTACAAAATGTATGTAGCAAAAACTTTACACTTTTATAGCAAATTCATAAAACAGTTGTAGCAAAAAAAATTAACAATTATAGCAAACACGATGTCACCAGAGAAGACGCCGCCGTGCCTCTGTAGCAAGGCCGTTGTGCCCCTGTAGCAGGGCTTTGCACCATTTGTAGCAAAAACGCTATCACCAGAGAAGGTGATGCCGTACCTCTGTAGCAAGGATAACGTCGTCGCCTTAGAAGACGATTCCATACCTCTGTAGCAAGGTTGGCATGCCTTTGTAGCAAGGTTGTCGTGCCTTTGTAGCAGATCCTCACACCGCTTGTAGCAAAAGGCGCCTCCCCTATACCTTTCCTCCGACGTGCCTATGTAGCGAGGCCGGCATGCCTATGTAGCAAGCCCTTTGATAGCTTGTAGCAGAGCCTCACACGGATGTAGCAGGGGCAAGGAGTAGCACCGCCATCGAGGCGGTGCAGCACCACCACCGGGAGAGAGGGGAGCAACAGGGAGGAAGAAGGTTGGGGTCACAGGGTGCTGGGAGATTAGGCCGCGGCGGCGGGAGCCCTCGGGTCGCGGTGGCGCGATTCAGAGGCACGGCGCTCAGTACATCCATGGGCGGCGCGGGCGTCCTTTTATGGCGGCGCGACGGCCGAAGCTGCGGGGACGGACGGCGGCTGGGGCTGCAGGGACGAGCGGCGGCGCGGCGGCTGCAGGGGCAGGCGGGCAACGGCGCGGCAGCCGGAGCTAAGGGGCGGGTGGCGGCATGGCGGCCGCAGCTGCAGGGGAGGCGGCGGCGCGGCGGCTGCAGCGGCAGGTGGACGACGGCGTGGCTGCAAGCTACAGGGCCGAAAGGGGATAAAACAGTTTAGGAAGGAAGATAAGCAGGGAGAAGAACGCGCGTGGGTCCGCGACTCCGCGTCGCTCGCAACGACCCGGGGGATCGATCCCCCGGGGGAGGAGTATCCTTTTCCATAAAAGAATCCGGATTTATTAGAAAGAAAGAAACTTATTAAGGACACACACATCCTTAGTCTACTTCAGGTTGACCGTTCGGGACGGAAAGGAGGAGACTTTGGCGATGCTGGAGGCGCTCGCTTGCTGCTAGCGCGGTGGCCGCCGTTCTCCGGCCTCCCCCCCTGACCCCCTCCCCGTCCGGCCGGAATGGCGCACCTGGGTCCTGCCTCTGCCTCCCCTGACTCGATTCGTGGCCGGCGTTGGGCGGACGTGGCTGACGAAGTCGACGAGGAGGAGGCCGAGCGGGAAGAAGCAGCGCGGCTTCCTCACCGCCGCCGCTGCCGACGTTGGGGTTGTTCCTGGATGCTGCACGGCGGGGTCGTGGGGCTAGGTCGAAGACGCTGCGGAGGGGCCCCGGGATGTCCCCGGCCTGCTGCTCGGCGCCGGCGAGGATGGTCGCTGGTGGCCGGGCGAGGCGCTCCGCGTTCCTGAACGCTTCTTGGGAGGCGGCGGGGGGACAGTTGGCCAAGGGGAGCTGCCCTGAGGCCGCGAGTCCTCCGGTCTGCTTTCGCGCGGCCATGGATACGGTGGGGCGTCCGCCGCCGCCGCCGCTCGCGGTCTTCAGGGAAGGTTGCCCCCGCCGGCGCGCACAGGCCGGTGCGAGGCAGGCTGGGCCGGCCCAGGAGGGGCCCAGGTCCGGGGCTTGCGTCCTGTCTGGGCCTATTCCGGCGTGGCGTAGCCAGGACGTCCGAGCTGGCAGGGCTGGGCCTCAGTGGGATGGGATGGGGCCGCGGGCTCGGGCTTGGCCCGTGGGGGCGTGGCTTTGGATCCACAAAGGGTCTACTACCCTGGACTGCGCAACCCTAGCTTCCCCCGATCAAATCCGCCGCCACGCCTCGGGTGCTCGTCGAGTACGCCTGAACCCCTCCCCGCCGCCTCTCCTGCAGTGCTTCGTGGAGGCCACCATGAAGCGTCACCGGACCTCCCCCTCGCCGAGCGACTCCCCTCCTCCCCAGCACCACCGGCGCACCCGCCAGCCCTCCCCGACTCCCCGCCCGCCTCCTGCTGCCCCCTACCGGCCGCCGGCCAGACGGTCCCCGGCCAGGCGTTCCCCGGCCAGGCGCTCCCCGCGCCGCTCTGAGGCGGAGCCTTGCCGTGAGGGTCGGGAGGGGCGCTCCCCGGCCAGACGCTCCCCGCGTCGCGCGGATGCGTACCGCGCCAGGTCCCCTCTGCCGCCTTCCCCTCGGGGCCGGTCGCCGACGCGTGGTCGGTCCTCTCCTCGCCGGGTCCCTTCTCCGGCGGCACAGCGACACGAATTAGACCTGCGTCGCGAGCTGGAGCGGCGCGGCTCTGCCCCTGGAGGGACGACTGCAGCCATGGGGCTGGGCTTGAGGGCGCACGTCCTCAGCGTGGTCGCCAGTTTGCGCATGCGGCTGTTTCTGCCCCGGTTGCTCCATCTGGTCCCAAAAAGAAGAAAAACAAGAAGCGCAAGAAGTCTCAGGGCACTGGCGCCGGCGTGCAGCAGGGCGGGGTGGGCACGGGAGGGGGCCAGACTGGGCACCCACCCATGCCGCATCCCCCTGGCGCGCCTCAGCCGGCGGCAGGGGTCCCGGTGCACCCGAAGTCCCCCACGCGCAACCGTTGCTTCAACTGCGAGGAGGTTGGCCACTTTCGTTCTGACTGTTCAGAGCCAGAGCACTGCCTGTTTTGTGGCGATCCCTCTCACCGGGTGCTGGACTGTACGACCCGTTCGCCGCACCGCGAGCGCAGCACCTTGGAGCTCCTTGGCCACGGGATCGACCTGGGATTCTATTACATTGACCTGGGCAAGGTGGTCCTCTCGGTTCCCCAGAACCTCGTTGAGATCCGTGTACTGCCGGACCAGGACCCTCCTCTATCGGTGGAGATTACCGAGGACATCATTCGCGCGGAGCTGAGGTCGTTTGACTCTGACTTCGTGTGGAACGTGAGGGAGACTGCCCCCATGGTGTTCTCGGTGATTTTCCCGTCCAGGGAGGCGTTGCGGGCGTTGTCTTGGGGCTAGTCGACGTTCCTTCCCATCCACAACATCAAGGTGTCGATTCGGGAATCATGCGTGCACCCCGACACCACTGCTGCGCTCTCGACCGTTTGGGTTCGCATCCACGGCATCCCTGAGGAGGCCAGGAAGGCGAAATACATCATGCTGATCTCTCAGGCCATTGGCAAGTTCGTGAGTTGCGACTTGGACTCCCTCCGCGGTCTGGGTCCGGTGCGGGTGTAGGTCAGGCACCCGGATCCGGCCAAGCTGGACTGCACCCTCCTGCCCTTCTACTTCGGCACCCCTGGCAGGACCCTTACGGTGGAGCTGGAGCGGGAGGAGGTGGGGTCTCGCTCCCCATCACGCAGCCCGATGGTGCCTTGTTCCTCTCCTAGCAAAGGGATGGTGGTGGCTCCACCGCTGTCCCCTCGTTCCCCCGGGGCGGTGTGCTACACCCTCTCCCCGGGTTCTCCCCCCGCTCCACCCCGGAAGCTGCTGGCCGGGGTGCCGGCAACCCCGCTCCCCTCGGCTGGTATGTCACTCTCGGTCTTCCCTGACACTCCCGAGGCGACGGCCAACGCCCACCCCCTCCAGGCGCTCGCGTCCACCTCCTCCCCTGCCCTCCCGTGCTAGTGCCAGGATTGCTACCGCGAGAGCCAGGACTAGCGGGGAGGGGGGAGCCGACCGTCCTCGAGCAGGTGGAGGCTCTGGCGGCTTCACACAACCTTGACCCTGGTACGTCTCGTCCCCCATGCTCTCCAACTTCTATTCTCTCTCCCCCCTCCAGGTCTAGGTTCTCGGTTTTGGCAGAGGTCCCAGAGGAGCAATTAGATATTGTGGCCAGGGATTGCGGGATCGTGTTCCGTGGGGAGCGTGGTCCTCGCTTGGAGCAGATTGCGGCACTAAAGGCGAAGGAGGTCTACGATGGAGTATTGGCGGCCTCTCGTGCTCAGGCGGAGCAGGAGAAGCTGGCCAGACTCCGTGCCACCTCTAGCACTGGGTTGCAGGGCCCGGTGACTAGGGGAGGTAGCCCACCTCGCCCGTTGTTTGGGGAGACCTCCCTCACGACTCCCCAGGTGGGAGGGAAGCGAGGAAGGCCTCCCAAGCCGGTGTCCAGGCCCTCGACAGGAGGTAGGGCCCGATCTGTCCCCCGTAAGGGGATCCCCCTGATAGTATTCCCCAATGAGTCGCCCGATCTTCCTCCTAGATTGGAACATCCGGGGATTCAGGAATGCTGGCCGTAGGCAGCAATTGCGGGACTATTTGCGACAGGAAGATGTCGACATTGTGGGCCTCCAGGAGATGATTAGACAAGACTTCTCGATCCCTGAGTTGCAGGGATTGAGCCGCCACAAGTTTGCCTGGCTCTGGTTGCCAGCCAGTGGCCACTCGGGAGGTATCCTCTTAGGGGCTAAAGAGGACACCTTTGAGGTAGATGATATGGACAGTGGGGAATTCTTTGTGAGTATGATACTCACCCATAGACGATCTCATCTTAGTTGGGAGGTGATCATCGTCTATGGCCCTGCGGATCATCGCCGCTCCCCTGCTTTCCTGGCTGAACTCTCAACTAAGGTGGGGAGTTGCTCCAGTCCAGTGGTTGTGGCTGGGGACTTTAATCTTATTCGGTCCCCAGAAGAGAAGAGCTCGGATAATGTGGATCTTTCCAGGATGCGTATGTTCAACGACTGCATTGCTGACCTCGCCCTACGGGAGATCACCCGTGTGGGGGGCCGTTTTACCTGGTCGAACAACCGGGTAGACCCGATCAGGAGTGTGCTTGATCGGGTCTTAGTTTCGGTCGAATGGGAAATGGCCTATCCCTTGTGTTCGCTTCGGACGGTCACAAGGGTGGGTTCGGACCATTGCCCACTCCTACTCTCGACGGGTGAGGGCTCCCCCCCAAAACCCAGCCGGTTCCACTTCGAGAATTTCTGGCTCCAGCAGCCGGGGTTTGTGGAGATGGTTCAGGCCAAGTGGAGTGCAGCGATAGGGACGGTTCAGAGGGCGCGCACGGCGGTGGATGTTTGGCACCGCTGCGCTCTGATGGCCCGTCAGTTCATGCGTGGGTGGGGGGCGAACCTTGGCGCCGAGTTGCGGCGCAGAAAAGGGGACCTTCTCACGTCCATCCGGGATCTAGATAGGGCTGCAGATACGGTAGGCCTATCTATGGAGGAATGGCTCCAACGCTATGCATTGGAGGATTCCCTCATGGAGATTGTTCGGGGCGAGGAGACGTTCTGGCGGCAAAGGAGCCGCCAAAACTGGCTCCTACTTCCATGCCATCGCTAATGGCAGGCGTAGGAAATGTTCCATCCCCTGCCTCTGGGATGGTGGACGTCTCCTGGAGGAGGCCAGAGACATCACCTCCCATATCTACTCCTTCTATAAGGGGCTATTCTCGGCTGGCCCCCATACGGGGGTCGCATTAGCCGGTGACTTCTGGTCAGAGAGGGCCAGGGTCTCCAATGCGGAGAACGTTGAGCTCACGCTCCCGTTCCTGCCAGCGGAGGTAGAACTGGCCATTATGGAGATGAAGGCTAACTCGGCCCCGGGCCCGGACGGCCTTCCTGTCGTGTTCTTTCAGAAATTTTGGAACTACATACAGGGGGCTGTTATGCCTATGTTTCAGGAGTTATATGTCGGGACCCTCGTGATGTCGCGGTTAAACTTTGGCGTGATTACCTTGATCCCCAAGGTGGTGGGGGCCACGGATATTCGGCAGTTTAGGCCGATCACGGTAATCAATATCATCCAAAGGATTATGTCCAAGGTTTGTGCGCGGAGGTTGGCGCCTCTAATGGAACGCCTGACGCACCCGTACCAGTTCGCCTTTCTTAAGGGCAGATTCATCCATGATGGGATCCTGGCACTCCATGAGATTATTCACGAAGTAAAGGTGGGACGCCAGCGGGGCGTCTTCCTGAAGCTTGACTTCCAGAAGGCGTATGATAGGCTAGATTGGGCCTTTCTTCGCCAAGTCCTCCAACGTAGGGGCCTCGATGATCGCATGATAGGATGGATCATGCAGATCGTCATGAGCGGGAACACGGCGATTAACATAAATGGGGAGGTAGGCCCCTATTTCAAACCCACGTGTGGGGTTAGACAAGGGGACCCGATCTCCCCAATCCTATTCAATGCCGCGGTGGATGCCCTGGCAGAAATCATGGATAAAGCCAAGATCTCTGGCCACATCTCTGGTGTGGTAGGGCATCTGATCCCGGGAGGGGGGGTCACTCACCTCCAATATGCCGATGATACCATGCTTATGGTAGAAGGGTCGGAGCAGGATATCAGAAACCTGAAATTCTTGCTTCTTTGTTTTGAGGCCATGTCTGGCCTCAAAATCAATTTCGACAAGGGTGAGGTGATGGTGTTGGGGTATCCCGTGGAAGCTCAGCAGCGGATTGCTGATAACTTGAACTGTCGACTGGCATCGTTCCCCATGAACTACCTGGGGATGCCAGTCAGGGACACCAGGCTTTTGTCTAGGGACCTGGAGCCCCTTATAGGTCGGGTTAAGGCGAGATCCGAACCATGGCAAGGTAGGTTTAGCTCCAAAGGGAGTAAGACCATCCTTATTGACGCATGCTTATCCAGCCTCCCCATGTACATCATGGGGTTGTATATCCTGCAGGAAGGTGTGCACGCCAACCTTGATAAGGAGCTATCTAGGTTCTTTTGGATGGCAAATGATGGTCACCAAAAGTACCACATGGTTAAGTGGGCGGACATTTGCGCCCCCAAGGATATGGGGGGCATAGGGATCATTTCCTCGTCATCACATGAATGTGGCCCTCATGCTTCGTTGGGTCTGGCGGATCCTGACGGACGACGGGGGCCTGTGGCTAAGGTTGATCAAAGCTAAGTATCTGAGCGGGTGCCCGCTCCTAGCCTATGATCGTCGGGAGGGCTCTCAGTTTTGGAGAGCCATCCAGGACATCAAGCCAGCGATCCGGAAGGGGCTTGTTATTTCCACTGGGAATGGGAAAAACACCGTCTTCTGGCTCGACCCTTGGGTAGGCGGGCGCCCCCTGCGTCTTCTGACGCCCGAGCTTTTCGCGATATGCACAGATCCCTTGCTCTTGGTGGCTGATGCCTTCCAGGACGGAGTCTGGCACGTTGCGTTCCGCCGGAGCCTTGGGGCCGCTGAGCGAGCGACCTGGGAGGGACTTCGGGACAGTCTTCCATTGCCCCACTCCCAATCCCCGGATAGTATGTCCTGGCACCTTTCGCCCTCGGGCGTGTTTTCTGTGGGGTCCATGTACCGGGCCCTCTTCGGTGGGCCCTCCGCTTCTTGGACATCCCCTCTGTGGAAGGCCCCCCTTCCTTTGAAGATTAAGATCTTCCTTTGGCAGTTGTTACGTGATCGGCTTCCTTCCGGGGTGGAGGTGGCCAAGCGGCAGGGCCCGGGGAATGGCCTGTGTCCGCTTTGTGCGGTCCCGGAAACGGGGCATCACATCTTCTTTTCCTGTCCCGCGGCTCGTTTCCTTTGGAACTTTACCCATGAGGCTCTGGGGCCCGCGTGGCAGGCCGCGGACCTGGGGGAATTCCTGGATGCCAATGCGAACCAGACCGGTAGGAGGAGGCTCCTCTTCTGGTTCCTGTTCGCAGGGATGACCTGGACATTATGGAACATCCGGAACAAGATGGTCATCGAGCGTGTCTTTCTTCGCAGGGCCTCTGACTCGACCTTCAAATTTCTCGCTTTTTTGCAGCAGTGGTACCCGTTGAATAGACAGCGAGACAAGGCGCGGCTGGACGGGATGATTGAGCACCTTATCGTGGCGGCACGCCAAATTGCTTCTCCCTCCGGGTCCTGAGTGCGCCCTTGGGGCGTGTTTGTATCCGTATGTGCTAGACTGGGTGGGTGTTGAGTGTGTTGCGTGGTCTGTGTGTTTGGTGTTGAACTGTGTCGCGTGGTCTGGATATTGTATGGTTGTTGCTTTATTTATAAAGCTGGGCGTATGCCTGTTTCGAAGAAGAAGAAAGAAACTTAAATGGTTCTTGAATCGCTGGAAGCAAAGAAGAAGGTTCAGACTCGAGTGCACAGAATGTGAGCTTCATCTCGTTGCACAAGGAAAACATATCAGACGGCAAGGCAGACGCAGAGCACTTGACTGTCTTGGTTGGAGCGGAAGCATCAGGAGAGTTGGGGGCTCACGATCGAGTCCATGTCGACAAGATTTGTTAACTCCTGCATACTCCGTACATGTGAATGACTCAGTTGGATGTTATATAGAGTCCGCGCAGTTCATTCAATTGTAGCAAGATGACACGTATACTATTTATTTATTTTTGAAAAGAGTATATATTAATAGACACGTATACTACTAGTGGATTGCTTGTTAAGATGGACTACATATATGTGATGTTGTGGCACTCTGAAGTAGCAAAGGCTAAATTGACATTTGAGTTTTCCAGCCCTTGGGCTGCAGAGGGCTGATCGAACTCGCTAGCCAAAATAATCAAGGAAATGGCCAAATGGCTAGGGGGCTGATGCTCTGTAGTTATGCAGCTTAAGTAACGAAAGGCAGTCGGCGGATCTGGGCCTCGTGGAGGGGTCTGTGCATGGAGTTTTGGCGCGGCGGTGGTGCTGGTGGTTGTCGGCGGCGGTCGGCGATGTTGCTTCAGGTGGCCACGGCGGTGCTGCCTGCGGTGGGGCGGCGTCGCGGTGACGGTCGACGCCTGTGCGGCCCCCCGATCTGGGGCTGCGCCTACAGGTCGTCCTCGACGTGAAAGCTGCAAGGGGTCTGTGTTGGTAGTGTGGTTGATGTGAGGTGTGGTTTTGTTTGCTCGGTGTTGCTGCGGTGGCGCGTGGTCGGAGGGCTCGTCGTGACGGCGCGGGCTCGTCCGGGGTTCTATCTGGGCCGCCTCGGAGGTGTCATGGTGGCGGCGATCTTCTTTCCCTTTCGCGGTGGCGGCTGCTCGGGTTCGCTCTGGTTGTCTTCGACAACTACCTCGCGGGCAGTGGTGATGATCCGGACGGCGGCTTTCATCGCGGCGACGAGGAGTCTAGGCGTGACGGCGGAAGGGTTGCTTGTTGATCGTCGGGAGCTTGGTGGAGGAGGGGAGGTGTGGTGGTTGTGTCGGCCCTTGTTTGGGCGGGCGTGAGGTTAGAGACTCTTCGCTGGGCGAAAGCCTTGTCCTGGCGGCTTGCCAGGACCAACGACGGTGACGCTCGTGGGTGCCGCATCCTTCTTGAAGTCGTCGTCGAAGCGGGTGTTTCTTGCTCGTCCGCCCGGGTTCTCTGGGGGAAACCCTAGATCCCTCGCGGGATCGGGCGTGGGCGGTGCTCTTGTGTCGCTTTGCCTCTTGGGGCCTCGCTTTGGACGTACGCCGGACAAAGGGTTGTGTGGAGTGTTCTGGTGGTTTTGGTGGAGGCGGGTTCGTCTTCGGCCAGGCGGGACGCGGCCCTGGGGCCGGCGTGGTAGTTGGAGCGGCGGCTCCGGTCTTTCGCCTCCGCTTTGCGTTGAGGTGTGGTGTCGACCTGGCTTGGTCGTCGACCCCTGTGGAGCGCAGTCTCGAGACTGGCGTGTGGTGTTGTGTTTGTACGATTTTTTGGTTAATTTTCCTCATAAACGGGCTAACTCTTTACTATATCAATGAAAGACAAAGCTTTTGCCTCGTTTAAAAATAAATAACGAAAGCTAAATTCACATTGCAATATTCTTGGCACTTTACATGAACCTTAGCACTCAGGCATTAGTGTGCTCATCATTGAACTAGGTAGCCGATATATAACAAGGCTAAAGGAAATGCTGAAAGAATATTTAGGAACTGCTACTACACGGAGTTAGCAGTACGTGGGTGCAGGATTTTTATGAACCGAGCCCTCGACCTGAAATTTGAAAAACTAGCATGGTGATGCGAGGGCATCATTTTTATTTTTTTTGTTTGAATCATGTGATAGAAAATTATTATTGTCGTATAGTCATTTGTTTGTATTTGTATAATTTTTTTCTACATGAGATACCCTATTAATAGGTAGATAATTAAATAAATAGTTATTATTATGTATGACATACGAGCCATCACTTATATTCAAGTATATAATAATTAGATAGTCTAACTCCCCTATTCTATTACTACACAACTAATAGTTAGACAATTCAATCAATAGTCCTTATTATATATGGCATATGACCATGGGAAAATAAATCATCTATATAGTTATGAACTATGACTCTCTTACTTTATTATGTAGTTGTTGTTCTAAAAATTAAATATGCTCATTTTTCCATGTCTAGATCCATTCTAGATAATTTAATGAATAATAAGAAATGTATGTTGTTCCAAAGAATAATGGTTTGCAGAATGTTTTAGGAAACAATTTGTTTAACATGTCTTAATGGTTCTTAGCCTACGTGTGAGTCCACTTTGATGTAGTAATTTATTCATCTAGAGGAGAAAATATTCTCTTTTGGCTCAAAATTAACTTATGATTAGTCGGTTTTACAAGTACGATTGTACAAATCTGAAAAAAATCATTTTTTGTAATAATTTGCTAACATAGAGGAAAATATGTAATATTTGTCCTAGAATGAAAAATGAATTTATATGGATGTCATCATCATTATCAATGGTTCTCTACGTCTGAGGTTGAATTTCTAAATTTGTTCATATAAATCTAAAAATAATTTGTTGTAGTAATTTGCTAACCTAGCAAAAAACATGTAATTTTTTAAAATGAATCTTACTTGGCGTTTTTGCATTTCTTGAACCGCGGAGAATTTGCAAAATCGCCCCATCATCTATTTTTTTCTATCGTCACGGTGTAAATTTTCCTCGGACATGTGTCTTGAACTGCCAAGAGAAAAAAATTTAGTGCTTGCTAATCTTCCTAAGAAACTATTCTAAACCTCATACAACTTTGATGGTAGTTTGGACCTAATATCTTCAGACGGGCATAATTATTTGACTCAAATTTGTCTAGATACGGGTGTATCTAGCTGCTAGATACACCCGTATCTAGACAAATTTGAGTCAACTAATATGGGTCGGAGAGAATACTTGTTCTTTTTACTCTTGCGTTTAGATACATACAAATTTAGACAAACCTCAATTTAATTATTTCTGGACGAAGAAAGTATAATTTTATATGTACATGCAATAGTATTGAGCGATTAGCAATGGGTCCAAACATTGTGGACACCTTGTTTTTACATGTAACTTTGATCGTGCAGCAGATGATATAAGTTTCATGAAAAGAAAAATGTGTGTTGGTCGGCAGGTTAGTCCCGTACCTGAGTAGGATTACGCAACGTGAATATATGACTACATAACGATCAACTTGGATTTCCTTTCAACGTCCGTGCTTCAAACGGACTCTATTTCTGGATGGACATCCCTTTAAATTCATACAGTAAATAATTTTTAAAAAAATAGGTGACCTTTCCTTTTATGTGACCGGTACATACATGGTGTACGTCACAAAAGGCCTATAAGCAAAAGTACGTAAACCATACGTGGGGATTTTTTTTATGTGAATGAACGTGTCAACATATTTTGTGTCAAAGAGGTTACGTAACCAATAATCTTCTGTTAAATCCTAACCATAGATTTTAAATCGAACCATCACAATAATTTAGATGATGTGGATCAACATAACACCTTGAAAAACACCTTAGGCCCCGTTTGGAATGTCGTTTTTTAGCCAAAACCACCGGATTATACAGACCTCTCCTCCTTAATCTCTTCACAAAATAAAAACGACCGGACTAAAATACAACGATCCAAGCGAGGCTATATTGCTTTTAGTATATAATAGAATAGATAAAGATGAGTGTTGAACCCTTACTACACAACAGAGCCAGTGGACAAGTAGTGAACCTCATAGCATGCAGCCTTACCATCTTTCTTCCCCTGAAATTCATAAAGAAAGAGAGAGGAATGACTCACCGACAGCTTCTCCATGCTACTAAAGTAAACGCAGCAGAATGAAACAGCTGCACGCTTGATGGCAACAAGGTTAACAAAACACACACAGACGAGATCATCGGCCAAGGACGACACCTAGGGCCCCAGCAAAATGACAAAGGTTGCATATCAATTCAATGTTCTCAAGTTCAGATACTATAGCCGTGAAAATTCCAGTTGTACTCAAACCAAATGAGTACAAACACAGATTGTAAGACAGCACATCGAAAGGACATCAGTGTCGACTCCCTTGATTATTTCACAAAAATAAATTGACAAATATAAGGTGAAAATTCAGAAGATCGCCCAAATTTGAACGAGGCATAAATGTTTACAAGTCTGGAAATAAACATTTAGTCTGAAAGCTTTTACAATGTAGTGATACATAACCAAAGCAGGCCAACCAGGCAGTATAGTACATAAATAATGGTTAAATCATGGGTGAAATGTAGCGGGCGCCCTCAAACTTATTAATGGTTCTTGAATTGGCAGAAACAAGGAGAAATAGGCGAAGAATTCAGACATTAAGCGAACATAATCAGAGCTTCATCTCGATTTAGAAGGAAGACGGACCGAACAGCAGAGCATAGGAGGAGTTGCAGGCAGGCAGGATGGAGTCCATGTCGACGAAACTTGGTAGCTCCTGCTGGACTGCCTGCAAATGCCATGTGGATTGTGGAAGCACATACATTCAGTCAATGATACAAAACGAGAGAAAAAACACGGTGTTTATCTAAGCAGAGAAACACATGTTACTTGGTGGATTGCTTGCTATGATCTGAATTACGTGACATATGTTATAATATTGTAGCATGCAGAAATAACAGCTAATTGAAGTAGCCAACGCTGAAGAAATTCATATTGCAACAGTCATAACACTAGAGGCTTTAGGAGGGACTGAATGATCGATCAAGCTAGCTAGTTAAAGAAAATGCTGAAAAAATAGTACTGTTCTACAGATGAAATGGAGTTGTTGTATTACCTGGTTGAACGATTTGATGAACCAACATAGCACTCTTGCCGCCTGAAACTGCAAAATGGAAAGCGGAGAGGAATAAACGCTTGGTGAGAGAACAAGGGACTACATGGTGCTGATAACTGGAATGCATGCTGTGGACTGGTGTACATACCTTTTCAATTGTACTCAGTTATAAGAAGGCTGGGACGGTTGGGATGCTCGTCCGCCGCTGCTCTTAGCGCAGCTCTCGCTTCATTCACCTCCGTGTCGGTCGCTTCTGCTGTAAAAAGCGCAACCTCGACTTTCTCGAGTGAAGAGAGATGCCACGTGCCTAAATGAATGTCCTCACGGGAGATCCACTCTGCTGGGAATTGGAACTCAAGGTGTTTAAGCCTTGGGGCAGCTCCTCGTGCAAATATTGATGGAAACACAGCCGTAATACAATCGAAGTAGCACTCCGTCGCACATGGGTATGCACCAGCAGTAACACTATGCATTTCTGCCAGAACCACTCCTCCGGAGTCGGCACTTAGCTTGAGATAACGAAGAGCCGGCAGCATTCCGAGAATCTGAATGTCCTCCGGTCGCACTTTATACACCTCTATGGACAGATAGGAGAGGACAGGAAGCGATGAAGGATTGATCCATGTCGGCAGTGTCAGGAGCGGGTCCAACGAATATTGAATCTCTAATCTACGGAGTTGTCGAGGGGGCACCCAGCCTTCGCGCATGAGGTCGACGCTTCCAAACCAAATAGATAGACATTCCAATTTGTTCAGATTCCTTAAAGATTCCACGAGAACCTCGGACAAACTTTCATCCACCTTGCTCAACCGTAACTTCAGCAACCTTAGGTTGGTCAAATGGCCCAGCTCTTTCACAAAATGACTATTCAAATGATGGGTAGAATCTAAAAAGCCAATCCCCGGTACCACTAGCACCTCTAGAGAAGTCAGACTACCAATCCCAGGCGGCAGTTCCATGACATCGTCAATGTACAGGCACATCAGTCGCCTTAGAAAAACAACACTAGCTGGCACAAATACTATACGAGTTCCTCTAATATCCAGGGTTTGCAAAAACTGTAGCTTCCCTATTTCCTCTGGAAGATCCACGACCTTGGTACGTTTTAGTCCTAGGTACCTCAGATGTAATAAATCCGCCACATACCCAACATCTGAGATATCACAACATTCTAAATCCAACACACGCATTACTTGAAAACTCGCAATATTCAGCACTTGATCAACAATATTACTTGTGAATGAAAGAGACCTGATGTGTGCCATCCCGGTGGTATCCACATCTACCTTGCTACATCGGATGGATAATCTGCGAACCTTTCTTTGCGTCTGAGGCATTTTTCTCACATTTTCATCCAATATAGTGACAAAGTTTTCTTCACTGGATAGTGAGCAGATGAGATCAAGCACCATGTCATGTACACGGCAAGCTTCTACCTTTTCTTCATCATCAATGCCCGTTGGCTGGATCATACTTCGGTTTACTAGCTCATTGAAGTAGCTATCACCGAGCTCATGTAAGTTGGTTTCTTGTTTCTCACTGTAAACAAAACCTTCGGAAATCCACTTGCATACCAGTTTACCTCTCATAATCTCCTCATCTTCTTCAAAGATGCTTAGATATAATAAACAAGGCTTCAGATAAGAAGGTAGATCATAATAGCTGAATAATAATATCTTCTTCATCTCCTCCACACTGTGATCTTCTGTAAGACCACGACCAATGGATTTGAGCAAAGTATACCATTGGTCCTTTGTTTTTGTCTGCCGATCACTAGACAAAAGACTTGCTATAGTTATAATTGCTAATGGTATCCCGCCGCATTTATGCAATATGTCTTCAGATACTTGTGCCAACTCGGAAGGACACCCTTTCTCATGGGAAAATACTCTTTTGTTGAAGAGCCTTCTTGATACATCCTGAGAAAGAGGTTCCATTCGATAGATATCATCTGGAGAAGAGCAACATGCTTGAGAGACACTGATAATACGGGTTGTCGTGATTAATCGACTGCCAGGACTCTTCTTGGAGAAAGCACACTTAATTAGTTTCCATGCTTTCTCATCCCATATGTCATCAATTACAATGAGGTACCTAGACAAATGTTTATGATTGTAAGTTGATAAATCAAACAATACAAGTACTAAACTTTTTCTATAAGATGGTCATTAAATAGATGTGTGAAAAGGCGGGACTAGACTTTAAAATTTACATGGACATTAGAAATCACTAGTGAATGATCACCGCTATGATTCATAAAAAGGTACCAACGGTGTGTTATTAAATGCGTACATGTAAACCACAAAACAATGTAGACTAGTGATTAGCAACAAAATATATAGGCATATATACCTCTTGTTCATAAGAAACTCAATTACAATGAGGTACCTATACGAATGCTTATCAATGTAAGTTGACGAATCAATCAATACATGCACTGAACTTCTTCCCTAGGCTGGTCATTACTAATTGAGGTATAGTTGTGTGAAAAGGCGGGACGACAAGACTTCAAAATTTACATGGACATTATAAATCACTAGTTAATGATCACCGCTATGATTCATAAAAAGGTACCAACAGTATGTTATTAAATGGGTATACGGAGCTACAAAATGATGTCATTACTTTAACAAAAGGGCTACTAATTAGTAACAGAAGAAAAGGGCATATATACCTCTTGTTTGTAAGGAACTCAATGAGTCCGTCGATGAGATGTTGTTCTTCCCATTTTGCATTATGAATGTTTTCATACTTATCCTTGTCAAGTCCATAGAGAATATTCTTGAAGACTTTCTTCATGTCAGGATTTTGAGAAACCGAAACAAAAGCACCACAATCAAATTGCACTTTGATCTTTTCATACGCCGTTTTGGCAAGAGTAGTCTTGCCTAACCCACCAAATCCAACAATAGAGACCGTATTCGCGGGCTGCTCTGACCAATCGTCACCTTTAGTCAACATGTTGATCAACTTGTCTCGTGCTTCTTCAATGCCGACGAGCTCTGTCACGTCTGTGTATAGAGCCATCATGCGAGGGTCAATGCTAGCACCATCGATGGTATCCCGTGTCTCTTGCTCGTACCTTTGACGTAGCTCAGCCAACTGCTTGGCTTGACCAACAGCTTCATCTAGAGCATCGGAGAGATGATGGAGATCCCTCCCTTTCTTGAACAATTTGACTGTCTTCTTGAGTAACTTCTTGACTTTGTTCTTTGGGTTGGCAAGCTCGGCACGACACTCAACCTGCACCATGAAAGTGTCAACAATATCCTCCATCTGGTAGGACAACTCCTTGACGTTTCCTGCCCAGATCTTGACCCCCACATCGAGCTGGTCTGGGGGCACTTTCGCCACCTTGAGAAGAGCGGCATGCATCAACGTCAGCTCTGTGAGGAGAGACTCAATGCCTTTCCTCACGCGCTTCTCGAGGGTAAACTCACCGACGAGCAACTCGCCGAGCTTCGGGAGGAGAGGGCCGATAGCTCTCATGGCGATATCCATGGCTGGTTGGACCTCTCTACACACGCGGTGGTGGTGGTGTTTTCGCTGGATCGGATCTAGTAGGCGCTATGGCACTTTGGTCAATGGGAAGAACAGCGCTAGGAAGAAACCAACACGGGGTGTTCAAGATTATAGTGCAGTAATGATGTGAGTGATCATGCGCGTAGCTTGGCTGCCCGGTGGGCCTATGCATAGCTGGGTCCCATGTATCAGCTGGTTTTGACCGTAATAGATAGTGTTAGTCTCGTAAGACTCAGATGCCATCTTGAGAAGGGAGACAATATGCATTGGATGCCGCTAGGAGTGTAGTGGCCGTGTTAAATTATACCATGCTGCTGCTCCCTAAGACCATGTGCTTAGCACTAATTAACACCCATGTGACCTTGTTTAAGCAGACAGCTCAGGACCATGCTGCTGCTGCTCCCTAGTGACCATGTGCTTAGCACTAATGAACACCCCCATGTGGCCTTGTTTAAGCAGACAGGTCAGGATGCATCGACTCGGGACAAACGACACAGCACACTAATTAGTAGGATTAATCAAGTCAGGCAAGCATTGGAGAGAGCAATGAGGTCTGACTTCTGAAACCAGTATCGGCGGTTGCGACCTGATGAATGAAGCTATGCCGAGGGAATTACAAGTTGTGCGCGTGCTCCTCAAGAAATCGTTGCATCAGTTCAGGGCTAGCACACTGTGTTCCCCGTTTATATGGTCAAATGTAAACCAACATGACAAATCCTGTACAAGGCCATGAAGAAGAAACTGACAAGGCAAACATGAAGCCACAACAGATTTCAGCCAATAGATTGCTGGATCAGTGGAAGACACAACAGAATTCAGATTGCAATTGCATACACTTCGTTTACAGAACAGATAAATAGGAAGTAGATTCAGCAAGGGGAAATGCAGGAGCCTAATGATTACTTTATCAGTCAGTGGAAGCCACAACAGATTTCAGTCGATAGATTGCTGGATCAGTGGAAGACACAGCAGAATTCAGATTGCAATTGCATACACTTCGTTTACAGAACAGATAAATAGGCAGTAAATTCAGCAAGGGGGAATGCAGGAGCCTAATGATTACTTTATCAGTGGAAGCCACAACAGATTTCAGATACAAATGGGTAGATCACTAGGTAGAACTTCACGTCATTGCAGAATAATAACACCAAGATGCAATGTTCTTGAGCATCAGTAATATTGATTGGTCAGGATCAACAAAAGGACATCTGGAAAGTGCAAGAAATCACCCTTGAGGCATGCTGCTGCTGGTAGTTATATCAGCCATATGGTCTTTTGCATGGATAATCTTCAAATCTTGTCTTTGGGTTTTGACCACTTGCGCTTGGTGCCATTAAATTGTCACAAAGTTTTCTTCACTTGGCAAACAATTAACTAGATCAATCACCATATCATGTACACGATAAGATTTTCCAAGCCTCCATCATCAACATTAATGTCTATTGGTTTAATCATACTTCTGCTTAGAAGCTCATTGAGTAACCTTTTCCTAGATCGAATAGTCTAATATCTTGTTTTTAATGATAAACAAAACATTCAGCTATCCACTTACACATCAAGTGACCTTACCTAATCCTATAATCTTCTCGAAACATAGTTAGCAATAATAACTAATCCTATAGATGAGAAGGTGAATCAAAACTAGTAAAAGAAGCTTGACTTGTAGATAATATCTCCCACATAACCTAGAAGTCAAGATCCTCCTTTACTATATCTAGAGTACTTACGATATCATGTATGTGTGACCCCTATTTGTGCTGAACCACTAGCCTACTGCAGATGGTGTTGTTTTTTCTATGATCTACCTTCACATGATTTATTATATCTAAGCATATTTCTAGAAGACTACAAAATTAAGAGAGACCAATTGATATGCAAATGGATAGCTGAAGGTTTTGTATATCATAAAAACAAGAAATCAGACCATTTGAGCTAGGAGATGGTTACTTCAATGAGCTTATAAACAGAAACATGATCCAACCAGTAGACATTAACGGTGAAGGCATAGCAAAAGTTTATTGTGTACATGATATGATGCTTGATCTAATATATCCTTGCCGAGAAAGATAAAACTGTGACAGCATTGGATCCACAAGAAGACAGAGGTACCTATGCATATGAAGTTATTTGTTAGCTGTTAGTTGAGAGCTCAATCAACATGCATCTAATGTTACTTACAAACAGGACAATACTGAATCATGAGCTATCTAGGAAACAATATGGATTTTATCAACCCAAGGAATCTATATATAGCTTATAGCACATTATAGATCTATACTGGATAACCAACAAGAGCAGTTCAGACTAATGCACACACACCAACCAGCCAAACAACAGTGGCTGGCAAGCATGGTTTACTTGCAGAAATTAAACTATAAGATTGTGATTTTCATTGATTTAACTCATGATTAGTTAGGAAACTAATCAGCATGCATCTAATGTTTATTCATACAGAGGATGAATCCTGAACCATGGGTTATCCAGGCAACAAATGGACTACACTAGACCCTATAAATCTAGAAAAGCTTATACCAAACAATGCATATCTATACTGGATGACCAACAGCATCACAGATACCAGACAGCCATCACAAAAAAGACAGTGATAACTTGGCATGGAAGGTTTAGTTGGAACAAACTAAACTATCTGGATCAGCAGAAATGTTTTATACCTTTCGTTAGTTCAAATCCATGCCCTGTGAGATCTAGGGCTGTTACCATGCACACCGCCTCTTCAGGCTGCTGCGAATAAACACCGACGAGCAGGCAGGTCGTCGGTGGTCAGCAGGAGGAGCTCCAGGCAGAGCCCAGCCTAGATGTGACGTCTGATCCAAAAGAAGATTGATGGCAGCAGCTCAATGACAACATCTTCCTCCACCTCATCTGTGCAGGCTCACAAACAGCTGTGATTTTCGTCCCATACAGGTAAAGGTACCTATGCCCATATGCAGTGTTAGTCGTGAAACCCATCAACGTGCATCCAGGAAATTTATCTTAATAATAAATAAAGGCACAATACTGAACCATAGAGTTATCATCAAGGCAAGAAACGAACTAGAGCAACTGAGCTAAACCTAGGAGCCTAACTTCCAGCAAACACTGTAAATCTAAGGTGACTGACCAACAATTTACACTGAGGACGCACAGACAGGCCAGCCCAAAAATCCAGGGTGCGCATGCTTTACTCGAGCAAGCTAAACGATCTAGAACAGAAGAAATGAAACCCGGGGAATCAAAAGTTACTATTAACCCTCTAGATCTGTTGTGGTGGTGGTTGACCAGCAATTTGCAATTAAGATAGATACAACACACGGGTCAGCCAGAGCAAGAACAGTAGCACGCGTGGTTTGCTTGAAGAGAACCAAACGAAACGATGTAGAAAGAAGGGAGGAAAAGGAAGCCCAGGAATCTAGCTTACAGTACCAAATTAACACTGCAGATCTACGGTGGACGACCAATAATTTCCACTTCAGATCCACCCACCGGCAAGCACGGAAATAGTGGCTGGACACGAGGCTTACTTGCAGAAACTAAATCATACATCTAGAATAGGAGTAGAAAATATTTATACCTCTCGTCGTTACACATCTTTGCGCGGCGAGATCCGGCGCCTCTCCCCTGCACGCGCCTCTTCAGGCCGCCGCACAAACACACCGACGAACAGGCCGCCGACGGTCGGCCGGCCGAGTTCTGGCCTCCGGGAGGAGCCCGGCCGGGAGGGCGAGCCCCCGCCGTGAGATCCACTGCACACACTCTACCCCTCTCCAAAGACTGTAGAAATAAACCCCGGGAGCAGAGGGCTCGCTAACGGACGTGACATATCACGTGGAGTCGTGCACTGCCTTGTGGTCAACGTTAGCCAAAAGGCAATGTATGAGAAGTTGAGAACGGTGCTGACGGGATCGAATGCTTGCTGAAACCACGTTACCAATAAAGTAGGAAAGAGTTAAATCCATGGTAGTCACTAAAATTGTTTAGCAAAGTTAATATATTTATTGTATACCAGAATATGAGTTTACGATCACTAAATAAACGTTGAAGCGTTACTTGTGGTCACCGCGGGCGTCGTAGAGATGTATTTGACGACGTGACACCCACTATCAAATAACTAAACATATCGGTAAAGAATAGCAATATATACGAGGGATATTTTACAAAACCATCGTTCTAGAAAAAATTTCAGTGTCGTTGCCCACCAATTTCACCGAGGACCTCCTCGCCCGCTGGCTCACCCCCGGGGGCTCCCGGTGCCGCGAAGCCCGCACAACCATCATCTCCGTCCCAGTTCTCGACGGTGCCGAGGCGGCGGGCGCTGCGACCGATCTCAGCGCCGCCGAGATTCACGAATTCAGGTTCTGGGCGTCGGACGACAGCGCCCTGCGACGCTGCCTCGACGGGGACTTCTTTGAGATTGATCTCTCCGGGGAGGCCTGGAAGTCGCGCCCCCTGATGCAGCCCGTCCTACGGACGCACCTCCATCTACAACACCTAGTCCCCCAAGTGCACCAATGACTCGCGCCCGAGCCAAGCTCCTACAAGCCAAGGTTAACTCGCTCCTTTCCTCATGTGATTTTGGTCTACCTTTGGATGGCTTGCTACTTCATGCAACTACGTTGTGTATCCTCAGATATGAAGCAACATCACCACACCAAGCCACCAAGGAAGCAGGACCAGGAGAAGAAGATGCTGGAGCTCTGCACACCGGAGTCTCCGGTCCCCTACACCGGAGTCTCCGGACATTCCTTCGGTCCGGCCCCAAGAACCAAGCCCGGGATAGTCTGATACCCCCTCCGGAGACGGGTCCGGAGATTGACCGGAGTCTTTGGCCCAGACCGAAGTCTCCGGACCCAACACCGGAGTCTCCGGCCTGCTCGATGTCAGGCATGTTAAGGCCTTTTGGGCCTGGCCCATGTAACCCCCAATTTCGTCCAAACTTCCAGTTTTATTCCCAAACTACCCCTGTTTAAGTGGCTGGCCTATATAAAGCCCCACCCCTCTATTGTAAACCCTAGACTTGGATAATAATAGATTGAGAACACCCCTTTGAGGATCTTTCATCTATTGGTCTCATGCTCCTATCAAGGGGCACCCAATTATCCACAAACTCTTGGATCTTGCCTAGTGCGTTCAAGTTGTACAAGGCCTTGGGATCTCGGTTTCTCGTCCCCAAGTAGTCAAGATCTCACCAAGCACCTCGCCCCCATTGTTGGTCGTGGAGAGAGAGCTTCGCCCAACACCGATCCTAGGGATTATGTTGGACCGGTTGTCACCGGCGTGAGTTATCGGCGTGTATCGTGTTTTGTGTGCGTGAGTTCATCGGGTTCTTCGTGGGCGTGTGTTCGTGGATTTTATCCCCTTTCCCCCTTCCACCACTTTCCCCTCGATTCCCGCGGAGATTCGTGAAAGATCGGGCCACCCCAAGGGGTTACCCCATAACATATTGGTATCAAGAGCAAGGTTGATCACGAATTTCCCCTCAATTTTTCTTCTATCGACCATAAAATCGAAAATTTCCCAAAAAACAGCCCCAATTTGCCTTTGGATCGATCTATCGTTTCGAGTGTTATTTGTGGTTTTGATCCGACCAAATCTTGTCTAAGGTGTTGGTCCAGCTTTTGCCTGCATTTCCCATCCCAATTTTGGCCAAATTTTCGCGGATTTGAGGACTCTAGGCGTGAATTTCCGCTCAAGAACACGAGCAGATCTTCCACACCGGAGTCTCCGGCCCTGGACGCCAGTTTTGCTCTTTTTCCTCTTTTCTGCATTGGCTAATCTGTCCGCTTGTTGTTTGTGTTCCGTGTGTGTGTCACCAACTAACAGATAGCTTCCGCAACATCGACGCGCTCTTCGACACCATGGACCCCAAACTCTTCCCCGCTCCATCGACACAAGATCATCATCAACAACTAAGGTATAACTTGTGTCAACCCTTGTGAAAGTACAAAGGAATTCGCCTAGAGGGGGGGTGAATAGGCTTTTAAAATTATTACGGTTTAGGCTCAAGTAAATGCGGAATAAAACTAACGTTTAATTTATTGAGAACAAAACCTAGCCACTAAGTTCACCTAGGTGCACCAACAACCTATGCTAAGCAATACAAGCAACAAGGTGATAGCAAGGTATAAATACTTCAAGCACGATGGCTATCACAATGTAAAGTGCATAAGTAAAGGGTTCGGTTGAGAGATAACCGATGGACGCGGAGACGAAGATTTGTTTTCCGAAGTTCACTTCCAAAGAAGCTACGTCTCCGTTGGAGAGGTGTGATGGCGCAATGCTCTCTGAACGCCACAAATGGCTCATCTCGAGGTGTGGTGGCTCGATGCACACCCAACTCCACACAAGGCCTCACCCCGGATGTGGAAGCACGCAACTCACCGACGCCACAAAAGGCTCACCCTATTCTCCCAAGTGCGCACCACAAAAGGCGGGCACTTGCTCCACTATGGGACGCTTGAGGGCGGTCACCGAACCCGTACAAGATTGGGGCTAACTCCACAACTCAATTGGAGGCTCCCAACAACAAAGCCACAAAAGGCCAACAATGCCACAAAAGGCCAACAATGCCACAAAATGCTACAAGAACACAAAAGGTCAACAAGACCACAAAAGGTCAACAATGCCACAAAAGGCCAACAATGCCACAAAAGGCTACAAGACCACAAAAGGTCAACAATCCAACCACACAACCGTCTAGGGTTCCAAGGAACCCAAGAGAAACAAGCTCACAAGCTTGAACTCGCCGATTCTCCGAGGAGAACTCAAACCTATGCACCAAATGCAAGGGCAAGTCCTTCTCCCCCAAATTCCAACAAAGCTACAAAAGCTATTGGGGGAATAAGGGAGGAAGAACACAAGAGTAGAACTCAAACCTATGCACCAAATGCAAGGGCAAGTCCTTCTCTCCCAAATTCCAACAAATCTACAAAAGCTATTGGGGGAATAAGGGAGGAAGAACACAAGAGGAGAACACAAAACTCTCCAAGATCTAGATCCCAATGATTCCTTCACAAAGAAGGGATTTGACTTGGGGGATTGTAGATCTAGATCTCCTCTCTCAAATCCCTCAAAAAGATGCAAGAATCATAGGAGGGGAAAGGGAGAGGGAAAGCTTCTTCAAGGTTGACAATGGAGGAGAGAGAGAAAGCCAAGAACCAAGAAGAAAAGCTGGTGCCCACGAAGGGGAAGAGGATCCCCTTTTAAAGGGCTCCCAGATCTGCCCGTTATGGGCATTCGCGACACCTGGCCAGAACTTCCGGTGGGAGGCCGGAAGTTCCGGTGGCACCCAGCCAACGGTCGAAAACACGGAGCGAGAAACTAAAAAAACGAAACATGGCCGGAACTTCCGCCCAGCCTGGCTCCAATGGTCATCAGACCGTTGACGCCCACTCCATAAGCGCAACCTGAAGTTCCGGTCAAAACAGACCGGAAGTTCCGGTGAACTTCCGGCAAATAGAACGTTTCAAAACAGAAGGTTACTGAGCCTTCACCGGAACTTGAGGCGGAACAAGGGGCGGAACTTTTGGGTCGCGAAGCGAGTCTGACCGGAAGTTCCGACGTTCAGGCGGAAGTTCCGCTCAAGAACTTTTTGGCAGGACAAGTTCCGATGCAAGTTCCGGCCAAGTTCCGGCAAATAGCACACTTCAAAATAGAAGGTTACTGAGCGTGAGCGGAAGAAGACCCGGAACTTCCGGCGGCAAAGATGCCCTAGCGGAACTTCCGATGGGAAGCCGGAACTTCCGGTCAGGGAAATTCCAGAAACCAGAAAACCAGAAACGCAATAACTTTTGCATCCGAACTCCAAACGGGATGAAACCAATTTTGTTGGAAAGATAACGAAATATTGGGTATCACCTTGGGAGAAAATATCATGAATATATATGTGATCTATCCCCCAAGGTGTGGAGCCGGAAAACTCGCAAGATCAAAAACCGCAATAGGATATGCAAGTGAAATCCTTAGATGATGAGCTAGAGCTTGTTATGATGGTGACCACAAGATCTAGATCCTCTCATGGACAAGAACCAAATAATAACCAAGAAAGATGATGATATGAATGCAAAGGTTTGAGATCTCTCCGAACGATGCAAACGAGACACCCGCTTGAGAGCCCCTCTTGATAGCACGGCTATCTATCCTAAACCCGGTCTCCCAACTAACAATACGAGACCGGCAAAAGAAAAGCCCTATCAAGAACATACCTTTGCCTTGAGCATCCCACTTGAACTTGATGTAGACCGACTTGTCCTTCTAGTGGGAACACCTTTCTTGGATTCTCTTGCTTGATGAAGATGAAGACTTGCAAATTGCTCCCCCATACTCCATGGGGAAACCTCTTCTTTGAACTTGTCTTCATCATTCCATGAGAACGAGGATGGCAAGCTTCAAGCATGAGATCTTCTAGAGATGGCGCATCTTGATCTCGTCCTTCTTCATCCTTACTTGAGGTTGATCCATCTTGATGCAACTCTTTGCACATGCCTTGATCGACCTTCAAGCTCCTTCTTTCTTCATGATTCCAATGGGCACAAAGCCCTTGGACATTTCTTCATCTTCCAACCTTGAGACCAACACATGGCCCAAGCGATGCCAATGGACAAACCTACAAGTGAAACTCAATTTACACATTAGTCCATAGATATTGTCATTAATTACCAAAAACCACACATGGGGGCATACATGTCCTTTCACCTTGTAGCCATATCTTCCTTTGTGTGTACCTATCCTATGAGAGCAACTCATTTTGTATTTGTCTAAGCATTGTGCACTTGCCATTGGAAAGTGAGAGTGTGAGGGCAAATACAAAAAGTTAACATAGTACCATAGCAAGGGAGAAAAAGAAAAAAGAATCAAAAAAAAATAGGAAAAGAAAAAGAAAAATAGAAAGATACATAGTCTCCCAATACAAAGAGAGCATCAAGCTTGTAAGCAAAAGAGAGAGGAAGAAGCACGCCAAGGCAAGTGCACAAATCCGTTGCTTACCCTCTTTTGGCAAACGATTTGTGGTCTCTCCTTGAGTTGGCACGACAACTGAGCGTAGTCTTCGTTAGGCCATTTTGTGTTCACTTTCATAGTCGTGCTAACCCCATTTTTCTCCACGTGTGTGTAGTCGTAGGTTGTCGTCACCTTTTGAGTTGACCATTTCCTTTTGACTTGAGTTTGTTGGATCTTCTCCACTTTTGACTATCCTTTGTGTTCGATTGGTTCTTTGGCTTTCCCACAATCCTACCCATCCACCAAAAGCTTTTGAGAGTTGTAGTTTATTTGTGTGTGAGTTTCTTTGCCATTTCACTTTGCACGCTGTTCGCTCCTTTGTGTGGCAATTGGTTTGATATAATATCCAAGGTGAGGTAAAAGGCTAACTCTACGCACCCTTATTACCCATATACAACCCTTGTCGGCTTTGCATCATGGACAGGAATGACGAGCCGTCCCAACCACCACCACCTCCGGAGGACGACACACAATACATGACAAGATGGGACCATTGGAAGGTCTGAGGAGAATTCAACTACTGTTGTGAAGCCCTTGAGCGGCGCCAAGATGAACAATTTAGCGAAGCCCGAGTGGAGTTCAAGAACATCGACAACCGCTTCGAAGAAGTCCGAGGCCAAATGCATGCCATGCAACACAACCTCGGTCATCAAAATGAAGCTCTTGGTCGCGCCCTCGCCTCAACGGATGAGAAGCTTCAACGCCTCATTGATGGGTTAGCAAGGCCACACTCGCGAGACTCAAGATCATCACGGCACTCCTCAAGTGAATCAAGTGCGCCTCGCCGTCACGCTTCAAGGCACCGGGATGGACCCGTCCTTCAATCCATGAGCTCTTCTCAAGCGGTACCATCTCCGCGACACGCCGCAACGTCAAGCTATGATGGTGACCTCTCCGAAGACCTCCAAGACGTGAAGCGGACCGGCCACAACCAAGGGCACTTGTGATTCAACAAGAGCAACCTCGCATGGACCACCAAGCCCATCGCCATCGACATGTTCTTTCAACAACAAGTGAAGCATCCGAAGTGGAAGAACAAGATCGCCGTCGGCATGAAGCACTCGAAGATCCACCAAGGCGTCATCATCGACATGAACGTCAACACCGACAACATGATCATCATGACGAGCCTCCTCCACATCAAGAAGAAAGAGAGCAGCCCATTGCGCATGCGGCTCGACGTCCGCCTCGACACATGGCGCAAGACAATGCTCCTCGGCATCAACCTCGACAAGAACAAGAGCAGGCTCCCCAAGCTCGTCGTGAGGATCAACAACCTCCTCCTCGTCCTCAACCACGCCAACAACACGAGCAAGCTCCCCAAGCTCGTCGTCAAAACCAAGTTCCACCACCAAATGCGGCACCTCAACAACCGCAAGAGCAACGCCACCATCACCAAGCAAGACATGAGAGCTCGGATGATGAAGATGGCCGCCACAATCATGGCAACTGTCGCCACCGGAACCGCAATGAAGAAGAAACTTTTGGCAAGCTCAAATTCACCATGCCCAAGTTCACCGGTTACAATGAGCCCGAAGAATACCTCTCGTGGGAACTCAAGGTTGACAAGATCTTCCGCATGCACAACTATAGCAATGAGAAGATGATGGCCATGGCATCCCTCGAGTTTGATGAGTATGCCAACCTTTGGTGGGAACAAGTCCAACTCGCTCGTGAATCAAAAAAAGAGCCCCCAATCTCAACTTGGCAAGATATGAAGGCTCATATGAGATCCCGCTTTGTTCCTTCTCACTACACGCGTGACCTTTTCAACAAGCTTCCAACACTTAGTCAAGGGACAAAGACCGTGGAAGAGTACTTCAAGCAAATGGAGATCAACATGATCCGTGCCAACATTGAAGAGCGGGATGAACAAACAATGTCACGTTTCCTCAATGGCTTGAACCATCCAATCAAGCGCATCACCGAGTTCCAAAAGTACAACAACATGGTTGAGCTTGTTCACATCGCATCAAAGGCCGAGCGTCAAGTGCAAGAGGACATCAAGTTCAACAAACCAAAGACATACTTCACATACAAGCAAGCCCCAACCACTACTCCGACAACACCAAGTGGAAGCTCATCAAATACCACCAAGCTTCCATTCAAGCCAACACTTCCTCAAGGAAAACCGCCCCCAAGTGGAAAATACACAAGTGAATGGTGAGTGCTACAAGTGTGGAGGCAAAGGACACAAGTCGGACGCATGTGGAAACAAGAAAGTTTTGTTCATCCATGACAACGGCGATGAAGAATACTTGAGTGAAGATGAGTTTGATGCAAGGGTCAAGGAAGCCATGGCAAGGCAACATTTGGAAGAGGACCAAGAACTACTTGTGTGTGAGCATGACGCAAGTCCATCGCTTGTGGTCACAAGGGTATTAACTACTCAAGCCAATGAGAATGAAGACCAATGATCAAACATCTTCCAAACTCGTGTCGGTATCAATGGGAAGTCCATCAAAGTTGTCATCGATGGAGGGAGTTGCCATAATCTTGCAAGTATGGAATTGTGTGAGAAACTCAACCTCACCCTCCATCCACATAAGCACCCCTACCATATTCAATGGCTAAGTGACCAAGGGTCCGTCAAGATCAAGCACACCGTCTCGGTAACGTTCTCAATTGGACCATACAAAGACACGGTGGAATGTGACGTGGTTCCCATGACGGTTTGCCATATGTTGCTAGGAAGGCCGTGGCAATTTGACAAGCGTGTTTTGCATGATGGTCACTCAAACACTTATACCTTCAAATGTCTTGAAAAAACTTGTGTTTTGCAACCAATGACTCCTAGCCAAATAATTGCAGACAATGCAAAGGCTTTAGCGAGGGCGCAATACACAAAAACACCTTGTGAGAAGAGTGGTGAGCGAGAGAACCACACTATAGTGAGTGAGTGCCACAAGCCAAACTCGAGTGGAAAAACTAGGAGTGTTCTTCTTGCCACCAAAAGTGAGATGAGAGAAGTGCGGAACAACCCATCCATCTTGCACTATGTCCTTGTATGCAAGGGACTAGCGCAAGGAACTAATGACTTTACAAATGTTCCTCCTTCTTTGATGGCAATTTTGCAGGAATTCCAAGATGTATTTCCCAAAGAGCTTCCTCATGGCCTACCTCCTCTTCGTGGAATCGAGCACCGCATCAACCTCATACCCGACGCTCCACTACCAAACCGCGTCGCGTATCGCATGAACCCGGAAGAGACGAAGGAGATAGAACGACAAATCAACCAACTCGTCTCCAAAGGTTTGATCCAAGTAAGCACTAGCCCAAGTGCGGTCCCCGTGATTCTAGTTCCAAAAACGGATGATACGTTGCGGTTATGCATGGACTGTCGTCCAATCAATGCTATCACCGTGCGTTATCGACATCCTATACCGCATCTTGATGACATGCTTGATGAGTTATGTGGAGCCACTATATTTTCGAAAATTGATCTTCGTAGTGGTTACCATCAAATTCGCATGGCCGAAGGTGATGAGTGGAAAACCGCCTTCAAGACCAAGCTTGGACTCTATGAATGGTTGGTTATGCCTTTTGGCTTATCAAATGCCCCATCTACCTTCATGCGCCTCATGAACCATATTTTGAGATCTATCATTGGGAAGAGTGTCGTTGTTTACTTTGATGACATCCTTGTCTATAGCAAGTCACTAGAGGAGCATGTTACTCATGTTAAGGATGTTCTCCAAATCCTTCGTCATGAAAAGCTTTATGCTAATCTCCCAAAGTGCACTTTTGCAAAAGACAAACTCATTTTTCTTGGTTTTGTTGTGTCTTCTAATGGCATTGAAGTTGATGTCTCAAAAGTTAAGGACATACGAGATTGGCCCATACCCACCAATGTTAGTGAACTTCGTAGTTTTCATGGGTTCGCTGGCTTTTACCGTCGCTTTGTGAAAGACTTTTCTACCATTGCTTTCCCCCTCAACGAATTGACCAAGAAAAATATCACGTTCGTTTGGGGAAAAGCACAACAAAAGGCTTTTGATGAGCTCAAATAGAGGCTCAGCGAAGCACTACTTCTTTCATTACCGGATTTCACAAAAACCTTTGAGATTGAATGTGATGCTAGTGGAATTGGCATTGGAGGCGTCCTTATGCAAAATGGGCGTCCTATTGCATACCATAGTGAGAAACTTGATGGCGCACGTCTTAACTATCCCATCTATGACAAAGAGCTTTTTGCCTTGGTTCGTGTCCTTCAAGTGTGGCAACACTACCTTTGGCCCAAATAATTTATCATCCATTCCGACCATGAGTCGTTGAAATATCTTAAGGGCCAAGCCAATTTGAGTAAAAGGCACGCCAAATGGGTTGAGTTTATGGAATCGTTTCCTTACATTGTCAAGTACAAGAAGGGCAAAGAAAATGTGGCAGCGGACGCTTTGTCTCGCAAAAACACAAACCTTCTTACGCGACTCAAAGTAAATGTCTTGGGTCTTGATGACATCAAATCTTTGTACGCGTCCTACCCTTTCTTTGGACCAATTTTTGCAAGATGTTCAATAGACAAAGGGATTGATGATTTCTATTTGCATAAGGGTTTTCTTTTCAAACGAAACAAGCTTTGCATTCTGAAGTCGTCTCTCCAAATTTTGCTTCTTCAAGAGTCCCATGGTGGAGGCCTTATGGGTCACTTTGGTCGTGACAAGACATATGACATGCTATCCACTCACTACTTTTGGCCAAAGATGAAGCGCGACGTCGAGCGCCACGTCCAACGGTGCACTACATGTATCCAAGCTAAGTCTAAGTCTAACCCCTTTGGTCTTTATATGCCATTGCCTATTCCTCATGCACCTTGGTCGGACATTAGCATGGACTTTGTGTTAGGATTGCCTAGATCTAAACATGGACATGATTCTATATTTGTGGTAGTGGATCGCTTTTCCAAAATGGCACACTTCATTCCGTGCCATAAGACCGATGATGCTTCACATATAGCAAATTCGTTTTGTGTTTCTTCAATGCCAACAAGCTCTGTCTCATCTGTGTACAGAGCCATCACACGAGGGTCAACACTAGCACTAGAGCCGGTGTCCGGCATTTTTTGCTCATACCTTTGGCGCAGCTCGGCCAATTCTTTAGCGTGACCAACCACCTCTGCTAGTGCATCGGAGATCCCATGGAGATCCTTTCCCTTCTTGAATAATTTGATGGTCTTCTTGACTACCTTCTTGACTATGTTCTTCAGGTTGGCAGGCTCGCCTCCATCTTCCACACGCACCATGAAGGCATCTACGATGTCCTCCATTTGGTAGGCTAGCTCCTTGACTTTTCCTGCCCAGATCTTGACACCCTCGTCAAGCTGCTCCGGAGGTACTTTTGCCACCTTGCGAAGAGCAGCGTGCATCAACGCCAACTCTGTCACAAGAGACTCGACACCTTTCCTCACGCGCTTCTCCAGGGTAAACTCACCGACGAGAAGGCCGCCGAGCTTCGGGAGGAGAGGGGCGATAGCCCCCATGGCGATCTCCATGGCTGGTATGACCTCTCCACAGATGCTTCAGTGTTTAGTGTTTTGGTTGGAAGAGATCTAGGAGCGCTACATGCAGTTTGGTCAACGGGAGAGAGAAGTTCTAAGAAGAAACCAGCAACGGGGTGCTCAAGACTAATTTATCTACGAACCGGGACAGGATATGAGTGATCATGTGCATGGCCAGGCTGCCCTGTGGGCCTACGCACAGCCGGGTCCCGGGTCCCATGTATCAGCTGCGGTGGTGTAATCTTGCTATCTTGTGCCAAAGAAAATTAGAACGATTCCTGCTGCTCCCTACTCCCTAGATAAGACCATGTGCTAACACTAATTAGAGCATCCCACTTGTTGGGTGATGCCAAGCCGAATTTCGGACCAATTTTGGGCCGAACGAAACTTAGGCCGAGTTCCCGAATTCAGTTAAACACGACAAAATTTGGATAAATATCGGAGGATTTCATTAATTAGGGCAAGGACGCGTATATTACATCGAATTTTAACTATGAAAACATAAAAGGGCCACCGCCGTGGCCGACACCGATGCCGGACGCCGCTTCTACATGCCGAGGCGGGGGTGGTTACCGGCCTGGATGTGCTCCAGCACGGTGGCGTGCGTTCGCCCGGGAGCGCTCCACTAGCGGCGGCGCGACGCCACATTGTTGCGCATCCCGGGAGCGCTCCACCAGCGGCGACGCGACGCCGCATTGTTGCGCATCCCGGGAGCGCTCCACCAGCGGCAGCGCGACGCCGAATTGTTGCGCATCGACGGCGAGCCCGACGGTCCCTCGTGGCGGGCGAGCTCCTAGAGCCGCCCGTCGGCGAAGAACTGCTTCCAGAAGACCAGGTTGCCAGGACCCTCGGCAGGATCCGGGTCTTCCATGACGGTGATAGCCGCCTGGATCTCGTCGGCGATGTCCTCGTTGGTCGGCACCGGTGGAATCGGGATCCCACTGGCGCTAAGATTCTAGCCGAGGGGGAGAAGAAAGACTGACGGTGCCATATAGCCCGCGTCGTGGAGCATCCGAGCCTCCCACGGCTGCGGTGTGCGTCGGCCGAAGCCGTTCGCCGCCGCGTTGTGGCTGGGGTATCTCTCGACCATACGGCTACAACGTGCGTCGACCGAAGCCGTTCGCCGCCATGTTGTCGCCGGAGAATCTCTCGGCCATGGCTTTTCGCCGTAGTTGTGGAGGTGGAAAGGTGCGAGTGTTTGAAGTTCACCGGAATTAGGAGCGCTGTGAGAGACTGTGAAGGAAAGTGACGAGATGTATGGCTTTTATAGGCCGAGGCCGGCGGCGAGGGCGGGAAAAAGGGAAACGGCGGGAAGGATGACGACAACTCGGCTTCTGTAGCTGACTAGGCGGGTCCACGCGCCGTCTCTTTTTTTTCGCGGAATTTGTTTTGTCCGGCGTTCCCGGATCCTGGGAATGGACTAGAAAGTCCGGACCAAACTTGGTCCAAACCCGGATGAAAACAAGTTTCTGAAAACGCGACTGGGACAGATTTCTGCGTCCAGAGCTAAAATTCACCCTGGGATCTGCGGAAATGTGAGTGGAGATGCTCTTAACACCAATGTGGCCACGTTTAAGAACTAAGCTCAGGATGCATGACTCCGGACAGACGAGTTGGGCTCAGGATGCATGCTCCGGACAGACGAGTTGGGATATTAGTTGGACTAGCTGAATGCCCGTGCGCTGCTACGGAATAAAAAATAAAAAAATTATTCTAAAGTTAAAAAAAAGTCACACGACATGTGGTCTCTATTCGTAGATCGATAAAAACCAATTCTCTATCTAATCTCTTTTATCCTTATCATTATTCTTATACTTTAGCATACCTATATGAAGGCGGTAAGGCAATCTCGTCACTTACCGCTTCAAGCTAGCTATTAAGAAAAGATGACAAGTTGAAATAATTGTGATCATTGAAAAAATTGTTTATGAATGTGTATTGAAGTCGGTTTATTTTTACCGGATATTTTTATGTCATGAAGAATTTCACTTCCGAAGGGACGATAATATAGATACTCGTTTGAACACCTCAAGTGTGAATGTTGTTATTACTATTTCTTTACATTTGTCAATATTTATCATCTGTGTGTTTGTCCATTGATACAATTTCATATTTATCTTAACTTTTATGCTAACGAACAACACAATCCATAGTACAATACATCCAAATTAAACGATACACGGCTCGACGTGGAGCACACCATCTTCAGAATAAGACAGAGCATTGGAAGATGAAAGTTTCTATTGAGTACATCAGGTTCATACCAAATCATTTGCTATATCATCAGGATAATTTTCATGCATATAAATCAACATATCCATACTGTCTGTCCCCTCCCTTGCCTGAATTCTAGTCTGCCGTGCATGTCTAAAATTTAAATTTTCAACGTCTTGTATACATGCATGTTAACTGAAATTCAGTACACTGTTTTATGTAAAAATGAATTTTTAGTGCAGTGTGACATCTAAACTGAATTATGAGTGCATTTGTGCTATGTTTTTCTTACTGTCCATTGATTTTGTACACTGAATTTGTGTTCACTGTGTTTTTGTTGTATTAAATTTGTGTTTGTTATAAATTGAAGTTCAAAATTGTTCAGAATTTCAAAATACCTAACCTAATTATTTGCTATACAAAGCCAAATTTCGTATACAAGCAATCAGCTACAGGAAAGAACCATTCACCGCTAGCATAGTGTGCAGTGTTCTTTGCAATGGTCATGGTCCATTGCCACGGGTCAAGCGAGGATGGTAGATCGATCGAGGAGAATTCAGTTGTGTTTCTGGGAACAATGGCGTGGTGGTGTCACCGCGTGTCAGCAGGAGAATTCGGTTGTGTTTGTCTCTCCTGTCTAATGGCTCGAGCAGAGGAAATTTTCCGCCTAGGTGCGGCGAGGTTGAAGTCAACTGTCCTAGGCGCATTTGGTGGAGGCAAACTAACTCGATCGTTTCTCGCACGACGTCACCCATCGGAATACATAACGGTTTGGTGGCAAACGACCGGAACGGGTCTAGAAATGAAAGAAACCGATGGGCCGCCAACAGTGACCGGCGATCGGTCAGCTCCGCCGTCGCAGGGGACAAAGCAGGCTGCAGTTCAAGCAAAGCAAGGCAGCCTGGGTCGCGCACGCTGCCGTCGGGCAGAGGCAGCCGAGGAACCCGCTGGCCTGGTCGTACCCGCACTGCCCTTGGACACCTCGCACTCGTAGCATGGCCGACGCTCGGGTCCCAGCTGAGCCGGAACCCTTATCGCAACACCTCGCCGTACCCGCTGCTCCCCAGCCACGCGCTGTACTCCGTGCTCGCGAGCCACTCCGTCAACACAGGCGCCACGTACATCCCGTTGAACACGCGGAACCAGTCCTCGTCCGGCACACCGAGCTGCGGCGCCAGGAAAGATGGCAATCGCCCTTCTTGCGTGAAACCGGTGCAGTTGATCTGGATGATGTCCGGCGGCAGAGGGTCCGTGGTGCCGGTGAGGTTGCGGTCGATGAAGAAGGAGATGGTGTTGTTGCCTGTGGCCGAGAAGTTGAGCCACGCCTCGGACGGGATGGTCACGTTGTGTCGAACTCTTGGACAGTCGTTGTCGGCGGCGACCGCGTCGGCGTCGGCGACGGTGATTGTGTTGTTGGTGTAATCGATGGCGAGGATGGTGTATTTCGTGCCCTCGGCGAGGCGGAGCATGGCGTTGGTGGTGGTGGCATCGCAGAGGATGGCCATGCCCGGGTAGCCGCAGTAGGAGCGCGCCATGCCGTCGATTAAGGAGGATAGCATTGGCAAGGCGGGCGATTGAGGAGGATAGCACTGGCAAGGCGTACACAACTGCTTAATCGGTCACTGATTTCGTCTGGTGGCGGTTGCGGGCACGTGCGCCCGCATGACTTTGACCTGCTCGGCTTTAGTAGAGGTTGGTGAAGGTCCGGGGACCGGTAGGTGGGTGCGTACGTGGCGTGACGAGACTGGTTGAGAGAGGACGGGGCGGGTGGGTCTTGGCTTGTTTGCTGGTTGCATCGCACGACAACAGATGATGAATAACTCATCTATGTGTCCAGCGGGGACTTGTCTCGCTCAGGTCGAGGGCTGCATGCCAATTTCGTTTTTGAGACACGGGTAGCGTATTTTTTTGGAACAGCTTGATGAAGACGAAGATCAAAATAATGGTATATTTTTTGAATTGATACGTCTAGCGGAAGTTGTTATTTTTTTGTTTAGTTTGTTGAAACATTAGAGGAGTATTTCTGTCAGTGCTAAATTCAGATAAGAAGAGGACGTAAGACAAAAACCGGACATACACAGCCACAACTGGCGTAGGATTAGCTATACATATACAAGGAGCGACACGTACTCCACTGGATTGTTTCTGAATAACAAACTCCCATGCAGGATATAACTAACTAACAAATTCCACACTATCTACGGGCATGTCAGATGAGTGAGAGAAAGTTCTTCAAAATATAGCGCGGGGTAACAAACTCCATCCTCCTTTGTTGGTGTTGTTAGTTAGTTTGTTAAAACAATTGAGTGCGGTGGCAACATGCGAGTTGAACCAACAAAAAAGTAGATGGTGCGGTGGCATTTTCTTGTAATATCTTGAAGTGTGATACCAGGCATTCATCACGCTTTTGAAATTAATAGTAAAGATTTAGCAACCACTGCCTCCGTGAACAGATGGGCAAACCTAAAAATCATATGGTTGTGATCGGAGAGAGCAGTGTGGTCGATTTCGGAAACCATGCCAAGGGGGATTACAAAGTTGCGCATGCTCATCCAGTTGCGTTTTTAGTTCCAGGTTAGGCAACCACCGCTACAATCAAAAGGTGGAACTTGAAAAGATTGTAGTGGGACTGGGAGACCCGCTTGCTTTTAACAAGTCGCCATGGATTTTAACAAGTCGCCATGGATTATTGTCCACGACAAAGTAGTTTACTTGAACATCAACTTGAAGTTAGTTTACCAGACAGGACATGGGAAACCGAGCCACACCTTTACGCCTATGTACTAACAGAGAGCCATGTCGCTGTGACCAAGAAAATTCTCAGCATTGTATTAACTCCCATCATTAACACCTCGTTAATTGCCACTCTTTATTTTCTTTTTCTCTCACACCGTTCAAGGAAAGAACCAGCCAATCAATAACCTTTTTGCAGCGCATGCACCTGTCTTTATTAGGGCGCTGGGAATTAGGAAAGTTAATGCTCCGGACTTATAATTTAGAAATATCTGAAAATGCTCTTCGGCCCAATAATCCTAAACAGAGGGAGTACGTCCTTCTCATATAAATATATATCTGGATGATAATAAATATCCTTTTATTGGTTCACTGGGTAACTTGTCATCTTAAGATTAGAGGCACTTCATAAAAATCAGTATCAACTAACAAGTTCTTCCCCACAAAGAAAAGTGGTATTAGTACAGGGCCATCCTTAATTATTAGGTCAAATTAACATGAACGACCATGATGAATATGACATGACAAATATGAACCATTGCAAATAACAGGTGAAACTGCCATAATTGTATAAACGGGAAAAAATTATCAGATTGCTAGTAAGATGACACAGTGAACAATCAAAGCTTGCAAACCAACCAGCTCTATACCATGATTTCATACTCTTGCTTACAAAACAGATAGATGGAAGGAAGTTCAGCGCGAGAAAATGTAGGAGCCTAGTGATCCTTGGATCAATGGAAGCAACAATAGAACACAAATACAAGTGGGTAGATCAGTACGAGAGCTTCAAAACACCAAGTAAGATGCAATGAGTCTGGACAGCCTTGATTGGTTAGAACAGAGGAAATGCAAACACTTGGCATAAGCAGCACTGGATCAACAATAGGACATCTGGAAACTGCATAGATCACCCTTGAGGCATGCTTCTACTGGTAGATATCTGTCCTCTGCAATCTTCAAATCTTGCTTTTGGGTTTTGACCTCTCTTGCTTGGTGCCACTAATTTGTCAAAGTTTACACTTTGCAAAAAATGTATAGATCAATCACCATATCATGTACACAATTAAGACTTTCCCTGCCTTCATCATCAACATTAATGTCTATTGGTTGAATCATACTTCTGTTTAGGAGCTCATTGAGTAACCTTTTCCTAACTCAAATAGTCTAATATCTTGTTTTTAATGATACACAAAACATTCAGCTATCCACTTATAGATCAAGTGACCTTGCCTAATCTTGTGATCTTCTCAAAACATAGTTAGCCATAATAACTGATCCTATAGATGAGAAGGTGAATCAAAACTAGGAAAAGAAGCTTGACTTGTAGATCATATCTCACCTAGAAGTCAAGAACCTCCTTTACTAGATCTAAAACTAAAGTACTTAAGATATAGAGTATGTGAGACCCCTATTGTGCATTATCATAATATTGTGTCCTCTCAATACATAGTTAGCTATAATAACTAATCATATAAATGAGAACATGAAAAAGAACTAGTAAAAGAAGCTTGACTTGTAGATCATATCTCCCACATGACCTAAAAGTCAAGTGCATTCTTTACTAGATCTAAAGTAATTACATAGTGTGACCCTTATTTATGCCAAACCACTAGCCTACCACAGCTAGCTTGCAACCAAAGATGATGCTTTTTCTATGATCTACCTTCACATCATTTATTATATCTAAGCATATTTTCAGAAGATAACAAAATTAAGAGAGACCAACTGATTTGCAAGTGGATAGCTGAAGGTTTTGTGTATCATAAAAACAAGAAATCGGACCATTTGAGTTAGGAGATGGTTACTTCAATGAGCTCATAAACAGAAGCATGATCCAACCAGTAGACATTAACGGTGAAGGCATAGTAAAAGTTTACTGTGTACATGATATGATGCTTGATCTGGTATATCCTTGTCAAGAGAGGAAAAACTGTGCCAATATCGATCCAAAGAAGACATGTACCTACGCATATGAAATTATTAGCTGTTAGTTGACTACTCAATCAGCATGCACCTAATCAAAATAGACTGTATCAAACCCCAATAATCTAAACAACTTATACCACAGATTGTAGATCTATACTGAATAACAAACAGCAGCAGTACAGATTGATGTACACACCAACCAGCCAAGCAACAGTGGCTGGTACACATGGTTTAGTTGCAGAAATTAAACTATATACGATTCTGGTATTCATTATTAGATGGGAAACTAATCAGCATGTATCTAATGTTTCTTCATAAAGAGGACAAATTCTGAGCAATGAGTTGCCTAGACAACAAATGGACTGCACCAAACCCTATGAATCTAGATTAGCTTATAGATAACACTGTAGATCTACACTACAGTAGACAGACAACAGCACCAAAGATCGTTCTTGGCACCAGGCAGCCATCTCAGAAAACAGTGGCATATTTACGCAAGGCTTGCTTGGAACAAAATAAAACAGTCTAGAACAGCAGAAAAAATTTATACCTCCTGATACAGGGCATCTCCCCTGCGCAGGCTGCTTGTGCATAAACACCAACGAGCAGGCAGGTCGGCAGGACGTGTTGTAGGAGCCCAGTCTAGATCTGACAATGTTCAGACACAAAAGAAGATGGATGGTGGCAGCTAAATAACATCATCTTCGATTCATCTTTGCAGGCCACAGAAAGCCGTGACTCTCATCCCATGCTGGTACCTATACAGATGTGAAGTGTTAGTTCTGAAACCCATCAACATGCATCAAGCATTATGTATCTTCATAACGAGGCAAATACTGAAATCATGCAATAAACGGACTAGAGAAAAACCTAGCTTATACCAAATACTGTAGATCTACGGCGGCTGACCAACGATTTGCAGTAGAGACGCAAGCCAGGAAAAATAGTGGTGCTCATGGTTCACTTGAGGAAACTAAGAGATCTACTCCCTCCGTTTGGAAAATAAGATGTTTTAGGTTTGTGAATGAGATGTATCTAGACACTAAAAGGTGTCTAGATTCATTTGAACCTATACACTAAAAGATGTCTAGATACATCTCATTCACAAACCTAAATCATCTTATATTTCTAAACGGAGGGAGTAGAACCGTAGAAAAGAAACACCAGGTTATCTGGCTTATAGTAGCAGGTTAACAGTGTAGATCTACCGTGGATGGCCAGCAAATTTGCCCCACGGAAACAGTGGCGCTCATGGTTTACTTGAGGAGAACTAATAACTTATTAGACGATCTAGAACGGACGAAAAGGTAGCCCAGGAATCTTAGTACCACACTGACACTGCAGATGTACGGTGGATGACCAACAATTTTAACTTCGGATTCGGATCCACCCACCGGCAAAATAGTGGCTGGACGCGGGGTTTACTTGCAGAAACTAGATCTAGTTGAGGAGAAAAGATTTATACCTCCCGTCGTTCAGATCTATGCCACGCGAGATCCGGCGCATCTCCCCCGAGCGCCCCTCTTTAAGCCGCCGCACATACACACCGACGAGCAGGACGCCGGCGGTCGGCCGGCCTAGGCCGAGCCCTGGGCTCTGGCCTCCTCCTCGGATGAGGCCGCGACCCGGGAGGGCCGGAGCCCCCGCCGCTAGATCCACTCCACTCTCCCCTGACTGACTATCGCCCCGTCTGCAGACGCGGGTAGAAATAACCCCGGGGAGCGGGGGGCTAGCTAACGGACGCGACCGATCACGTGCTCGCGCACAGCGGCTGCCCCGTGGCCCTCTCCATGGAGGGGTCCCACATGTAAGCTGGCTACATTAGAGGTGGTATGGCAAGGCTTAGATGCGATCTGGGAAAGGGTGAGAAATGACCTCGGATGCCGCCTGGCCTGCCGCGCCAGAGGGTAAATTAATGCCTACCACGCCGGGACGAGCGGTGGGTCTCTGCTCGCAATCTGCCCCTGGAGCGGCGCAGGAGTAATTTACGGGAGCATCGTCCCACAAATTTTGGACCGAGTCGTGCAGTACTGAAACGTTGGTTGGGCTAATCTACTCCCAGTCAAAGACGGGACGAGACGAGATGGATTCACAGGAATGGGGTCGACGAGACACGATCACACGTCGCAGCCAGTAGGAGGAGAATGGGGATGAGCACTCGTGAGCATACCTGAGCTTCGCGTGTGTTTGTAAAAAACGTCTTGACCTCCAGCTTGCATCAGGCCGTGATAGCAGAACGGGTCTACCATATTATTCCCAGCTGGACACAATGTTCAACGCAAAGCTAGCAGAGAGCACGTTTACACAGACAGAAAGACCACGGTACAGATTGTGAGCCGACACATCAAAAGCGACACAGCCCAACTCCGCATCTCCCCTTCACTGCATAATTACAGGCGACTGGAAAGTCAAGCGCTCTTGAGAAACTGGGCATGGTGTGCGATGTGATCGTCGACGAACGTGGCGATGAAGAAGAAGGAATGGTCGTATCCGGGCTGCATGCGGAGGGTCAGGGGAACTCCCGCGGCCTTGCACGCCTCCTCAAAGTTGCCAGGCAGCAGCTGCTCGGCCAGGAACTTGTCGTCATCTCCCTATTCAAATTAGCAAAGAAAAGAACAGATAAGTGCTTTTGCAGAAATTGGTTAATTCATACTGCTCCCTCCATTCTAAAAAGGATGCCGCGGATTTGTCTAGATTCCTATGCATCTAGAAGTGTTTTAGTGCATAGAGATCCGCGACATCCTTTTTAGGACGGAGGGAGTATAATTTTGGAGGGACGGACTAATAAAGGCAGATGTGACAGCATTAGGCAGGTATAGACAACTTTGCAAATAGCAGCAGCATGCTGAAATCCAAAGGTTATAAATCATAGGGATTAAGTTTTGAAATACATGTCCATCGGATACAATTCGTGTACAGCTAAACTACTCTCTAGGGACCTGTACTATTCACATTGTTCATCAAGACTATCGACCAATGTATAATAAATTCCTTAATGCACTTCTGTTGCGTAGACAGCCTTCGACTCTGGGCAGTTGAGCTGAACATGTCTAATGATAACACGAGAGAAAATACATGCTACACTGATGGAACTTCTGTAAGAATGTCTGATCCAGAAGTACCGTGGCATGGCCTTGATAGACTCTCTTACTGAACATGCAATGGACTCCTACTGATGCTAACCAAGCTAGAAAGTGATCACTTTGAGGCAATCATATCAAAGCATATCCAGTGTACAAGACTACCAACTGAACCCGCCATGTGCAGCAGGAATAGCAATCAGAATGGCTTCATGTCTTTCAGACACCAACTCATTTAAAATTGTCATAGGGCTCAATTTATAACTAACCAATCAGTTGCCTGTTATCCAGGAGGATGACTACATGTTGTCACAAATGCCAGACAGCAGGTCCTAGTTTGATACTCACTTGTACCTTTCAGCAGCATTTTCCAGCTACCTTACATGCACATGGAGATGACTAGTTGCTCAGTTGTCACTACACTCTAATCGAAAAATGCAACTCAACATGCTAAATGGTTCATTCCAACAACATATGATAAAAACAACACAATGGGCTAGAAATAGCCTGAAAGCAGGAATTGGACACTGTCCATTTCATAGTTGCATTATACGTTTATACCTGGTCAATCAGGATAGAAGTTGAAACTCCGTTGGACTTTCTAATCAAGCAGGTTGCATCATATTCCTGCAACAAGCACACAATATTAAGTATTTAACATTACCTGGTTTCAGAATGGATGGAGAGAGTGAGGGAGATGGTCTCAGAGAAGAGTTACCTCCCATTCTGATTTAGCTGAGCCCAAATAGTTAGAGAATGCTTTCTGACCCCAAGGGCAGCTTATTGGGTTAGCAACTGGAGCAAATGCAGACACCGACTGCATATATGAGATAAATTCACAGTGCCATGTGAGATTCGGTGAAAATAATAATAACAGAGTGCAGATTGTATATGAGGTAGACACCTACAAGTTTCCAGATATAAAAAGGTTCCTAGACAGAGATTTCCAGATACTGAGGTCTTAAGAAATAGTACCTTGTATTTGTCAGTGTTCTTCAGGTAGATAGTCAGTGCACCATGCCCTCCCATAGAGTGACCAAAAATTGATGCACATGACGTGTTAAGCTGTTCAAAGTTGTCACTTAAAACGTTTGGCAGCTCCTTCACAACATAGTCATACATGCGCCAGTTTTTCCACTTCTCATTTGTGGCATTCAAATAAAATCCAGCACCTAATCATGAACAATCAAGATAGGAATGTTAGGCAGGTCTAGCCACATGCAGACACATATACTTAACATGACACAATGCTTCAGGTGGTGCTCGCTTAGAAGAATTCGACAAATGTAAACAATCTGGACTCTCTAATGGAGAAAAGAAAATCAGAGCATCCATTATTACCTAATTGATTTAGAAATACTGTAGAATAACTTCACGAATTCATGAATAGTTATCTTATTATGACCCAACAGTAAGGTGTATTCAATTATTGCATCTTTACGTCAAACATAGGTGCCAGATGAAAGAATTAATGGCCACATATTATTATTTTTTGTCCTAGTTGTCAAATTCACTTGCTGAATAGTACATGATGTTTGTGTCTTAACAGGTTAACAGAGGCCAAAGGGCGCCATGTTATCAGATCCCACATTGATAAAGAAAAATCTAAACCATCGGATATATATCTGTTGTGTCTTAACATATGATCTGGTGGGACCCTGATGGTTGAGATAAAGAATGTTATCGCTAGGACAATCTTGCTGAGCTTTGACCACATCGAGATACAGCAATGTCAAAATGAAAAGAATATCCTTAGTTCAATGTGTTGATTAAATATTTATTTATTCAGCAACTCCATGAGAGGTTTCATCTACTCCCTCTGTCCCAAAAAGGATGTCACAGATTTGTCTAGATTCGCATGTATCTAGACGTAGATACATGCGAATCAAGACAAATCTGTGACATCTAATTCAGCACAGAGGTAGTATTAAAGAACATGTTTGCAGTAATTATGTGCATATGTTTCTAAAAAATTATAAATATTTGCTCCATAACAAACACAATATCAGCAAACCAGCATAAATTAAGACAAAAACGGAAAACAGTACAGCCATACATCATGCAGTAAGTTGTAGACTCTCATGGAAGTTGCTGAGCCATATATCGTACAAACTGCAAATGTCAAACAAGATTGTCTTAGCTATAGTCCTTACCAACACCAAAATCCCAACTATCTGCCTCTCCTTCTACATTTAGTCCACCTGCATGAAACAAAGGAGAACAGTGATGAGAAAAGGAAAGGTTTAACAGTTAAAATAAGGTCCAGGAATCACATAATGTGTTCTCAACAAAAGAAAGGTGATGAGAAGCAACAGAGATGAGATCACACTGAATTTACAAGTTATTTGGTAGTTAAGGGGAACAAAACACTTTATTCGTTCCAAGAATATCAGCAACACAGCAGTCGTTCATCAAGCTAGAATGCCTGTAAAGTTATTCAGACCTCAACTCTACGCCATGTTTAGGCTGAACAGGTCTATCTTATTGCTCAACTAGGTAGAAAAAATGGAGTAGAATGTAAGATACAGTTTATGCATGCCCCAGACAAGAGGCAGATTGTGTTTTGTTGGCCTTGCTTGGTTTTAACATCTACCAACCTTTAGGCTGGACAGATCTATCTTATTGCTCAATTAGGTCGGAAAAAATGAAATATAAAATACAGTTTATACATGCTCTAGACAAGAGGCAGAATGTGTTCTGTTAGGCTATAACATCTTCCATCCCCTAAGAATCCAAACCAAACATGTAAAATTTAAGTAATTATGTGTCAGGAAGATGCCAAGATTCTTATGGTTACTCTTGTTCCTTCAGCTCCATACACAAGCAGCACTAATGTGGAGAATTAGATTACTCATGCGGGAGGCTTGCTAAACCTACCGGGTAGCAACATGACAATGGACACTTTTTGACATGTCAATAATGGTAGTAACTGCAAAAGTATACTGTCATGAAATAGTATAAATATGTACCAAACGGAATGGAACTTGACCCTACTACTGATATGGGAAATTGGGAATTTGCGGCCAGTCAACACTTCTACTCAGTACCTATCAGACACTCAGCAGAAAAGTGATCCCTACATGGAGAACTGTGTCAACTGGCAAGTATCACCAACTGCAGCAAACAATTTTGGATACAATAATCCACGGAGGCACAAAATGGAATGACACAACCATCAAACAGGGGCAATTCTGAACAGTCAAACTTAAGCGCAGTTCTAGCAAATGAACATGGAAAAGCACCCCAATTATCAAGCAACATACTACTATTTGGCTAAGGTCTTAATGTATGAGTGGGGTGATACTCATGAGTTCACCAATTTACCATGTACAACCCGGCAACAAATGGATAAAGACTATTTACTGGTGCATAGGTGTAACAGACACATCACAAACATAACCATCAAGCAAATAGCGGGCAGAAGACATGTGCATTGCCACCATGACACGATTTAATTACAACATTAGTGATTAGAGTTACGCCTTCAACAGTCCCTGCCCAGCACAATGCTTAGAAATGAGTATCAGTACGCACTCACAAAACATAATCCGTGTACCAATTACACGTTGAAGCATCAGGCCTAACAAGAATGTGTTCTCTTGGGCTATAACATCTTCCATCCCCTAAGAATCCAAACCAAACATGCAAAATTTAAGTTATTATGTGTCAGGAAGATGCAAGATTCTTATGGTTACTCTTGTTCCTTCAGCTCCATACACAAGCAGCACTAATGTGGGGAATTAGATTACTCATGCAGGGGGCATGCTAAACCTACTAAACTACCGGGTAGCAACATGACAATGGACACTTTTTGACATGTCAATATTTGTAGAAACTGCAAAAGTATACCATCATGAAATAGCATAAATATATACCAAACGGAATGGAACTTGACCCTGCTACTGATATGGGAAATTGGGAATTTGGGGCCAGTCAACACTTCTACTCAGTACCTATCAGACACTCAGCAGAAAAGTGATCCCTACATGGAGAACTGTGTCAACTGGCAAGTATCACCAACTGCAGCAAACAATTTTGGATACAATAATACACGGAGGCACAAAATGGAATGACACAACCATTAAACAGGGGCAATTCTGAACAGTCAAACTTAAGCGCAGTTCTAGCAAATGAACATGGAAAAGCACCCCAATTATCAAGAAACATACTACTATTTGGCTAAGGTCTTAATGTATGAGTGGGGTGATACTCGTGAGTTCACCAATTTACCATGTGCAACCCGGCAACAAATGGATAAAGACTATTTACTGGTGCATAGGTGTAACAGACACATCACAAACATAACCATCAAGCAAATAGCAGGCAGAAGACATGTGCATTGCCACCATGAGATGATTTAATTACAACATTAGTGATTAGAGTTAGGCCTTCAACAGTCCCTGCCCAGCACAATGCTTAGAAATGAGTATCAGTACGCACTCACAAAACATAATCCGTGTACGAATTACACGTTGAAGCGTCAGGCCTACCAAAGAAGCAGGACAGATAACTCCACGTGCCGCAAATGAGGCATCAGTGGTCATTTTCCATAAAAAATCAACGTGCGTAATTCATGCCGCTCATACTTTTCTCTTGAGTTTTCTCAGAGAAATTTGACAAAACCAAGTAGGCAAGGCAGTGTAGGTATTGGTCATAAGCCCGTGACACCACAGCATATGGTTACATCCTACAATTTCTCTGGTAGAGGATCCCAATTCCCAAATCTAAATTGCATAAAGCACAAAAATATCGACATAAAAAAATTAACCTCGCTGCGTTCCGTCCACACTCCCACAAAAATCTAAGTATTACACTCACAATGGTATGGCTGCAGAGGGCCGGTAAGGCATAAACCCTAGAAATTGAACGAGACGAGAGAGGGGTTTAGGCTCGACATACGCGGGGAGGTGTCGGGGGCTACGATGGCGATTCCGTGGGCCGCGGCGGCGCGCTGGACACCGGACTTGATGATGAAGTTCTCGTCCGTGCAGGTGAGGCCGGAGAGCCAGTACAGCACCTGCGCCAAAACCAAGAGGAAATATCAGATTCCTATGCCGCGGTGAACTGTCCAGGGGCGAGCGGGTTAGGGCACTCACGGGGAGCTTGGACGCCGGGGAAGCGGGGAGGAAGAGGGAGAAGGTCATGGGGCAGCCGAGTGTGGCGCTCTGGTGACGGAAGCGAAGGTTGTGGCCGCCGAACATCTTGGTCTTGCTCAGCTGCTCCAGCGCCGCTGCGGGAGGGGGAGCGGCCGCCGCCATCGCGGGATCGCCGGCGAGGTGGGGAGGAGAGGGGAGTGGTGCACGGAAACTGGACTGGAGATGACAAGAGAGTGTAGATCTCTAGAAGAGAGGATCCCAGTATCCAAATCCAGTGATAACCCGGCAGCCTCCTTTGGGGCCAGTGATAACCAGGCAAGTGTCAGGGAGGCCCAATATGCCTTGGTTTTGAGCCTGTTTGGTTCTTTTTTAAGGGAGTTTTTTTAGGTATTGAATCTGTTTGATTCAATGAGAGTATGAGACCATATCCTGTCATCTTGTTTTTGCAACGGCTATGTAGTGTTCCTGTGTAGTTCTTAAACATGAAAAAAAGTATCTCTAAAACTTTATAGCTGATTGAAAATCCTTGCACATTGGTTTGCCCGCGAGAAGATTTTTGAAACTATATCACATGTTGGCATGTTTCAACAAAAAAATTGAAGTATTATAACCACTTTGGTACCAAGATATAGTAACTTGTGTACCGGGTTCCGAAACGTCATTCTACACTACTACAAGACTTGCATTCTGCTAATTCTTTAAAAGCTTAAGCGTGGTGTTGTGTGAGCGATTTGGGGCCATCTGCCGAGTGCCTTGCCGATTTTGTGCCTCTGCGTGTGGGAGCGCTCGATTTGCTGGTCGTACGCTGAGACCCGATGCACGAAGCGGTGGGCTGGCTTGCCCACACGTTGCCTGCAGGGAAGCTTGGGTGTGCGGTGTTCTTTTTTTAGACGTTGACATGTGGGCCGGGATTTATGGGCCATGGCTGTCAGTCTCCTTCTGTCTGGGTAGAATTGTCTTTCTTACGTTATACGGGAGTGGTGGGGAGTACTTCTTCTGGTCTTCTCGACTAACTGGGGCGGATTCCTGGATTTCTGTTGCGGTTGGATTACTTGGCGGCGGTGTGGTTCTTGGTGTTTATTCCGGTGGGGCTGTCTTCGCGTGGGGCGCCGACAGCCGCGCCTTCCCGTTCGCCGGCGTCCCTCCCCATCTCTCTCGTCCCCTCACCAATCCACGGCCATCTCAACAACCACCACTTCTATCCAGGGCCGTCGGGGTGGAGCTCCTCAACACCTTGCGTGGGGATGGGCGTCGGAGACTGTAGGGTTTCGTAGCATGGAAAACAAAAAATTTCTATCGCATACAAACAAACAAGCCAAGATCTATCTACTAGATTGTAGCAACGAGTCGATGGAATAACTTACCCTCGAAGATTCCAAAGTGTTTAACGAGAGCGGATTCTCGTGGGTGATGTAGTCGTACTCTTCCCGATCTCAAGATCGTGTAGACGATCCTTCCGGCACTGCGTTCCGGCAGCGCTCCCGCAGTCGGTCACACGTTCGGTACTCGACGAAGACCTTCCTCTCCCTTGTTCCAGCAGGCAGCGGAGGTTGTAGCACTCTCCTCGTGATTCCGGCAGCACAACGGCGTGGTACCGGAAGTAGAGGGAAGATCCCGCAGGGCTTCGCCTTAAGCCGGAGCGAGTATGGTGGAGTATGAGAGAGCTCCTCGGCGATCTAGGGTTTAGACACACCAAGGAGGAGGGGCTAGAGCCGACAACTAGGGTTCCGGGGACCCCCAAGTCGGCGGCTAGGGCAAAACCCTAGGTGGTGGCGGCGGCTATGGAGGGCTGCAGCTTTCTAGGGTTTGAGGTGAGGGACTTGTGTGTCTAGAGGAGGGAGCCCTGCCCCTCCTTATATAGGTGGAGGGGCCGGCGCGCCAAGGGGGAGGGAGGGGAGTCCCTCCCCAACTCGGCTTGGAGGTGGGCCGCCGGTTGGAGGAGGGATTCCCTCCCCAACTCGGTTTCCCTCTCCTTCCTCTTTCCCTCTTTCCAATTTTAGCCGTTTGACTTTTCAAACTTGCTATTTGACTTTTCAATTTAGGATTCAATTTAATCCTTTATTTGGAACAGCGAGAACACTTAGTACATGATGCAATCATTCCAATATGCAATGACACATTCATGTACCCCTTCCCCTCCGGAGTGCCGGACATTCCGGAACCTTCTAGAACATTCCCGATGAAAACACCGGAATCATTCCCGAACTCCGAAACGGGACTTTCCTTATATGAATCTTATTCTCCGGACCATTCCGGATCACCTCGTGATATCCCGGATCCCATCCGAGACTCCGAACAACATTCGGTCTCTTTCTCATAATACCATAACTACTTAAACAACGTTGAATCCTTAAGTGTGTCTCCCTACGGTTCGTGAATTATGCGGACATGATCGAGACACTTCTCCGAACAATAACCAATAGAGGAATCTGGAAATTCATATGGCTCCCACATATTTCTACGATTACTTTGCGATCGAATGAACCCTAGCCGCCGGCTCTAGCCCCTCCTCCTTGGTGTGTCTAAACCCTAGATCGCCGAGGAGCTCTCTCATATTCCACCATACTCGCTCCGGCTTAAGGCGAAGCCCTGCGAGATTTCCCCTCTACTTCCGGTACCACGCCGTTGTGCTGCCGGAATCGCGAGGAGAGTGCTACAACCTCCGCTGCCTGCTGGAACAAGGGAGAGGAAGGTCTTCGTCGAGTACCGAACGTGTGACCGACTGCGGGAGCGCTGCCGGAACGCAGCGCCGGAAGGATCGTCTACACGATCTTGAGATCGGGAAGAGTACGACTACATCACCCACGAGAATCCGCTCTCGTTAAACACTTTGGAATCTTCGAGGGTAAGTTATTCCATCGACTCGTTGCTACAATCTAGTAGATAGATCTTGGCTTGTTTGTTTGTATGCGATAGAAATTTTTTGTTTTCCATGATACGAAACCCTACAGAAATATCCTATGAGATTCGATTAGGCAATACAACAAGATACATAGACCGCCATCCAACTGCATCTATGACTAAAAGTCCACCTCCAGATTATCATCCGAACCCCCTCCAGTATTAAGTTGCAAGCAACAGACAACTTCTTTAAGCAAAATGTGTAAGGTAAACAGTCCACATGTTCCATGAACAAGAGACAATTGTTTTCTCCTAGTGGCAACAACACATTCTACAACCGAAGATATTATTGTCACTTCCCTTGAAAACTAGAGGCATGAACCCACTATCGAGCATAAATACCCCCTCTTGGAGTCACTAGCAACTATTTGGCCAAGATAGCTACTAACAACAGAGAGCATGCAAGATAACAAACAACACAGACATGATAGAATCATAAAGACAAAACCATTAATCAAACCAACATAATAATCTCAATATCCATCGGATCCCCACAAACACAACATGCATGATTACATATAGATTAGATCTTGATCATGAACGGGGCTCACAAGATCTATACATGAAAGCAGAAGGAGGAGAAATAATCATCTAGCTACTACATGGACCCATAGTCCAAGGTGGAACTACTCACGTATCATACCGGAGAGAAGACCTCCGGGATGATCTCCCCTCCGACAGGGTGCCGGGAAGAGCTTCAGATCCCCCCGATCTAGGTACGATGGTGGCGGCGGCTACAGACGGTTTCTTGGATATTTGATCGGGTACTTAGGGTTTTTACATCGGGGGATTCTTATAGGCGAAGGGGGAGGCCGAGGCGGTGGCCAGGGGCCCCACACCCTGCCTAGGAGCAGGGCAGGGCCCACCCGCGCCTAGGAGGGGTCTGGCTGCCCTGGAACGCCTCTCCGTCTCCCCTCTGGACTTCTTGTTCTCCATGGAAAGTTATTGACTTTGAATTTTGTCTCATCCAATTCCGAGAATATTTCCTTACTAGCATTTCTGGAACCAAAACAACAAAAATTAGGCAACTGACACTGTGGCAACTTGTTAATAGGTTAGTAGCAGAAAACATGTAGAAATCACCTCAAAGTGTAGACAAAGCAAAGCCAAGTAGATACTAAACAAGCATGGATCATAAAAAATTATAGATACGTTTCCGACGTATCAGCCCTCCATGGCCCTAAGGGGGTGTTTGTTTGGGCTTTTGGTGGCTTTCTAGTGGAAAAAGCTAGACAAACTGACCAAACGGCACAGCTGCGCGATGGGCTTCGGCCGAAGTGGTTGGCGAAACAGGCGATACTGGGAAGCACGTCCACAGGTGCTTCCCACGGCTTCCCGAGGCTGCGAGCGAAGTGTTTTCGTCTTTGGACATTTGGATGAAGGAAATTACAAGCAAACTGCCATCCTGAGCCGTATCACCACCCCATCGACCGGACCGACGGACCTCCTCCTCGCTGTTCTTGCCCGACCCCCGGTGCCCAGATCGATGGGCCACCGCCGGCCGACCGCCCGACCCCGTCCCCATCCCGGGCTGACCTCCTCCTCGGCCGACCTCATTCCCGGATGTGCGGGAGCAGCGGCTGGCCATGGTGCGGGAGCAGCGGCCATCCATGGTGACTAGGCGTCGGGGAGCAGAGGCCGACCATGGTGACTAGGCGTTGAGGTGCGGGAGCGGCGGCCGGCCATGGTGACTAGGCGTCGGGGAGAAAGCGTGGGAGGGAAGAAGGAGAAGCCGGGGAGGAGAAGGAGAGCAGCGTCCGGCGGCGGAGCTAGGTGGCGGAGGTGCGGGAGTGGCGGGGAGCAGCGGCCAGTAGCGTCGCTGGGTGGAGGACGCGAAACAGAGAGATAGAATTAAGGAAGAGGAGAAGATAAAGGAGAGAGAGGACAGCGGCTGGGTTTTTCTTTTATTTTTTTTATTTTTCCTTTTTATTCTCTCTTTTTCTTTAGTTGAAAATTTTAAAGCATACAATCAGACATATTATTCTTTTACTACAGAAAAAATATATAACAGCAAGTGTCCTTTTTTATACTTCTAGTGCTGAAAAAATATGTATTTATGTTTCTTGTTTGAATTAAAGTTCTATTTTTATTTGTGTAATGGTCGGATATGTATTTTGGACAAACCAATATATGAAATATGGTATTTAATAATAATATATACATTTATGCACTTCAATAATAAAGTAAACATGTTATATGAATTATAGGGACATTACAGACAATTTCTTAGCATATAGCCAGCCAAGTTGCCAAACAGTCGAACTCAGAGAAGTAGATTTTACTGCACAACAGCTTTCCCGACACAGCAGCACAGCCAACCACAGCCAGCCAGCCACAGTCCAAACAAACAGGCCAACGGAGACGGAGAGAACCGCCGGCGTCACTGGCCAAAGGTCGGAACCCTAGATGGGTTTGGAGTAGCCGCCGCTTATGCTTGCCTTGCGTTGGGTACCGGTTCGGTACTCAATTTCCAGCAGAACTTAGCCTATATATACACACAATCTTTTTTAATTAAACTTGTTTAACAATTTTGGAGAAAAATCTACTATTGCTAGAGAATATTGTCACGCTTTTAAACACGAGTATTGCATTTGTGCAGCCACAACTTGTATTGTAAATAGTATGGTGCCAGATGGACATTTTGGGCTTTACGGGTGTTGCATGCCTTGAGATCGATGCCATGTAGATAACCTGTTCCCGATCTGACGGCTATTCTCTGTCAAATGTCCAGCAGGCCTTCTTTAGTAGACCACATAGTTACATACATTTATCATCCTAAATAAACATACATTTATCTTCCAGACTCAGAAATACTACAAATGATGGCTTGGCTTGTACTTTTATTTTTTCATCATTTGTTCATTGTAAATAAAAACTTTATTTTGACATCAGAAGGTATATCAGATTGGAAGCCTTCCCGACGCTCACAAGCTAGAAGGGGACATATAAAAGTACAAGCCAAGCCATCATTTGTAGTATTTCTGAGAATGCGCCATACCCACTTGAGCATGAGCACCATGTTAACGTTAAAGCGGCAAGAATCAATAATCCCTATGCTCCAAGGCTCTTGGGGCGCACAAGTCTGTTGCCGTATGCATTTTTTAAGCCTTTTCACCGGCGTTGTATACTTGTATGCCGTGAGGTCAATATCAAATTGAAATTTGTGGAAACCAGAGCATGTAGGGAAACCCATGTAGATATCTACCCGACGGCTATATATTATTTGTCAAGACTTTGGTAGACCAGATTGTTACAAACATTTATCCTCCCGACCAAAAAATACAAATAATCTTGCACGCATACTTTTCTTTTTTGTCATTTTTTATTTTCTTAACAAACTTTTATTTTATCATCAGAAGGTATATCTAGACAAAGAAAAAAGAAAGAAAGAAAGAAAGAGCCTCAGAACAGTATCGCTAGCTAGCTATTTGGTGAGGGAGTAGACGGAGAGCATAATGATGGCCACGACGCAGAGGCTTGCGAGCAACAGCGCGACGCAGGAGATGTCAACCCTGTTGAAGAATGTCTTGAAGCTTGAGTCCAAGAATTCCCCGAACCGGCGCTGGGCCTCCACCGTGAGACCCAGGCCCGCCGCCCCTCCAGCGGCGATCAGCACGGCGCACACCTTCAAAATTTCATCCACATGCATGGCCGCGGTAAGCAATCAGTGTGTATATATAATGGGGCTGACGTCGAATCGGGATATTGAATAACAGTACTCACGACGTCGGCGCAGATGAGTAGTACGGTGCCGAGCTCGGTGCCGCCGATCATCTTCCTCCTCCCGGCGACATTGACGGCGACGAAGGACATGGCCAGCAGATTGTACGCGCACCCGATGACGCCCACGGCCAGCACGAACCTGATCGACAACCATTGAAATAGTATTGAACACATGCACAGTTGTTTAATCTACAGATTCTGTAGTAGTACGCCGGCAGGCAGAGGCGCCAAGTTTTGTTACCTGTAGGCGTAGAAGTCCTGGAATGTGATCTGATCAGGTTCGTCGAAGAAGGCGTCGTCGACCCGGATCTTAGCGGTGGCGATGATGGCGATGGAGGCGATGAGGAAGAGCAGCGCGAGCACCCGGAGGGCGAGTGTCGCCACCGGCAGGACGCGGTTCGAAGAGGAAGCCATTCTTGCCGATGGCGATTGATCGGTCGAGCTGCGAGGTTTTGCTGCTGCTGCTGCTGCTGCACTAGGCAGTGGTGATTGGTTTTGTTCTTGTCTATATGAAGCGCGCGCGTGCTGATCTCGTCGTACTACCAACAACAGCTTATTTCTTGGTTTGATCGTCGTCCAATAAGAGCCGCGTGCCCTCGTATGGACGTATGTACTTGTCTGGATCGGTAGACATGGTCGTGATTTATTTTTTTGGACTATTTGATGGCCGGCGCTAGCTCGGTCTAAGCATATATATGTAGGACAGTGAAAAGGATAGATGATTAACTGAAGATCACGCTGAGGTGGGCGGACGGGGATGGCACGGTGTACGGTATCTGCCATATGTTGTCGAAGATAGTCGTGGGAGGCAGCTGGGACTGATGCCAACTCCGCGGCACAAAACTCGGCTGGTCTCTGCACACCCTTTGTGCTCAGGGACGACAGTGTTATCACGCAACGGAGACGTATGGCGGTTCATGGAATATGATACTGAAAATATCATCCGATGTAGAAATATAAAACGTTTTAGCTTTGTAAATCGAATGTATTCAGACATCTTTTAGCTATAAATTCATAGAGGTTTGGAATAGACGTATGCACTAAAAAGCGTCTAGATATATATATATATATATTTTTTTTTGATAATGGACGCTTTATTACTTAAAAGGTCTAAGATACATTTATTTCATAAAGCTAAAATGTCTTATATTTTTGAACGGAGGTAGTATGTAGTAATACAAATTTTGTTTTGAGATTAACCCATGTTCAACTTTTGTTACGCCTATATACGGGTTGGGATGTCCGTTTCTCAACCGTCACTACTAAGCGAAAAGTCAGAAATTCTACGTATTTAGACCAATTTAAGGTGAAAAAGGGGTTGCTTCTTCGGCAAAACAAGGATAATGTTGAGCCAAAAGGTCACGATTCAAGATAAATTCATGGAGAATTAACACCAACAATAGTGACATACCAAAGAAAAGTACTGTAGGCTTGAGAAGAGGTGTCCTGATGGTGAGAGGCGGTGGCAGCAGCGGACAACGCAAAATATATGGATCAAAATTAAACAAAGCGTCCATCATGCCATGGAGCATAACCAGTGTTATCCACAGATCGTATTTGGCAAATGCTGGCACAATACATCGTTGCATCCTTCAAATAAATTTGAATAGGATTAGCTGGAACTGTATAATAACCGTGCAAATCAAGCAGACAAGATACAGCACCCTAGTTCTACAGAGGGAAACAAAACATTGGGGGATGGAGCGAGCCTGGTCGCTGCCGATGCACCGCTGGAGACAAACGTGACATACATCACACGCACGAAAGATGCCGACGAGCCAGGCGCCCGGCGGCGTGCCGATGTGTTGCCTCGCCACCACCCACCACCACCAGGAACAGAACTGCCTTCACGAGCTACCCCTCTTTGCCACCACAGGAACAGAACTGCCTTGTTGCCGTGTCGTGCAACACTTCATCGCCGCCATGAAGGACCAGCGTCTAGTACAGAGCTCAGGGTGGAGATCTTGCTGCTGCCCTGCTACATCTTCACGTACTTGCTGTCCGTCAGCTTCGGGTTGTTGTAGGCGGAGCCTGCAACGTAGAGTTCATCAGTAAAACTTTCAGCCTCAATTTGATCGGTAGCAAGATGCAGCTCGGACAAAAGGATGATTCAGACGGTACCGCCAGATCATTGGCCGCACCGAGTTGGCGGCGGAGTTGATGGTGAGCTGTGTGGCCACTGGCCGGACTTCCAGAACTGCTCGCTCCAGTCGAAGTTCACGCTGCATCAACGTACATCAAGATAAACGACATTCAGAGATAGTTTTAGACACAGATGGACAGTTCAAGAAGGGGTCAGTCAGTCCGTCACTCACTAGGTGGTGTGCCACTCATGCATAGTTCGACTTGTCCCGTGTCATATTATTCAGCTCCACCAGGCCGTCCTTGGTGAACGCGCTCCGGACCAGCGAGTTGGTGTCCTCGCTGATGTGCTATGCTAATGTTTTGCTTTAAAACATGCTTTACTTCATTTGTTAATTCTAGCAAAGTTAAATTAGACATGTATATATGAGACAATAACTCAAACAATATGTTGACCAATATGCTTCATCAAGCCAAAGATTCAAAAAGTAGACAAGAATAATAAGTTACTGAAACCAATCCGATTAATGCATCAGGGAACTAACAATCAATTGACACCCAGGATATAAGCAGAAGCTTTTAGTTATGTGTGATCTGTAATCCTAGTATAGCTGATAAGCTACAAGCCTCAACTCGAGTAGAACCGATGAACTTTGACTTCGGTCGTGGAGACTAGATCAGAGGCACGGTGCCCTTCAACTTCTATCATCTTGGGAAAGATAATAGAAGGTGCGGCGGAGTAGGATTGGACATGGGATGGGGCAGCGGTAGTGGAAAAAATCGCCAAGGCGAGGATGCGCTGTGTGCAATACGCCGGGAAGAGTAAACCCGTGGTACACCGTACCGGGTGTCTCTAATCCACTTCTACGCTCTTGGGTTTCAGCACAACCAAAACCGGGCTACCAAACGACCAGAAGAGTGTTTCTAGGTGTATTGGAGGTACGAATTGGGACCAGAAAAAACACAGAAATCCACCTTGAAACTGGCGTGCCAAACAAGGCATCGGGGGTACGAATTCAGTGCTTGGTGCACAATAGATAGGATGAGGTACGTGCAAACCGGCCTCCCTCAACATTGTAATCGCAAGATCACTTCTTACGGGTCACGTTCCACAGGATTAAATGCGAGTGAAAATTATCAACCACGACTTTGGCTCCGCATTATCATTCCTCACAAGTGTACAAGTACTCTGAAACCGAGATGCACCCGACCATGCATAGTGGGACCGAAGAGGTCATGTAGGCGCGAATCGTTCGTCCACGACAAATCACACACACAATGGTCATGGCACCCCTGGTGGCGGCTCCTTGTTGGAGGCGGTGGCGCAAATTCAGCTGCGGTGAAATCTTCTTATTCATTTCTCTGGTCTTCCTCTTCTTCCAAGGATAAAGTGAGAGAGTGTTTACCAAGTCAAATATAACCCTTCCTTTCTTGAGGAGGTTGTGCCATATTTATAAGGATAACTGGAAAATGACATTTGCTCCTTGAATGTATAATTAGGTATCTACAAAATGAATAAACCATATGGGTTATTCTTTAGGGTCCCTCCTATCTAATGACGAGTCACACTTTAAGGACATGTACTCCCTCCGTTCACAATTAGATCGCATTCTGAGTTTAGTCAAAGTCAAACTTTTTAAAATTTAACCAAATATTTAGCAAAAAATAAAAATATCTACGATAAAAAAATTATATACGATAATGAATGTTTATATATTTTTCTATATTCTTGGTCAAAGTTGACAAAGTTTGACTTTGAAAAATCCTAGAACGCGAAGTAATAAAAAACGGAGGGAGTACAATGGTAGAAAAAGTAGACCTTTTCTGAGCCCTTCATATAATATAGAGAAGATAATAAAAATAAATCGTATAGTAGGTCATCTCTAAGAATTAATATGAGTTGACTTATTACAGTAAGAAATTGTGTTGGTAAGAGAAGACACAAGGTATAATAGAGAAAGGGAGTGCCTAGATCTCAGGCGCCTGAAATTAGTTATGTCTAAGTCGCTGATGTCATCCTAATATTTGTGCTAATTCTCAGTTGCAACCTAGTTGCAACTCCTAAGATTTGTACTAGTTCTCAGTTACAACCTAGTTGCAACTCATTAAATTCTCAGTTACACCCGAGTTGCAACTCATGTATAGCACGAATCACGAGGTAAATCAAACGGTGAAAGAGGCGACTGAGAAATAACTATTTCTCAGGCGCCTGAGAAATAGCAAAACCGATAGAGAAAATAGTCTCCTCTTATTTTTAGGAATTATCTCTTAGCTAAAGGAAAACCAATATTCTCTCTCTTAATTCTCTTCTTAAATTAAGCGACGTGACTACTCTCCGACATAACCCCATTGGACGTGCCCTAAGTCAAACATTTGCCCCTCGTGTCGATCGGAAGGGGAATGATCACCGTGACACTACTATATTGAAGTGTCAATCATTTGATATCCTTCATGGAGAAAATTTGTATTAGTTAGAGAATATATAAAACTAGGACGCAATTGGAAGTTTGGTCATCAAGACGTTTGCATTGGTTATTTTATCTACTCCTATCTATAAATTATGCGCAAACCTTTATTTTAGTCAATCACATCGCAAAGCCTACTGCATTTAAAGCTTGCTTGCATCAAGAACACGAGTATGATTCCCATGTAAATTTGATAACAATGACACCAACATTTATTTATGCAGTCATCCTTCATGGTGCACTTATGCAATCAACTTTCAGTTTGGGAACCTGAAGCGAATCAATAGAAAAATCCACTATCTAATATGCCATGGGTATGCTTAAATTAGGGCTGAATGGACGCTTGAGATCACCGGGGAGGGAGTGGATGGTCCTGCCGCGCACGATGAACTCTTCAGACTTGTGGTTTTTATTCCTCCTTGGTGTATACAAGTGCTCCTTGAGCTGTTTTGGCATAGCCCTAGGGCACTAGTTCACTACTGATCGATCCCCCCCAAACCCTAGCTATGCCCCTCCTTATATATGCAACGGGAATAGCTAGGTTACAGTTTTTGGGCCCTAGGGTTTACTGTTTGGATCTTTGTCCTTACTATACGGGCCGGGTCATGGGCCAGCCCTAGGCCTGACCCAGTCAATAAAGCTGTATAGCCAACGGTCCTTCCGTACATAGATGCCAGCTCTACGACGTCATACAGTGCTTTATACGTCACTCCTTTCTTTTGGCGTCACCCGGCTCGTTTGTTGTCACCCGGTGGAGCCCTTCTCTTTTGACCATGCTTTACCATGGTCCCTCCTGGATCTTATTCGGAAAGGTGCCAAACGTCCTTCTTGACTCAGCCTTCCCTCATGAGATCCGGCTTGTCGTTACCTGCAAGATAAACGTCTTTGTCCTATGCGGGCCGACATACTTTCTATATCGGCCTTACACATGCTTCATATCCCAGCCATTAAGACCCGGCTTGTTGTTTCTCTGACTCGGCCTAAGCCAAGCTGGGCAATGTTTTACCCCTTATGACCCTACCAGGGGTTACCCCCCTCCCCCCCGACATTAGTCCCCGAAGCTGGCGAGGCCTAGCAGTTTTTGTTGTTAGGCGTCTCCAGGTTCCTTTAACTTAACTGGAACTTCTCTTTTTCTTCTTTATTTTATATGGAGAATGGCCCATTTGGCCTAACCTCGATCTTTGCCGAGTCTACCAAGGTATCTCCGAGTCTCATTTTTGACTTAGTGAAGTCTTTTTGACCTTCGCCGAGTCATATCTAGCTTTGTTGGGTCATCTTCGGCTTTTTATATTAACCTTAGTCACTGACAAGTTGTAATGATGATGGTTTGCCTCAAATTTTGTCTTAAATCCTGACAGCATAGTGACGACGGCGCAGTTACTCCCGTCACTATGGCAGTCCCATCGCTCAGCGCCTCGTGTCTTGCGTAGCGTGACGTGGTGTGGCCTGACTCGTGTATCGTGCACACGTGGCACTCGCTGATGCGTTTGTTTTGCCGTACATGCCCACACCTTGGCCACATGGTGCACACCAATCCCACGCTTGGGGATTTTACTCCCCTTAAGTACGGGCCTGGGGGACTTAACCGCCATGCTGTTTCAGTTCCCCCTGCCTTCTTCTTCCTCACGCCTCTCCAGTCTGCAACTGCCCCTTCGCTCTTCTTCTTGCTCTCACCACTGTCCAGACGCTTCCTACTTCCTTCCTTTGATTCCTCGACGGGTCCTTGGCAATATAGGCCGCTTCCGACGAAGGAAGGGCCTGAGCCAATTGAGTTCATGGATGCCCACGACGAAGGCGAGGAGGTGGAGGAACATGAGAACGCCGGCGAGCGCGGCGCCCAGGAAGGCTCGAAGGTTACTCTTCGAGAGATCGAGTGGCTGCGCGCTACCAGGCGCATCCGTCTTGGCGTTGCGTGCCTCCTTCCTCTTGGTGATATTTCTTCCAAGCCCGAGCCCGATGAGCGGGTAGTTTTTCTGTCCCACTTTGAGTGTGGTTTTGCTCTCCCTGTCAACGATTTCTTCAAGTTGTTTTTGTCGAATTTTCACTTGCAAACGCATCATCTTCCCGCCAATGCTATTGGCTCCTTGTCTACTTTATTTCTGCCTGTGAGGGCTATCTTGGTCTCTGGTCCACAGTTCTTCTTTAGGCCAAGTACTTTAATTTTCAGATCCAAGTTGTCAGCTGGAACCATGAGACTTGGAATAGGATATCACGCGTTAACCATGAGATTTGGAATAGGATGAAGAAGTCAGCTGGATCTTTCTTTCACATGAACGAATGACCATCTCATGGCGCTGTAATTCCTTGCGTGGATTCAGCATGGGTGGGACCCCTTAGAGCATCTCCACTCGCCTACCCAGGAGGCCCATCCGGACGCCGAATTTCGGTCCGGACGCCGAAAACTGGCCTAGTCACATACCCAAGGACCTGTTTTTGGCCGGATTTGGGCCATTTTTGATCCGGACTACCCAGGCCGAACCCAGGTTTCCGTGTACGCCCTGGGAACGCCAGACTCAGCGAAATCGGCGAAAAAAAATCAAAGCGGCGCGTGGACCGCCGAGTCAGTGACGGAAGCCGAGTCGTTGTCATCCTCGGAACCACACAGCGACTGCCGGGCAATAACTGCCCGTCGCGTCGGCCACGCGTCGCCGATTTACGGCGCCACCATCGTCGCCTCGGCTCCCTCGACGGACCGGCGGTCACTAACTTCCCGCCGTTTCCACTTTTCCCGTCCTCGCCGCTACACCCCTCCCGCCCTCGCCGCTCACCTCGGCCTTTATAAGCTGTACTCCTTGCCGGAGATCTTCACACTCTCTCACAGCTCCCCCCACCCACAAGCCCAACTCCGGCGAACCTTCTCTCACCTCTTCCCCTTCTCTCACCATGGGCGAACGCTACCCCGGCGACGGTGCTGCGGCGAACGGCTTCGGCCGGCGCACCCTCCAGACCTGGGAGGCGCGCATGCTGTATGAGGCCGGGTACATGGCGCCGCCGGACACACGGATGCCTCCGGGGTGGACGCTGAGCACCGGCGGCATCCCAATCCCGCCGGGGCCCACGTCGGACGAGTTGCCGTATGATGTACAAGAGTACATCGCTGACATGGACAACCCCGCCGAAGCGGAAAGCATCGACAACCTCCTCTACTGGGGGAACTTCTTCACGGAGCGGCGCGAACAGGAGCTCCACCGCCACGAGGGCCGCCGAACGAGTCCCCGCCGAAGCGCAAAAACTCGGCGGGGCGCCGACGTTGGTGGAGTGCACCAGGGCGGGCGCTTGCCGCCGTGCTGGAGCACATCAACCGCGGGAACACTCCGCGTCTCGGCTTCCCGCGCAACCCAACGCCGGCGGCCAGGATGGGTCGGCGTGCTCCGCTGAACTGGGCGCCGAGGAGGATGGCGAGCATGAGCTCGTCCTCCTCCGCTTCAGCGTCCCACTCTTCCGGCAGCGCGCCTCTCCGCACGCCGACGGCCGTGAAGCGCGAAGCCGTCTCGCCTGCGCGCTTACCGCCGCGGACACGCGCGCGCGGTATCGTCATCGGCGATCCGCCTGCGCCTACGCCGCCAACAGGCCAGCTGCGCCTACGCCGTCCCAAGACAGAAGGCTCGGCGCTGGCCGAATATGCCGCCTTGAAGATGGCGCTGGAGCAGTTGCTCCGCGAAACAGCGCCGCAGACGCCGCCGCTGCCACCGGTCGAGCCCTCCTTGCCGGATATCCTGGAATGGTCCAGGAGGGACTGGGAGAAGGCGGAGCGGCAACGCATTCTCGGCCTGCAGCAGCAGGCCGAGGAGCAGGCCGCCCGGCGTCGGGCGCTGTCTGGGTGTGAGCTCGCCTACCAGGACGTCCTGCTCTACGTCCTAGATGATGACGACGACGACGAGGACGCATGCCCGTCCTACCAGCCATGGAGGTACGGCGACCCTGGCCAGGGCAGCTCCCGCCAGAACCAGCCGCCGAGCGAATACGACGGCGACGAGGATGACGGTCGAGCCGACCCCGGCTACACGTCGTTCTACGACAACTTCGGCATGTAGGACGGCGAAGGCACCGACGGCGGCGTTTTTAAGTTTATTATGTACTAGTTTAGTTTAAATTTGATGTAATCCTCCTATTCGTCCAACTTAATGAAATTCGCCCATATTTAACGAATTTTAGCCAAACTTGGGAACTCGGCCTGGATACGCGAGTGGGTGACTGGGCGTACCCAGGCCGAAAACTTGTTCCGTCCGGCCGAAAATTAGTCCTTTTTTGGCCTGGGTTCGGCCAACGAGTCGAGATGCTCTTAGTCCACATGATCTTGGTGTCTAGACTATCCGTGAGGGACGGTCGTAGGTAAATCCTCATATTGATGGGGCGACCAGCGACATTGTCTGCTCACTAGAGTCCATAAGTTCTGCTTGCGGGGTCGTGTTCCATGTGGGGTTGCAGCGAAGGGCAGTGATTGACTTGGATCTTAGGTTGTGCCTCAAACCATGGAAGTTTAGATGGGTAGATTCTCCCGGTTGTGCAACAAAGCTTAAGGTCTCTTATGGGTAAATTAATGCACCTTTGCAGAGTGTAAGAACTATAACATGTTACTCCCTGTTCCAGGAAGGATCTACGAACGCAGCAGGAAAGGAACTTCATGAAAGTTCTAGTAAACCTGTGAAGGCTGACAGACATACAGAATAAAAGCAACATTTGAAAAAATGTTTACGAAAACCTACATAGCCTATGACCTACGGTCTGTGGCTGTAGATAGTGCATCAGACACTCCTTTTAATGAACTTGCGGAGTACGCTCATACTCAACCGTATATTCTTAACCCTTGCTAGATTCTAAAGTCAATAAAGATGATGACAACATCAACTTATGCTCAAGGGATCAACATCGAAAGCTCAAGATCTTCAATGAAGTTGATGATGTCAAGATATACATCAACTAAAGTGAAGACAGAGTTTTTGATTAGATAGGAGTATAATCTCTAGCCATAGAACCTAATTCTGTAGAGCATTGCAATAGTGGCAATGGCAAGCCTAGTAGTATGATAGTTATGAGTTGTTATTTTTGGTTCTTATTTGTAAGAAGTTTCTTTATCTCTCTATAACATAGAGTGTTGTCTGGATCTTTTATAAAGAGTCGAGTTGTAACCTATAGTCATGTCTTAGACCTGCTATGTTTCTGTTATACCACTCTGAGGGATATAATACTGGTGGAACAGTATTCCATTGGTGTGTCAACGACTATAGTGTACTACATCATGTAGTGGTATGATGGGTCACTGCATGGGTGATGGCATGACGAATTTTTTTTCCAAGACAATTGAATACCAGGGACTCTTTCATGTATGCCACGAGTTCTAAAGCTAGTGTCGTATGGCGAAGGAAGTTGATTCCCTCTTCACCGAGGATCAACGATCATGGAATGCTTGTATGAAATGTTTGATGTTTAAAGCTAAAGTGGTGGACTAGGTAATCCAAATTCCAACAAATTTCCATTGTGGTGAAGACTATGTCGCATGGCCACACACTATTCTAGTACTTTCTATTAGGAATGGTGCCCTAGAGGCGCCACTTTTTGAGTTGTATCTGTATGTTTGTTCGAGTTGAACTGATTGTACCCATTGTTGTATACAATGCAATTATGGAACCATGTAATTATATTCAGTTCATGTTGCTTTGTCCTTAGTCGCATGAGGTAGAGCTGGACATCCACTGCCAAGACAAATGTGTAAGCCAGAGGACGCGTGTCAATGCGTTGGATCCACTTTGACTAGGGTTAGGGTGGTGGACTGAGGGAAAGGAAAGGAAGTGTTATATGTCCTCACCTACTCCCTATATAAATGAGGGTGGGAAGGCGATGAACATACATCCATTGAATATTCAGCAAGGCTGAGACTTGGGCCTCACTCCCAGCTTATTGTCCCGTGACGGCGAACCTGAGTCTAGCACCTCACACACATTGCTGCTCCAACTTATATGTATGTGAGCCAACAGAGGTGTCACGTTTAAGTCACTCAGAGGCGTAAGGCGGTGGTGGAGTTAACCAGAGTTACTGGAGAAGGTCCCATGATCGATGAGCTTGCCGGATCCGAAGTAGTTGATGATGAACAAGAACTGCACTACCCTTGGCGTTTCCAGGGGTAATGTTCTATGGCCATCTCCCTTAATTAGTTCTTGGGGTGTCTCGCTAGAGTCTAGACGAAGGAATTTTAATTTTCCATCTTGGATCTACGTGTGACGCAACACTTTCTTTGTTCAATCAACATAAGATTTAGCATGAGCTGGATGTGCTTTTCTTGATCAAAGTCGGAAAGGTCATGTCATGCTCTTAGATGTCTAGGGTGAATCAAAAGTATGAAAGAAGCTCTGTGCTATTAAAGCACGTGATTGTTTTCCTTCTGGCATGTAGTTGCAACGTCGTCATATAATTGCTTCTTCCATTTTTGTTCACTCTTCAAAGGATGAATATGTTGAGCAAACTATGTTGTTCTGCCCTTGCTCCCGCATGGTCTGGTTTGAGGTTAAATAAATATATGATTTCCACCTGAAGTGCAAGGTTTCACTTCTCCAAAGACTTGGATCTTGATTTCTTGGAAACGACGGAGATCTCCAAGCTACTGTTCTTGTGGTCACTTGTTGGCATTTATAGGATGCAAGGAATAAACTGCGAGAAGAAAATTGTGCCATTTTACCATCTATTGTCCACGAGAATCAAGGTATATGTTGATATGCTTGTGGAGCATCTCTATGTATCCAACTCTATCCATATGCATGATCCCTCTTTGGCAGGCTCATGGACTCCGCCGTCGGAAGGATATGTGTTGGTAAATGTTGATGAAGCCCTTGAAAGTGCAATGGACATCGCCTAGAGGGGGTGAATAGTATTTTAAAATTATTATGGTTTAAGCTCAAATAAATGCGGATAAAAACTAACATTTAATTTATTGAGCACAAAACCTAACCACTAGGTTCAACTAAGTGCACCAAAAACCTATGCTAAGCAAGAAAAGCAACAAGGTGATAGCAAGAAGAAATAATTCAAGCACGAAGGCTATCACAATGTAAAATGCACAAGTAAAGGACTCGGTTGAGAGATAACCTATGGACGTGGAGACGAAGATTTTTATCCCGAAGTTCACTTCCAAATAAGCTACGTCTCCTTTGGAGAGGTGCGATGGTGCAATGCTCCTCGAACGTCACAAATGGCTCACCTTGAGGTGTGGTGGCTCGATGCTCACCCGATACCACACAAGGCCTCACCACAAGATGCGAAGGCACGCAACTCACCGACGCCACAAAAGGCTCACCCTATTCTCCCGAGGGCGTACCACAAAAGGCGAGATCTCAATCCACTATGGGACACTTGAGGGCGGTCACCGAACCCGTACAAGATTGGGGAAAACTCCACAACTCAATTGATGCTCCCAACAACAAAGACACAAAAGGCAACAAAGCCACAAATGGCCATAAGACCACAAAAGGATACAAGCTTGAGGCCACTCCACAATGGAGGCCTCAAGAAATCACACACCAACCACACAACCGTCTAGGGTTCCAAGAACACAAGAGTAACAATAACACAAGCTTGTACTCGCCGAATCTTCGTGGAGAACTCAAACCTATGCAACAAATGCAAGGGCAAGTCCTTCACTCCCAAATTCCAACAAATCTACAAAAGCTATTGGGGGAATAAGGGAGGAAGAACACAAGAGGAGAACACAAAACTCTCCAAGATCTAGATCCCAGGGATTCCTTCATAAAGAAGGGATTTAGTTTGGAGGGATTGTAGATCTAGATCTCCTCTCTCAAATCCCTCAAAAAGATGCAATAATCATAGGAGGGGGAAGAGGAGAGGGAAAGCTCTTCAAGATCAACAATGAAGGAGAGAGAGAAAGCCAATAACCAAGAAGTAAAGCTTGTGCCCACGAAGGGGAAGAGGAGCCCCTTTTAAAGGGATCCCAGATCTGTCCGTTTGGGAATTTATGACCCTGGCCTGAACTTCCGGTGGGAGGCTGTGTTGGAGATATGCCCTAGAGGCAATAATAAATATAGTTATTATTATATCTTTGTGTTTATGATAAATGTTTACATTCATGCTACAATAGTATTAACAAGGAAACATTAATACTTGTGTGATTTGTAACTTAATTTGAAATCCCTAGTAAAGCCTCTATACATAATACTAGCTTGTTGGTTAATATATGATTGTGGTTTCCCTATCATGAAAATTGAGATGTTATTAACAACAAGATCATATCGTTAGGAGAATGATATGACGGACACACTCCTATAGATAAGCGTAGCATAAAAATCAAGTCATTTTAATAGTTCAATTGCTATATGCTTTCTGATACATAGTAACCTAATTCCTTCGACCATGAGATCATGCATATCACCTTTACCGGATGGATGCTTTGATGACATCAAACACCACACCGTAACTGGGTGGCTATAAAGGTGGCATTGAGTGTTCGGAAAGTATTGGTTGAAACACATGGATCAAGAGTGGGATTTGTCCATCCATATGACGGATAGATATACTCTGGGCCCTCTCAGTGAAATGTCATCCAATTAGCTTGCAAGCATGTGACTGGCTCACAAGGGATCACATATCACGGGAACGAGAAAAGAGTACTTATCAGTAACGAGGTTGAACTAGGTATGCAGAGATACCGACGATCATAACCTCGGATAAGTAAACTATCGTGAGACAAAGGGAAATTGGTATCGTATGTAAGTGGTTCATTCGATCGCAAAGTAATCGTAGAAATATGTGGGAGCCATATGAATTTCCAGATTCCTCTATTGGTTATTGTTCGGAGAAGTGTCTCGATCATGTCCGCATAATTCACGAACCGTAGGGAGACACACTGTGGCATCCCGCAAAACCACTACTAGAAAATCGCGTTGTTTTTGTGCATTACATCATCATGACCGCATGCTCATGTCATCATGCCACATTGCATTTGAGCATCGTCATCATCTTGCATTTGCTTGCATCAAACTATTTTCAGAAAAACCTAGTTTTGTTTTCTAAACGCCCCGTCTATGTTCCAAACGCAAAACCCGGGTCACCGGATTATTTTTGTTTGTCTGCTATCGGTTTGCAAACGGTGCATTTAAAATAAATAAAATATTAAATTATTTTAGTGGGGGCAGTCGAACGGGCCGACTCGACCCGAATGACCACCCCCAGTCCAAACAACGGCCCACCCAAATATCCCTAGTCTACCCAACCTAGTCTACCCACCCCTCCAGCCACCTCACCCCAACCTATCCTATGTCGCCACCTCACCCCCTCCCCAAATCCCCACCAACCAGCATCTGCCACCTAATCCTACCCCCGATTCCTCTTAGCCACCTCTCTCACCCCTCCCCCCCACACAACACACACACACGCACATGCCCCTGTCGCAACCACACACGCCACGCACACAGGCAACACACGCCTCACCTCTCCTGGCCCCACCCTGCAAGCCGGCCCCACCACCTGCCCCTGTTCACGCGCCCCACGCAGCCCCCCTTCCCCTACCTCCCGCTCGAGCCGGCTCAGCGCGCCCCGACCCCCGCATCCTTCCAGGCCGGCGACCCCCTCCTCGCCCCGACGCCGGCCGCCTCTCCCCAGGCTCCACCGCCGCCGCCCTTCTCCCACCCTCGCCGCGCCTCTGCGCCTCCTCTCCGCAGGCGGCCCCGCGCGCCTGGCCGCCTCCTCCCCTCCCGGCCATGGCGCCACCGCTCGCCCCCGGACCGAGCTTCCTCCACCCTCGCCGGCCCCGACCGCGCCGACCTCGGCCTCACCCTCCGCCCGCGCCCCACCCCGCAGAGACCGTCGGCGTTCCCTCTCCCCGGCCGCGCCCCCGCCCGTCTCCGTCGAGCCTGCGCCTCCCCGACCTCGTCTGCCCCGCCACGACCCCCCTCCCGCCGGCCTCTGCGCCTGCCGACGCCGCGCCTCCTCCGTCCCTCTGCTTCCGTCAGGCTTGCCCCGAGCTCTGGCCTCCGCCTCCCGGAGCCGGACCATCACCCGCCGCCTCTCTGTCCCCGAGCCGCCCGCCTCCTCCCCTCGCAGCGCGCGCGCCGCCGCCGCGTGGCCCAAGCGCCGCCGCAGCGGGCCCCTCTCCAGCCGACCTCCTCTGCCCGATCTCCTCCTGGCCACGTCGAGGTCGCCCTCCTTCCAGCCGCCCGTCCGCGTCCGGACCGCCCGCCCTCTCCGCCGCCCTCCTGTGGCCGGCCTCCCTGCACGCGAGCACGCCGCGAGCGAGCGCCGCCTCGGCCGAGCTCTGCTACAGCCGTCGCCATGCTGCCTTGCGGCTCAACATCTGTCGGCTCTCCCTATGGTGCTGCTCCAGGTGCCAAGACCTCCGACATCGCTGGTGATGTCGCCGCAGCACCACTACCGGAGGACCACCGATGGGAGTTGTCACCATGTCAAGATCTACCGAAGGCCGATCCCGCTGACGCCAAGCTGGAGTCAAATGCCTGCACGACGCCAAGATATTCCACGCGGAGCATCGAGAGCTACTTCCCAAACCCCGAAGACCGTTCCCCCCGAAGACCCCAGATGCGACAAGTACTTCGTCCCGGATCTGAAGACCGCGAACCCTGACGTCAAGATCGTCCACTCAGACCACAAGACCGTCCCGGGGCGAAAAACATCGAACCCCGGTACCGGACAAGTTCGCCATCGAACTCGAGAACGCCTACACGGAACGACAAGATTGCCACGAGAACGCTTCCGAACGCTATCACCGACTCGATGGCGCGGGCCCGACAAGACCCTCGCAACGGCAAGATCGACCCCGTGGGACCCGACAAGATCTGCACGACGACAAGAACGACAGCGACCAGGAGAATCCGATGCGCCCCGGCGCCGAACCAAGTCCTGCTCCCCGGATGCGACAAGACCTACCTCTGTTATCCGAGAACGTTCCCGTCGAACCCTGGACCCTGAGACCGGACCCCGAACCCCGGAACCCCAAGATCGTCGAGACCCCCCTAATGTGTGACCCTTATCCGAGAACCCTATTTTTATAAATGCCATATTTATAAATTGTTGCATATTGAATTGTCCATGCATGCATCCTTGTCTGTGGTTTGGGGGCCTTTTGCCGATCCACCTCTAATTAAATATGGGGCCCATATGCGGGCAAATCTAGTCTCATATTGGCCTCAATTAAACTTGTGTAGCGAACCGGTGATATATTTTGCCTTGTTAAACAACATTTAAATTGCGGGGGTTCTAAATAACTTGAACCTTTTAATTAATTGTCGGGACCCCGGTTCCGCTTAATATGACCTAATTGCATCGCATCTTGCCATGTCATACATCATACATGCATCATGCCGATCTTCTGCCGTGTATTAAATATTGCATCCGGTGTTTATTCTAGTGTTTTGCTTCTTCGCGGATAAGGCCGTTGAGTTGATGTGAGCTTCGCCCCAATCTTCGGTTGAACCTTCGACAATGTTATCAGGCGAGCATTTCCCCCTTTCTTCCTATCTTACTTTTCTAGTATTTATTCCCTCCTGTTGATCTTTGCTATCTGTGTTGCGATGCTCTAGTTTTCGTACCCGTGATATCCTTTGCAGCCATATATAGCCTTGGACACATCCTATTACCTGTTGTTTGGTAGATAGTTGGACCCGCGTGTCGTAGTCGCTTGCTCAAGTGTTTTTGCGTGTCGTCAAGTACCACAATTGTTGGAGAATTGCCGCATGTTGATGTTGGAGATGATCATGGCTTTACTTTCCGTTCACTTTAATTACTGTTTAGCAACTAAAATTGAAGTAAGTAAGCAGAGGCATCGGTGGGTGATAGATAATGTTGGTTTCCGACCGCCCACTTGTGTCCCGTAGGACCCCGAGTTCTTGACACCTGTTCCGAGATCGAGCGCGCTAACCACAGGTGGGGAGATATGGGCCCCCCATTGATTATTACCTGATTTCAAAGTATTGTACTGGGGGCCACAAACTAGTTTGCGGTTTTATTTACGATCCTGTACTTATGCCATGCCTTACTGCTTTATTTACGTTTGTGCGAGGAGCACACTGTACTGTTTAGGAAGCGGAGTGTTTTCGCGGTATCGACAGTCCCCGTTTTAGGAAGCAGAGCGTTTACAGCCACTGACGCAAACTCTAAGTCCGTCTCGGAGACCGGCCGACTTTGTTGCGGGTTCGACTTGGTGGGGTGGCCCCCATGTACTTGCTTTGGGTCTGGGAACGTCGTGACTTAGGCCCCGCCGACATACCGATGGGTGTATGTTAACTGATCTGGCAAAAAGGGTCGAAGTGCCTGTGGATACTTTGGTGCACCCCTGCAGGGTTAAATCTTTTCGAGAAGCCGTGTCCGCGGTTATGGACGACTTGGAGCACAGTGCTTGATCATAGACAACTATAACTAAAGTTTACTGTTATAAATTGACTTGTATCCGATTTGACTAGTAATCAGCTTCACTACAACGGAATGGCTAAATAAAAGTACCAACAACTGCTGGGTTTTGGGGTTATCTCATGCTAATTGTATCTGACTAGTAAGTGTTGCCACTATAACGGAATGGTTAACTAAAAGTGCCCACTGCTTACTTTATCAGGACGATTATCTAAACCTGACTAGTAAAGTGCCGCAACTATAACTGAATAAGTAAAACTGCCAACTGTGTGAGTTCCTCGGTTGACTTCCTCGTTGGTCTTGAGGGGGAAACGCCAGGATGGGTTTGTTTGATGATAGTATCAGGTTGGATCCGAATAGGTCTTCCTTACCCCTCTCTGATAGCCGCCAGTTGTATCGAGTCTCTATAGGTGGTTTAGTGCATGCTGCCGCTGCCGCTTCAGTCCACCATACCTATGTAGGCGAGGACCGCCGAATTCTAGTCTCGCCGTGTACTGGCCTCAGTACTGACGCTCCTCTTTTTCCTTTGCCCTTTGTCGGCACCCCTTTTGTTTAAGCAGGTTTTGAGATCGACATCGTTAGCAGGGTTACCCTTCCGGCTTGGCCTGGGCAGGGTTATGGACGCCATTGGTTATTCTTCAGGGCTCTTAGCCCCATTTGCATCTTGTCCGTAGTCAGACGCTCTATCATTTTCAAGGTGATTTGGATCTTCGTATAATACATCTGTATTCTTGACTCATGGAGTCGCTGTTGTATATATATCTGTTCTGTGGGTCCCATCGAGGACTGTTGTGTAATGTTATTACTTCGTTTTCCACCCGCACGAAAGTGCCTGGTGGGCACCTTTGAATCGTTTCTATGCGGGTTTGGCGGGAAGCGCTGAACTTGCATAGGGTCGATCCTGAGGGTGTTACACACACTTACGGATTCGACGTTGTTTGAGTAGTTATGGATTGATGAGAAAGAGTCCGAATGTTGTTCGGAGTCTCGAATGGGATTCGGGATATCACGAGGAGATCCGGAATGGTCCGGAGAATAAGATTCATATAAGGAAAGTCCTGTTTCGGAGTTGGGGAATGGTTCCGGTGTTTTCATCGGGAATGTTCTAGAAGGTTCCGGAATGTCCGGCACTCCGAAGGGGAAGGGTACATGAATGTGTTATATCAAGTTGGTATGATTGTATCATGTACTAAGTGTCATCGCTGTCCGAAATAAAGGGTTTAATCAAATCCTAGTTTGAAAAGTCAAACGGCTAGTTTGAAAGTCAAACGACAGTTTTTGGAAAGAGGAGGAGGAGTGGGAAACCGAGTTGGGGAGGAGTTCCCTCCTCCAACCGCCGGCCCACCTCCAAGCCGAGTTGGGGAGGGACTCCCCTCCCCTTGGCCGCGCCTCCCACCTATAAAGGGAGGGGCAGGGCTGCCCCTCCGAGACACACAAGTTCCCTACCCGCAAACCCTAACCCTAGCCGCCGCCGCCCTCCATAGCCGCCGCCTAGGGTTCTCCTTGCCGCCGACTTGGGAACCTCCAAGCCCTAGCCACCGGCCCTAGCACCTCTTCCTCGGCGTGTCTAAACCCTAGATCGTCGAGGGATCTCTCATAGCCCACCATACTCGCTCCGGCTTAAGGCGAAGCCCTGCGAGATCTCCCCTCTACTTCCGGTACCACGCCGTTGTGTTGCCGGAATCGCGAGGAGAGTGCTACAACCTCCACTGCCTGCTGGAACAAGGGAGAGGAAGGTCTTCGTCGAGTACCGAATGACGAGGTTTAATCTCGTCAATGCCCATTGTTATGGACTTGGGTTTTGGAGAAGATGGGGATGCTGGAGATCGTGGAACGGTTAACAGACAAGCAACCAGGGGACACGAGATTTACCCAGGTTCAGGCCCCCGGAGGGAAAACCCTACTCCTGCTTGTCTGCTCTTGATTATGGCGGAACCGAAGGTTACAGGGTGCACAGATTCGATCTGGCGTGGATGCGTGTGCGAAAGTACGAGTTGTCTGATCTAGGGCGTACCCTCCTGGCCTTTATATAGACTTAGGTAGGTCTCGGGCATAGTCCTAGTCGGTTACAAGTTCTAGGGCATTACCCTTTGAGTTTTCTATCTATACTAGTCTTGTTCTCCAAGAATCCGAAGATGTCATGGGCCTTGGTCACCCGAAAATCTTCATGGGCCAGCGTATATCTGATGTGGGACTTCCTTGAGCTGGACCAGGTATGCTGAAGTCGCGTACCCGTAGGGTATAACCATGTCACCGAACGTATGACCGACTGCGGGAGCGTTGCCGGAACGCAGCGCCGGAAGGATCGTCTACGCGATCTTGAGATCGGGAAGAGTACGACTACATCACCCACGAGAATCCGCTCTCGTTAAACACTTTGGAATCTTCGAGGGTGAGTTATTCCATCGACTCGTTGCTACAATCTAGTAGATAGATCTTGGCTTGTTTGTTTGTATGCGATAGAAATTTTTTGTTTTCCATGCTACGAAACCCTACAGTGGTATCAAAGCCGTGTCTATATGTAGATCTGTTGCACGAGTAGAACACAATGGTCATTGTGGGCGTTGATGCTTTTATTATCAATTGCTTTTTGTGTACTTTGCATCTTGCGGTATGTTGGGATGAAGCGGCCCGGGCTAACCTTACATGACATCGTTCATGAGACTTGCTCCACGCTTGACATGCAACTTGTATTGCATAAGTGGCTTTGCGGGTGCCTGTTTCTCCTAGCATAGTTAAGATCCAATTTACAACGGGTGATTGACAATACTAGTATCAATGTTGTGGTTCTTGTTCGTAAGTTAGAACGACACTTATTGAAAGCCCCAAACCACGTAAAACATGCAAAGAAAGTAGAGGCGTCTAACTTTGTTTTGCAGGGGTGTGCAGTGATGTGATATGGCCATGATTGTGATTATATTTGATGTATGCAATGTTCCTTATTGTAAGTTGGCAACCGGCAGGAGCCATATGGTTGTTTTTAATTTGAGTTAAGACCCGCGTGTCTATTCAAAGTAGTTGTAATAGTTGAAGCCGGTGGACGACAACCATGGAGGAGCGTCATTGACCTTGATGCAATGCCGGTGATGATGAAGATCATGTTGGTCCTTGAAGATGGAGATCGGAAGCACAAAGAAGAAAGGCCATATCATATCACATATTATGAATTGCATGTGATGTTAATCCTTTATGCATCTTGTATTTCTTAGTAGACGACGGTAGCATTATAAGATGATCCCTCATGCACATAAATTTCAAGTCATAAAGTGTTCACCCTTAGCTAGCACCGTGGCTAAAGCTTGTTGTTTCGAAGCACCACGTGATGATCGGGTGTGTTAGATTCTGCAAGTGCATACAACGTGAGCAAGCCAGATTTGCTCATGCGGAAACTAAGGTTTGATCTTGACGGGCCTAGCATGTACAGACATGGTCTCGGAACACGGATCACCGAAAGGTAAAGCATGAATCATATAGTAGATATGATGAACATGTCGATTGTTCGCCATTGAAACTATATCAACTCTCGTGATGATCGGTGTTGATGTGGTGGATTTGGTTCGTGTGATCACTAAAACAATGTGAGGGATATTGTTTTGAGTGGGAGTTCACCTAGATTTATTTTATTATTAATTTGAACTAAATTTGTCATAAACTTAGTCTAAACTATTGCAAATATGTTGTAGATCAATGGCAGCCCCTACCATCAATTTTAATGCGTTCCTAGAGAAAGAAAAGTTGAAAAACAATGGAAGCAACTTCGCGGATTGGTTCCGCAATTTGAGGATTGTCCTCACAGCTGGTAATTTGACCTATGTGCTGGATGCACCGCTGGGTGACCCGCCTGCAGCTGATGCTGCCGATGAAGTAAAGAATGTTTACCTCGCTCGGAAGAATCAGTACTCCATAGTTCAGTGTGCTATATTGTATGGTTAAGAATCGGAGCTTCAAAAAAGGTTTGAGAATTCAGACCCATATGATATTGTCGAGGATCTCAAATTGATCTTTGAGACTCATGCGACAATTGAAAGCTATGAGGCTTCTGAAAAGTTGTTTAACTGCAAGATGGAAGAGGGCAACTCCATCAGTGAGCATGTGCTTAAGATGTCTGGGCACACAAACAAACTTCAAAGCTTGGGTATAGTGATTCCTAATGCTTTGGGGATTTACCGTGTCCTCCAATCACTACCACCAAGTTACAAGAACTTTGTGATGAACTACAATATGCAAAACATGAACAAACAGTTGCCAGAACTCTTTGCCATGCTAAAATCTACAGAAGTGGAGATCAAGAAAGAGCACCAAGTGTTGTTGGTCAATAAGACCACCAAATTCAAGAAAGGCAAGTCTAAGCAAAAGGGACACTTCAAGAAGGGTGGTAAGAAAGTTACCGCGCCAACGAAGAAGACCAAGGCTGGACCCAAGCCTGATACTGAGTGCTTTTACTGCAAGGGAGAAGGTCACTGGAAGCGGAATTGCCCAAAGTACTTGGCGGATTTGAAGAACGACAACATCAAGAAGAAAGGTATATCTGATATACATGTTATTGATGTGTATCTCACTAGTACTCGTAGTAGTGCCTGGGTATTTGATACTGGTTCGGTTGCTCATATTTGTAACTCGAAACAGGTGCTGCAGAATAAACGGAAGCTAGCGAAGAACGAGGTGACGATGCGCGTGGGAAATGGATCAAAGGTTGATGTGATCGCGGTCGGCACGCTACCCCTTCATCTACCATTGGGATTAGTTTTATACTTAAATAATTGTTATTTGGTGCCTGCGTTAAGCATGAACATTATATCGGGATCTTGTTTATTGCGAGATGGTTACTTGTTTAAGTCCGAGAATAATGGTTGTTCGATTTATATGAGTAATATGTTTTATGCACATGCACCTTTGATAGATGGTCTATTATTATTGAATCTCGATAGTGGAAATACACATATCAACAACATTGAGGCTAAACGTTTGAAATCGAGCGATAACTCGACCTATATGTGGCACTGTCGTCTTGGTCACATTGGAGTGAAGCGTATGAAGAAACTCCATTCCGATGGACTTCTTGAATCACTTGATTTCGAATCACTTGAAAGATGCGAAGCATGTCTAATGGGTAAAATGACTAAGACTCCATTCTCTGGTATGATGGAGCGAGCTACAGACTTATTGGAAATCATACATACCGATGTGTGTGGTCCAATGAGTGTAGCATCGCGCGGTGGTTATCGTTATGTTCTTACCTTCACGGATGACTTGAGTAGATATGGGTATATCTATTTCATGAAACATAAGTCCGAAACATTCGAGAAGTTTAAGGAATTTCAAAGTGAGGTAGAGAATCAACGTAACAAGAAGATTAAATTTCTACGTTCTGATCGTGGAGTGAATATCTAAGTTACGAGTTTGGCGAGCATTTAAAGAAGTGCGGAATACTTTCACAATTGACACCGCCGGGAACACCACAGCGTAATGGTGTGTCCGAACGTCGTAATCGAACTCTCTTAGATATGGTTCGTTCTATGATGTCACTTACAGATTTACCGCTATCATTTTGGGGTTATGCATTAGAAACAGCCGCATTCACTTTAAATAGGGCACCGTCTAAATCCGTTGAAACGACACCGTATGAATTATGGTTTGGGAAGAAACCTAAATTGTCGTTCCTTAAAGTTTGGGGTCGCAAAGCTTATGTAAAGAAGTTACAGCCGGACAAGCTTGAACCCAAAGCGGAAAAATGCGTCTTCATAGGATACCCGAAGGAAACTATTGGGTATACCTTCTATCATAGATCCGAAGGCAAAATCTTCGTTGCCAAGAATGGATCCTTTCTAGAAAAGGAATTTCTCTCGAAAGAAGTGACTGGAAGGAAAGTAGAACTCGACGAGGTTGTCGAACCTTCTCTCGAAATTGCGAGTAGCGCAACACTGGAAGAAGTTCCTGTGGTTCCTGCACCAATAAGAGAGGAAGCTAATGATGGTGATCATGAAACTTCGGTTGAAGTTACTACAGAGCCTCGGAGGTCAACAAGAACTCGTACCACTCCAGATTGGTATAATCCCGTTATGAGTGTCATGTTGGTGGACAACACCGATGACCCCGAGACATATGAGTAAGCGATGATGAGCCCAGATTCCAATAAATGGCAGGAAGCCATGAAATCCGAGATTGGATCCATGTACGAAAACCAAGTATGGACTTTGGTGGACTTACCGGATGGCCGGAAGGCTGTCGAGAACAAATGGATTTTCAAGAAGAAAACAGATGCTGATGGTAATGTTACTGTCTATAAAGCTCGACTTGTCGCAAAAGGGTTTCGACAAATTCAAGGAGTTGACTGCGATGAGACTTTCTCACTAGTAGCGAAGCTAAAGTCTGTGAGGATTATGTTAGCAATCGCTGCATATTATGATTATGAGATATGGCAGATGGATGTCAAAACAGCATTCCTCAATGGGGACATTGATGAAGAGTTGTATATGATGCAACCCAAAGGTTTTGTCGATCCTAAAGATGCTAACAAGGTATGCAAACTTCAACGGTCCATTTATGGATTGAAGCAAGCATCCCGAAGTTGGAATCAACGTTTTGATAAGGTAATCAAAAGTTTTGGTTTTATACAAACTTATGGAGAAGCTTGTATTTACAAGAAAGTGAGTGGGAGCTCTGTAGCATTCTTAATACTATATGTAGATGACATATTGTTGATTGGGAATGATGTAGACCTTCTTAATAGTGTCAAGGAATATTTGAATAATAGTTTTTCAATGAAGGATCTTGGCGAAGCAGCTTACATATTAGGCATAAAGATTTATAGATATAGATCAAGATGCCAAATATCATTGTCACAAAGTACATATTTGGACAAAGTTCTAAAGAGGTTTGGAATGGAAGATAGCAAGAAAGGGTTCTTGCCCATGTTGCCCAATACGACCTTGAGTAAAACTCAAAGTCCGACATCGGCAGAAGATAGAGAAAGGATGAGTAAAACTCCCTATGCCTCAGCCATAGGATCTCTAATGTATGCCATGCTATGTACTAGACCCGACATTGCATATGCTGTTAGTTTAACTAGCAGATATCAAAGTGATCTAGAAGTGGATCATTGGACAGCGGTCAAAAACATCCTTAAGTACTTGAGAAGAACTAAGGATATGGTTCTTTCTTATGGAGGTGATGAACAACTCGTTGTTAATGATTACACCGATGCTAGTTGGAACACCGATCCGGATGACTCTAAATCACAATCTGGATACATATTTATTTTGAATGGTGCAGCAGTTAGCTGGAGGAGTGCAAAGCAAAGCGTTGTGGCGAGATCTTCAACTGAATCGGAATACATGGCTGCTTCGGAGGCTTCACAAGAAGCGATATGGATGAAAGAGTTCATTACAGAGCTGGGTGTGGTTCCTAGTGCGCTGGACCCAATGTCTATCTACTGTGATAACATGGGCGCCATAGCCAATGCGCAAGAACCAAGGTCACACAAGAAGCTGAAGCACATCAAGCTGCGTTTTCACGCTACTCGAGAACATGTCCAAGGTGGGGACATAAAGATTTGCAAAGTACACACAGATCTGAATGTGGCGGATCCGTTGACTAAACCTCTCCCTAGGGCAAAACATGACCAACACCAAACTGCCATGGGTGTTCGATATATTACCATGTAATCTAGATTAGATGACTCTAGTGCAAGTGGGAGACTGTTGGAGATATGCCCTAGAGGCAATAATAAATATAGTTATTATTATATCTTTGTGTTTATGATAAATGTTTACATTCATGCTATAATAGTATTAACAAGGAAACATTAATACTTGTCTGATTTGTAAACTTAATTTGAAGTCCCTAGTAAAGCCTCTATACATAATACTAGCTTGTTGGTTAATATATGATTGTGGTTTCCCTATCATGAACATTGAGATGTTATTAACAACAAGATCATATCGTTAGGAGAATGATATGACGGACACACTCCTATAGATAAGCGTAGCATAAAGATCAAGTCATTTTAATAGTTCAATTGCTATATGCTTTCTGATACATAGTAACCTAATTCCTTCGACCATGAGATCATGCATATCACCTTTACCGGATGGATGCTTTGATGACATCAAACACCACACCGTAACTGGGTGGCTACAAAGGTGGCATTGAGTGTTCAGAAAGTATTGGTTGAAACACATGGATCAAGAGTGGGATTTGTCCATCCATATGACTGATAGATATACTCTGGGCCCTCTCGGTGAAATGTCATCCAATTAGCTTGCAAGCATGTGACTGGTTCACAAGGGATCACATATCACGGGAACGAGAAAAGAGTACTTATCAGTAACGAGGTTGAACTAGGTATGCAGAGATACCGACGATCATAACCTCGGATAAGTAAACTATCGTGAGACAAAGGGAAATTGGTATCGTATGTAAGTGGTTCATTCGATCGCAAAGTAATCATAGAAATATGTGGGAGCCATATGAATTTCCAGATTCCTCTATTGGTTATTGTTCGGAGAAGTGTCTCGATCATGTCCGCATAATTCACGAACCGTAGGGAGACACACTTAAGGATTCGACGTTGTTTGAGTAGTTATGGATTGATGAGAAAGAGTCCGAATGTTGTTCGGAGTCTCGAATGGGATTCGGGATATCACGAGGAGATCCGGAATGGTCCGGAGAATAAGATTCATATAAGGAAAGTCCTGTTTTGGAGTTGGGGAATGGTTCCGGTGTTTTCATCGGGAATGTTCTAGAAGGTTCCGGAATGTCCGGCACTCCGAAGGGGAAGGGTACATGAATGTGTTATATCAAGTTGGTATGATTGTATCATGTACTAAGTGTCATCGCTGTCCGAAATAAAGGGTTTAATCAAATCCTAGTTTGAAAAGTCAAACGGCTAGTTTGAAAGTCAAACGACAGTTTTTGGAAAGAGGAGGAGGAGTGGGAAACCAAGTTGGGGAGGAGTTCCCTCCTCCAACCACCGGCCCACCACCAAGCCGAGTAGGGGAGGGACTCCCCTCCCCTTGGCCGCGCCTCCCACCTATAAAGGGAGGGGCAGGGCTGCCCCTCCGAGACACACAAGTTCCCTACCCGCAAACCCTAACCCTAGCCGCCGCCGCCCTCCATAGCCGCCGCCGCCTAGGGTTCTCCTTGCCGCCGACTTGGGCACCTCCAAGCCCTAGACACCGACCCTAGCACCTCTTCCTCGGCGTGTCTAAACCCTAGATCGTCGAGGGATCTCTCATAGCCCACCATACTCGCTCCGGCTTAAGGCGAAGCCCTGCAAGATCTCCCCTCTACTTCCGGTACCACGCCGTTGTGCTGCCGGAATCGCGAGGAGAGTGCTAGAACCTCCGCTGCCTGTTGGAACAAGGGAGAGGAAGGTCTTCGTCGAGTACCGAACGTATGACCGACTGTGGGAGCGCTGCCGGAACACAGCGCCGGAAGGATCGTCTACGCGATCTTGAGATCGGGAAGAGTACGACTACATCACTCACGAGAATCCGCTCTCGTTAAACACTTTGGAATCTTTGAGGGTGAGTTATTCCATCGACTCGTTGCTACAATCTAGTAGATAGATCTTGGCTTGTTTGTTTGTATGCGATAGAAATTTTTTGTTTTCCATGCTACGAAACCCTACAGGCTGGAACTTCTAGTGGCACCTAGCCAACGGTTATAAAAACAGCGATGCGAGAGACAGAAAAGAGAGCCTGGCCAAAACTTCCGCCGGTCCATCGGAACTTCCGCTAAGAATGGTACTACCGCCAGAGATTCCGACCGAAGGTCCGACAAATAGAGCACATAAAACAGATATGTTACAGTACGTGAGCGGAAGTGGAGCCGAAATTTCACCCGGTACTATCGGCGTCAATTAGGCCCGAGCGGTATTTTTGGTGCAAATTTCAGTCCAGATTCCGTTAAATTAGAACAACTAGACGGAGAAGGTACAGAAGATAGAGGAAGAAGCACCGGAACTTCCACCAAAACTACTGGCGGCAAAATTCCCTAGCGGCATTACCGGTGGCTAGCCGAAACTTCCGGTCAGGAAAATTCCAGAACCAAAACTGCAATAACTTTCGCATATGAACTCCAAACGAAATGAAATATTGGGTATCACCAAGGGAGAAAATACCATGAATATATATGTGATGTATCTCCCAAGGTGTGGAGCCGAAAAACTCGCAAGATCAAAAACCGCAATAAGATATGCAAGGGAAAACCTTATGTGATGAACTAGAGCTTGTTATGATGATAACCACAAGCTATATATATCCTCTCATGGACAAGATCCAACTAACAATCAAGAAATATGATGCTATGTATGCAAAAGTTTAAGATCTCTCCGAACGATGCAATCGAGTCACCTGCTTGAGAGCCCCTCTTGATAGTACGACTATCTATCCTAAACTCGGACTCCCAACTAACACCACGAGACTGGTAAGAGAGAAACCTTATCAAGATCATACATTTTCCTTGAGCATTCCACTTGAGCTTGATGTAGACCGTCTTGAACTTCTCAAGATGGAACCTTTCTTGATTGCTCTTCTCGCTCTTGCTTGATAAAGATTTGCAAATTGCTCCCCAATACTCCATGGGGAAACCTCTTCATTGAACTTGTCTTCATCACTCCATGATCATGAGGATGGCAAGCTTTAAGCATGAGATCTTCTAGAGATAGCGTATCTTGAGTTTGCCCTTCTTCATCCCTTCTTGAGAGTTGATCCATCAAGATTCAACTCTTTGCACTTGTCTTGATCAACCTTCAAACTCCTTCTTTCTTCATGATTCCAATGAGCACATAGCCCTTGGACATTTCTTCTTCTCCTTCTTCAGTTCTTAATCTTCAAGACCAACACATGGCCTAAGTGATGCCAATGGATAAACCTATAATTGAAACTCAATTTACATATTAGTCCATAGAGATTATTATTAATTACCAAAACCATATATGGGGACATACATGCCCTTTCAGCCCTGTTAGCCTCATCTCGTGAAATGGCCGCAGGTATTGACCCAAGACCATATGGACATGTTGTGGCGTGCAACAACAACATTGAGATCACTGTACCAGAATTAGCTGAAGCTCGATCATGTTGTGAGAATGACTCTTTCCTATGCCAGATGAAGGCCTTGATAACATTCAGTTCGCTACGGACCATCTTTCGATGGCCCAACGTATAAATAACTATTGTAGAAGGATTATCGCTCATTGTGCGGACAATTGATTCGAGGCATCAAAGAGCTGATCTCGCCATTTTAGTCTTGTTCTGTTGTTCATGTTACGTGTGCATGTAATGTTGTCGCGCTTATCTTTTAGCTCGGTCGGGCGAGTCTAGTGAGTGTCGTTAGTGGGGTGGCATTATTGCCCAGAATTGCATCTCGGAAACAATTTGTATTGACAATATGTCGGTTGACTAATAAAGCTCAGCCATCGTCTAAAAAATGTATGTTTTGTACATCAAACGTTTACGTGTCCAGTGTTTTCCGAAATAACACGGACATTGCAAGTTTGTTACAGGGGCAAAACAAAAAGTTAATTAATTAGTCACGACCTCTCTCTCTCTCAACCTTCCGTTCTACTGTATCTCTGATCATATATACTGCTACTCTGTTTGGTATAACTTCCACTTAATTACATATATCTTGGTGCCGAAGAAAAAGAGGAGATTAGGCAAGATCTTTTCCTTGTACAACAGCGCTACTGCTCTCTCTCTCTCTCTTGAACGTACGTTGCTCTCAGCAGTCTCCGGATGAATCCCGTTTAAACCGCGCGAAATCTTTTCCTTCCCATCTTCACCTGCGCGCCACAGCGTAACCGAAGCGGACTCCCTCTCCTTCCCTTTCCCGCCACCGATCCATCCATCCGTCCGTCCGTACATCGATCGCTAGCTCAGCTCGCTCCCAGCCGCGCGCGCCACGGAATCCATCCAGCTAGCTCTCTTAAACCCTAGCAATCCCCGAGTCGAACTCCCCCCCTTGCCGCCGCCGATCTACCCGATCGATCTCCCACCAGCTCGCGTCCTTCTCCGTACGTACTCCCATATAAGCCAGCTCCTTCCTCGCTTCCTCCACCCACAAGCAAAGCGCAGCGACGACGTACGTCTCGCCACAACACCGATCGAGACTAAACCCTAGCTTCTCGCTCTCGCTCTCTCTCTAACACACCACACCGGCAGCGTCGTCTGATCGATCGGCCTGGATTCCATGGCCGGTTCAGCCGCTGACGACCACCAGCCGCTGCCGCCGCCGCCGCCCAAGGCAGAGCGCGAGATCGAGGAGGGCGAGGTCGTGTCCGGGTACCGCGCGGAGACGGGGTCCGACACGGACACCGACGACGAGGACGCCAGGTACTACCTGCAGTCCCGCCACGACGACGACCTCTGGGTCAACGTCGTCAGCGCCGGGTCCACGCGCGGGGGGAACAGCTCCCCCGCGGCCTCGGTCGGCTCGGACTGCACTGTCAGCGACGTCGACGCCGGCGCCATCGTCGCCAGCGATGCTGCTGCTGGCGCCGTCACCGTGGCGCGGGCCGGGGACGACGTGACGCTGCCAGTGTTCCCGTGCGGCGTCTGCCGGAGGGAGTTCAGATGCTCCAAGGCCGTGCACGGCCACATGAGGGTGCACGCGCAGGCGGCCAAGGAGGAGCAGCAGGTGGTGGCCGATGCGTTCGTCAGTGGCGCCGCCGTGGAAGAGGTGTCGGACTCCGTGTCCGTTGCTGTCGCGGCGATCCCCAGGCTCTCCGACGACACGATCACGACCGTGCAGTCCGTCGTGCACGGTGGCAGCGGCAGCAGCAGCAGCGCGAGGAGCAGCGTGGAGCTGAGCGCGACTGGTCAGTCCGCGGCCAACGTCGTGGCAGCTCCTGCTCCGCCCGCTGCCGCACCGGAGCAAGTCCCCGTCGCCCCGCAGCCTTCCCCACCGCAGCAAGCCAGCGTCGTCCCCGCCTCGCCGCAGCAAGCCACAGTCGTCCCCCCGCCCGCCGTCGCGGCCCCGGAGCACCTCAACCCGCTGCAGCTGCAGCTCGCCGTGCTCAGCGACCCGTCCACCTCCGCCGGGCATCCGGCGCCCGCGGGGAGCAGCCAGACCGGGTTCTCGTGCAGGGAGTGCAACAAGTGGTTCCCGACGCACCAGGGGCTGGGCGGCCACGTGGCGGGCCACAAGAACCGGCGGATCGCGCTGGCGACCGCGGCCGCCGTCGCCGCGGGGATCGACCCGCAGGACCACATGGCGTGCCGCGGCGGCGCCAGGCCGGTCAAGTCGCACGCCTGCAAGGTCTGCGGCCAGGTATACCCGAGCGGCGTCTCGCTGGGGGGACACATGAGGAAGCACTACGGCAAGCCCATCGTGCCCAGGAAGAAGCTGCGGCTGCTCGGCGCCCCGGACCTCGCGCTCGCGCCTCCCTTGCAACAAGGTGCGCCGTCTTCTTCCATGCAGGCCCCCATTGCGGCGCAGCCATTGGCGTCGTATGAGCCGGCGGCGGCACCGGTGGTTGAGGCGGCCGCGCAGCCTCCTCAGCCACCTTTGTTGCCGCCGGGCAGCGTGAGGATCTTCGGCGTGACCATCATGCAGAAGCCCAAGGAAGAGGTCGAGGAACCACCGGTTGAGGAGGCTCCCCTCGACGAGCCGATGAACGAGTAATGATCGAGACAGTGTTTTAATTTATACGAGTGTTTTGAGTAGGATGCTGCTTCGAGTTTTGAGTAGTTAATGTTAGGGGATTTTGGAACTATTGCAAGATTAATTAGGATCAGAAACGTCTTAGGAGGGTATCCAAAATTGTATAATAGTTTGATGGATACGCCTGAGACGTGTGCTTGAGTTTGAATAAATGTATGCATCTTGGTTACTATGTGTACTTTTATCTTGTTGCAAGAAATTTTTCGCTAATGTCTATAAACACACACACATCTTCATCAGTTTTGGAACGAGATGAGCGGATTGCGCGATGGTATACATGCTTAAACTGACGTTGTTAAACTTCTCTCTTTGGGGTTGAGCTGCTGAGAAAATATTTCCACAACACTAGTTATAGTTACGCTGCATTTGCAAAGAATTCCAGTTTGCAGTTGATGAATGCTCAGAGATTTTTTATCTTTTCATTATTAGAACCAGACCACGTTCTGTTCAGGAAAAATGTAGCATAACAGTCACAGGGATAGGAGTCACTGAATCTCACTACCGACATGACGCCGTACTGAAACAGAAACAATCATTTTCTCATGTTTATTTACTAGACAAGTAACATTTTATTGATGGATACGCCTCATTACATGATGGATACGCGAAACATAAATGCAGCTTGGTTACTATGTGCTTCATCGTACACCAAACACGCACACTCACCCACACAAAACAGCATCGTTTCATACCACAACAACAATTTTAGTTACACGGCGAGTTAGTTACATCGTTGTCCTGGAAGAATTTCAGCTTGCAGTTGATGAATTTACATGACCATGTTTCACTTCAGGGAAAATATATAGCAATCACAGGGACAGGACTCACTGAATCTCACTACCATCTCACTCTACAACTTAGAAACAAGTAATTTCGTAGCGAGGGCCAAAGCATGCCACAGTTCTGAAAACAGAAAGCATCATCTTCCCGCATGTTTATTTACTGTCCAAGTAACATTTTATTGACATAGTAATCACTCGTACAACCTTGACAGTCTCCGAAGCACAAACAACCCCACAAATACTGAGGCCCCTGGGCATCCAAACACACAAGCCAGCAGAGACCCAGAGATATGCCATTGCTCAATCGAAAAATGACGTGAAGCATAACAGGCTGGAGCTAATCCAACCTCTGTTTTACAGTCTAACAACCATGTACAAGGGCTAAGAAGGTCACGGCTTTCCGAGGAGAGATGGGCGGTAGAATGCGTGGCTCTGCGCCATCTCGATCCTTTCACGGGGATCGTTCATGGTCTCGTCTCGCAGGGCTTGGAGGATGTCTCTCACCGGGAGCTCCCTGCAGATTCCAGAAACAAGAGTTACATAGGGAAAAAACTGTGATTTCGGTCAGTTGGCTCAAACGTTCTCCTAGGGTAAAAGCTGATGTCTTGTTACTGTTTACTGTGATGCCTGACAATTTTCTAAGGAAAATCTAGTAAAATGTACTGACAGAAGAGGGTCTCTTTAGCTCTAACGAAAGGAAACAGCATGGCTTCTCATGGGTCAAGAGCTCTGATTTGATTTACGGTGGACTTCCTGCAAGTATGCTTAGTCAGCCCTAGATACACTAACTGTATAGTACGTAATGTCTTGTTAGCTGTTATGATGTTGCCTAGTTTACGCTGGCAAGTTGCAACTGGAACCAGCAACGAATTGGACAAGCGAGAAGGGGCTGAATTGCTGTTGAACTGTGCTACTGAAGCTGTCAAAGCACTCTGTACAAACTGTCAATGTATGCAGAGCACCATATGCATAATGTTAATGCAGATCACAGACCTTTTTATCAGAATTCTATAAAGCCTCTTCAGAATTGGGCACAGTTCAGCAGGAGCAACTTGCTTGTTTTCCTCTGGGTGTTGCACACTTAAGCTGGGTTGACTGAGCAGCTCGAAAAATGCACCAACAGCAGAAATACCCTGTCCAACGAAATGCAAAGAGCTTATACTCAGTCAATGCATGACATGCAGAACACAGAAGTGAACCAATAATGCCAAATGACTATCAAAATTACTAGTACAGAGTATCCAGAAGGTTTTTATACGTTTTCTAGATTTAACTTTTTGATATAATTCAAAAACGCTTAGCAGTCAGAGAAACTTCTGGTAGAAAAGAACATTGCCATGAGATAACCTGAATCATTCCCTTCCCCTTGATACTGTCACCCATATCGAGCCTGAGTTCTCCCTTCGCTAGCATTTGCCCATACCATGCATTGCGACCTTTTAGAAGAGTCACATAAGTATCAGCCAGCAGCGGACCAGCAAGTTTCTCTGGCTGCTCTGTCAGCAGATGTGTAATAAATATCATCTCTGATGTGCAGTGAGCAAAATACACGGATTTGCTTGTAGCACTCTCGTTTGTTAAAGCTGCCACCATTCCTGAAACAGAGAACAAAAGCTTATGATTAAGCTTGGAAAATAGCATATAGCAGAAAATACATTTCGGAGAGAGCGAATAACTTAAAACGCCAGAAAAGCAAATAACCAAATATCAATGGGTATCCTGGCAAAATAGCGAAACAAGTGTTGAACTATCATGGAGTTTCTCAGTTAAAATGCTCTCTATGTATAGAATCAAAGGACATGTAGTTTTTGTCTACAAACTGAAAGGATAACTATTTATAGGTTTAGAAAACAATCTTGCAACGTCTGATTTCAATGTAGTCTGCACCTACACTACTGAGCAACAGATGATGTTGAGCATTGAACAGTTCAAGTAAACTCTCGTATTATCTATGCCTTCTTGAGGCCAGGGCTTTCCCCTTTACAGAAAAAACATATGCCAAAAAAACCAAGATCAACAAGTACAATGGTAAAACCATTAATGTCCTTGTTTCAGTAAGCTAAATTTAGGGTTGACTAGCTAGTTGATATATAATATCAGAAGAAAAAATACACTTACCAGCGCCAATAGCATAGACGTTCTTCAGGCCACCCATCACTTCATGAGTGACAAGGTCACTGTTATCCCAGACAATGAAATGCGGTTGCCTCAAAAACTTAGCGAGAGGTTTCCTCCACTTGTTGGATCCACAGATTCGAGCATTTGCATATTCTTTGTTATAAATTTCCGAGGCAATGTTTGGACCTCCAAGATAGAGTATATTCTCAGTTGGAACTCCAGCTGCAATTTATTTGGTATTTAATTTAGATAAATAAGGCAAGGAATGAACTCAGACAAGAGGTTAATCCTATGAGCCAGATGGGTACATGTCAACATCAAAAAAGTTCCAAACATGTGTCGGCAAATCAAAAGTGTGAATCATGTCATTGCCGTGGCATACTGTGCTTTCATGTAAGCTCTTGAAATGGAAGAAACTGCATGATGTGTGATTGAGTAAAACAATCGGTTGGTGGTCTATAACTAAGAGGTCACTATGCTAACTGCCATAAATTAATTATGAGTCTAACAGGTACGTGTCAAGATCAAACGTACTTTTGATAAAATCAGAGGATATGCACCATGTCTTTGTCGTAACATATGCTATGAAATCACCTTTTGTGGTATACCCATGCATTGAGTATTGCTCTAGACACTAAACTAACATAAGAACTACACTAAACTAACATAAGAACTACACTAAACTAACATAAGAACTACACTAAACTAACATAAGAACTCTCCACAAAATATTAGAACTACTTCTCAGTTACCCTACTTTTGTGTAAGATCAATTTGAGGTTCAAATCCATTGACGCAAAGAGAGTAACAAAACTGATTAAAAACTGACAAAGGATGCATTCAAAGGAAAAGAAAGAACAGAGAACAAGATAAATGTAGCACTATTTTTTTCATGAACTTCTCTTTTGTGTATAGTGCATTTTGAATTTGAAGATGCAATTTTGCAGGGTACAAGAACACTCTACATACTGCATTATTAAAAGTGGATTTCTTTCCTTGTTCATTTACCTTTGGTTCCCAAACTGGAAGTTAATTGCATCAGTGCACAATGAAAGGTGATTGCACAACAAATGTTGCTGTCATTCTCGTATATTTACTAGCATGGCATACTTAATGTTTCATGAAAACAAACTTTAAATGCAATAGTCTGCCTGATGTGACAGCTTATAATGAAGTTGGTGCATTTCACAGTCACTATGCTAACTGCCATAATTATGCAGGTCATGAGCAATAAAGAAGTACTAAATATGTATTACATTCTCTAACTATAAAGTATAAACTGACACTAACCAGAAAAAAAGACTACTACAGATCTCATATACTTAAATATTTCCATGAACCGCAGACAAAAATGTCAGACATTGCATAATATCCCATCAAGTCTTAAGCTTGGTTTTCCTTTGGCCAGAAGTATTTTTATTAGAACGCTTTGGTTGCAACTTTATATGTTTTTTTTCTCTGTCAAACAGTGCACTATGCAATTGTAGCCCTGAACTGGAGACAGAACTGTCACAAATTGCACAATGTAGTATCAAGCCTTAAGCTCGGTTTTCCTTCGGCCAAAAGTAATTTTTTTAGAAAAGCTTTCGTTAAAAAGTTATCTATTTTTTCTGTTTCCAAACAGTGCATTATAGTATTATAGAATTAATGCACAAGAATAACCAATGCAAACAGTTGATGACCAAATAGCAAATCGTGTCCTAGGTTTCATATTATTCTCTAGCCAATTGAATTTCTCTACCTCGAGGATACCAAATGACTGCACACTTCATTATAAATGAGAATATATGCAGAGGACAAGCACAGACCACAGAGCAAGATACATGCTTACCTGCGGAACTGATCATCTGTGTAGGCGTGATGATACGAGGAATTGGGTCCAAGGAGGCTTCTATCCCCTTGGCGAGAGAAATGATCACCGGAACACTGATCCGCTCCTTCCAGTACTTGCTGAGATCCTCAAACACCTCCCTTGTCTCGGTGGACGGCAGCCCATTCACCACAATATCGGCATCCCAGACAGCTTCCTGCAGGTTGGTTACCACCTTCAGCGGGCAAAGTGGCGTGTCGACCATGTTCAGACAGAACCCATCCCTCAGAATCTCATCGGCATACAAGGTCCGGTCTCCCAGCCGCGCCTCGACGTACTTCAGGTAGGCGCAACGGCGGATCAGGCGCCTCAGCACGTCCTCCCTGGAGTTGATCACGTCGAACAGATGCTCAGCCGTGGACCGGTCCACCGCCCGCCCCGCCCGGCGCCACACCCGTATCTGCACCTTCTCCCTGAAATGGCCATAGGCGTCCTGCAGTAGAGCAGCAAAGACGCTGCCCCAGGCGCCGGCACCGATGCTAACGATCTTCAGCAGGTCGCCCTCGGACTTGCCAAGCAGCCGGCGCAGCTCATCCAGCCTCTCCTCGGTGCCATTGACACCGTTCACAGATCCATTCACGTGGACGCTCCCAACCATGACCTCTATGAACCAATCGACAGGTCCAAAAGGGTATGTGCTCTCGTCGGCAATCAGCCGAACACCTTAAGCGCGAGCCCAGGGTCCGATGCTCTCACCACCCAACACGCGCGAAGTCGCTCACCAACCACGGGCCTAACACTAAGGAATTCCGCGAGCTGGTCATCCACCACCACCTACACACTCACGGAACATGGAACGCAAAATCGAACGCGATCCAAGCACCTTGTCCCCGGCGCGAGAATAAGTAAGCAGGACGAAGCCAGCCGGCCGCCTTTACGCCTCCACCCACCTCCAGCTCGAGGACCCCGGGGGCGGAGCTGGCCGGGGCAGCCGGCGCGCGGTGAGGTGGCGGGATGGATAACTGCTGATGAGGTGGAGGTGGGGCGTAGGCGGTGCCGTGGTGGATCGGACGGAGCGGCCCGGGGGCCTTGGCTCGCGTTAAGTTGATTGGGGAGGTGGGTGGCGGCATTGATGGGGGAGATGGGTCCGCCGCCCACCAAGCAGTGGCCGCCATTAATGAGTGGGGGAGGAGGGGGGCAAGATGTTGCTGAGTTGCCGCTGCTGCTCCCCGAGCTGCTCGTGCTCGCTCTGGCTTTTCCCGGGGAGACGAAGACGACTGACTGATGACTGGGTATGACATTTTCTCGACGCGGTAAACGCTTTTTCTGGAGCAAGTTTTAAATAAAATGAACGCAAACACTGGCTCAGACCTCCTCCCTTTCATATTACTCCCAGTATAAGATTAAGTGAAAGTCAAATTTTGTAAAATTTTGAACGATCATCATATAATAAAACATATTGATATATATAAAATTAAATAATTATTATTAGAACCTAATGCAATACTTTTGCATATTATATATATTTTAATATTTTATATATTAACAAGAACCTAATTCAATAATATTGCATATTATATATATATATATATGAATATTTTATATATTAATAATATGCAGAGGAATATGGAACTGAAGTAGTATTTATTGACTTTCAAAAGTCCGGTAAATTCTACTCCTTCCGTTTCAAATATAAGATGTTTTGGCTTTATAAATCAAATGTATTTAGATTAGAGTGAACCTACGCACTAAAAGAAGTTTAAATACATTTTCTTTAAAAACTAAAACATCTTATATTTTAAAATGAAAGAAGTATTAGTTCACAAAAATCATGAAAAATAACGGAACAATCACAAGCAGGATTCAAAAGCATGGTGCTATTACGACTTGCCGCGTCAACACCCAACTAGAACCAAGGACGGTTCATATCATTTGGCTAGTGATCTTCCACAGCTGCGAGTTCACCTCCCTCGACGTTGAAAATCTACTTTGGCACGTGATGCAATTGCACTGAGCGGAGACGCAGATGGAGAAAACTCTAGCTAAATTAACACTAGATAGTGATAAATAACCAATCAGAAGAAAGGAATCTCCAAGAGTTTGGCCCCGTGCAGCAACAACAACTACGGCAGTTCTGCAATTGTTCCCGACGTCTCATATTCCTGTTTGTCCTCGCTGACCCGTAGATGTGTAACTACCACCTACTAGAGGCAAAACGACAGTGCTAACTACACCCTCTCTTTGGTATATATGTTTGCGTGGCTACCATATATTTGATGCAATAAGCTACTGCTACCAACATGAAGAGGTGCGATGGAGCTATTCCATATTCACTCAAGTGAAGGTTGGTGTTGTATATATAAATATACTGTGAGAGAGAATTGTGCACACAAATACGGGTTGGTGGTGCAATACTCTTTACTTTATAGCCATCTTGCACACCACTCGTTTTTTGACGACATGCAACATATTGGTTTAATTGGCCATTACGCAAATGATCGAATCAATGGAACACGGTTGGTGCAAATAGCTATCCCATCCATTCTCAGTGCTTATTATTTATTTGTCAAGATTGGCACTGCGTGTCATTGAGGATATATGGGAACAACAAGGAATGGGATAATGTTTGAAGAATTTGTTCTGATATATAAACCAAATCAAAATACATAACAAAAGATAATTATATCATGATGGCGGTGCTAATAGTGCTAGTTTAAGTTACAAATGCAAGGCGTTCAAGTAAAAACATACATATTAACAATTAAAAAATGGAGAATAAACATATGCTATCCATACTGGGTGACTTTTATTTATTGTAATAGTGTTTGATTTATTTACCCCACGGGCAAGCATTTTTTTAAAGATTTTTGGGCAACTATGTGTATCAAAATTAGAGATTGGTTGGTTTTGATTGTACCTCTTGGGTTGCCGTTCGGTCTCTATATATAGCCTCATATGGGTAGATAAACATTATTACATATTGCATCAAACCACCGAATCTTATACAAACTAATTCGGTGGTTATCTATCTCTATGGTGGAGTACAAGACAAGTATGTGCACACGCCTAACAACCTATCCTTCTAGATACAACTCTTTCTAGATACAACTCGTTTAACACGCCCCCCTCACACATAACTCACCAAATTGATATGTCATTTGAAGCATTCGAGTTGTTTTATTTGTAGTGCCTTAGTGAAACCATCTGCTACCTGATCTCTAGAAGGAGTGAACCTCACATCCAACAACTTGTTCGCAATACACCCTCGAACAAAATAAAAGTGTATCTCGATGTGTTTGGTTCTTGCGTGGAATACTGGATTGGCAGATAAATACGTTGCCGCAAGGTTATCACACGATAAACAGGACACCTTGAGCTTTGGTATGCCAATATCTCCAAGAATGGACTGTACCCAAATCATCTTTGTTGTGGCATTGGCTAAGGACTTATACTCCACTTCTATGCTAGAGCGTGACACTGTCGCTTGCTTCCTAGCACTCCATGATATCAAGTTTGGATCGAAAAAGATAGCAAACCCTCCTGTAGAGCCGCGATCATCTGAGCATCGTACCCAATCAACATCCGAGAAAGTACTAACAAGTGTTAGATGTATATATTGTATATTGTAGTTTCTCCATATGTTAGGGGGCTTCCTGCATATTTGCCCTGTACCTGTACTATATATTGTGGTCTTTGGCCCCCAGAGGAATACAAGTTGCCTATTCCTAACATGGTATCAGAGCCACGTTAGCCCCGTCCTCTTTCTCGCAACTTCGTCGGCCGCCACCGTCCCTATCATCGCCGGCCTTGCCGTCGTCGTCGTCGCCAGTCGCCGCCCGTTTTGTCCCGTTTTTAGATCTGGACCGATCTGGGTTTTCCAGATCCAAATCAAGATCCATCCACCACCGCGCCTAGATTGATTCTGTTCTTCCCTGGATCGATTCCTGTTCTTCCCTGGATCGATTCCCGTGCTCCCTGGATCGATTCCCGTGATGCTGCTCCCGTCAACTCCCTGTCGCTCGTGCTGCTACACTGCTCCCGTCAACTCCCTATCGCCCGTGCTGCTACACCTCCCGCCCGTGCTGCTACTCCTCCTGACGCCGGCCTGCCACCCCCGTCGGCCCCTCCTGCCCTCGATACCACCACCCCTGCCCTCCGCTGCCACTTCATCTGCCAGTTCTTCTCCGACCGTCGCCTCTGATACCAGCTCCTTTCAGCAGTGGCATCATCGTCTTGGTCACCTTTGTGACTCTCGTCTTTCGTCATTAGTTCATCATGGTCTTCTGGGGTCTGTCTCAGGAGATGGGTCTTTACATTGTCAGGGATGTAGGTTGGGTAAACAGATTCAGCTTCCCTATCCTACTAGCGCGTCTGTATCTCAGCGACATTTTGATTTAGTTCATTCCGATGTTTGGGGTCCGGCTCCTTTCGCTTCGAAAGGGGGCCATCGCTACTATATTTTATTTATTGATGATTTTTCTCGGTACACTTGGTTGTATTTTATGCGCTCTCGTAGTGATGTGCTCTCCATATATCAGCGTTTTGCGGCCATGGTCCATACTCAATATTCTACCCCCATTCATGTGTTTCGTGCTGATTCTGCTGGTGAGTATATCTCCGAGATGTTGCGAGGTGTTCTTGCTGAGCAGGACACTCTTGCTCAGTTCTCCTGGCCTGGCGCCCATGCTCAGAATGGAGTTGCCGAACGTAAGCATCGTCATCTTCTTAAGACCACTCGAGCCATGATGATTGCCTCTTCTCTTCCACCGCATTTCTGGGCTGAGGCTGTTGCTATGTCCGTTTACCTCATCAATATCCAGCCTTCTGCCGCTCTGCAGGGTGGTATCCCTCTTGAGCGCCTATCTGGACAGTCTCCAGACTACTCCATGCTTCGCTTGTTTGGTTGTGTTTGCTATGTTCTCCGTCCTCCTCGCGAACGCACCAAACTGACCGCTCAGTCTATTGAGTGTGTCTTCCTTGGATACAGTGACGAGCATAAGGGCTATCGTTGTTGGGACCCTGTTGGTCGTCGGATGCGTATCTCTCGTGATGTTACTTTTGATGAGACGCGTCCTTTCTATCCTCGTCCCACCGCTAGTACCTAACCAGTGGAAGATATCCCTTTTCTTATCTTTCCTGACACACCTCCTTCTACCCCTAGTGTGTCTTCTTCAGGATCTCCTTCCCCTGATGTCTCTTCTTCGACACCGCCCTCCTCTGCCCTGTCTAGTTCTCCTAGTTCTCCTCGTTCTTTGGAATCTTCCTTTGCTATTCCTTCTTCTTCATCGTCGTCTCCTGAGTCGTCTTCCTCTGATGACCTTCCCTCTACTCGTCCTGTTCGTCAGCGTCGTGCCCCCAACCGTTACTCTCCTAGTCAGTATGGTCTTTCTGTTGCCTCCGAGCCGACTTCTTATCGGGATGCTGCGCGTCATCCTGAATGGCAGCTGGCCATGGCTGAGGACATTGCTGCGCTTGAGCGCACTGGCACCTGGGATCTTGTTTCTCCCCCTCCCGGTGTTCGTCCTATCACGTGTAAGTGGGTCTATAAGATTAAGACCCGCTCTGATGGATCTCTTGAGCTCTATAAAGCGCGTCTTGTGGCTCGTGGTTTTCAGCAAGAGCATGGTCGTGACTATGATGAGACCTTTGCTCCTATGGCTCATATGACCACTATGTGTACTCTTCTTGCTGTTGCTTTTGTTCGTCACTGGTCTGTGTCCCAGCTTGATGTCAGAACGCCTTTCTCAATGGTGAGTTGAGTGAGGAGGTTTATATGCAGCCTCCTCCTGGGTATTCTGTTCCCGAGGGGATGGTTTATCGTCTTCGACGTTCTCTTTATGGCCTCAAACATGCCCCTCGTGCCTGGTTTGAGTGCTTTGCTTCCATAGTGACTGTTGCTGGTTTCTCCCCTAGTGCTCATGATCCAGCGTTGTTTGTTCACACTTCTCCTCGTGGACGCACTCTTCTTCTTCTCTATGTTGATGATATGATCATTACTGGTGATGATCTTGAGTATATCGCCTTTGTTAAGGCTCGTCTTCGTGATCAGTTTCTTATGACTGATCTTGTTCCTCTTCGATACTTTCTTGGGATTGAGGTTTCCTCCACTCCTGATGGCTTTTACATCTCCCAGGAAAAGTATATTCAGGATCTTCTTGTTCGTGCTGCTCTTGGGGATGAGCGCACTGTTGAGACCCCTATGGAGCTTAATGTTAAGCTTCAACCTACTGATGGTGATCCTCTTCCTGATCCGACGCGTTATCATCATCTTGTTGGGAGCCTTGTTTATCTTGCTGTCACTCGTCCTGACATCTCTTATCCTGTTCATATTCTGAGTCAGTTTGTTTCTGCTCCTACCACTGTTCACTATAGTCATCTTCTCCGTGTTCTTCGTTATCTTTGTGGTACGATCACTCGTCGCCTTTTTTTCCTTGTTCCATCTCCCTCCAGCTCTAGTGCTATTCGGACGCTACGTGGGCGAGTGATCCTTCGGATCGCCGTTCCCTTTCTGCTTACTGTGTGTTTCTTGGTGGTTCGCTCATTGCTTGGAAGACGAAGAAACAGACAGCGGTTTCCCGTTTGAGTGTTGAGGCTGAGCTGCGTGCTATGGCCTTGTTGACTGCTGAGGTGACCTGGTTACAGTGGTTACTTGCGGATTTTGGGGTCTCTATTACCACACCCACTCTGGTTTTGTCTGACAGTACAGGTGCTATTAGTGTTGCACGTGATCTGGCCAAGCATGAGCTTACCAAGCATATTGGTGTTAATGCTTTCTATACACGTGCTCAGGTGCAGGCTCAGGTTGTTGCACTTCAGTATATGCCTTCAGATTTACAGCTGGCGGATTTTTTTACGAAGGCACAGACCAGAGCGCAGCATGATTTCTTACTCTCCAAACTCAGTGTTGTGGATCCACCATGAGTTTGAGAGAGGGGGAGGGGTGTTAGATATATATATATTGTATATTATAGTTTTCCCCACTAGTGGAAAAAGGGCTATCCGTTCGCGACCCCTCAGAGCATTTGTCCCGGTTGCGCCACCAACCGGGACTAATGCTGGCACGCGTCCCGGTTGGAGCGGGCACGGGGCCAGGGGGCATGGGTCCCGGTTGGTAAGGGGGCATGCGTCCCGGTTGGAGCCACCAACCGGGACTAAAGGTTTGGCCACAGCCACGTGGCCTGGCACGCACCTTTAGTCCCGGTTGCTGGCTTCAACCGGGACTAAAGGTCCCTTGCCCTCTATAAATGCAACGCCCCAGCCCCCTCTGCCTCCACTCTGTTTTTTCGAATGGTGTAAGGTGTGAGGGTGTGTGCTAGTTTTTTTTCATGCATGCATTGAAGGTGTTTGTTGAAATGTTTGAGTGAAAAATCCCGTTGAATTTCTCATAGAACAAAAATATAGAAGGTGTTCGAGACGCACTTGAGCTTTCTCCTCTTTATTTCCCTCGATCGAGGTTAGCAATCTTATCTTTTCTAGGTCATTGATACAATTCATGTGTCGGTGTGAATTGGTTATTTCACTATTTATGATGTCCTGTTTTTTGATAAACTTACTTATATGATGCAGATGAACGGTCGGGAATGGATGTACGGTGACCGGCGGGTAGCCGGGTATATCAAAGGCGTGGATAAATTTATCGATGTGGCTACGGCAAACAAAGAGAATGGATTTATACGTTGTCCATGTGTTCAATGTCGGAACAACAAGGAGTACTCTTCCTCGAAAATCATTCGCGGCCACCTGATTATGAAAGGTTTCATGCCCAACTATAATTGCTGGACCAAGCACGGGGAAAGAGGGGTTATGATGGAAGATGGTGAAGAAGAAGATGATGATAACAACTATCATCATATGTTTCCTGAATACAGTGATACTGCAATGGAAGACAATGGAGAGGAAAAAGGTGAAGAACGGGCATCAGATGAGCCGGCTGATGAACTTGGTAGGGTCATTTCTGATGCAAAGCGAGACTGTGAAACAGAAAATGAGAAGTTGAAGTTAGAGGGAATGTTAGAAGATCACAAGAAATTGTTGTACCCAAATTGTGAAGATGGCAGCACAAAGCTCGGTACGACACTGGAATTGTTGCGATGGAAGGCAGAGTGTGGTCTAACTGACTCCTCATTTGAAAATATGCTGAAAATAATGAAGCCGAAGTTTCCAAAACATAACGAACTTCCCGATAGTACCTACGAAGCAAAGAATACTCTCTGTCCTCTGGGATTAGATGTGCAAAAGATACATGCATGCATTAATGACTGCATCCTCTACCGCGGTAAGGAGTATGAGAATTTAGATAAATGCCCGGTATGCAACGCGTTGCGGTATAAGATCAGACGAGATGACCCTGGTGATGTTGAGGGAGAGCCCCTCCGGAAGAGGGTTCCTGCTAAGGTTATGTGGTATGCTCCTATAATACCAAGGTTGAAACGCATGTTCAGAAACAAAGAGCATGCCAGGTTGTTGCGATGGCACAAAGAAGACCGTAAGAAAGACGGGGAGTTGAGACACCCTGCTGATGGGTCACAGTGGAGAAAAATCGAGAGAGACTTCCCAGACTTTGCAGGTGACGCAAGGAACTTATGGTTTGGTCTAAGTACGGATGGCATGAATCCTTTTGGGGAGCAGAGCTGCAGTCACAGCACCTGGCCCGTGACTCTATGTATCTACAACCTGCCTCCTTGGTTGTGCATGAAGCGTAAGTTCATTATGATGCCAGTGCTCATCCAAGGCCCGAAGCAACCGGGCAACGACATTGATGTGTACCTTAGGCCATTAGTTGAAGAACTCTTACAGTTGTGGGGCAAACCAGGTGTACGTGCGTGGGATGAGAACAAACAGGAGCCATTTAATCTACGAGGGTTGTTATTCGTAACCATCAATGATTGGCCTGCTATTAGTAACCTTTCAGGACAGACAAACAAAGGATATAAGGCATGCACCCACTGTTTAGATAAGACCGAAGGTACATATTTGCATAAATGCAAGAAGGTTGTGTACCTAGCGAATCGACGATTTCTTCCGACCAATCATCCCGTAAGAAAGAAAGGCAAGCATTTCAAAGGTGAGGCAGATCACCGGAAGAAGCCTGAACTCCCAGCTGGTGATGATGTATTTGGTATGGTCAAGGACATAGAAGTAATCTTTGGAAAGGGTCCCGGCGGTCAATCAGTTCCGAACGACGTCGCTACAGGACACGCACCCATGTGGAAGAAGAAATCTATATTTTGGGAGCTGCCATATTGGAAAGTCCTGCGTGTCCGCTCTTCAATCGACATGATGCACGTGACGAAGAATCTCTGCGTGAACCTGCTAGGATTCCTAGGCGTGTATGGGAAGACAAAAGATACACCTGAAGCACGGGAGGACCAACAAATTATGAAAGACCCAAAGAACATGCATAGAGATAACAAGACGGATAAAGGGCGTCACTTAAGTCGTGCCAGCTATGCTCTTACCAAAGCAGAGAAGGAAATCTTTTTTGAAGTCCTTTACAGTATCAAGGTGCCGTCGGGCTTCTCATCTAATATAAAGGGGATAATAAATATGGCAGAGAAAAAGTTCCAAAACCTGAAGTCTCATGACTGTCACGTGATTATGACGCAGTTGCTTCCGATTGCATTGAGGGGGCTTCTACCAGAAAATGTTCGAGTACCCATTGTGAAGCTGTGTGCATTCCTCAATGCAATATCTCAGAAGGTAATCAATCCAGATATTCTGCCAAGGTTACAGAAGGATGTGGTACAATGTCTTGTTAGTTTTGAATTGGTGTTCCCACCATCCTTCTTCAATATTATGACGCATCTCCTGGTTCATCTAGTGGAAGAGATTGCCATTCTCGGTCCGGTATTTCTGCACAATATGTTCCCCTTTGAGAGGTTCATGGGAGTCTTAAATAAATATGTTCATAACCGTGCTAGACCAGAAGGAAGCATCTCCAAGGGATATGGAACAGAGGAGGTCATTGAGTTTTGTGTTGACTTTATTCCTGACCTTAAGCCGATTGGTGTTTCTGACTCGCGGCATGAGGGAAGACTAAGTGGAAAAGGCACGCTGGGAAAGAAAGCACTGATATGTAGGGACGGGGATTCTTTCACTAAAGCACACTACACAGTTCTACATAATTCCACCTTGGCAGCTCCGTATATGGAGGAACACAAGAATATTGTACGCTCCAAAAACCCGGGGAAGCCTGAATCATGGATTACAGATGAACACATGAAGTCTGTCGGTGGTTGGATGCGGACACATCTCTTGAATGACACCACTGTTGGAGATTAGCTATACTTGTTGGCCGCGTCACCATCTTCTACTGTATTGAATTTCCAAGGGTACGAAATCAATGGGAATACATTCTACACGATCGCCCAAGATAAAAAGAGCACCAACCAAAATAGTGGTGTCCGCTTTGATGCAATAGACAAGAATGGACAAAAGGACACATATTATGGTTACATAGAGGAGATATGGGAACTAGACTATGGAGTCTCTTTTAAGGTCCCTTTGTTTCGCTGCAAATGGGTCAACCTGAATGGGGAAGGGGTAAAGATAGACCAGTTGTACGGAATGACAACAGTGGATCTCAACAATCTTGGTTATAGAGATGAACCATTCGTCCTAGCCAATGATGTGTCTCAGGTTTTCTATGTGAAGGACATGTCCTCCAGACCGAAAAAAAGAAAAAATATGCAAACGAATACATCATATGGTGATCCAAAGCGTCACATAGTTCTTTCAGGGAAAAGAAACATCGTGGGAATCGAGGACAAGACAGACATGTCAGAAGATTATAATAAGTTTGATGAAATTCCGCCCTTCACAGTGAAAACTGACCCAAGCATTCCGTTAAGTAAAGAAGATGCTCCATGGTTACGTCTGAAGCGGTCATAAGGAATGACATATGCCAAGAAGTTCATGCTCATATTATGTAACTCTAGTTCATGTCTTTCGCGGTTTGTGGCTTGACCGAAGGATATCTTTCGCGGTTTGTGGCCTTTAGTCCCGGTTTTGTAGTCTGAGTTTTTAATATTAATAAATGTCTTGAGTGTTAGTCCCATTTTGTGGCTGGACCGGGAGTGCCTCTATGACCAGTTTCTCGGAGATGCCGGAGGACTGGGCTCCGTCGGCATCTCCCTGAAACTGGCCGCAGTGGTGTCCCTGCTCTCGAAAACCATCTTGCAGCTTGTAACTTCACTAACTAGATCAATACGCCTCGGAGCTAACTAATTTCACATATTAGGGAGTGCCTCTATGACTAGTTTCTCGGAGATGCCGGAGGACTGGGCTCCGTCGGCATCTCCCTGAAACTGGCCGCAGTGGTGTCCCTGCTCTCGAAAACCATCTTGCAACTTGTAACTTCACTAACTAGATCAATACTCCTCGGAGCTAACTAATTTCACATATTAGGGAGTGCCTCTATGACCAGTTTCTCGGAGATGCCGGAGGACTGGGCTCCGTCGGCATCTCCCTGAAACTGGCCGCAGTGGTGTCCCTGCTCTCGAAAACCATCTTGCAGCTTGTAACTTCACTAACTAGATCAATACGCCTCGGAGCTAACTAATTTCACATATTAGGGAGTGCCTCTATGACCAGTTTCTCGGAGATGCCGGAGGACTGGGCTCCGTCGGCATCTCCCTGAAACTGGCCGTAGTGGTGTCCCTGCTCTCTAAAACCATCTTGGAGATGCCTCAAACTGGCTGGGGGACTGGACTCACAAGGATGCATATTTATAGTACAAGCAGCTCGGCATAATGTCGACACTCACGACATAATGTCGACACTCACCCCTATTATTAGTGCTGACTCATCTTTAGTCCCGGTTGGTGTCTCCAACCGGGACTAAAGGTTCATCTTTAGTCCCGGTTGGTGACACCATCCGGGACAAGGTACAAGCCGCACGACATAATGTCGACACTCACCCCTATTATTAGTGTTGTCTGGCCCACTCTGCCGCAATCCCTTCAGGAAGGTGTGGATGTGTGGATAGCCATGACACGATCACCCTAAATATAGAGGGAAAGGGCGGGAAAACTTGGCGTGAAGCTTTGGGAAATGGCGGGAAATATCTTTAGTCCCGGTTAGTGACTACATCCGGGACTAAAAGCTCTAGTAGAAAGGAAAGGGCGGGAAAACTTGGCGGGAAGAGGTGGGAAATGGCGGAAAATATTTTTAGTCCCGGTTTGTGACTACATCCGGGACTAAATGTGTGCCGAACAAAAATCCGAACAATGAAAATCCTTCGCGTGGTGTCATATTATGTTACATAGTTGAAAGGAAAAATACCAGACTTGGTATATTGATCATGTTTCGAAAAAACCTTCACAAAATGACCTATCATGTTCGAGGTTTCATGGCTTTCGGTCCAAATGACCGATGTTATGTGCTGAATCACGGCATAGTTTGTGATGTTGTGCCCATATTATGCATGTGTGTGGACATTGGTATGGATAACAATGTTGCAGGAGGAAGTTTTCCTTTTTGTCGCACGGAAAAGCCCTTTTCCATTTTCCGAGCGCAAAAAACGGGTCGTTTTGTGAAGTAACCACCAAAATGCCGTTTCAGAATGCTACCGTACTATTTTCCTAAAATACTAGACCACCTTACATGGACTATATCCCAACCGGTACATCTCAAACCTTTTCGTCCATCCCGGGTAAAAAGGACAAATGTCTGCCGAATCGGCAGGAAGTGGGTCCGGTTTGTACTATAGGTACATGATCTACCGCCCGTGATTTTTTGAAAAAATCATTTTTAGACTCGCAATATGTGGTTTCTTCAGAGATCCAGTGCAAGTTCTAACAATGCCCGTCCCCTATCTTCATGCACACCGGTTCGACCATAGTTAGAAATTCAAATAATTCAAAACGGGCATAATAAATTCAAAAAAAATCCGAACAATGAAAATCCTTCGCGTGGTGTCATATTATGTTACATAGTTGAAAGGAAAAATACCAGACTTGGTATATTGATCATGTTTCGAAAAAACCTTCACAAAATGACCTATCATGTTCGAGGTTTCATGGCTTTCGGTCCAAATGACCGATGTTATGTGCTGAATCACGGCATAGTTTGTGATGTTGTGCCCATATTATGCATGTGTGTGGACATTGGTATGGAGAACAATGTTGCAGGAGGAAGTTTTCCTTTTTGTCGCACGGAAAAGCCCTTTTCCATTTTCCGAGCGCAAAAAACGGGTCGTTTTGTGAAGTAACCACCAAAATGCCGTTTCAGAATGCTACCGTCCTATTTTCCTAAAATACTAGACCACCTTACATGGACTATATCCCAACCGGTACATCTCAAACCTTTTCGTCCATCCCTGGTAAAAAGGACAAATGTCTGCCGAATCGGTAGGAAGTGGGTCCGGTTTGTACTACAGGTACATGATCAATCGCCCGTGATTTTTTGAAAAAATCATTTTTAGACTCGCAATATGTGGTTTCTTCAGAGATCCAATGCAAGTTTAAAAAAAATATAAGTTAATTCATTTTTAATTGTAAATGGTTCATATTTTAAATGGTTACATTAATTATTTTTTAAAACAGAAAATGTTTTTGAATTATTTATTTAAATCCAAACACTTTTTATGTTTAAAATTTTTCTAAATTCCAACTTAATATTCAAAAATATAAGTTAATTAACTTTAAAAGGTTACATTAATTATTTTTTAGAAATAGAAAATGGTTTTGGATTATTTATTCAAATCCATACACTTCTTATGTTTAAAGTTTTTCTAAATTCCAAATTAATATTCAAAAATATAAGTTAATTCATTTTAAAAGGTTACATTAATTATTTTCTAGAAATAGAAAATGGTTTTGGATTATTTATTAAAATCCATACACTTCTTATGTTTAAAGTTTTTCTAAATTCCAAATTGATATTAAAAAAATATAAGTTAATTCATTTTTAATTGTAAATGGTTCATATTTTAAATGGTTACATTAATTGTTTTTTAAAACAGAAAATGGTTTTGAATTATTTATTCAAATCCAAACACTTTTTATGTTTAAAGTTTTTCTAAATTCCAAATTGATATTAAAAAAATAAAAGTTAATTCATTTTTAATTGTAAATGGTTCATATTTTAAATGGTTACATTAATTATTTTTTAAAACAGAAAATGGTTTTGAATTATTTATTCAAATCCAAACACTTTTTATGTTTAAAGTTTTTCTAAATTCCAAATTAATTATCATTTAAAAAACAATACAAATTTAAACCCCAAAATAAAAAATAAGGCGGGAACAGAGAGAAAACCTGAAATTTTTTGAAAACAGGGGAATATGTCCCGGTTGGAGCCACCAACCGGGACTAAATCCCCCCTGCGCGCGCCCCTCCAGTTGCTGAAAATTGGAAAAAAAGAGTGGAGTATACGTCCCGGTTGGTGGCTCCAACCGGGACGTATGCCCCTTTAGTCCCGGTTGGAGCCACCAACCGGGACTAAAGGTCCTTCCTTTATAACTGCGCACGCCTCTTCTTCTTCTTCTTCCCCTTCTCCATTCTCTGCAACCCGACGCGCCGCATAGAGACGCCGCCGCCCCGATCCCCCGGACGCCGGCAGGCTGCCCCATCCTTGCGCGCCCGGTGTCGCCGTCAGCACCGCCGCCTCCACCCTTCATCTCCGTCCATCGCCGCGCGCTGCCTCCGTCCTCCGTACCAGCGCCGCCTCCGTCCTCCGTACCGGCCAGCACCGGCGCCTCCATCCTCCACGTACCAGCGCCGCCGCCTCGGTACCAGCGTCGCGCCACCGCGCCGCCTCTCCCTCTCCTCCCCGATCGCCATAGTGCCGCCCGCACCCACCGTCGCCGCCGGTACCACACGTACCCGAGGCTCCCCTTTTTTAGTTTTTTAGTTGATTTAGGTGATGATTATTTTAGGTGTATTAGTTGTTAGATGATTTATTTGTTAGATGATTTAGTTGTTAGATGATATAGGTGTATTTAGATGATGTAGATGATTTAGGTGTATTTAGATGATGTAGATGATTTAGTTGATGATTATTTTAGGTGTATGTGTAGATGATTATTTAGTTGTTAGATGATTTCGTTGTTAGATGATTTAGTTGTTTGGTTATAACTGCGCGCGCCTCTTCCGTTTGCCCGCTTGCTTGTTGTAGCCGCCACAGCGCCGTCCCCGGTGAGCACCCGACGGTGGCCGCCGAGATGATGTCACCCCGGCGTCACGCTGACGTGGCCCACGGGCCCGCTGACCTTTGACCACCACGGTGGCTTGCTGATGTGGCATAGGGCCCAGCACTCAGTGACAGTGGCTAGGTTCTGTCTTGGTAAAAAAAAACCCAACCCTTTGCTGATGTCATATTGACACAGTCATTCAATTTTAAATGATTTAATAATTCCAGAAATTGATATAAACTTGTAAATTCAATATCTTTTTATTTATAAGTCAGAAAAATACAAATAATATATCAAATTGTTCAGAAAAATGAAACCTATCTATTTATCCTATAATCATGCATTGTTCAACAATTTAAATGACAAGTATAATTAGAAGAACAAATGCACCCCTCTCATATGTTCCGGAGTTTCCCCGAGTTAGGGTTTTCACCCGTCGGAACCCCGATTAAATCGTCGAGCATGTCTTAGGGTTACATTCCAATGCAAATTAACTTGTCATATCATCATACTTGCTTGAGCATTGCATCGATGCCATGTGTTGATTGTTTCCCTTTCTTTTCGGTGTTTCGATTATTAGGTTTATTATTAGTTAGGTATTATTAGGTTTATTAATTAGTTTGGTATTATTGGTCTTCGGCCCCACTAGTCAGTCAATGTGGGTAGCCCCAGACCCGATTTGTAGCTAGGTTTAGGGTTTCTCTTCATTTTTATTATTGTGTATGTATATATCAGGGTTTCTCCTTAACTTTCTCCTTTAGCCGCTTTGACTTATTCGTTTTTCCACCTATGCAGAAAATATGGATCCACACGTCAGAGACGAAGAAAAGGAAGAGTTGATCCAAGGTGTGATCCGTGGGGAAGATAATTTAGACGTATCAACGTTTCTGAACAACTCCGGTGAGGGTGATCCTCTTTTTACCGGAGTAGACAACTTGTTTGAGCTTGAAGGTGTTGCCTTCCGCGAGGGAGAAGGCGATGCCTTGTGTAATCGAGAAGACGACCGCTTCGGCAAGGTGCATGTAATATAAATCAATTCATTAATTAATCATCTGCTATCTATATAGAAATAGTAACGGCGATCTTTCTTCTTTTAGCCCTCCGGATCGAAGGAATCTACTGAAAAGAGCAGACGAGGCCCAACCAAAAAGTTGCAGGACCATGAGAGGTTCAGGATCGAAGATGTCGCTGCAGACGGCAGACCGACGGCTCCCGAAGTTGTCGCAACCAAATTTGTGGCACAATGCGGAGTAATCGTTAGGGACTTAATCCCGATCACCATTAGAAATTGGAATAGGCCTGCTAATGCGGATGAAGAGGGAACATGTTTATTTGTCCCTAACCACGCCAAAGATTTACTGTGGAAGAGGCTCATGGTTAATTTCAAACTACCGAAGATAGAGCTGGATCCAAATGCGGAGGATCCAGTTGAGGACGCCTTACAACATGGGAGAGCCATGGAGGCTAAGGTCAGGGAGTGGGCTTTGAAGAAGATGGCCCAGTGTTTCACCAACTGGAAGAAAAGATTGCACCTTGACTATGTCGTGAAAAAGAAGACTCCCGATTTCAAGAATATTCAGTTTGAGAAGATAAAACCATTCTGGGATGAGTTTGTGGAATACAAGAAATCAGAAAAAGCTAAGAAAATGTCTGAAACGAATAAGATGAATGCTGCTAACAAGAAGTATCACCATACTATGGGGCAAGGTGGCTACATGGCTAGCATTCCTAAGTGGGAGAAACTTGAGCAGGAACTGCGTGATAAAAATATCACCCCAGAGACAGACGATTGGGTAGAACGTGCAAGGAATTGGTTTTACGGGCATGGGGGCACGTTGGACTCGGAAGGGAGGTGTATATATACCATACGACATAAAGAAGACCCCTTGCCAATCGAGAGGATGAGAAAAGCAGTAAAGGCTGTTAAAGATGGGGACTTCATTCCCGATAGAGAGAATGATGAGCTCACACTCGCCCTTGGAAATAAGGAACATGATGGACGAACACAAGGCACAATAGGCTCCCAATCATGGAGGACTGGGTTTCCCGAAGAGAGGAAGAAATATCCTGATAGAAGCCGTCAGAGGAGTAAGGACAGGGCGGCAGTTGAAGCAGAAAGTCAGAAAGAGCGAATGCGTTTAATTGAAGAACGATTAAAGCAACAACAAGATGAAATTAACTCACTTAAAGAGCAAAGTACTACCGGCGCCCCATCTCAGCAGCACACTGCATTCGATGCTACCGGCCTATCGAATAATCGAAAAAGCAGTGTGGCTTCCACCGAGGTCCCGGGTGATGACAATGGCGATGCCGATGATGCACCGACGATGGCTCCTGTTGGCTACCCAGTGGATGATATCACAGAGATGACACACTGCGAGCTACATGTCAAAGTTGTGAACATATCAATGAAGGTGGCGGTCGGCTATGCCTTACCAATTGGACCCACACCAACTTACCACAGTCGTCCGGTTCCAGAGGGCTACGCTGTTGTCGGCGTGGATGAAATCATGCCCACCTTTGAGGTTTTGGATCTTCACTACCCTGCTGGTGAAGGGGATGTGACTGTGCTGGGTGACGCAAAAAACGTCACCATTCTATGGCCAAAGGATTGTATCGTGCTTCGAAATCACACGCCAAGGCCATCTTCGCCGCCGCCTCACCCGTCTCCAGCGAGGTCGTCGCCGCCGCGGCGGCCGTCTTCGTCGCCTCACCAATCTCCGGTGCAGCCATCGCCGCGGGAGCCATCGCCGGCGCCTCAGGATAAAAAGCGTAAGCGTACCGCTACTGCGTCGTAAGCGATCGCCGAAACGTAAACAAGAGCCTCTTCCAAAAGTACCAACGGTTCCTCCCAAGAGAGCTTATGACTGTACTGAAGAGGAGACTGCGGCTCGGGTTGATGCGGAAACGGCAACGTTTTTCGCTAAGCTGAGGCGGCCGAAAGAGCCAGAGTTCCCCAGCACCAAAGAAGAAAAAGCCAAAGTGTTGAAAATGCTAAAGACTCTTCATCAACCCGAGCCAAAGCTGTCATCAGACTATGAGCGTTCTATTCTCAAGTCACATGCGGCACAAAAAGCCTCGAAGAGCAGTACTGATGCAAGCGAGAAATCTATTGCCCAGCTCGGAGAACAAGCTAAACAGACTTGCGCCCCTCTCAAGGTGATTTCCCAAACCAATGTGGGGTCGAGCAAATATGGGGCCGAAGTGCAGTATGATCCAGAGGTGCTTGCACAATACGGAGAAGCTGCCGCTGCTCAAGGTATGAGTATTGCCCAGTACTTATCCCAGTTAGAGTTCTTCCCCGTGAGTGAAGTAGCATACAAATACCAGTACGGCAAACCTCTCGTCAAACCTGAGGAGGTAAATAATCTTTCAACAAAAATGCGAAGATTGCATAACTGGTACATGCACGCCACAAGGGCCGGGGCTAACTGGATAGTGCTGAGGGTTACAAAAAAGCATCATGGGAAAGAAAGTGATGACATGATATCCATTGAATTTGACGAGCTATTTCAATTATTCAATCAAGACGCCTTGGACAAATCGCTCATCAGTGCCTATTGTCTGTAAGTACTAATTCTGTAATTAACTTAGTCTCCAGCTATCTCACTTTGTTTATTGCATGTATATAATCATACTGTAATATGCAGAATGAAGATTCTCGAATGCAGCAGAGGACAAATCTATGATATTGGCTTCATTGACCCATATTGGGTTCATGAAGCTAATTTCAAAATAAGCCCCCAGGATACGGAGGATAATATAGTACACGCGTTAAGGTTTCAAGAAACCAAAAGGGAAATACTTTTTCCTTACAACTTCGAGTGAGTGTTATTGTCTTGTATACACTTTCTATTTCGCTTACTCGATGTTAAGTATATAATTGATTAGTTATGCATTCGCAGCTTCCACTATATTCTGTTAATCATTCAACTTGACAAAGGGCGTGTACTAGTCATGGACTCGAAACATAAACCCCTTGAGACGTGGAAGGACATGCAGATACTTCTCCAGCGGTAATTCTAATCATTACGACACTATATCGGCAACGTTCGTGAATTTTATGATATCAAGTACTTAATAACTTCTTTTATTCGTTTTCTTCGCCGGGCAGCGCTTGGAAACGGTTCACCAACAAGGCTAGGGGTGTTTGGAAAGAGGAGCTTACATTTCAACCACTAGATGTAAGCACCACTAGCTATATCCGCGCATCTCTTTGATTCTAGTTTTGATACAGTTATTATCATGCTTGATTATTATTTTGATTGAACTATGTTCTCGTAAAGTGCCTGACGCAGGGACCAGGTAACAATCTATGTGGATACTATGTATGCGAGTTCATCCGGCAGACGTGCGATGAGAAGGGCAGAAATTTAGAGCAACTCCACGTATGTAAACAATTTCTATAGTTTTATTTTCAAACAAATTGTGTTTAGTTTCATTCATATAGACTGACTCCTTTTTTAAATCAGATCGAACGTCTACGGGACGGTCTTCTGCCAAAGGATCGCATACGAGCAATTCAGGAGGAATTGGCGGGATTCTTGGATGCAGAAGTCCTAGACCCGAAAGGGGAATACTATTCTGCTGTGTATAGACAATAGGGATTGTAAAAATAGCAACTCGATCCGTGTATAGACAAGGGGAATACTTTTGTATGTAGTGCATGAACTCGATCCGTGTATTGAATGTAATATTGTCATGATGATCTTGTGTAATACAAGGTTCCTTCATTGATAAGTGCAAAACACTAAATAAACAATAAAACAACCTAAATGAATTCTCTGCCGCGGCACAAAAAGTGGCGAAAATGCTGCCGCGGCAACAAAATGTGCAAAAATGAATTCTCTGCCGCGGCAGAGAAATGAGCCAAATCTCTGCCGCGGCAGAAGGTTATTAGTCCCGGTTCGTGTTACGAACCGGGACTAAAGCCCCCCCCCTCCTCGCACGGTGCAGCTGCCACGTGTATGATCTTTTGTCCCGGTTGGTGGGGCAACCGGGACTAAAGGTTCGGGCTTTAGTCCCGATTGCCCCGTCCCGGTTGGGCAACCGGGACTAATGCCGCTTACCAACCGGGACGCATGGGGTTGTTTCCACCAGTGCCCATATGTTAGGGGGCTTCCTACATATTTTCCCTGTACCTGTACTATATATTGTGGCCTTTGGCCCCTAGAGAAATACAAGTTGCCTATTCCTAACAACAAGAACAGAGGATGATCTCTGAATCTTCATGCCAAGATCCATAGTATGCCGCAAATATCTAATAATCCTTTTCACAACCGTCCAATGTACACTATTTGGTGAATGCAAGTATTGGCATACCTTATTAACAGAATCTAAAGAATATATTTGTGCCCCCTCCCGAGCTCTTAGAGGCCACCACCATATTGAACCATCAGAGTGGGCTTCCAAACGACTTCTGGCCATCCGATTCAGCCACAGGTGGCCCCCGTCCGTTGGATTATCTTGCCAAACTAATCCTAAACTGTTCATTTCAGCTAGCTTTGCCTTCATGTGCGATACACGTTTTTCACAACATGCAACATATCACTTGTACTATCCAGTAAGCATATAATCGAATGGACGAAACAAGGTTGGTAAAATAGTTGCCCCGAAAATTCGTCCTCTGTGCTTATGTTTTTTCTAGATGGGCACTGAAGTGTGCTATTTAGGATACATAAGAAGGAAAGGGAATGCGACAAAGTTTTTGAAGGATTTAAATTTCATATATAAACCAAAAAAATAAAAAAATCACAAGATAATTACCATGTGGTGGTGCAAATTGCACAAGAGTTAAAGTTACAAAATGCAAAGCAATCGTCATAAATATATAAATAACCATTAAAAATGAAAAAAATAAACATGCATATAACACTCACACCGCGTGTATTTTACTTAGTGTACCACTACGTGATTTTTATTCATGCGGTAAACATTTTTCCTTAGGAGAAAAGTTTAAATTTGGTGCAACTTCTTTGTGAAATGTGGCAACTGAAAGGACCATATAGATGGAAAGATATGAACAAACTTCAAATGAAAGGAAGCTCCACTATCCCACTCTCATCCAGAATTCCACATGGAGAAATTAAGACGCACGCCAGATCGGATCGAGTGTTAGAGTTGTGTCTCTGACACCATGAAAACTAACTATAATTAATAGGGTAAGGATCGCGCCTTCCAGGCACTAGTGGAGAACGGGGTTCAAGTCCCGGTTCCAGACAGGCTCTAGTCCCGATTGTGTAGCCGGGACTACGGAATCGGGACTAGAGGCCCCCACCTTTAGTCCTAGGTTGATTACGGACTAGGACTAAAGTAGGACCATGTGGCGGCGGTGGAGAGCGGGGGTGGAGAATCTTTAGTCCCGGTTCGTGCTACGAGTTGGGACTACACGAGCTCTGCCACGACAACACTTTAGCGATTCGGCTGCCAGGACTAGTTCATGATCTCTAGTCCCGGCCTGTAACACTACCCGGGATATATGTTCTCCTGGGTCCCAGTCGTTGGCACCGGACCTGTAGTCCCGGCTAGTATTACCAACCGGTACTAGGTGATTGCTGTCACCTAGACGTTGCAATGGGGACGGACCGGGACTAATTCCCACGCTAGTCCCGGTTCCATACCCAGCCGGGACTAGAGGCCAGGATAGCTCCAAACCAAAGGCCTGTTTTCTACTAGTGAGGGATCACATCGGTAGGTATATATTGATCATGTATGGAAGTTACAAGGCATATGCTCAAGGCTATTCAACCGTATACAACAAGGATTAGAACAATCTAACTATCCTAATTACTCAACCACGTATCGTTCATACCATTTTTGGGACCACGCGGAGATGTCGTCAGTGAGGAGCAAGGGCTCCGTGCTGGTGAGGATTGTTGGAGATATGCCCTAGAGGCAATAATAAATGTAGTTATTATTATATCTTTGTGTTTATGATAAATGTTTACATTCATGCTATAATAGTATTAACAAGGAAACATTAATACTTGTGTGATTTGTAAACTTAATTTGAAGTCCCTAGTATAGCCTCTATACTTCACTAGCTTGTTGGTTGATTAATGATTGTGGTTTCCCTATCATGAACATTGAGATGTTATCAACAACAAGATCATATCGTTAGGAGAATGATATGGTGGACATACTCCTATAGATAAGCGTAGCATAAAGATCAAGTCATTTCAATAGTTCAATTGCTATATGCTTTCTGATACATAGTAACCTAATTCCTTCGACCATGAGATCATGCATATCACCTTTACCGGATGGATGCTTTGATGACATCAAACACCACACCGTAACTGGGTGGCTATAAAGGTGGCATTGAGTGTTCGGAAAGTATTGGTTGAAACACATGGATCAAGAGTGGGATTTGTCCATCCATATGATGGATAGATATACTCTGGGCCCTCTCGGTGGAATGTCATCCAATTATCTTGCAAGCATGTGACTGGCTCACAAGGGATCACATATCACGGGAACGAGAAAAGAGTACTTATCGGTAACGAGGTTGAACTAGGTATGCAGAGATACCGACGATCATAACCTCAGATAAGTAAACTATCGTGAGACAAAGGGAAATTGGTATCGTATGTAAGTGGTTCATTAGATCGCAAAGTAACCGTAGAAATATGTGGGAGCCATATGAATTTCCAGATTCCTCTATTGGTTATTGTTCGGAGAAGTGTCTCGATCATGTCCGCATAATTCACGAACCGTAGGGAGACACACTTAAGGATTCGACGTTGTTTTGAGTAGTTATGGTATTATGAGAAAGAGACCGAATGTTGTTCGGAGTCTCGGATGGGATCCGGGATATCACGAGGTGATCCGGAATGGTCCGGAGAATAAGATTCATATAAGGAAAGTCCCGTTTCGGAGTTCGGGAATGATTCCGGTGTTTTCATCGGGAATGTTCTAGAAGGTTCCGGATTGTCCGACACTCCGGGGGGGGGGGGAGGGTACATGAATGTGTCATTACATATTGAATGATTGCATCATGTACTAAGTGTTCTTGCTGTTCCAAATAAAGGATTAAATTGAATCCTAAAATAGAAAAGTCAAATGACCAGTTTAAAAGTCAAACGGCTAAAACAGGAAACTGTGGGAAACAAGCAAGAGGTGGTTGGAACCGACTTGGGGGAGGAGTCCCTCCAAGCCGACGCGCCAACCAAGGCCGACTTGGGGAGGGACTCCCCTCCCCTTGGCCGCCCCTCCCACCTATAAAAGGAGGGGCATGACCTCCTCCTCTAGACACACAAGTTCCTATCCTCTAATCTCCGGTTTAGAGCCGTTTTGGTTTAGAGCTTCTAATTGCCCTAGCCTTCAGTTTAGAGCCTTCTAATTGGTGTGTCTAATCTCTAGACCACTAATAGCTCTCTCTCATACTCCACCATACTCGCTCCGGCTTAAGGCGAAGCCCTGCGGGATCTCCCCTCTACTTCCGGTACCACGCCGTTGTGCTGCCGGAATCACGAGGAGAGTGCTACAACCTCCGCTGCCTGCTGGAACAAGGGAGAGGAAGGTCTTCGTCGAGTACCGAACGTGTGACCGACTGCGGAAGCGCTGCCGGAACGCAGCGCCGGAAGGATCGTCTACACGATCTTGAGATCGGGAAGAGTACGACTACATCACCCACGAGAATCCGCTCTCGTTAAACACTTTGGAATCTTCGAGGGTAAGTTATTCCATCGAATCGTTGCTACAATCTAGTAGATAGATCTTGGCTTGTTTGTTTGTATGCGATAGAATTTTTTTTTTCCATGCTACGAACCCCTACAGTGGTATCAGAGCCGTGTCTATATGTAGATCTGTTGCACGAGTAGAACACAATGGTCACTGTGGGCGTTGATGCTTTTATTGTCGATTGCTTCTTGTGTACTTTGCATCTTGCGGTATGTTGGGATGAAGCGGCCCGGGCTAACCTTACATGACATCGTTCATGAGACTTGCTCCACGCTTGACATGCAACTTGTATTGCATAAGTGGCTTTGCGGGTGTCTGTTTCTCCTAGCATAGTTAAGATCCAATTTACAACGGGTGATCAACAATGCTAGTATCAATGTTGTGGTTCTTGTTCGTAAGTTAGAACGACACTTATTGAAAGCCCCAAACCACGTAAAATATGCAAAGAAAGTAGAGGCGTCTAACTTTGTTTTGCAGGGGTGTGCAGTGATGTGATATGGCCATGATTGTGATTATATTTGATGTATGCAATGTTCCTTATTGTAAGTTGGCAACCGGCTGGAGCCATATGGTTGTCTTTAATTTATGTTAAGACCCGCGTGTCTATTCAAAGTAGTTGTAATAGTTGAAGCCAGTGGACGACAACCATGGAGAAGCGTCATTGACCTTGATGCAAAGCCGGTGATGATGGAGATCATGTTCGTGCTTAAAGATGGAGATCGGAAGCACAAAGAAGAAAGGCCATATCATATCACATATTATTGAATTGCATGTGATGTTAATCCTTTATGCATATTGTATTGCTTAGTAGACGACGGTAGCATTATAAGATGATCCCTCATGCACATGAATGTCAAGTCATAATGTGTTCACCCTTAGTTAGCACCGTTGCTAAAGCTTGTTGTTTCGAAGCACCACGTGATGATCGGGTGTGTTAGATTCTGCAAGTGTATACAACGTGAGCAAGCCAGATTTGCTCATGCGGAAACTAAGGTTTGATCTTGACGAGCCTAGCATGTACAGACATGGTCTCGGAACACGGATCACCGAAAGGTAAAGCATGAATCATATAGTAGATATGATGAACATGACGATTGTTCGCCATTGAAACTATATCAACTCTCGTGATGATCGGTGTTGATGTAGTGGATTTGGTTCGTCTGATCACTAAAACAATGTGAGGGATGTTGTTTTGAGTGGGAGTTCACCTAGTTTAATTTCATAATTAATTTGAACTCAGTTTGTCATAAACTTAGTCTAAACTATTGCAAATATGTTGTAGATCAATGGCAGCCCCTACCATCAATTTTAATGCGTTCCTAGAGAAAGAAAAGTTGAAAAACAATGGAAGCAACTTCGCGGATTGGTTCCGCAATTTGAGGATTGTCCTCACAGCTGGTAATTTGACCTATGTGCTGGATGCACCGCTGAGTGACCCACCTGCAGCTGATGCTCCCGATGAAGTAAAGAATGTTTACCTCGCTCGGAAGAATCAATACTCCATAGTTCAGTGTGCTATGTTGTATGGTTTAGAATCGGAGCTTAAGAAAAGGTTTGAGAATTCAGACCCATATGATATTGTCGAGGATCTCAAATTGATTTTTGAGACTCATGCGGCAATTGAAAGCTATGAGGCTACTGAAAAGTTCTTTAACTGCAAGATGGAAGAGGGCAGCTCCGTCAGTGAGCATGTGCTTAAGATGTCTGGGCACGCAAACAAACTTCAAAGATTGGGTATAGTGATTCCTAATGCTTTGGGGATTTACCGTGTCCTCCAATCACTACCACCAAGTTACAAGAAATTTGTGATGAACTACAACATGCAGAACATGAACAAAGAGTTGCCAGAACTGTTTGCTATGTTGAAGTCTGCGGAGGTGGAGATCAAGAAAGAGCACCAAGTGTTGTTGGTCAATAAGACCACCAAATTCAAGAAAGGCAAGTCTAAGCAGAAGGGACACTTCAATAAGGGTGGTAAGAAAGTTACCACGCCGGCGAAGAAGACCAAGGCTGGACCCAAGCCTGATACTGAGTGTTTTTACTGCAAGGGAGAAGGTCACTGGAAGCGGAATTGCCCAAAGTACTTGGCGGATCTGAAGAACGACAACATCAAGAAGAAAGGTATATCTGATATACATGTTATTGATGTGTATCTCACTAGTACTCGTAGTAGTGCCTGGGTATTTGATACTGGTTCGGCTGCTCATATTTGTAACTCGAAACAGGTGCTGCGGAATAAACGGAAGCTAGCGAAGAACGAGGTGACGATGCGCGTGGGAAACGGATCAAAGGTTGATGTGATCGCGGTCGGCACGCTACCCCTTCATCTACCATCGGGATTAGTTTTATACTTAAATAATTGTTATTTAGTGCCTGTGTTGAGCATGAACATTATATCGGGATCTTGTTTATTGCGAGACAGTTACTTGTTTAAGTCAGAGAATAATGGTTGTTCGATTTATATGAGTAATATGTTTTATGCACATGCACCTTTGATAGATGGTCTATTCTTATTGAATCTCGATAGTGGAAATACACATATCAACAACATTGAGGCTAAACGTTTGAAATCAAGCGATAATTCGACCTATATGTGGCACTGTCGTCTTGGTCACATTGGAGTGAAACGTATGAAGAAACTCCATTCCGATGGACTTCTTGAATCACTTGAAAGATGCGAAGCATGTCTGATGGGAAAAATGACTAAGACTCCATTTTCTGGTATGATGGAGCGAGCTACAGACTTATTGGAAATCATACATACCGATGTGTGTGGTCCAATGAGTGTAGCATCGCGTGGTGGTTATCGTTATGTTCTTACCTTCACGGATGACTTGAGTAGATATGGGTATATCTATTTCATGAAACATAAATCCGAAACTTTCGAGAAGTTTAAGGAGTTTCAAAGTGAGGTAGAGAATCAACGTAACAAGAAGATTAAATTTCTACGTTCTGATCGTGGAGGTGAATATCTAAGTTACGAGTTTGGCGAGCATTTGAAGAAATGCGGAATACTTTCACAGTTGACACCGCCGGGAACACCACAGCGTAATGGTGTGTCCGAACGTCGTAATCGAACTCTCTTAGATATGGTTCGTTCTATGATGTCACTTACAGATTTACCGCTATCATTTTGGGGTTATGCATTAGAAACAGCCGCATTCACTTTAAATAGGGCACCGTCTAAATCCGTTGAAACGACACCGTATGAATTATGGTTTGGGAAGAAACCTTGATTGTCGTTCCTTAAAGTTTGGGGATGCGAAGCCTATGTAAAGAAGTTACAGCCGGACAAGCTTGAACCCAAAGCGGAAAAATGCGTCTTCATAGGATACCCGAAGGAAACTATTGGGTATACCTTCTATCATAGATCCGAAGGCAAAATCTTCGTTGCCAAGAATGGATCCTTTCTAGAGAAGGAATTTCTCTCAAAAGAAGTGACTGGAAGGAAAGTAGAACTCGACGAGGTTGTCGAACCTTCTCTCGAAATTGCGAGTAGCGCAGCACCGGAAGAAGTTCCTGTGGTGCCTGCACCAATAAGAGAGGAAGCTAATGATGGTGATCATGAAACTTCGGTTGAAGTTACTACAGAGCCTCGGAGGTCAACGAGAACTCGTACCACTCCAGATTGGTATAATCCCGTTATGAGTGTCATGTTGGTGGACAACACCGATGACCCCGAGACATATGAGGAAGCGATGATGAGCCCAGATTCCAATAAATGGCAGGAAGCCATGAAATCCGAGATTGGATCCATGTACGAAAACCAAGTATGGACTTTGGTGGGCTTACCGGATGGCCGGAAGGCTGTCGAGAACAAATGGATTTTCAAGAAGAAAACAGATGCTGATGGTAATGTTACTGTCTATAAAGCTCGACTTGTCGCAAAAGGGTTTCGACAAATTCAAGGAGTTGACTGCGATGAGACTTTGCCACCAGTAGCGAAGCTAAAGTCTGTGAGGATTATGTTAGCAATCGCTGCATATTATGATTATGAGATATGGCAGATGGATGTCAAAACAGCATTCCTCAATGGAGATATTGATGAAGAGTTGTATATGATGCAACCCAAAGGTTTTGTCGATCCTAAAGATGCTAACAAGGTATGCAAACTTCAACGGTCCATCTATGGATTGAAGCAAGCATCCCGAAGTTGGAATCAACGTTTTGATAAGGTGATCAAAAGTTTTGGTTTTATACAAACTTATGGAGAAGCTTGTATTTACAAGAAAGTGAGTGGGAGCTCTGTAGAATTCTTAATACTATATGTGGATGACATATTGTTGATTGGGAATGATGTAGACCTTCTTAATAGTGTCAAGGAATATTTGAATAATAGTTTTTCAATGAAGGATCTTGGCGAATCAGCTTACATATTAGGCATAAAGATTTATAGAGATAGATCGAAACGCCAAATATCATTGTCACAGAGTACATATTTGGACAAAGTTCTAAAGAGGTTTGGAATGGAGGAAAGCAAGAAAGGGTTCTTGCCCATGTTGCCCAATACGACCTTGAGTAAAACTCAAAGTCCGACATCGGCAGAAGATAGAGAAAGGATGAGTAAGACTCCCTATGCCTCAGCCATAGGATCTCTAATGTATGCCATGCTATGTACTAGACCCGACATTGCATATGCTGTTAGTTTAACTAGCAGATATCAAAGTGATTCAGGAGTGGATCATTGGACAGCGGTCAAAAACATCCTTAAGTACTTGAGAAGAACTAAGGATATGGTTCTTTCTTATGGAGGTGATGAACAGCTCGTTGTTAATGGTTACACCGATGCTAGTTGGAACACCGATCCGGATGATTCTAAATCACAATCTGGATACGTATTTATTTTGAATGGTGCAGCAGTTAGCTGGAGGAGTGCAAAGCAAAGCGTTGTGGCGAGATCTTCAACTGAATCGGAATACATGGCTGCTTCAGAGGCTTCACAAGAAGCGATATGGATGAAAGAGTTCATTACAGAGTTGGGTGTGGTTCCTAGTGCGCTGGACCCAATGTCTATCTACTGTGATAACATGGGCGCCATAGCCAATGCGCAAGAACCAAGGTCACACAAGAAGCTGAAGCATATCAAGCTGCGTTTTCACGCTATTCGGGAACATATCCAGGATGGGGATATAAAGATTTGCAAAGTACACACAGATCTGAATGTGGCGGATCCGTTGACTAAACCTCTCCCGAGGGCAAAACATGACCAACACCAAACTGCCATGGGTGTTCGGTATATTACCATGTAATCTAGATTAGATGACTCTAGTGCAAGTGGGAGACTGTTGGAGATATGCCCTAGAGGCAATAATAAATGTAGTTATTATTATATCTTTGTGTTTATGATAAATGTTTACATTCATGCTATAATAGTATTAACAAGGAAACATTAATACTTGTGTGATTTGTAAACTTAATTTGAAGTCCCTAGTATAGCCTCTATACTTCACTAGCTTGTTGGTTGATTAATGATTGTGGTTTCCCTATCATGAACATTGAGATGTTATCAACAACAAGATCATATCGTTAGGAGAATGATATGGTGGACATACTCCTATAGATAAGCGTAGCATAAAGATCAAGTCATTTCAATAGTTCAATTGCTATATGCTTTCTGATACATAGTAACCTAATTCCTTCGACCATGAGATCATGCATATCACCTTTACCGAATGGATGCTTTGATGACATCAAACACCACACCGTAATTGGGTGGCTATAAAGGTGGCATTGAGTGTTCGGAAAGTATTGGTTGAAACACATGGATCAAGAGTGGGATTTGTCCATCCATATGACGGATAGATATACTCTGGGCCCTCTCGGTGGAATGCCATCCAATTAGCTTGCAAGCATGTGACTGGCTCACAAGGGATCACATATCACGGGAACGAGAAAAGAGTACTTATCGGTAACGAGGTTGAACTAGGTATGTAGAGATACCGACGATCATAACCTCGGATAAGTAAACTATCGTGAGACAAAGGGAAATTGGTATCGTATGTAAGTGGTTCATTCGATCGCAAAGTAATCGTAGAAATATGTGGGAGCCATATGAATTTCCAGATTCCTCTATTGGTTATTGTTCGGAGAAGTGTCTCGATCATGTCTGCATAATTCACGAACCGTAGGGAGACACACTTAAGGATTTGACGTTGTTTTGAGTAGTTATGGTATTATGAGAAAGAGACCGAATGTTGTTCGGAGTCTTGGATGGGATCCGGGATATCACGAGGTGATCCGGAATGGTCCGGAGAATAAGATTCATATAAGGAAAGTCCCGTTTCGGAGTTCGGGAATGATTCCGGTGTTTTCATCGGGAATGTTCTAGAAGGTTCCGGATTGTCCGGCACTCCGGGGGGTGGGGGGGGGAGGGTACATGAATGTGTCATTACATATTGAATGATTGCATCATGTACTAAGTGTTCTTGCTGTTCCAAATAAAGGATTAAATTGAATCCTAAAACAGAAAAGTCAAATGGCCAGTTTAAAAGTCAAACGGCTAAAACAGGAAACTGTGGGAAACAAGCAAGAGGTGGTTGGAACCGACTTGGGGGAGGAGTCCCTCGAAGCCGGCGCGCCAACCAAGGCCGAATTGGGGAGGGACTCCCCTCCCCTTGGCCGCCCCTCCCACCTATAAAAGGTGGGGCAGGGCCTCCTCCTCTAGACACACAAGTTCCTATCCTCTAATCTCCGGTTTAGAGCCGTTTTGGTTTAGAGCTTCTAATTGCCCTAGCCTTCGGTTTAGAGCCTTCTAATTGGTGTGTCTAATCTCTAGACCACTAATAGCTCTCTCTCATACTCCACCATACTCGCTCCGGCTTAAGGCGAAGCCCTGCGGGATCTCCCCTCTACTTCCGGTACCACGCCGTTGTGCTGCCGGAATCACGAGGAGAGTGCTACAACCTCCGCTGCCTGCTGGAACAAGGGAGAGGAAGGTCTTTGTCGAGTACCGAACGTGTGACCGACTGCGGAAGCGCTGCCGGAACGCAGCGCCGGAAGGATCGTCTACACGATCTTGAGATCGGGAAGAGTACGACTATATCACCCACGAGAATCCGCTCTCGTTAAACACTTTGGAATCTTCGAGGGTAAGTTATTCCATCGACTCGTTGCTACAATCTAGTAGATAGATCTTGGCTTGTTTGTTTGTATGCGATAGAAATTTTTTGTTTTCCATGCTACGAACCCCTACAAGGATAGGCGAAGACGCGTCAAAAAGATTAGGCCATTAGAGCATGAGATATGGTCTTAGCTAGCGATGTGGCGGAGATCCGTGCAACCCTCGTCACCTCCTTTTTCGACACCCATGATACCATGGGTTGAAGGGGGAGGCCTCAATGTCCGAAGCATGGGATAGGACTGCTGAACGCGCGATGCAAGGTTTGGGGCCGACGCCACTATCGGTTTTCTCTCCCGTCATCTAGTCCAAGGAGATAGGGGACGATGTCGTAGTGGGGTTTCGTCTCTTGTCAGCGCGGTGAAGAGAAAGATTTCTAGTGAGACCGAGGACCCTGAGGTGGAGGGTGCCAACACCGGATGGGACGCAGCGGTGTCCCGCTAGCGAAGTCGCCCTGCTTCCGTTTGCGATGGATGGGAAGCAGGACTCTGGAGCAGTCGTCCGACGCCTACTCGTGCCAGCAGGCATCGACAAAGTCTGCAGCGCGGACTCACACCTCAAGGCCTACAAGCGCATGTGCTGGCCGGCGACACCATGGCGAGGGCATGCGTGAAGGAGAAGATGCGGTTCCGAGGTGGTGAGAGGTGGGTTGAACTGGATGACGCGGTGGTGGGATTCCATTGGACATTTTTGTCAATTTGGCCCTACTTTGTTTATTCAAAAATAGTCTATATTGAGTGCCGAGGGGCTGATAGATGGGGTCCATATCCCGCCACATAGGCAAAATACATGGTTGTACATAAGCCATTGACTTAATGTGACAAGCCTGCTATTTAGTGACAGTAAATCGCGTATTCCCAAGATCAACGACTATATCAAAAAAGGATGCCAAGTTCAGCATCCGTGGATTCTTCTCAAAGAAAAATTAAGTTGAAAGACCATGAGATGTTTGCGGAGGGCTGTAGGCGGCTGGAGGATACGGCGCGAGATATCTTCTCCCGGCATGGATGACAGCAATCGCTGCGGATAGATCTTCCTTAGCTAGTTTGGAGAACTGTGTTTTCATTTACATTATTTTGTAATCCCGTTTTTATTGTCTTGGTCCGAAACTACGTGATTGATCGGCTGCGTGCATCTTAGCTATGCAGAGGCCCGGTGTAAACTTAGTGTTAAATAATAAAGCGTTCATTTAAAAAAAAAAAAACCATGAGAGGTGATGGAACCAGTAATACAAGCAGTGCAGGATGAAACCATACTAAGAGAATAAGATGTTGGTTCTATCTTTAGTTTAATAACTGGTCATCTTGCATGTCGTTTCCGTAGTCTGTTTTGATTTTGCTTCTTATTTTGGCACAAATCGGTTTCATATTTTGCAGATCTGGCCATACTAGTTTGTGGGTTATTGTGCATCTCAACTAACCTTTATTTTTTCCGAACCGACATTGCCATGATAACACTACATTTGAATCTGCTATCGGCTAACCTACACAATTTAGTCAACGCGTCACAATATTTGAATTGCACCTGTGTGTTCTATCAACATTTGTGTTCTATCAATATTTGAATAAGCTAGTTGACCCAATCGCCTCCTTTGGGTTGGCTTTGCGCTTCCGCTTCCGCTTTCGTGAACCAGGAAGTGACTCATTAGCAGGCCTCACACTTCCACTTGGCCGCGCAAACACCGAATTATCTTCTGAGCAGCAGACGTAGCGCGACAAATAGTCTGCAATGCTGCCTCGGCAGGCACAGAAGTCAAGTTTGATCCGGTCCTCCTGCAACAAATTGTAGGCGTCAATTCTTGGCTGCTGGTCTCTCCCTTCCCCTCTTACACGACGACACTCGTAAACCGTGTCAGCGTTTATGGATGACGATAGACCAGCGTGCACCGACAGGGCGGCGCGGCCATGGCCCGCGTCGCTGTGGCAGACGAACAGGGATTGACCACGCAGCCCGTGCATGGGCACCATCTTACCGGCGTCCAGATCCACCAGGTACACCTCGTACTTCCAAGCGTCGTATGCACCATAATTCCGACCACACACCAAAACCAGTTCGCCGCCATTGTCCACTAGGGAAAAAGACTCTGCGTACGACAATTTTGTTACGATCCTTGTACGACAAGACCGTGGCCTAACTTTGCCATGCATTGTTCAAATTCTGACATGTGGCCCAGCATTGCTCCGATGTGTGGTGTCGTACAAAAACGATCGTACAGCTGTGTCGTATGTATAGCATTACTCGTCCACTAGGTTGTGTTGGTTTGTGCGACAGAAATCTTTTTCCAGCTTGACCGCCATCACTAGATGCGGCCGCTGGCCAGCGCTGCTGAAATCCACCACCATGATGCCATCCCAGGTGAAGCAGTAGAATTGATTCTGAAAGGACAAGGTCGAGTACATGTACTGCCCACAATGGCTCCACCGCTCAATATTTCGCCTCCCCGTCCATGGCAAGATCTTCATGGGATGGATTTGGTGACAACATGCTTCTTTATCCTTAAGTACCCAGATGGAGTGCGGGGATTCCGGTCTCTATCTTGTCAGTGCACAAGGGTTTCAGTTCAGTGTGTGGCTCCATAAGCTCACAGGTGACGATGATGGGGCAGGTGGTTGGCTCTTGGTCGACACATTTTGTGTCCGGGAGGCATACAGGCGTATTGTGGGTGACATGTGGCTTGGATATTCTGTTGAGATTGCTGCAGTTGGGGATAATGCTGAGTTTGTATTCTTGAATGATGCAACAAGTGCTTTTGTCTTTTATGTTCGTCGCAGCAGCAGGGTGGTTGAGAAGGTGTATGATCTAGATGATATTGGTCCTCCGTCCTGCTGCATTGATATGTTTCCTCTTTTGATGGTCTGGCCTCCTATCTTCCCGGATCTGAACCGATGACATGATCAAGGGGAGCGATCCCGCTATGTCCAATCTTCATAATATATTTACTCATGCTTCTACTGGGTATGACTTATGTAAAAACTATGTTTCTTTGGTGAGGTGATGGAAATGGATGAGAAATCTAAATTATTCTGATGGGTTTGATTTCTGTTCTATGGCTAACCAATGTGTCTTTTATGCTATTTTGCTCTGTGCTCCTCTTATAAGTTTGAACCCTGTTAGTATGCCGAGTATTTGACAATGGTATCCATACAGTAGGTGTAATTCTATCTGGTATTCAGCTCTTTGCATCTACTCCATTCGTTTCAAAATATAAGATGTTTTAGGTTTGTGAAAAAATGTATCTAAACTTATTTTAGTGTGTAGATTCACTATAAACCTGTGTTCACCTATATACTAAAGAATTCTAGATACATTTTCTTTACAAAGCTAAAACATCTTATATTTTAAAACGTAGTGAGTACTTGTTAGTTGATACCAAGTTTGTTGAAAAAATAACCAGCTTAGGAATGCAAATGTGTCACAGTCGTAGAACACTACATGCTGCACTCATGTAACTCCAATCTTCAGAACCTCTGTTCATTTCATGAAAACGACTTCTGTTCATATCATGAAAAAAACCTCTGTTCATTTTACCAAAAATACTGAAGTTCACAATGGTGGCGCGGATAGCAAGAGATTTAGCTGAACCGGACTGAATCTTGGTGGCCACATTATGTGCAAGACATTGGTTATACGGAGATTTGTCGCTTAATAACTATTTCTGTATGGCCATCTCTCAAAGCCTCAAACGATTGTAGAAGGTATGCATGTGAGATGTCCAGTATGTTAACTGTTATGGGCGGTTACTGACATATATGTTACATTTTTTTGTGGACTTTTTTCCAATGCATAGCTGCACAAGGAAGATAGCGGTTATCTGAACAATACAGTTTGACACTATTTACTATGGCAGATCACTACATATTTTTTGCATATCCCAAATAGGTCATTTTTCTCATTAAAACCGCAGATTCGTGTGTGTCCTCTCATGTAGACATGATATTTATTTTGAAAATTTTGGAAACTTGTAGAATGATCACTGGAGATTGTTAGCCAAAAGCAATTTCTTGTGCAGGAACTGTCCTATGTGATCACCCTGGCGATTTATTTTTCTTGCGATGACCACCCTGCTGAATTGACTATCATATAGGAACGTGCTAAACTCAGTATTATTTATTTATTCTTTACTTCTAGGAGCATGACACACCTAGACAGAGAAAATAGCTAATAATATTTCTCATCAGGAGGATTTAGCCACTGGATATGTTTCTTTGATGATGTAATGGAAATGGAAATCAAATTAACGTGGTGGATTTTCTTGCACCTCTACAAGGTATGGCATTTTACTGTGTTTATTTTTCTTAGTTTAAACAGTGTTCGTATGAATAGTATTTTTCATTACCATCCACACAATACTTGTAATTCTATCTGCTATTTTGCCAGCACACAACATAGTAGGATCTTGGCATGTAGTTGCTAACAAGTTGGTTAACAAATTATAAGCTTAGGAAATCAATTGCGTAACTGTCATAGAACACATACATGCCACAATCATGCAACATGGATTTTTTTATCCTTTGTTAATTTCACTAAAAATATTAAATTTCCAGCAGTCTGTAGGAAGACATCCAGCAGAATTGCACCAAATCTTCTAAGGTTGACTGGTGTGTATCGGACATTGCATATATGGAAGATTGTCAGCAATGAAAATTTTCTGTTAATGATCAGTAGTGCAAAAACTTTGAACGATGACCAAATGAAACTGGGCGTTGCAAAGAGGGACACACCATGTCATTTGAAATTTTGAAGGCCACCTGCCATTGCGAACCACTGAGCATGGTCTACTCTTGCATACAAGGTCCGAACGCACTCACTTTGGCAAATCAAATCAGGTTTAAGTGTATAGAGACTAGGGTGAGCTAGGGAGTAGAGCGCACATATGTAGCAAGACCAATTTGGAGAAAGGGCAATTACGGCTTGGATACAATCCAGATTCGAGAACATGGTCAGAAAATTTATATATGGACAGCCAATATGCTCACCAACCTTCTGTGGGTTAATCATGACCCGCGTTTATAAAGGATATACTGCCTCCGTGTTCTCCTTGTAGCATCTATTGCTTTTAGAGATAAACAATACAAAGGTTGGAAGAGTATATATCTAAAACAGATCCCTTTGTATATCAGAAAAAAAAATCAGCATCACTACAAATCGATCAGCGCTACCCTGGCCCAACGAAACAACATTGTTAAAGAGAACAGGATTTCACAATTCATATTGGACTATACTGAACTTGCCTACCAATCAATTATCTTCAGAGAAGGTACGAAATCCTACCAGTGAAAAAATGCAAAATATGAGTAATGTATACACCCCCGCCACCCCGGTATACATTTCACCAAAAGAATCTTAGAGAAAACTTGTATGTTTAAAATAAAATAAAATTGTAAAGAAAGAAGCTCTTGATCCACATACAACAGAGCAGGGTGACTATTATCTAACATAACTGATTGTACCAGGAGCAGATTCACACACACACACACAACGTACTGTACAACCAAGGCAGGGATCCATATATATAGTACTAGTGTATGATGAGTATAGGAGAAAATAAACAAAGCTATGCTGGCGTAGTGTGGGGAATGTGATACCTTAGGACAGGCGTCCACTGATGGAGGAATAGCATAATATTCCCTGTTTTAGAGTAGATAAGAGAAGGCCACTGAGTGGAGAATAATACTCCAAATTCTGAAATGTTCTAGGAATGATGTCTGTTATAATTGCTCGGTTTTGCAGTCCAACCTCTCCAACATTTATATATCGAGCTGCAGATAAGATTATGTGTTGTGGATGGCAAGGTGCACAGTAAAAAATAACCTAGGGAACAATTGCTAATACTTTTTTTTTTGAAAAATCAAATCTGAATACATTGTAGGTACTCCCTCTGATCCATAATAATTGTCGCTGAATTAGTATCAGCGACACTAATTATGAATCGGGGGTTGCACTGGAGCAAGCCTCAAAATAATCTTTCAAAAGTCGGGATGGGTAAAGACTGGAATACATCATGTATTACTACTTTACATGGTAGAAAACACAATAATTCTTCCAAGTTCAGCTTCAACACCTTTGCACTGCTAAAGTTGTATACAAAAAGCTAGCTAGAAGATACGTGGTCACGCTTCAACATTTGTATGCTCACCTCGAACACAATTCTACTTGCACATATCATCAAGTTCCAAGCATATATATATATGTAACTCAACCATCAATGGCCGTGTTATTTATTTGGTCCGGTGGTTCAAAGCTCAGCATCAGCATCTTTGCACCGCTGAAGTTGGCCACAAATTCCCAAAATAGCTGGCATGCTACATCTCTCCTATGCACATTATACTGACTGAAAGGAAATTTCCCTTGGGAGTTTCCATGAACATTCGACAGGTTGAAGTGCAATTCCACCCGTGTATTAAACGGCCTAGGTGACTTGAGTGACAGTGGTCTGACAGACCCTTTGTACATGAAGCATCTTAGATTTGGAGCATCAAGCTGCAGGTTTCTTTGGTCGTGGCGGTTGCCATATACAAAACCTTGTAGCAGGAGGGTGGAGACCTTGGGGAGAGATAGAGATTGTTGTGACTCGGGGCGCCAACACAAAGACACTCTATCCAGTTGCAGGGTGGTGAGCGATGGCGAGGCATCTATCATGGCCTGCAGTACCTCGCGTGAGACGTTGCATAGGTATAGTCGTAGTTCGGTGAGCCGCGGGAAGGCGACCCGTACCACCATGTCTTCCGCTGTGTGGCTGTCCATGCAGTTTGTGATGTGCAGCACACGGAGAGCCTTGAACGCCGGTAGGGTGGTGATGGCGTAACTGCACATCCCACCGTAGGAGCCTCTCCCGAAGTAAAGTTCCTCCAGGTGCCGGGCCGCCGGTCTCGAGAGCAATTGATCGAGTGGGCGACGCATGTCGCCCCCGCCCCAGTCGTCGTAGTAGAAGGTGAGTCTCTTCACATGGAAACCAGAGGAGCGATATGCAGCCATCGCAGCCTTGGCGTCGCGCCGGAAGGTACGACACGGGCACATGACATTAGAATAGAGCGCTTCACACCGAGAATAAGTGCGCTGGCACATGATATTAGAGTGGCGCGTGCGTGAGTCGAGGTTGATGGCGCCCGATAAGAGCCAGAGTGTGCGCCACCGCCGCGCGAGCGCACTTGTGGACGCGGCCTCCTTTAATGGCACGAAGGAGAGGATGTGACAGAGCAGGTCGTCGGGGAGGTCCGACAGGCCAACGGCGGCCATGGTGGGTCGTCTCAGCTGTTGGCTGTCCCGCCGCTTGTCTACCATCTCGTCCATGGAGGTGCTTCTAGCAGCCGTGAGAACGCGGACCAAGCTCGCTCGAAAATCCCAAAGGTACAAAAATAAGCTATCTGCGAATTGACTAGATCACGGGAACGGGGAAACGAGATTTTGGTGTAGCTTACGGGAACGGGGAAACGAGATTTTGGTCGTCCATGGATGTTATAGCGACACGGACGCCTTGCCGAGGTGGATTATAATAGTAGTGTCCTAACATCACACGTCCGTACCACACGGGAGGAATTCAATCTTCTTGAAAGACAAATTCACTGTTTAGATTCTACTTCTACTACTAGTACTAGGGATAAAAGGCTTTCATACAAATCCCGATTTGGTGAAACAACCTTGAACCGCTCACGCGTACGTGCGCAAGGCAGACCCTTGAAAACCATAACAGAAGGCATCAAGCTATATATATATGGGTTTTAGTTCATCAAGAATTTTGTGTTCTTACGTACTCCCTCTGCGATCCAAATTTTAACAAATCTACTTTAAGATGGAGGGAGTACGTAAGTTTAAGATCTCCCTTTTCATCCCCTTATAGGTCTGATTTATAGAGGCCAGAGTGGCGTGAAATACAAGGCAACACAGACCTACTTGTTTTTCTAGCCATCAAGGGGATATGTGGTTTTCGAAAAAAAAAGGCATATGTGGTTCGCAGGAGTTAACAAATGTAGGAATAAAAAAACCGTAGAATTTGGCTCTTTTTACGGTACCTTCTACTGCTGCCAGAAGTATGAGTAGTATGACATACGGGTATTTTAGACATTTTCCTATGATGTTTTTTCTTTGGGCGATACTACGCGTCCCCCGGTGGATTTGTGTTTTTATCCCCCGGGTCCTAGCCAAACCACGTGTCGTCTTTTTTGGGTCAAAATCTCGCTTTTGCTACAGACATACCCGTTTTTGTTACAAATAGTCCTGCTTTTGCTACAACGTAGCAGAAAACGGTTTGGCCCAAAAAATAGAAAAACAGACTGGACCTCGCCGGAGACCTCGCCGGAGATCGTGTAGCAAAAAAATGTGATAATGTAGCAAACCCGACCTCGCCGAAGACTTTTGCCGAAGACCTTGTAGCAAAAACTTTGCGCTAGTGTAGCAAAATCACAAAAATATTGTAAATTTTTTTTGCAAAATGTAGCAAAAATCAATTTCGCCGGTGACATCGCTGGGACTTTGTAGCAATTTTTTTTGCTACCATAGCAAACCTACTTCGCCCGACATCTTGTAGCAAAATTTTTACAATATTGTAGCAAACACATAGAACAGTTCTAGCAAAACAAATACATGTATTGGGCAAATCCCCACTATAGCAAAAAAATTCCAGAACACAACCCTCATCGTCGGGTAGCACCTCCGGACACCGTCAGTAGCAAGTCGTCGTCGTCGTAGGTTGTAGCAGAGCTATCCTACCAAATGTAGCGGCGACGACGACCTCCATCTCCGGCAACATGCTGCAGGAGAAGGGGAGGGGAAAGACGGCGGCGCCATGGAAGCTTGAGTAGGAGAGATGGCGTGGCGACTCGGGGGAGATGCCCTCCGTCACGGGGAAGCTGCGGACGAGGAGACAGCGGCGTCTCCGCCTATCGGTAGCGGCAACGACGACCTCCATCTCCGGCACCAGGCTGCAGGAGAAGGGAAGGGGAAAGATGGCGGCGCCATGGCAGCTTGAGTAGGAGAGATGGCGTGGCGACTCAGGGGAGATGCCCTTCGGCACGGGGAAGCTGCAGACGAGGAGACGGCGGCATCTCCGCCTGTCCCCGTCGGGATGAGGAATAGTTACGTTGTGTCAAGAGATTGAGATAAGGAGAAGAAAAAGTCTGGGATGGGACCCACAGCAGGACAGGCGGCCCACGCGAGGAGTGCTCGACCCGGGGGATGGAGTGGCGCGATCCCCCGGGGGAGCCCAATCACTTTCCTTTTTCTTTGCACCGTGACAGAGATGAGGCCCAGGAGCCCGTTAGGCTCTAAGTCGACCATCAGGGGAAAATTATTTCCAACGCCTCAGGTTCGTCTGCTCTCTAAGGCCGCCGCCGCCGACTCTGCGCACTCTGCTTGCGACATGCCGCCGAATACCTCCCGTGCGCCGCCTGCTCTCAGCGCTCGACGCCATAGTGCTCCTCCAACGCCCCTTGCGCACAGACGATGCACCCGCAGTGCACCTCGAACACCGCCATCTCTTAGGTCCTAGAACGCCCCTTGTGTCGGTCGTCGACGCCCGATGCACCCGGTAGCTCCTCCAGGGCCGGCGCTGAGGGATCGCGACCCTGGCATCGGCAAGGGGTCCACGGCCGGAGGGGGCCCAAAAATTTGTACTCACATATATATATATACGTGTACTCCCTCCGTTTTAAAATATAAGATGTTTTAGTTTTATGAAGCAAACATATCTAGACTGCTTTTAGTGTGTAGGTTCACTCAGATTTGGTGTTAATCTACACACTAAAAGATGTCTAGATACATTTTATTCACAAATCTAAAGCATCTTATATTTTGAAATGGAGGGTGCCCACGACGCCAGAAACGAGCAGGGCCCTGGAAATATATATGATGTACGATGATCACTAGATGTCCGGGAGTAGCTGTATGTATCGAGTTGTATATATATTATATTGACGAATGTTTCTTCTCTTAAGCCTCCACATCGAGCAAAAAAAAACAAGCGCGGCCCAGCAAAACAGTTGGATGCCCGTAGGAATTATGAAATTACGGCGGTCTCAGCACAGGGCGCACCATTAGAACTGAAAAAAGCAAAAAATGTATTTATACAACAATGTGGAGTTGTTGCTAGAGACCGCGTCCCGATCATCGTTTGAGAGTGGCATAAGCCCAAAGAGGCAGAAGCAAGGAGTGATCTGTATATCGATGAAAGGTACAAAGAGGAACTTTTTAATGACCGCATGGCACATTTCAAGCTGCCAGAATATGAGACTGATGCCGAGACGGCTAAAATGAGAAAGAAAGTTAAGAAGTTTGCTCTTAAGAAGATGGCAGAACTATTCAAGAACTAGAAGAAATCATTATGGCTAAAGTATCACAAGGACAAGAAAACTCCAATATTCGAAGGCTATTTAGTGAAGCAGCAGGATTACTGGGATGCATTTGTAGAGTATAGGAAGTCAGGAGTTGCAGAGGAGAAGTCGGAAAAATTAAGATAAATGCTGCGAAGAAGAAATATCACCATAACATGGGGCCAGGAGGCTACGCCATGCCTAAGTGGGATGCAAAAGAGAAAGAACTTAATGATCAAGAGATCATTCCAGAACCAATTCGTGAAGAATGGGATTTAAGGGCAAGAAATTGGTTCCTTGGGCATGAGAGTAAGTATGACGAACTTATAGGGGACCTTGTTTGCAGTGACGGGATTAGTATACCTAGGAATGCATGGCTAAAATTGGTGCAAGAGATTAAAGATGGGGTAAAAAAGTTCCATCCCGATAGAGAGAAAGACTTGCTGACCTTGGTCCTCGGGAATCCCAAACACGAAGGACGATTCCGAGGCCTTGACTCTAGTTTCACGTGGGAGACTGGGTTTCCTAAATACCAAGGTACTTATAGAAGCCGAGAAAGAGCAAATAAGCGACAAGAGGAGGAGGAGGGAGACAAGTTCAACCAGCTGCTAGCAAGACTTGACAAGCAGCAGCAGCAGATCGACGAACATAGAGGAGTAGCGCGCTTGCAAGATCTTCCACTCGATCTTACCGCCAACCCATCTCAGCGGAGAAGCATCGTGGCTGAATCGGAGGTCCCGTCTAACGATGCACTCTCTAAAAATGGCAGTCCCGGCTACCCCGTGGATGGAATGAAGGAGCAGATATCTTGTGAGCTCCATCAGAAGTTGAAGAACATATCCGTGAAGGTGGCGGTCGGATCTGCTTTACCTTGTCCACTTGATGCACGTTGGCATGGCCGTGATATTCCACCTGGCTATGTTAAAGTCGGGGTGGATAAAATCGTAAAGGAGTGGGAGTCAATGGATCTTGACATCCCTGGACCTGAAGGTGAGAGCACGCTCGGAGAAGTACTGGGTGGTATCATTCTATGGGACAAGAACAACATAAAGTTTCCAGGCTCGGTCCCAAGGCCAACACCGCCTCCGAGTCGTCGCAGGTCACCTTCACTTCCATCACCTCCAAGAAGCCCACCCCATGATGACTACGACCACCACATCACAAGTCCATCTCGATCTCCGCCACAGGATCAGCAGTCTTTGCCGCCCGCTAAGGACAATAAGAGGAAGCGTGCTCCATCAGTGAGTACTAAACGACGCGGCAGCCCAAAGCGGAAAATGTTGCCCCTCCCAATAGTGCCTCATCATAATCCTCCTATCAGACCTTACGACCGTACTGATGTAGAAACTGCAGCGATAGCAAAGGCCGAAGTTGCGGTGCATTTTGAGAAGAAGAAACCCAAGCCTGCTCCGGTATACACAGAGAAGCAAAATGCGTATGCAACTGAGTTTATGAACACAAAATCGAAATATGATTTGCACCATAATCCAGATGACTATCTATGCACACTTCAGAAAGAAGTGTCGAAGAGCAAACCAAGCAAATCAAGTTCATGCGGTAAAAAACAGCAAGTACAGGTGCAAGCGGGAGCAAAACAGCAATCAATAAAAATTAGACGTTCCCCTTCTCGGACAACATGCCAAACAAATGATCGCACCCCTCAAGGTGTTTTCAGAAAATGTTCCCCTTCTCGGACAACAGTCACTAGATATGGAAGCAGCTGCGGAGTTGGCGGCCAGTATGAAAGTTAGTATTTCTGAATTGTTAGGCTCCCAAGACGACCTTCTACCCAAGGCTGTTGTAGTCCGTAGATATGTCGAAGGTGAGGATTTGGTCAGCAAAGAGAGGATGAAAGAACTGCCAACACAAATGTGGAATCTCCATCAATGGTACTCGACAGTCATAAAGCAGGGGATAATAATACTCATAGCCAAAGTCCCACGTGAGTACTACTTCAGACCCGAAGAGATCCATATTGAGTTTCTAGAACTATTCCAGTTATACCATCTCGACGTCCTGGACAAATCCATCCTCAGCTGCTATTGTCTGTAAGTTGTTGAATTTCTTTTCTACATGTTCAGTTTTTCAGTTGTTCAACTCAGTACATGTAATTATCCTTATTATGCAGAATGAAGATTCTGGAATGTAAAAGAAGAAGAATCTATAATGTTCGATTCATTGACCAAGATAAAGTACATATAACCACGCTAATGTCAAAACCCGAGGAGACGGAGGAAAACATTCTAAGGTTTCTAATATAGGAAAAATTTCTCTGACTACATACTGTTTCCTTACAATTTCAAGTGAGGTTCTTACTCTGTTGTACACATTCACTTTTGATTAATCAATGCTAAGTGTAATTGATGAGTTACTGATGTATATATAAATGCTTGCAGCTTCCACTGGATTCGGCTAGACATTCAACTTGATAAGGGAAGATTTGATGTCATGGACCTATTAAAGAGAAACCTGAAAGATTTCCGCAGCATGCCGGACATGCTGCATAAGTAAGTTTCTCGCTATATCGGTCTGTTTCGTTGATTTCCTGAGATATCAAGTAATGAATAACTCATTTATTCATTTCTTTTTGCCGGACAGGGTTTGGATCCGGTTCAAGCATCTCTTTAGTCAGAAGCTGACGTTTAAGGCGGTCTCGGTAAGTACCACGTAATATGTCTATGCATCTCTTTAGTTCTAGTTTTAATACAATAATGATGCTAGATTATTATTTTCATTGAATTCTATTCTCGTAAAGTGCGCGAGGCAGCCACATGGATCGAATCTATGTGAATTCTACGTTTGCGAGTTCATTCGCACGTTTACCACCGAGCATAAAGATTATAGAGTCGACGTAAGCAATACATTCACACCATCATTTTATTACCGTTACTTTTTGTTATTGATACGTCGGAAATGTATCTATAATTTTTGATGCTCCATGCTTGTTTTATATCATTTGTCTTATGTTTTGTCTAGACTTATGCACAAAGATTCTGCTTGTTTCTGAAACTAACCTATTAATAAGTTGCCACAGTGCTAGTTGCATGTTTTCTTCTGTTTTTGGTTCCAAAAAGGCAGAAAATCAATATTTTCGGAATTGGACGGGACAAAAGCCAATCTTATTATTTTTCCCGGAGCAACACGGAACCACGAAGCAGAGCCGGAGGGGGGCCACGGGGTGGACAAACCCCCTCTAGGCGCGGGCACTACTAGGAAAACGGCTATAGGTAATCAGCACATCCGTGGCTCACATGGTTGAAGTGCCCCACGGCTAAAACAGGCGTGGCTCACCTGTGGGCAGTGCCCTACTAATAACTAGAACATCCGTGGCGCACATGACCCAAGTGCGCCACAGATATGTGTGGGCCAGGGCCCTGTTGGCCACACGCCAAACTTCTGTAGCGCACTACAGCCATGTGCGCCACGGTTGTTAGGGTCATCTGTGGCGCACGTGTGCATGGTGCGCTACGACTGAGCGCATGCCCACCTCTGCTCTGAAACGGCCACAAACTTCTGTGGCGCACTCCGCCTAGTGCGCCACAGGGACTAGGAGCATCTGTGGCGCACTCCGCCTAGTGCGCCACAGATGTTTGTACTCCCTGTGGCGCACTGGGGCCGTGTGCGCCACGGATGTGTCGATTTTTTTAGGGCAGCACTTTATGTGCACATGTGTGACCACATCCACCACCCCACACTTCACTTTCCCCTTCTTCTTCCTCCTTAGATCTAGTCGGGATCTTCTCCTTCCCACCTCAATTTCTCCACACATTCACCATTTTTAGCATGTAAAACTTGCTTTGGATGTTACATAAGTAATAGAGGAGGTCTCCGGTCTCTCATCTATCCGTCTCCGGTCGACGCGCGCACCTCTCCTTTCCATCTTTCTCGCGATCGGTCTCTCATCTCGGTAAGTTGTCCATGTAAGGATGTGTTCATGTGTATATGGATGATGCATGTGCTCATATGTATGTAGATGATCGATGCTCATGATGTGTGTATGTGTGGAGAGGATCGATGGTCATATGTGTGTGTATATGGAGAGTATCGATGATGCTCATGCATGTGTGTATGGAGAGGATAATGATATGTTCATGTGTGTATGGATCGGTCTCTCTCTCTCTCTTGTGTTTGTATGTGAACAAGTTGCCATTTGTTTTGCCAAAATGTTGATTCATTTCCATTTTGGCAAGACTTTGGCATTTCGCAAAGGTCCTAATTTTAGGATAGGTCATGCCGAAATTTTCTATCGACCATTGCATGCATGCATTCATTATGTGGTTCTAATAGACTTCAAAATTGTACCGTGTACATCGTGCAGGCAAAAATGGTCCGCATAATGAGCGAAGGCATTGTGGCTAGATTTTTGAAATGTGCGACGGCCGACATGATACGAAATAACAAGACAGATATAAGATGTCCGTGCAGAAGATGCAAACTCAACTGGGTGATCGACCCAGATTCCGGGAATCTGCAGGCGCACCTGCTCCGCCATGGTTTCATGGATGGATACACTCGTTGGATAAGCGATGGCGTAGATGATGGAGACGGTGATCATCATCACGGCGAGAACGGGCGAGATGATGAAGAGGCTCCTGGAGATGGTGAAGGTACGGAAGCAGACCGGGATGATGATGATCTAGATGCCGGAGGAGCAGACGACGATGGAACAACGTCAGGCTGGGTGCGGGACCCTTATGTGCAAGAGCTGCTTCTCAAGCAGACGAGTAACGCCAGGGCTGCCGCTAGAGAGAAAGCCAAGCTTGCGCAACTTGAGAAAGACGTGGTTACTCCATTGTATGAAGGATGCAGGCCCGATGATACCCGGTTGAATGTAACGCTCAAGGCTATGGAGATGAAGGCAAAGCACAAATTGAGCGACGCAAGCTTCGACGATATGATGGCATTCTGGCACGATCGTCTCCCGGAGGGGAACACATGTCCAACTAGTATCGAGGATGCCAAGAAAATCGTCTGTCCTCTCGATCTACCGCACGTTAGATATCACGTATGCATCAACGATTGCATCATTTATCGGGGCGAGGACGCGGAGAAAACCACATGTCCGGTGTGCGGCGTGAGTCGATACAAGAAAGGGAAGAAAGCACCTCGAAAAGTGGTATGGTACTTTCCTATCACCCCTCGTCTGCAGCGCTATTTCGCGGACCCTAAGGAAGCGAAGCTCATGCGATGGCATGCGGAAAGGAAGAAGCCAGGAGATGATGATGACCCCGAAAAGGATGAGCTGCTGACGCACCCTTCAGATGCTAGCCAGTGGAAAGCATTGGACCTCGAATTCCCAGAATTCGGTGGAGATTCGAGGAACATCAGGCTTGGTGCGAGCACCGATGGACTCAATCCGTTCGGTAGCCAGAGCAGCACGCACAACACTTGGCCTGTGTTTGTATGGATGTACAACCTCCCTCCATGGTTGTGCATGAAGAAGAAGTACATACAAATGAGTATGCTAATTCAAGGGCCGAAACAACCTGGTACCGACATCAATCTGTATCTCGGGCTGTTGAAAGAGGAGCTAGCCACGTTATGGGAATCTGGAGCCAATACTTACGACGCCGTCGCACAAGATTATTTCACTATGAGAGCCGCGTTGGTCACTACGGTGCAAGACTATCCAGGTTGCGGGTATATCTCGGGGCAGGTTATCCAAGGATTCCACGCATGCGTTAGGTGCATGGATAACACAAGCTATCTCCAACTAGAGAAAGATCCAGGGTCATCGAAAACCGTGTTCATGGCGCACCGGAGGTGGCTCGGCAAGAATGATCCATGGAGAAAACGTGGAGACCTGTTCGATGGCAAATCAGAGACCCGAGGAATCCCAGAGCGTAGGAGCAGCGAAGAAGTGGAAGAGTTGCTGAAAAACTGGAAAGATTGTCCTAAGCCTGGAAAGAAGCGAAAGAGGCAGCAACAAGACAAGCCGCTGATGAAGGTATGGAAAACAAGGTCTGTTTTCTGGGAGTTGCCATACTGGAAGTTTCTCCGCACGCCTCATAGCCTCGACATCATGCATATCACGAAAAACGTGTGCGAGAGTCTGGTCGCCACCATAATCAACATGCCAGATAGGACGAAAGATGGTCCGAAAGCAAGGCACGACCTGATATGCTTGGGTATCCGGAAGGAGCTTCACGGAGGACGCACTACTCCTGATGATCAGGAAGATGACGATGATCATGAGTCGGAGACGACACAAGGTCGTCGGAAGGGTAAAAAGTTCAAGAAGAACGAATATTACTGCCCTCCTTCTTGCTTCACTCTAAGCCAGGATGAGATCAAACAGTTTTTCAAGTGCCTTCTAGGAGTCAAATTTCCTTACGGCTACGCGGGCAAGATAAGCAGATACCTAGACGAGGCGAAGCAGAGGTTCAGTGGCATGAAGTCTCACGACTGTGCCGTGCTAATGACGCAGGTACTTCCGGTCGCACTAAGAGGGATAATGGACGAGCACGTCCGTGAAACGTTATTTGGCTTATGCAAGTTTTTCGACGTCATCTCTAGGAAGTCGATTGGCTTGAATCAGCTCGGAAGGCTACAGGAGGAGATCGTGGTGATACTATGTGAGCTTGAGGTCTACTTCCCACCCGCATTCTTCGACATTATGGTGCATCTGCTGGTCCATGTCGTGGAGGACATCGTACAACTCGGGCCGATGTTTCTCCGCAGCATGATGGCGTTCGAAAGGATGAACGGACACATCAAAGGATACGTTCGCAACAGGTCCCGTCCAGATGGAAGCATAGCCAAGGGCTTTCTGGCCGAAGAGTGCATCTCTTTCTGCACGAATTATCTAGACATCGAGAACCCTGTCGGTCTTCCCGTCAACAGACACCTTGGCAAGCTCGACGGATCTGGTCACCGAGAGGGTCGTCGCATACTGCATGCAGACTTCGATTTTCGACGCGCAGACTTTGATCGAGCAAACCTCGTCGCGCTACAGCATTTAGAACTGGTCGATCCTTGGGTACAGAAGCACAAAAGGTTAATCGAGAAGAAGTACAGTGACCGGGGCATACAGAGGACGCAGGGAGAAATAATCAAAGAGCACAACTCAGATTTCACGCGTTGGTTTAGGCAGACGCTCCTTGATAATCCCCCGCGCTCGCATTCTTCTAACACGTGGAGGAGGAGGAGCCCTGCCAGCTGCACGTGGAGGAGGAGGAGGAGCCCTGCCAGCTGCGCGTGGAGGAGGAGGAGCCCGAGTCGTGCGCGTCCGAGGAGGAGGAGTCCGTGGAGGAACCCGCCGTCGTCCGCCAGCCCGCCCGCCCGCCCGCCGTCGTCCAGCTCCGCGCTCCCTCCTGGTGAGTCTCCTGCCGACCTCCCCTCTCTCTCTCTCCCTATCTTCCTCTCTCCCTCTCTCCCTCTCTCGCCGGCGTTGGATTGATGGGCCGTGACCAAGTCCGTGAACTGGCCCTGTAGGGCCTCGTACTTTGTAGCCACCTCCCTGAGCATCTCGCCCAGCCGCCGGTTCTCCTCGCTCACCCGCTGCAGCTCCGATTCAAGAACCGCAACCTATATAAACAGAGAACAGAAATGTTCAGTCCTGAACCTGTGTAACCTGAATGTTTCAGTACTAGTTGTTGTTCTGCAAGTCATTCTGTGTTTCAGTACTAGTTGTAGCTTGAGCTAGTTGTTGTTCTGCAAGTCAAAAACCTGTGTAACATACACCGAATGACATTCTGTGTAGCAAGCTTCAGGTTAGGTTCAGGTTAGGTTCAGAGTAGCAAGATTCAGGTTAGGTTTAGGTTAGGTTCAGAGTAGATGAAAATGCAATAGTAGAACAAAGATATGCAGTAGTAAAACTTGTGTTTTTTAATGCATGTCTCCTATGTTTACATTGCAGTAGTAGAACAAAGATATGCAGTAGTTTACATTGCACTCACTAACTATGAACCTGTGTAACCTGAAGGTTTCATGAAACCAAGTTCCCTTTTTTTACTGTTGTATAAGAAAGTGCATTTCCTTTTGTGCATATGGACAACTGTTACACAGGTCCTTATTTGGTCCTTATGGAAAACCAGAAATCGTTAAATTACCAAGGCACAAGAACCATTTGTTCCTTTGATGCATGATCAGTTAAATTACCAAGGCACAAGAACCATTTGTTCCTTTGATGCAGATGATGCTGTGAACTGCGACGATAAATGTAGCTTGTAGATAGCTGATTCAGTTATAGGTAACTGATTCAGTTATAGTTATAAATCCACTTTCAGAGTTATAGGTAACTGATTCAGTTATAGTTATAAATCCTGATCCTTGATGTATCAGCATATATCATGGGTTTATATTTTTAGCTATGGTCTTGGGCTTATTGTAGCACAGATTGTGGGCTTATATTTTTAGCTATGGTCTTGGGCTTATTGTAGCACAGATTGTGGGCATCCATTGTGGTTAGAACAATGACATTGCTTCATTGGAATCATACAATAAGTGGCATGCTTATGTAAGATCATTCTCATTTTTACCTTTACTTATTCACAAGATTTATTTTAATTGGGTTGTCATTGTTGCTTAAAGAGATAGCTTCTGTCATATGGCTATGCTTAAATTGATAACAAAAGTTTATATGGTTGTGGCACTGTGCTGGGACTGGATGGATGTGGTTGTGAAATGGTTTGGAAGGAAAAATAGAGTAGTGTTGGTTTTGCTACTATCTGTGCTGGGACAATAGCACCTTGAAATTGTGCTTGTGCTCGTATATGAAGCACTTTATTATGTGTGTATGCAGGTTCTTGTATGAAACGAGTCCCGATTTTTGCCGGAATGTTGATTAACTTCCGTTTTGGCAGAAATCGGGCACTCCTAGTTTAAGAAAATTAGCAAAGGTCATGCCGGATTTTTCCGTGCATTTAACCAATTATTTGTTTTTTATTAGTGCAAAGATGTGTGATAACGACGAGGCTGGATGTTCTAAGCGCATCAGCGCTGAAGGAGAACTCAGACCTCCGAATAAACAATTGACATTCTGGGAGGCGGCCCAGCGTCTAGAAGACGATGAAGAATACCATCCTTCGGAGAGAGAGGATGATGAGATGGAAGACGCGGAGGAAGAAGCCGAAGGAACGGCGGACGATGAAACCACTGATGGCGGCGAGGGCACAGGGAGTGGTAGCAACCCTCCTAAGAAGAAGAAGCCGAAGGACCGGCGCCCGAACACGGTCGGCACGGTCAGGGAGGAAATTACCGAAGTGAGCCCATCAGGGGTTCCTTTGGAGCCCGCCCTTGTCGTCAAAGGGTACGGTGGGCAAGTGGCGGCGATCACCCGGACAACCATCTCGATCAACACCGAGAATCTCCGGCATAAAGATAATGGCCACTTGCGCACACTCCTCTTCGAGAAGCTGCACGCCAGATACAAGTTTCCCGCTAAGTATCAGAACACAAATTATCATGGGAACGAAGTAAACAAATCCGCCCTCACAAAGATGAGCACCGCCCTGGCCAGCTGGAGAACCCGGATAAAGAAGAAGATCTATAAAGAAGGCAAAAGTCTCGAGGAGATCCAGAAGATTGACCCGCAGATCACCGAAGATCAGTTCCGGGAGTTCAAGGAGAGGTGTGAATCCGAAAGAGCCCTGTCCAATAGTAATCGGGGAAAGGCGCTGCAGGCGATGAATATAGGTCATCACCATCTCGGATCTGGTGGATACAGAACCGCGGAGGCCAAATGGAATAAGGAGGACGAAGAGTATAGATCCAAGGGGATAGAAAACCCCTTTGCTAAATTCGAACCCGGGCAGGTTCGAAACTTCATCAGGGCCCGTTACCATGTGGACCCAAAAACCAAACAACTCACCGCGGATCCTGCGGTGAAGGAATTCGAGGAAATTGTGGTAAGTATAATCTAATTACCGGTGATCAACACGATTGCAATCTAATCGATGATCTAAATGATTCACGGCTACTTCTTCTGCAGGAGGAGGAAATTGTTGCTAGTCATGGATCCCAGGGTTCCTCATCCCAGGGGTCGACGGCGGCCACCCGGTGGGATAACCCTTTTAACAGGGCGATGAACCGGGCCAAGAAAATAGAGCCGGTTACGAAGAAGCCGTCGTGCTGGCCGTCTGGCCGGCCTCGGGGGTAAGAATTGGGTGGATCATTTTGGTCCACCGCCGAGGACGCATGTGGCGCCGTCGGGAAGGAGCGAGGAGGAAAACAGAGAGGTTCAAGAACTTAAGGCACAAGTGGCACGGATCCCGCAGATCGTCCAAGACAACCTGGCAATCACCCTTACGTCCTTCCTGCCTACCTTGGTGGAGTCAATAGCGAACTGGAGTGCGGGTGGTCGAGTAGGGCCGTGCCCGATTCCAAGCATGGTCAGCAGCCACTCGAACAACGCGGCGCCGACGAATCAGGCGAACTACGTGTTCGTGACTCCGCCCGCTAGCACCGCGGCGCCGCAAGTGTTGGTGACTCCCCCTGCCATCACCGCGGCGCCGGAGTACATGTTGGTGCCCCCCCTGCCATCGTCGCGGCGGCACCGGAGCTCCAAGCACCCGTCGGTAGGGAGAATACACCGGCGGCCAGCACCGCGCCATCAAGCAGCCCTTCCGTCTCTTGCACGCCCGTCGCCGTATGCGGTGCGTCGACATTAGCCGATCTCGACGCCATCACGGTAAACAAATTGCTTTAATTACCGCCTTTCATGCCATCTATATATTACTCTTGTGGCATCTCGCTCTGACGACGCCGTACATGTTTTCCGCAGACGGATGTTCCTTGCACTCTCTTATGCTACGTGAACAACGAGCTGAGGGATGTTGCCAAGGGTACCATCGTTCAACCCTTGCAGCGCACGTTCCACTCAAAGCCGATGCCAGATAGCGTGCACAGGGTTAAAATTAGTCGGGTGCTAAGGGGCTGCGACGACCTGGAACCTCCCATTCAACCCCCAGGAGCGGATGAAGAAGAGTCGTCTGTCCTCAGAAGTTGCTTCGGCTTGTTCATGCTATGGCCAAAGAGCATGATCCGTTTGGGGACGGCGGGGGCCATCACGCCACAGACAACAGCACCGCCTGTCGTGCCAGCGACAAGCGGTGGCAAGGCCCCCTTACCGCCCTCGCCGTCACCTCCACGCGGTGGGTCGGATGATCATGTTGATGATATGCACATGGCGCAGGATCCGGCCGAGGACTTCGAAGACTGGAATGATCACTTCTTCAGCACTCAGTTTGGCAACGAAGAAGACCTAGCTGGTGGCCCCACAGAGAAAGCCACTATCACCAAGCGTCTGTTTGGTTCTCAGGAGACGCCTCCAGCTTGCGCCTTTACAGAGCCAACTGATACAACCAACCGGCCCTTTATTCTAAGCCCTGACACACTACATAGGGCGGCCGGTGCTCAGATTGCGGTGCCTGCCCGCTCTCCAAAAGGAAAAAAGGGCAGGAAAAGAAAATCTAGCAGCTCGAGCCAGCCGGTGGCGTCAACAACTGCGAATCCGATCAGGTTTCGGGACGGGCCACCAAGACCCGAGGGTATTATGTGGAGGATTCATGTGGCGAGTGAGCCCATGCTACCTAAGAATTTGCGGAAGCTCGCCAGTTCGGAACTGCAGAGTGTGCATGACGGCGTGCTGACGATAGAGAGACGCCTTCTATCGGAGAAAGATCCCTCGCACCCGGTATTCGTGGTTAAGGTGCCACCAGGCTTGGGCTTCGTCGACACTGCCCCCGCGGATCTGTTCTTCCTGCGGTTCGAGGACATCTTCAATATGTTCCACCTATACCCGCTGCACTATACCATGGTCCGTCTCTTTTCTCTCAGCCTGGCCACGCAGATCATTAGAGAGAACACACCGGGCATCGCTATAGTGGACCCCTACTACATGCGTGACGGCTGCTTGGGTTCCCCCGCCGAACGACGTATCGTGGCCTCGTACCTAAAAAGAATCCTCGTGGCGAACAAGACAAAGGAATACATTCTCGTGCCTTACTTTCCCGAGTAAGTCGTTATTCAGTCGCCACCGTCGATTGGCTTTATTAGATCATCATCATTCTTTTTTCAACACATTCCATTTGAATTTTTTGCGCAGAGATGAACACTGCACGCTCATCTCCTTATCGCCGAAGCATTCCCACGCCACGTATTTCGACTCGGGGAGTCTAGAAAAGAAGAAAAACTACGACAAGATCAAGGAAGTTCTGGATGATGCTCTCACTGGCTTTGCCTCGACGGAAGGCACCAGCTTCGTGCGTAAGAAGGTCAAGTTCGGCAGGCACGTCTTCAACCACGTAACAGAGTTCCCCTACGTGAAGCAGCCGGAAAACAGTAAGAAGGAAGCCTACTACGCACTCCATCACATGAGGGCGTTCCTACTTGACCAGCAGAATTCTACGCTGCCAGATCATCTCAAACAGTGGGCCGAAGCAAAGGCCAAGATCAATGATTCGGATATTAGACAAGAGATGTATCGCATCCAGCAGCAGTTTGGGGCAATCATCTTTCGTGATGTCATGACTTCGGGGGGGATCTTCTACGGAGGAAATATCCCGAATAACCGTGACATAGAAGATCGCCTAGAGATGCAGGGTGACTATAGGAAGTTCATGACGAGGCAGGGCGTCCTCCCGTTCCCTAAGCCGAGCCAGAAGGCTTGATGTTGGCCTAGTTGTAGTTGCAAACTATAGATGACCTTTGTGTGTGTGTGGACGACAAGTGTACTTATCTTATTAGGTTTATGAATCACCGCTTACTTATTTTGCTTATTATTATTATATATCAATCAATGCTTGGTTTTTTTGCTTACTCTTTGGTTTTTTTGCTTACTCTTTGGTTCTCGGACGACAAGTGTGAGTTATTTTTGTCTTTTTCGAGAATATGCCGATGATTGAAATGTCGTGGCACAATATATATGTGAATGTGCTATGACGGGATTGTCAGCCTTGTGATATGCACAAGTCCAGGAATTGTGCATCCTACTTGGCTGACAGTCCCGTCATAAGCAATTCCTGTGTCCAACGACCTAGCTAGTTATATATGAGGCATGCTTTTCGAGTTATTTTTGTCTTTTTCGAGAATATGCCGATGATTGAAATGTCGTGGCACAATATATATGTGAATGTGCTATGACGGGATTGTGAGCCTTGTGATATGCACAAGTCCAGGAATTGTGCATCCTACTTGGCTGACAGTCCCGTCATAAGCAATTCCTGTGTCCAACGACCTAGCTAGTTATATATGAGGCATGCTTTTCGAGTTATTTTTGTCTTTTTCGAGAATATGCCGATGATTGAAATGTCGTGGCACAATATATATGTGAATGTGCTATGACGGGATTGTGAGCCTTGTGATATGCACAAGTCCAGGAATTGTGCATCCTACTTGGCTCACAGTCCCGTCATAAGCAATTCCTGTGTCCAACAACCTAGATAGTTATATATGAGGCATGCTTTTCGATTTATTTTTGTCTTTTTCGAGAATATGCCGATGATTGAAATGTCGTGGCACAATATATATGTGAATGTGCTATGACGGGATTGTCAGCCTTGTGATATGCACAAGTCCAGGAATTGTGCATCCTACTTGGCTGACAGTCCCGTCATAAGCAATTCCTGTGTCCAACGACCTAGCTAGTTATATATGAGGCATGCTTTTCGAGTTATTTTTGTCTTTTTCGAGAATATGCCGATGATTGAAATGTCGTGGCACAATATATATGTGAATGTGCTATGACGGGATTGTGAGCCTTGTGATATGCACAAGTCCAGGAATTGTGCATCCTACTTGGCTCACAGTCCCGTCATAAGCAATTCCTGTGTCCAACGACCTAGCTAGTTATATATGAGGCATGCTTTTCGAGTTATTTTTGTCTTTTTCGAGAATATGCCGATGATTGAAATGTCGTGGCACAATATATATGTGAATGTGTTATGACGGGATTGTTAGCCTTGTGATATGCACAAGTCCAGGAATTGTGCATCCTACTTGGCTAACAGTCCCGTCATAAGCAATTCCTGTGTCCAACGACCTAGCTAGTTATATATGAGGCATGCTTTTCGAGTTATTTTTGTCTTTTTCGAGAATATGCCGATGATTGAAATGTCGTGGCACAATATATATGTGAATGTGCTATGACGGGATTGTTAGCCTTGTGATATGCACAAGTCCAGGAATTGTGCATCCTACTTGGCTAGCAGTCCCGTCATAAGCAATTCCTGTGTCCAACGACCTAGCTAGTTATATATGAGGCATGCTTTTCGAGTTATTTTTGTCTTTTTCGAGAATATGCCGATGATTGAAATGTCGTGGCACAATATATATGTGAATGTGCTATGACGGGATTGTTAGCCTTGTGATATGCACAAGTCCAGGAATTGTGCATCCTACTTGGCTAACAGTCCCGTCATAAGCAATTCCTGTGTCCAACGACCTAGCTAGTTATATATGAGGCATGCTTTTTGAGTTTGCTCTTTTTGATTTAAGAGTACTTTCTATAAGTGTATCTTCATATGCGACTTTAATTATACATGTTTTTTCAATCACCGGTTAGTTATTATTGTCAACTTGTAGATGACGTGGTACGTCGTGTACAAGGGACGGGTTCCCGGAGTCTACGATGATTGGGAAGACTGCCGGAGACAGGTGCACCATTTCAGCGGCAATAGCTACAAAGGGTACAACACTATGGCGGAGGCGGAAGATAGATACACGCGCTATCTAGCGGGAGTTAGGACAAGGAACCGGATGAAGACCTACACCTTCGTCGCGGCGGTGATCATGCTTATCTTCTTTGGTTATTTATCCCGCGTTTGTGTCTAGCTAGCTAGTTTAGATGTCTAGGCGAGCTTCCGAGCTCTAACTTGTTCGATCGACACATGTATTCGCATGTCACCAACTACTACTTTGTAACATGATCAAAACAATGTAACTTGGACTATGTATTCATGTATGAGACTTATCTATATGTATTTGTTTCAATCTTGTTTTTCATATCGAGTATTTATATATATAATTGTATATCTTGTATCTGTGTGTGTATATCTGCTGTAATATTGTATATAATCTGTATTGCATATAATCTGGCTTGGAAATTAAAAAAAAACAAAAAAATACATCTGTGGCGCACATGTTCTACCTTCTGTGGCGCACTACCCCTAAAGCGCACCATGGTTGTTTAGTGGCGCACTGGGTAGTGCGCCACAGAAGATCCAAGGGGTAGCGCACCATGCCAAACTTCTGTGGCGCACTAGGTGGTGCGCTACGCCTATCTCTACACAACCGTGGCGCACTAGGCAGTGCGCCACGGCTGAGAGATAGCCGTAGCGCAAGGCCTGTGGCGCACTACTGGTGCGCCACGGATGGGCCTTTCAGGTGCGCCACAAACGACCATTTTCCTAGTAGTGGGGCAAGCCCTGGAGGCGCCTGGAGGGGGTGTGGGCCCCCTGGACCCCCACCGACCTTGATTCATGCGCCTATAAGAATCCTTCGACCCAAAAACCCTAGGGAACCCGATTAATATTTCATGAAACCGTCTGTAGCCGCCGCCACCATCGTCCCTAGATCGGTGGGATCTGAAGTTCTTCCCAACACCCTGCCGGAGGGGAGATCATCCCGGAGGCCTTCTCTCCGGTATGATTTGTGAGTAGTTCCACCTTGGACTATGGGTCCATGTAGTAGCTAGATGGTTGTATCTCCTCCTTTTTGCTTTCATGTATAGATCTTGTGAGCTCCGTTCATGATCAAGATCTAATCTATTTGTAATAATGCATGTTGTGTTTGCAGGGATCCGATGGATATTGAGATTATTATGTTGGTTTGATTAATGGTTTTATCTTTATGATTCTATCATATCTGTGTTGTTTGTGATCTTGCATGCTCTCCGTTGCTAGTGGTTATCTTGGCCAAGTAGTTGCTAGTGACTCCAAGAGGGAGTATTTATGCTCGATAGTGGGTTCATGCCTCTAGTTTCCAAGGGAAGTGACAATAATCTCTTCGGTTGTAGATGTGCTGTTGCTACTAGGGAGAAAACAACGGTCTCTTGTTCATGAAACATGTGGACTGTTTACCTTACACACTTTGCTTAAAGCAGTTGTCTGTTGCTTGCAACTTAATACTGGAGGAGGTTCGGATGATAACCTGAAGGTGGACTTCTAGTCATAGATGCAGTTGGATGACGGTCTATGTATATTGTTGTATTGCCCAATCAACCTCGTAGGATCTTTTTGGATACTAATTGCATTGTTATGCCTTGCTCACTTCTTGTCAATTGCCCCGCTGTAATTTGTTTACCCTTCATGCCATGTTGTTTATCTAAGGAGAGCACCTCTAGTGAATTATGGACCCCGGTCCAATCTTTACCATTGATACATCTTCCACTGTTACTTGTTTATTTGCTGCAAACCATTACCTTCCACACCATACGTTTAATCCTTTGTTACAGCAAACCAGTGAGCTTGACAACCTCACTGATTCGTTGGGTCAAAGTCTTGAGTTTGTGTTGTGCAGGTCTCCACGTTGCTTCCAACACCCGTTTGATGTTTCCTTCCTCCTTCTAGTTCGATAACCTCAGTTTCCACTGAGGGAAATCTTGCTGTTGTACTCTTCATACCTTGCTCTTGGGGTTTCCAGGGAAGCAATCTTCCTCCCTGTTGAGAGTAGCATCAAGTAATTTCTGGCGCCGTTGTCGGGGAGGCTAAGGACGTCTTCACTAGGGGAGTCCTTCACTTCCTTTCTCTTTATTTTTCTTTTGCTTGGTTTTGTTTGCCTCATTCCAAAAAGCCCAAAAAAATTTTAGTCTAGCTTGGTTTGCTTTATTTATTAAAAAACACACAAAAAAATAGTTCCTACCTTAGTTACTACCATGTCTGGTTTTGATCCAATCTCTGTGACACCTATGGAAAAGATCTTTACTTTTAAACAAAAAGGTGAAGAGAGTTTCAAAGAAGCTTGGTCTAGAATCTCTGCTTTACAAAGGAAAACTGAGCCTAAGATGAGTCTTAGCTTGGTTATTGATAGTTTCTACCACGGTATTGCTCATCGTTATAGATATGCTTTGGATGCTGTGGCTGAAAAAGAGTTTTTGCTTTGTACTGAGGATGAAGCTTTTGATGCTATAATAAAATTAATCATGATCTATGATACACCTGGCAAGTCTGATTCCTCTTTCACAAGTATTTTTGCTAGGTTGAAGACCAGTATTGCTGCCATGAATAGTTGCTATCACACTCTTAGGGATTACCATGATTATGTTCCCATAAATTCCGAGCCTTCAAATTGGTTTCCCACAATTAAAGTCTCAATAAACACTACACTCTTTGATGCTCACTGTGATATCATGTCTGAATTTTGTCTCATGCCCAAAGATATTTTGATTCCTTGAGTCTTTGGGGGATTATTGAAGGAGGAAAAGAAATATCTCTTACCAAAAATACCACTATATTACCCATTGGAATAACTGAAGGTGTGTTTACAAAAATCTCAGGGAAAATGGTGTCTACTGATTATCTTGTTATTGAATGTGTAGGCTGTAGGGGTTCGTAGCATGGAAAACAAAAATTTTCTATCGCATACAAACAAACAAGCCAAGATCTATCTACTAGATTGTAGCAACGAGTCGATGGAATAACTTACCCTCGAAGATTCCAAAGCGGTTAACGAGAGCAGATTCTCGTGGGTGATGTAGTCGTATTCTTTCCGATCTCAAGATCGCGTAGACGATCCTTCCGGCGCTGCGTTCCGGCAGCGCTTCCGCAGTCGGTCACACGTTCAGTACTCGACGAAGACCTTCCTCTCCCTTGTTCCAGCAGGCAGCGGAGGTTGTAGCACTCTCCTCGCGATTCCGGCAGCACAACGGCGTGGTACCGGAAGTAGAGGGGAGATCCCGCAGGGCTTCACCTTAAGCCGGAGCGAGTATGGCGGAGTGTGTGAGAGAGATATTAGTGGTCTAGGGTTTAGACACACCAATTATAAGGCTCTAAACCGAAGGCTAGGGCAATTAGAAGCTCTAAACCAAAACGGCTCTAAACCGGAGATTAGAGGATAGGAACTTGTGTGTCTAGAGGAGGAGGACCTGCCCCTCCTTTTATAGGTGGGAGGGGCAGCCAAGGGGAGGGGAGTCCCTCCCCAAGTCGGCCTTGGTTGGCGCGCCGGCTTGGAGGGACTCCTCCCCCAAGTCGGTTCCAACCACCTCTTGCTTGTTTCCCACAGTTTCCTGTTTTAGCCGTTTGACTTTCAAACTGGCCGTTTGACTTTTCTGTTTGGGATTCAATTTAATCCTTTATTTGGAACAGCGAGAACACTTAGTACATGATGCAATCATTCCAATATGCAATGACACATTCATGTACCCTCCCCCCCGGAGTGCCGGACAATCCAGAACCTTCTAGAACATTCCCGATGAAAACACCGGAATCATTCCCGAACTCCGAAACGGGACTTTCCTTATATGAATCTTATTCTCCGGACCATTCCGGATCACCTCGTGATATCCCGGATCCCATCCGAGACTCCGAACAACATTCGGTCTCTTTCTCATAATACCATAACTACTCAAACAACGTCGAATCCTTAAGTGTGTCTCCCTACGGTTCGTGAATTATGCGGACATGATCGAGACACTTCTCCGAACAATAACCAATAGAGGAATCTGGAAATTCATATGGCTCCCACATATTTCTATGATTACTTTGCGATCGAATGAACCACTTACATACGATACCAATTTCCCTTTGTCTCACGATAGTTTACTTATCCGAGGTTATGATCGTCGGTATCTCTGCATACCTAGTTCAACCTCGTTACTGATAAGTACTCTTTTCTCGTTCCCGTGATATGTGATCCCTTGTGAGCCAGTCACATGCTTGCAAGCTAATTGGATGACATTTCACCGAGAGGGCCCAGAGTATATCTATCCGTCATATGGATGGACAAATCCCACTCTTGATCCATGTGTTTCAACCAATACTTTCCGAACACTCAATGCCACCTTTATAGCCACCCAGTTATGGTGTGGTGTTTGATGTCATCAAAGCATCCATCCGGTAAAGGTGATATGCATGATCTCATGGTCGAAGGAATTAGGTTACTATGTATCAGAAAGCATATAGCAATTGAACTATTGAAATGACTTGATCTTTATGCTACGCTTATCTATAGGAGTATGTCCATCACATCATTCTCCTAATGATATGATCCTGTTGTTAATAACATCTCTATGTTCATGATCAGGAAACCATGATCATATATTAACCAACAAGCTAGTTTAACAAGAGGCTTTACTAGGGACTCTTATTTTAGTTTACAAATCACACAAGTATTAATGTTTCTGGTTAATACAATTATAGCATGGTATGTAAACATTTATCATAAGTGTGAAGATATGATAATAACCACTTTATTATTGCCTCTTGGGCATATCTCCAACAGTCTCCCACTTGCACTAGAGTCAATAATCTAGTTTCAAACCTTTGTGTATTCAACACCTATGGCTTTCTGGTGTTGTATGTACACTATTGCTAGTGGTCAACTGATCTCCGGATCTGACACTTCCAGGTCCGTGTGTAATTGCATGTCTTTGCGTCTCTATGTATCACTCATTCTCTAATGAGATGGCTTCGTACAAATTTGGTCCTTTGGTGTGACCTTTAGTTCTTCGGGGTTAAAACATGTTGATAATATTGTCGTACAATATATCTTCATAGTATTATCCCGCTGTGAACTACACCTAGTTTGATAACAAACTACCTGACACAAATGCCCTCTTTAGCTGCTATTATAGCAGTCATATACTTAGCCTTTTGTTGTAGTATCTGTCACAATGTCTTATCTTTGGAACTCATCCAAATCCATTATGGAACTTACTTTCCATTATATTGTGCCACCCTTAGTTTAGATTGAGATAAACTTAATTTGTATTTTGTGACAAAACTAGTATCAATGTAGTACTTTTACAATGAACTAACCATCTATTTGTCACTTCTACAAATATTATACTCTTAGTTCTTCCAAAAGATCATAAGAATATCCTTACTATTGTCCAATGATCATCTTACGAATCATTCTGGTATATGCTCACAACATTTAGAGCATAGGACATATCTGGATTTGTACATATCACAGTATGATTGATATAAATACTCTTTGTGATTTCATACATCAAGTATCAATCTATATTTGATTATTTGTTTCACTTTACCAAATGTCAATACACTTGAATATATCATCAACATTTGAACTCTTTCAATCCTTTCTGTGCGACAAGAACCTTTCTTGTAGTTTCTATATTGAACTCATTCAATATCTCGTCTATGTACTTCTGGCACAACCATATTAGCGTCTATTGATGCCAAATATTTGGGTTTCGCCTAAGTCTTTCATCGGGATGAAATTCTTAATATGTGTTAATAAAAGATCCATTATTTCCAATCAACAATATGTCTTCCACATAATGTATTAGAAACATGTCTTAGCGCTCCCACTTAATTTCTTGCAAATGCAAGCATCTTCATCGTCTCTAATGAACTTTTAAACTCCTTTAACAGTTTCATCATAGTGAAGATTCCAACTCCGCTATGCTTACTTCAACCATTGAAGTTTGCATATGTTTTTAGCATCCCTTGAAATTTAACAAAAAAAACCCTTTGGACTGTGTCATGCACACGTCCTAGGTAACCCTTCTATTAGAAGAACTTGTTTTGTTTATTCAACTACCATATAATAAAATTATATGTAGTGGTTGCTACACTAATCCGTCTAGACTAAATATCGCTATGAAAGATCAGATCTTGTCATAGTCAACCTTTGAACATTGTTGTGAACTCTTTCCTAACATGTCGACTATTTCATAGATGTGCAACATCCATGTCTATTTATTTATAGATCCAAACACAACTGTAAGGTCTTACACCTTTCTCGAGGGTCCTTCAAGTTCAAAACTTGATTTCTCGTGTATGGAACTATCACGGATTTTATGGCTTCAAGCCATTTGACGGAGTCAGGGCCCATCATCGCTTCTTTGCATGTAGTCGATTCATTATTCTCAAATAATGATTCAACCCTCAAATCTTGGTATTTGATTGTTTACCCGATCTACTTGTTTCAATATGAACTTTAGATCTCCGTGACCACAACCTTTGAGGCACGTGAGCCATGAGCATTGTTGCTGCCTCCGGAACACTTTTCGGCGATGCGCAACTTTGCACATATAGCTAAGGTTCCTTTAACCTTATCAAAGTTCTATTGTCCTCCCACTTTTCTTTTCACGAAATATTCCTTCCCAAAGAAACTTGACGTTCTAAGCGACAAACACTTTTGTCTCTGGTGTTATGGAGGAATACTCAACAGTTATACAAAGACATGTTCATCCGACTTTGGTTGCAAACATCTTTCTTATGCATAGCAAACCAATTTTTAAGAAAGGACAACTTGAGTTTTATCCCAAACCATAACTTTATATGGTGTCATTTCAACGGATTATGATGGAGCTCTTTTCAGTGGAAAAACGGTAATCTCTAAAGCTTTTAATCTTTTAAAATACAATGGCAGTTTTATGAATTACACCTTCGATCTTACCATGTCAAACAAGGTTTAATTACATATCTCGAATGCTCCATACTCTTTATGGTGTTTCGGGAAAATGCAAATCCACGGAACGATTCCTTAAATCTTAGGTATTATGCTAAACTCTGTAACTCAAATATCTTCCTTTATGATCTTTATCATAAACTGTTTATATTCTTGTTACAATGATTTTGCACTTCATCTTGAAAGTCTTTGAACTTTTCAAATGTTTCATACTTTATCCTTATTAAGTAAATATTCATATATTCACTCAAATTCTCGGAGAAAGCATATGAAGTTGAAATCCATCGCTCTTGACTACACATAATGGACTTCGTACAACAATATGTACAAGTTCCAATAAGCTAGTCATTCGTTCCCTTTTGGCCTATGAACGAAGTTTCAATTATCTCTAGGAAAGTTTCACAAGCGTCATGTGATCAAAAATCAAAAGACTCCAAAATTCCATCCACATGGAGTTTCTTCATGTTTTCTTTCCAATATAATTTAAACGGCGATGTCACTTCCTAAGTGATCTTTCAATCAATTTGTCTTTCGACATTTTTAGCACTAGTTTTATGGATGTGATTTCTCCAATGAGATTTGTGAATCATCCATCTTTTATGGATTACGGCAATTATTTGAACAACCCTTTTGTTCTCATAATACCTGATAAAACAAATCTTGAAGGCAAGCTTTGATGTTTAACGAGCAACACAATAACCCTTTATTTGTTCTCGATGAACATCATCACATATTCTTTTGCTAATTACTTAGGCCACTGTAGTTCATGAATTCTGTTGTTTCGTATGACGATTCATACCAACAAATTCAGTATTAAATACTTAAGAATCACATTGTTTAATAAGCAAAGAATATAGCCATAACATGTATATCATCTATATACTTAAACTGAACAATTCTAGTCTTTTCCTTTCTGCCATATACTTATGAGATTTTCTTTCAATATTTCCTTTTCTGTTTGAAAGAATCTATCAACATCAATAGTGGAGTCATACATATGCCACATAGTCCAAAGCGTGTATAGTTAAATACCAATGTCTTTGGATTTGCACTTTGAAGTAGATAACCATCATCAAATGTTTGGTGTTCTTCCAAATTCCTTTCTTTAGTAATCTCTTGGTGTAGTAAATATTTTACCTACATCAAATATTCACCCTCATCATGGATTTATCCATGATCAAGCTACTTTTAGCTTGTAACGGTGAATCGCGAGTATAATGTTGCTCTCCAAAACCTTTTGGAGGATTAGGACAACTAGTGTCTCCAACCTTTTGCAAATTCTGATCAAATATGAGAACATGTCTTTTGCCATATTATACTCTATCATGTTGAAACCAATACTTTGTTTCAAATATCACAATATCTTCCACACATCATGGTTTCTGAAACAACTCTTTCAGATCCTAGATAACCTTGATATTAAGACAATTCTTTGAATATCAAGAATCATGGAGACAAACATGATACTCATATACTAACACTTGGAATTGTCACTCTTGTTTTAATACCAATTATTAAACTTCATGGAGTAACCGGAACTTACTGAAAGTTTGCAATAGGACTTTTAAACTTTAGATTAACACTTCAAAACAATACGATACCAGTTCGTAAAGTAACTAACCAGAATTCTATAGTTCTATCATCTCAATTATAACTAAGCGCAAGGTGGTAAACGGATGCCAATGACTACAACAACTATGCAAATTCACTTTGATTTAGTTTATGATAAATTGAGTTCTAATTAATAATTAAATTAATCTAGGTGAACTCCCACTCAAAACAATATCCCTCACATTGTTTTAGTGATCACACGAACCAAATCCACCACATCAAAACCGATCATCACGAGAGTTGATATAGCTTCAATGGCGAACAATCAACATGTTCATCATATCTACTATATGACTCATGCTCTACCTTTCGGTAATCCGTGTTCCTGAGGCCATGTCTGTACATGCTAGGCTCGTCAAGATCAAACCTTAGTTTCCGCATGAGCAAATCTGGCTTGCTCACGTTGTATACACTTGTAGAATCTAACACACCCGATCATCACGTGGTGCTTCGAAACAACAAGCTTTAGCAACGGTGCTAACTAAGGGTGAACACTTTATGACTTGAAATTCATGTGCATGAGGGATCATCTTATAATGCTACCGTCGTCTACTAAGCAATACAAGATGCATAAAGGATTAACATCACATGCAATTCATAATATGTGATATGATATGGCCTTTCTTCTTTGTGCTTCCGATCTCCATCTTCTAGCACGAACATGATCTCCATCATCACCGACATTGCATCAAGGTCAATGATGCTTCTCCATGGTTGTCGTCCACCGGCTTCAACTATTACAACTACTTTGAATAGACACGCGGGTCTTAACAGAATTTAAAGACAACCATATGGCTCCTGCCGGTTGCCAACTTACAATAAGGAACATTGCATACATCATATATAATCACAATCATGGCCATATCACATCACAGCACACACGTGCAAAACAAAGTTAGACGCCTCTAATTTTCTTTGCATGTTTTACGTGGTTTGGGGCTTTCAATAAGTGTCGTTCTAACTTACGAACAAGAACCACAACATTGATACTAGTATTGTCAATCACCCGTTGTAAATTGAATCTTAACTATGCTAGGAGAAACAGGCACCCGCAAAGCCACTTATGCAATACAAGTTGCATGTCAAGCGTGGAGCAAGTCTCATGAACGATGTCATGTAAGGTTAGTCCGGGCCGCTTCATCCCAACATACCGCAAGATGCAAAGTACACAAGAAGCAATCGACAATAAAAGCATCAACGCCCACAATGACCATTGTGTTCTACTCGTGCAACAGATCTACATATAGACACGGCTCTGATACCACTGTAGGGGTTCGTAGCATGGAAAACAAAAAAATTCTATCGCATACAAACAAACAAGCCAAGATCTATCTACTAGATTGTAGCAACGAGTCGATGGAATAACTTACCCTCGAAGATTCCAAAGCGGTTAACGAGAGCAGATTCTCGTGGGTGATGTAGTCGTATTCTTTCCGATCTCAAGATCGCGTAGACGATCCTTCCGGCGCTGCGTTCCGGCAGCGCTTCCGCAGTCGGTCACACGTTCGGTACTCGACGAAGACCTTCCTCTCCCTTGTTCCAGCAGGCAGCGGATGTTGTAGCACTCTCCTCGCGATTCCGGCAGCACAACGGCGTGGTACCGGAAGTAGAGGGGAGATCCCACAGGGCTTCGCCTTAAGCCGGAGCGAGTATGGTGGAGTATGAGAGAGAGCTATTAGTGGTCTAGGGTTTAGACACACCAATTAGAAGGCTCTAAACCGAAGGCTAGGGCAATTAGAAGCTCTAAACCAAAACGGCTCTAAACCGGAGATTAGAGGATAGGAACTTGTGTGTCTAGAGGAGGAGGACCTGCCCCTCCTTTTATAGGTGGGAGGGGCGGCCAAGGGGAGGGGATTCCCTCCCCAAGTCGTCCTTGGTTGGCGCGCCGGCTTGGAGGGACTCCTCCCCCAAGTCGGTTCCAACCACCTCTTGCTTGTTTCCCACAGTTTCCTGTTTTAGCCGTTTGACTTTCAAACTGGCCATTTGACTTTTCTGTTTGGGATTCAATTTAATCCTTTATTTGGAACAGCGAGAACACTTAGTACATGATGCAATCATTCCAATATGCAATGACACATTCATGTACCCTCCCCCCGGAGTGCCGGACAATCCAGAACCTTCTAGAACATTCCCGATGAAAACACCGGAATCATTCCCGAACTCCGAAACGGGACTTTCCTTATATGAATCTTATTCTCCGGACCATTCCGGATCACCTCGTGATATCCCGGATCCCATCCGAGACTCCGAACAACATTCGGTCTCTTTCTCATAATACCATAACTACTCAAACAACGTCGAATCCTTAAGTGTGTCTCCCTAAGGTTCGTGAATTATGCGGACATGATCGAGACACTTCTCCGAACAATAACCAATAGAGGAATCTGGAAATTCATATGGCTCCCACATATTTCTACGATTACTTTGCGATCGAATGAACCACTTACATACGATACCAATTTCCCTTTGTCTCACGATAGTTTACTTATCCGAGGTTATGATCGTCGGTATCTCTGCATACCTAATTCAACCTCGTTACTGATAAGTACTCTTTTCTCGTTCCCGTGATATATGATCCCTTGTGAGCCAGTCACATGCTTGCAAGCTAATTGGATGACATTTCACCGAGAGGGCCCAGAGTATATCTATCCGTCATATGGATGGACAAATCCCACTCTTGATCCATGTGTTTCAACCAATACTTTCCGAACACTCAATGCCACCTTTATAGCCACCCAGTTACGGTGTGGTGTTTGATGTCATCAAAGCATCCATCCGGTAAAGGTGATATGCATGATCTCATGGTCGAAGGAATTAGGTTACTATGTATCAGAAAGCATATAGCAATTGAACTATTGAAATGACTTGATCTTTATGCTACGCTTATCTATAGGAGTATGTCCATCACATCATTCTCCTAATGATATGATCCTGTTGTTAATAAAATCTCTATGTTCATGATCAGGAAACCATGATCATATATTAACCAACAAGCTAGTTTAACAAGAGGCTTTACTAGGGACTCTTATTTTAGTTTACAAATCACACAAGTATTAATGTTTCCGGTTAATACAATTATAGCATGGTATGTAAACATTTATCATAAGTGTGAAGATATGATAATAACCACTTTATTATTGCCTCTTGGGCATATCTCCAACATAGGCAAAGGACAGATCACACTTGGAAGATCTCTACTGAAACACCTTGGGGCAGTAATAGACGTGGGAGAAGGCATCATGCACTTTAATCCCCCCGGTAAGCAATCATATCTTCCCTAAAAAGAAAAAGAATGGTAAGAAAAGAAGGAACAAGAGGTGCAATTCTTCATTTGAAAATGCTTGATTCTTCTTGCTTCTTATGTCTAACTTAAAGGCGTTAAATAAAAGTACTTGTTGGGAGATAACCCAAGAGTTTCCTTGAGTCTTGGAAGTTATTAATTCAGTAATAACCTCTCCTTATCCTTTTTATTTGCCTTTTGTGCCAGGAATGACCTCTAATGAAAGGGAAGTAAGATTTGGGGAGTTGCTGTCCCGAAACAGATTTCTGTCCTCCACCATAAAAATTATTGAGAAGTCTCTATAAGTCATATTGAGCTGAACATTTACGAATAAATCCCCCAGTATGTTAGATAACTTTCATTAGTTCAACACTTTTTGATTTGAGCAACAGAAGATGTTTGAAAAAATCTGTTTCTACCTGATGGTCTGTTTTGACAGATTTCTGCCATTATTTGCATTTGCTTCTTATTGATTCCTTTTTGGGTTCTTTTTGGGAAATTGATCTTTTTGAAGGAGTTACTATAGTAGCTTGTGTTTTTAGTGAAAATACTTTTTGTTCCAAAGCTTTGCCAGAGGTCTAATATCTTTTGAATACACTAATGTTGCTAATGAAGATTGTGTGAAGTTTTGTATGAAGAAAAATTTGCAGGTGTAGAGAAAGAATGATGTAATGAGATGAAGAATGGACAAAAGATCAAGCTTGGGGATGCCACCTTGTGTCACCCCAAGAAATATTCAAGAGATACAAGCGTCAAAGCTTGGGATGCCTTGGGCATCCCCTTCTTCATTAATAAAAAGCTCAGGTCTGTATAGACACTTTGTTTTTATTGTTTCATGCACAGTTGTGTTTTTCTTGGAGCGTCTTAGTTTTCTATTTTGGTTTTCGTCTTCTTAGTTTTCTTGAGTAAGTTGGTTGGTTACACCACACTTCTTTTGGAGAGAGACACACTATGTCTCCATTGCCTAGAACACTCTAGTTTTCACTCTTATTTTTTTGTGAGCGTTCACTTTTGCTAGCACTGCGTTCAGCCTTAGTTTTCATGTGCTTTTAGCTTAGAACTTTTTAGTTCTTCTTTGTGGATTTGTGAGACAAGCCCACTGATCTTTGTTGATTATTATCTTTGTGAGTTGTTTCAAATAAGTTGATTAATGTTGAAAATGAGTAGTAAGTTCTTGCTTGTAAGTGCAAGAGGAGCTTGCATTGACTGTGACTTAGACTTTAGCATGACATGCTAGGCGTTGTTTTGACCTTATGCTTAGTGATTATTGCTGTAGCATGTCTTGTTCCAAACAATTAGGATTGCTTAATGTGCCTTGAAGGAATCATGTGTTGTTTTAGCATACAAAAGCATAGTATTGTGGTATTCTCCTTTGATGCTTTGTTTGGGTTGACTTGGCACATGCTCACACCATGTTATGACTATGACAAGTCACCATTAGCCTCTATGATCATTTAGTCCTTTACTTGTAGTATCACACTATGCTTTGATTAGTAATGCTTTGTTGCACTGCATGATCATGGCCATTATTGCTCTCTTATTTGGTTGCTCCCAGTCTTTTGCTAGCCTCCACTTGTATGAGTAAGCTCTACTCATGCTTCCAACTCACAATAAACCAAGTCATTCCAAAATGTCCACTATAAACTCCTATGCATGGTGTGTTACACCATTCCAAGTATATTCTTGTTTTCAGCTATCTTCCAATTAAAAACTATTTTGTTATGTGAAAACTTTGTGATTAAAGCCCTCACGAACTTGATGGCACACTTTATATTCTTTGCCCCTAATAAACTTGAACCATTGTGTCATCTATGTTGTATATGCTTGCACTTATACGTTGGAATTAGCAGAACCGTGCTGTCACGGGGAACGTTTTCAACATTGCACTTGCACTTTGTACTAAGTTGATATCATGCTCTTTTGTCTATGGATGTCACCGGTGTGAAATAAAGAGGGAACTTGTAAGTCCATGGATTTTGTATCATGTGTTAGAGAAACGCCTGGGCCGCTAGCCTAAGCCATGCCTAATCATGATGGAAACTTGCAGCATCACCATAGTGACATCTATGAAGCATTCTTCTTATAAAACAAGAGGCACACTGAGAAAAGATGAAAGAGAGAAAAAGCACCATATTCCCATGGTAAATAAGAAGATTGCTGAGATGCTCATTGTCTGTTTGCCTTGTCATTTTGGTTATGGGATAGCTCTTGTACCATGTGCAAGGGGTACCCCGTTGGCGGTTCTCTATGATATGCAAATACTTACAGTGACAAGAACTTACATGTGACTCAAGTTGAGTAGCATGAGGTGTGGCCCTCGTATTCAAGGGACTTGAGATTGCCTACTTATACTTCGTCAAACATATACTCCATCTTTGTTCACTTTAACCTTAATCACTTCAAGATGCTTATGATAGGGGCAATGAGGGCTGAAAGCTAATAAGTACCATAATTTTTGGAAGCTCTTTTTGAAACTTGTAATCCCTACTTCCTTTACAAAAAGGCCTTTCTTCCACCACTATTGAGTCTCCACCTTCTACCTTTAGGCACCATTAAGAGAGCATAGTTGTCATTCTGTATGCAGTGTCCCAAAACTTATTGATTGATACATATTGTGATATTACTTGTTCTTGTGCTATTTGTTTCTAGTCACCCTTGTGAACTTTGAAGGTGTCCTATGCATCTATATTGCTACTCTATGAGGGACAAGATGATTCCCACTATGCTATGTTTTCTGTATGTGAAACAAACAAACGTTTTTCAATGCATGTTATTCATAATCTTTGTTTGTAGCCTTTCATGTTGCATGCATAGTTACTATGTCCTATTGTTAGAACTCCATCTTTCATGCACATGTTTAGAGTTCTTTGATTCCAGCTTTCAATGCTTGCAAATGGTTTTATCTTGGTTTTGATGGTGCCTGTCACCTTAAAAATTATAATTTTATCACTTACCTACTCGAGGACGAGCAGGAGTTAAGCTTGGGGATGGTTGATACGTCGGAAACATATCTATAATTTTTGATGCTCCATGATTGTTTTATATCATTTCTCTTATGTTTTGTCTACACTTTGAGGTGTTTTTATATATTTTCTGGAACTAACCTATTAACAAGTTGCCATAGTGCCAGTTGCCTTTTTTTTTTCTGTTTTTGGTTCTAGAAAGGCAGAAAATCAATATTCTCGGAATTGGACGGGACAAAAGCCAATCTTATTATTTTTCCCGGAGCAACACGGAACCACGAAGCAGAGCCGGAGGGGGGCCACGGGGTGGACAAACCCCCTCTAGGCGCGGGCAAGCCCTGGAGGCGCCTGGAGGGGGTGTGGGCCCCCTGGACCCCCACCGACCTTGATTCATGCGCCTATAAGAAGCCTTCGACCCAAAAACCCTAGGGAACCCGATTAATATTTCATGAAACCGTCTGTAGCCGCCGCCACCATCGTCCCTAGATCGGTGGGATCTGAAGTTCTTCCCAACACCCTGCCGGAGGGGAGATCATCCCGGAGGCCTTCTCTCCGGTATGATTTGTGAGTAGTTCCACCTTGGACTATGGGTCCATGTAGTAGCTAGATGGTTGTATCTCCTCCTTTTTGCTTTCATGTATAGATCTTGTGAGCTCCGTTCATGATCAAGATCTAATCTATTTGTAATAATGCATGTTGTGTTTGCAGGGATCCGATGAATATTGAGATTATTATGTTGGTTTGATTAATGGCTCTATCTTTATGATTCTATCATGTTTGTGTTGTTTATGATTTTGCATGCTCTCCATTACTAGTAGTTATCTTGGCCAAGTAGTTGCTAGTGACTCCAAGAGGGAGTATTTATGCTCGATAATGGGTTCATGCCTCTAGTTTTCAAGGAAAGTGACAATAATCTCTTTGGTTGTAGATGTGATGTTGCTACTAGGGAGAAAACAATGGTCTCTTGTTTATGGAACATGTGGAGTGTTTACCTTACACACTTTGCTTAAAGTAGTTGTCTGTTGCTTGCAACTTAATACTGGAGGGGGTTCGGATGATAACCTGAAGGTGGACTTCTAGTCATAGATGCAGTTGGATTATGGTCTATGTATATTGTTGTACTGCCTAATCAACCTCATGGGATCTTTCTGGCTAGTAATTGCATTGTTATGCCTTGCTCAGTTTCTGTCAATTGCCCCGCTGTAATTTGTTTACCCTTCATGCCATGTTGTTTATCTAAAGAGAACACCTCTAGTGAACTATGGACCCCGGTCCAATCTTTACCATTGATACATCTTCCACCGTTACTTGTTTACTTGCTGCAAACCATTACCTTCCACACCATACATTTAATCCTTTGTTACAGCAAACCGGTGAGCTTGACAATCTCACTGATTCGTTGGGGCAAAGTCTTGAGTTTGTGTTGTGCAGGTCTCCACGTTGCTTCCAACACCTATGTGACGTTTCCTTCCTCTTCTGATTCAATAACCTCGGTTTCTATTGACATCAATTTTGACTAAATAAAGTAATAGTTTGAAAAAAATATATCAAAAGTTTATTAAATCACTCGAACGGCAAAATTTCATTTGTAATATAAAGAACGGCATAAATTTAAAATAATAATAAAATAAAATTTATTTCAAAGAACCCAGCGGCCATGATCGACATAGATAAATTTGCTAGACGCAATGTATAATCATCGAGAAATATTAATCATCAATACATATTAGCGCACGACAAAGTCGCGAGTCGCTAAATATTTGACTGCGCAATAAAAAAATATTAATATTGTCACGACAATCTTGTGAAATACGGCCGTGTTATTTTGAATTAAATAAATTTGATGACACGTATAAAAATAATCATTATTAGCTATATAAGCTAGTAAAACTTTACAAGCTAGCTAACTCTCAGGCTATCGTGCCATACAAATCAACAAAAAAAAAAATACAGCTTCACGTCTACGTGCATGCATGGATTAAGCGCCAGCTTGACACGATTAACAATAAAATATTCTAATTATTAAGCCCATGGCCCATGTGCATGTGTTTCCCTACCAGCTAAGCGCTCTAGGAGTTCAAAAAAAATCTGCACGACCATACGAGAGGAGGCTTGGAATACCCGTGTTGAAACCGGCCACTACCCACGTTCTCGGCCATGATCCCATGCTGTACAGAAACGTGTGCAGGTGAACTCCCTTGTTGGCCGCCTATATAAAGATCATCACGGAAACGCTGCAGGGGGCAGACGTCAGAAGAGATCGCTCGCATACACAGACCCCATTCATCATTTTTTCAATCGCTCTGCCATTCCATCCATTCCCATACACAAACGATCAATTTTACTGCTGCTGGTTGCTCTTCTTTCCGGTGAGTCTACACGCACCGTGAGAGATTGAGATGAAAGGAAGCAAAGAAGAGTCCTAAGGAGGTGAGAAGGTAGGAAGCAATGCCATTTTCTAGCCCTTAGGTTCGGCCGTTTGGTTCGAATCAAGGAGCTTCCTCCTCTTTTCTATGCCATATATTCATCTTCTTCATGAAATCATGTTCTTCGTTTCGGCCATTTGGTTCGGATCAAGAACTACTATATTTTTATCATAAGGGCATGCCCTTCGTTTCGGCCATGTGGTTCGGATCAAGAAATATCTTTACTCATATCCTTCGTTCCGGCCTTTGGTTCGGATCAAGGAATATTAAATTTTCATCATGAGGTCATATCCTTCGTTCGGGCCCTTTGTTCGGATCATGGAATATATTCATCTTCCTCATAAATTCATGTCCTTTGTTTCGGCCGTTTGGTTCGGATCAAGGAATATATTTATCTTTCTCATAAGTTCATGTCCTTTGTTTCGGCCGTTTGGTTCAGATCAAGGAATATATTTATCTTCCTCATAAAATCATGCCCTACGTTTTGGCCCTTTGGTTCGGATCAAGGAGTATATTCATCTTCCTCATAAAATCATGTCGTCCATTTTGGCCATTTGGTTCGGATCAAGGATACAAGCATAATTTTTACTATGTGCGTGTCATAGTCCTCTTGATTTCGGTCCTCTAGAGAATGGATACGAGTCAAGGTGGTCAAGTAAAAAATCGCTACAATTATAATATTAGGTAAATACCTCAAATACGCCAAAATCATGATCTATGCTCACTGGTAGAAAAGGGCCCATGCGTCCCGGTTGGTAAGGGCCATTAGTCCCGGTTGCCCAACCGGAACGGGGCAATCGGGACTAAAGCTCTAACCATTAGTCCCGGTTGCCCCACCAACCGAGACAAATGGGGAACACGTGGCGGCATCAGAGCGCGAGGGGGTGTGGAGCACGAACCGGGACTAATAACCTGCTGTGCCATCCCGCAAAACCACTACTAGAAAATCGCGTTGTTTTTGTGCATTGTATCGCCATCATTATGCATTGTTTGTCTGACTATTTCGAAAAACCTAGTTTTGCTTTGTACAAATACCCCTCTTTATTTCAAAGGCAAAACCCCGAGCGTATCGGATATTTTATTTCCCTAAAAACTAATTGCAAAGTGGCCTTGTTTTAAAATTAAACAAAACCAAACACAAGCCCCAAACTCTAAAACCTATCCCCACCCAATCCTAATCTACCCACCAACCGCAGTGTGCCACCTCACCCCTCCCCCAAACTCCTACCCACCCTGCCACCTCACCAATCCATCCCTTTTCCCCTCTTTTCTCTCACCCCAGCCCCATCTACCCTCCCTCTCTCTCTCCCCACCGACACCCGGGCCCCACCCCCCACACCGACCCACTCAGCCTCACCCTCACCCTCTCTCTTCCCCGGGCCCTACCCGCGCCCCCACGCGCCCCCACACGCCCCACCCACGCTCCCCACGCGGCCCACCCGCGCCCCCACGCGCAGCCCCACCCTGGCCCCGCGTCTCCCCCCGTTCTCTTCTCCCTTCTCCCTTCCTCCCCGCGTCCTCCCCCACCTACCCGACGCCGCCCGCCACCCTCCTCTCCACCGCCGGCCGCCTCGCCCCTCTCCGGCAGCCGCCTCCGCCGCCGGCGCTGCCCACCAGCTCTCCGTCCCCCTCCTCGCGCGCTCCCCTCTTCCTCTCCTCCCTCCCCTCTACCTCCACCCCTGGCCGCATCCTCCGCCCTGCTCCTCCGCGCCTCGGCCGAGCCCGCCTCACCTTCCCCGCCGGCGACCGCCGCGGCATCTCCTCGCCCCGCACCGCCGTCGCTCGCGCCTCCCCGTGGCCGCCACCGTCCGTCGAGCCCGCCTGCGTTGCTTCCCTCGGCAACCGGGCGCCACCGTGGACCCCACCCGGTGGGCCTGCTCTGACCTCGCCTCGTCCGCACCGCTGCCCCATTTTGGCAGCTTCGGATCGCCCATAGGGTGTTTGTGGTGCTGTCTAGATGGGACATGCCCCGTGCAGTGTTCCGGTGATGGTCCCTTTGCAGATGGCCACCCGCGAGCGCTGCGTGGAGGTGTCGATGCAACTCAAGCCCCACACTCAAGATCGACACGACCAAACCCGATGAACGTCGCCGTTGAACCTGACTCCGACGACCGTGGCCTCGAAGGCATCTCCTTCACAAAAACCGCAAGATCTTCACGGTACGCCAAGTTCGCCAACGTGGCAAGTCCGAACCCGGAGAACTCCATCACGGGACATCAAGTACTCCGTCATGGACCCTATTGAAGCAAACCCGAAGACGGTAGATGCGACAAGTACTTCTCCCCAGATCCGATGCCCGAGGACCCGCACGCCAAGGTCGCCGATGCGGATACGACAAGTACTCCCTTGAGGACGCCGAGTACTTCACCCCAGACACCGAGACCCCGGATGCGACAAGATCTGCCCTGTTGATCGAGAATGTTCCTGCCGAGACCGCTTCCGTTGAACCCTGAACCCTGAGACCGAACCCCGAACCCCGGAACCCCAAGATCTGCCGAACCCTAATGTGTGACCCCTTTTCTCGAGCCCTATTTTTATAAATGAAATATCAAATTGTGCATATCAACTTGTCATACTCGCATGCATATTGTGTGGTTTGGGGGCCTTATGCCGATTCACCTTATAATTAAATATGGGGCCCTATGCGGGCAAATCTAGTCTTATATTGGCCTCATTTAAATTTGTGCATCGAACCGTTGTCATATTTTGCCTTGTTAAGACAACATTTAATTTGCGGGGTAGTTAAACAACTTGAACCATTTATTTAATTGTCGGGACCCCCGGTTCCGCTTAATCTTGCCTAATCGCATCACATCTTTGCCATGCCATACATCATACATGCATCAAGCCCGATCTTTTGCCGTAGTATTAAATATTGCATCCGGTGTTTATTCTAGTGTTTTGGTTCTTCGCGGATAAGGCCGTTGAGTTGATGCGAGTGTCGACCCGATCTTCGGTTGAACCTTCGGCAATGTTTTCCAGGCGAGCATCTCCCTTTTTCTACCTATCTTACTTTTATAGTATTTATTCCCTCCTGTTGATCTATTGCTATCTGTGTTGCGATGCTCTAGTTTCCGTACCCGTGAAATCCCTTGCAGCCGTATATTGCCTTGGACACATCCTATTACCTGTTGTTTGGTAGATAGCTGGACTTGCGCGTCGTAGTCGCTTGCTCAAGTGCTGTTGCGTGTCGCCAAGAACCACAGTGTTGGAGTAATTGCCGCATGTTGAGGTTGGAGATGATCATGGCTTTACTTTTCGTTCACTTTAATTACTGTTTAACAACTAAAATTGAAGTAAGTAAGAAGAGGCATCGGTGGGTGATAGATAATGTTGGTTTCCGACCGTACACTTGTGTCCCGTAGGACCCCGAGTTCTTGACACCTGTTCCGAGATCGAGCGCGCTAACCACAGGTGGGGAGATATGGGCCCCCCATTGATTAGTACCTGATTTCAAAGTATTGTACTGGGGGCCACAAACTAGTTTGAGGTTTTATTTACTATCCTGTACTTATGCCATGCTTTACTGCTTTATTTACGATTGTGCGAGGAGCACACTGTACTGTTTAGGAAGCGGAGTGTTTTCGCGGTATCGACAGTCCCAGTTTTGGGATTTGCTGTCGTTTACAGCCACTGACGCAAACCCTGAGTCCGTCTCGGAGACCGGCCGACTTCGTTGCGGGTAGACTTAGTGGGGTGGCCCCCCGTGCTTGCTTTGGGTCTGGAAACGTCATGACTTAGGCCCCACCGACATACCGATGGGTGTATGTTAACTGATCTGGCAAAAAGGGTCGAAGTGCTTGTGGATACTTTGGTGCACCCCTGCAGGGTTAAATCTTTTCGAGAAGCCGTGTCCGCGGTTATGGACGACTTGGAGCACAGTGCTTGATCATAGACAACTATAACTAAAGTTTATTTGTTATAAATTGACTTGTATCCGATATGACTAGTAATCAGCTTCACTACAACGGAATGGCTAAGTAAAAGTACCAACAACTGCTGGGTTTTGGGGTTATCTCATGCTAATTGTATCTGATTAGTAAGTGCTGCAACTACAACGGAATGATTAACTAAAACGGTCCACTGCTTACTTTATCAGGATGATTATCTACACCTGACTAGTAATTGCTGCAACGATAACCGAATAAATAAAACTGCCAACGGTGTGAGTTCCTCGGCTGACTTCCTCGTTTGGTCTGGAGGGGGAAACACCAGGATGGGTTTGTTTGGTGTTGGTATCAGGTTGGTTCCGGATAGGTCTTTCTTACCCCTATCTGATAGCCGCCAGTTATATCGAGTCTCTATAGGTTGTTTAGTGCTTGCTGCGCTGCCGCTTCAGTCCACCATACCTATGTAGGCTAGGACTGCCGGATTCTAGTCTCGCCGTGTACTGGCCTTAGTACTGACGCTCCTCTTTTTCCTTTGCCCTTTGTCGGCACCCCTTTTGTTTAAGCAGGTTTTGAGATCGACGCCGTTAGCAGGGTTACCCTTCCGGCTTGGCCTAGGCAGGGTTATGGATGCCATTGGTTGTTCTTCAGGGCTCTTAGCCCCATTTGCATCTTGTCCGTAGTCGGACGCTGTGTCATTTTCAAGGTGATTTGGATCTTCGTATTGTATATCCGTATTATTGACTCATTGAGTCGCTGTTATATATCTGTTCTGTGGGTCCCATCGAGGACTGTTGTGTAATGTTATTACTTCGTTTTCCACCCGCACGAAAGTGCCTGGTGGGCACCTTTGAATCGTTTCTATGCGGGTTTGGCGGGTTTGGCTAAAACTTGCATAAGGCCGATTCTGAGGGTGTTACAGAGTGGTATCAGAGCCCAGCAGTTGCGATACCCCACAAGTCCAGCCTGTAGGATAACCTAGCTAACGGCCGAAGTAGAGTGTCAAAACTATTTTTCAAAATCGGTTGGATAGTTCTGATTAGGTCTGATTTTACTCCTTACCCCTCTGCTGTTCTCCTCTTACCTCTGCGTGTTTTGAATCCACTCTCTTTCCTTCTTCTAGTCCAGGATTTCTCGTGGTTGGGTTTCCGTCGTACCTTCAGGGTTTCGCTTCCTCCTTTGGTAACGGTGTTGCTACATCTGGTCTTCAGGCTACCGAGCCTTCGTCTGGTGGATCATTCTTTGTTCCTTGTTTGTGCCTTCCGGTGTTTCCGACGCGACGATATCATGTACGCCCGATCCGATGCAGAGTCAGCATCACTCCTTTGTTTCCGAATCTCGTTTGTCGAGATCTTCAGTCTGTTCCGAGAATGGTTGCACTCTTTTCGACTGATTGTGCAGAGTAATAGTTTGGGTGCGTGATGGATTGGCCCCCATGCCGACTACCCCTTCTATTCGTTTTGTACATTGAAGTGGATGAGAATGCATCGGTTCCCTCTTTCTATTGAAGATAGAGGTGGCTTTATTTGTTGATGCCTCTACCTTCGACCTTTTGTTTCCGGAGTGTTCTCTCGGCGATCACGGACAACGACCCCTTGTTAGTGGTGTCGCGAGGATCTACACGATGCGAGAAGATTCAGGTCGCCGCTCTTCTTCCGGTACCATGGGGCGGATCTCGAGGGCGAGATCCATTATTAGTGGTGTCGAATTGTGGCATCCCGCAAAACCACTACTAGAAAATCGCGTTGTTTTTGTGCATTGCATCGCCATCATTATGCATTGTTTGTCTGACTATTTCGAAAAACCTAGTTTTGCTTTGTACAAATACCCCTCTTTATTTCAAAGGCAAAACCCCGAGCGTATCGGATATTTTATTTCCCTAAAAACTAATTGCAAAGTGGCCTTGTTTTAAAATTAAACAAAACCAAACAAACACATTTTGCAAACTAACACAAGCCCCAAACTCTAAAACCTATCCCCACCCAATCCTAATCTACCCACCAACCGCAGTGTGCCACCTCACCCCTCCCCCAAACTCCTACCCACCCTGCCACCTCACCAATCCATCCCTTTCCCCTCTTTTCTCTCACCCCAGCCCCATCTACCCTCCCTCTCTCTCTCCCCACCGACACCCGGGCCCCATCCCCCACACCGACCCACTCAGCCTCACCCTCACCCTCTCTCTTCCCCGGGCCCCACCCGCGCCCCCACGCGCCCCCACACGCCCCACCCACGCTCCCCACGCGGCCCACCCGCGCCCCCACGCGCAGCCCCACCCTGGCCCCGCGTCTCCCCCCGTTCTCTTCTCCCTTCTCCCTTCCTCCCCGCGTCCTCCCCCACCTACCCGACGCCGCCTCCGCCGCCGGCGCCGCCCACCAGCTCTCCGTCCCCCTCCTCGCGCGCTCCCCTCTTCCTCTCCTCCCTCCCCTCTACCTCCACCCCCGGCCGCATCCTCCGCCCTGCTCCTCCGCGCCTCGACCGAGCCCGCCTCACCTTCCCCGCCGGCGACCGCCGCGGCATCTCCTCGCCCCGCACCGCCGTCGCTCGCGCCTCCCCGTGGCCGCCACCGTCCGTCGAGCCCGCCTGCGTCGCTTCCCTCGGCAACCGGGCGCCACCGTGGACCCCACCCGGTGGGCCTGCTCTGACCTCGCCTCGTCCGCACCGCTGCCCCATTTTGGCAGCTTCGGATCGCCCATAGGGTGTTTGTGGTGCTGTCTAGATGGGACATGCCCCGTGCAGTGTTCCGGTGATGGTCCCTTTGCAGATGGCCACCCGCGAGCGCTGCGTGGAGGTGTCGATGCAACTCAAGCCCCACACTCAAGATCGACACGACCAAACCCGATGAACGTCGCCGTTGAACCTGACTCCGACGACCGTGGCCTCGAAGGCATCTCCTTCACAAAAACCGCAAGATCTTCACGGTACGCCAAGTTCGCCAACGTGGCAAGTCCGAACCCGGAGAACTCCATCACGGGACATCAAGTACTCCGTCATGGACCCTATTGAAGCAAACCCGAAGACGGTAGATGCGACAAGTACTTCTCCCCAGATCCGATGCCCGAGGACCCGCACGCCAAGGTCGCCGATGCGGATACGACAAGTACTCCCTTGAGGACGCCGAGTACTTCACCCCAGACACCGAGACCCCGGATGCGACAAGATCTGCCCCGTTGATCGAGAATGTTCCTGCCGAGACCGCTTCCGTTGAACCTTGAACCCTGAGACCGAACCCCGAACCCCGGAACCCCAAGATCTGCCGAACCCTAATGTGTGACCCCTTTTCTCGAGCCCTATTTTTATAAATGAAATATCAAATTGTGCATATCAACTTGTCATACTCGCATGCATATTGTGTGGTTTGGGGGCCTTATGCCGATTCACCTTATAATTAAATATGGGGCCCTATGCGGGCAAATCTAGTCTTATATTGGCCTCATTTAAATTTGTGCATCGAACCGTTGTCATATTTTGCCTTGTTAAGACAACATTTAATTTGCGGGGTAGTTAAACAACTTGAACCATTTATTTAATTGTCGGGACCCCCGGTTCTGCTTAATCTTGCCTAATCGCATCACATCTTTGCCATGCCATACATCATACATGCATCATGCCCGATCTTTTGCCGTAGTATTAAATATTGCATCCGGTGTTTATTCTAGTGTTTTGGTTCTTCGCGGATAAGGCCGTTGAGTTGATGCGAGTGTCGACCCGATCTTCGGTTGAACCTTCGGCAATGTTTTCCAGGCGAGCATCTCCCTTTTTCTACCTATCTTACTTTTATAGTATTTATTCCCTCCTGTTGATCTATTGCTATCTGTGTTGCGATGCTCTAGTTTCCGTACCCGTGAAATCCCTTGCAGCCGTATATTGCCTTGGACACATCCTATTACCTGTTGTTTGGTAGATAGCTGGACTTGCGCGTCGTAGTCGCTTGCTCAAGTGCTGTTGCGTGTCGCCAAGAACCACAGTGTTGGAGTAATTGCCGCATGTTGAGGTTGGAGATGATCATGGCTTTACTTTTCGTTCACTTTAATTACTGTTTAACAACTAAAATTGAAGTAAGTAAGCAGAGGCATCGGTGGGTGATAGATAATGTTGGTTTCCGACCGCCCACTTGTGTCCCGTAGGACCCCGAGTTCTTGACACCTGTTCCGAGATCGAGCGCGCTAACCACAGGTGGGGATATATGGGCCCCCCATTGATTAGTACCTGATTTCAAAGTATTGTACTGGGGGCCACAAACTAGTTTGAGGTTTTATTTACTATCCTGTACTTATGCCATGCTTTACTGCTTTATTTACGATTGTGCGAGGAGCATACTGTACTGTTTAGGAAGCGGAGTGTTTTCGCGGTATCGACAGTCCCAGTTTTGGGATTTGCTGTCGTTTACAGCCACTGACGCAAACCCTGAGTCCGTCTCGGAGACCGGCCGACTTCGTTGCGGGTAGACTTAGTGGGGTGGCCCCCCGTGCTTGCTTTGGGTCTGGAAACGTCATGACTTAGGCCCCGCCGACATACCGATGGGTGTATGTTAACTGATCTGGCAAAAAGGGTCGAAGTGCTTGTGGATACTTTGGTGCACCCCTGCAGGGTTAAATCTTTTCGAGAAGCCGTGTCCGCGGTTATGGACGACTTGGAGCACAGTGCTTGATCATAGACAACTATAACTAAAGTTTATTTGTTATAAATTGACTTGTATCTGATATGACTAGTAATCAGCTTCACTACAACGGAATGGCTAAGTAAAAGTACCAACAACTGCTGGGTTTTGGGGTTATCTCATGCTAATTGTATCTGATTAGTAAGTGCTGCAACTACAACGGAATGATTAACTAAAACGGTCCACTGCTTACTTTATCAGGATGATTATCTACACCTGACTAGTAATTGCTGCAACGATAACCGAATAAATAAAACTGCCAACGGTGTGAGTTCCTCGGCTGACTTCCTCGTTTGGTCTGGAGGGGGAAACACCAGGATGGGTTTGTTTGGTGTTGGTATCAGGTTGGTTCCGGATAGGTCTTTCTTACCCCTATCTGATAGCCGCCAGTTATATCGAGTCTCTATAGGTTGTTTAGTGCTTGCTGCGCTGCCGCTTCAGTCCACCATACCTATGTAGGCGAGGACCGCCGAATTCTAGTCTCACTAGTGCAGAGCCCCCCCTTTAACTCCGGTTGGGAGGGCCCTCTAACAGCGGTTCCCCAACCGCTATTGAGGGTTCGGTGTTAGAGGGGGGCCCCTTTAACACCGGTTCTTATACGAACCGGTGTTAAAGGGTGGCGCACGTGGGGCTGCCGCAGGCCTCAGCCCCCCCCTTTAACACCGGTTCGTATCTGGAACCGGTGTTAAAGGTTCTTCTGCCGCGGCAGAGATTTAGGCAGGAAAACGGCCTAAATCTCTGCCGCGGCAGACTTCTGCCTCTGCCCCGTTCTGGGCGTATTTCTGCGGGAGGGGGAGAGCGAGGGGGAATCGATCGGGAGCGGTATACTTATAAATCGTCATCGGTACATACGAGTACATGAATAATTAAGCAACTATTATTATACACAAACATCGTCATCGGCACATACATCGTCATCGGCACATACATCGTTATCGTTCATTTTGGTGGATATCTAAAGAGATCTCCGCCAGGCGTGACGACCTCATCAAGTATGAACCCCGCCAATTTCTCTTGAATGGCTCGTATGCGTTCAAATGGTAGGAGTTGGTCCCGCATCCGTTCGATCTGAATATATATGAAGAATGGGCCGTCAATATATATATAAGAATAAAACTCAACACAATTGATGGTAATAAAATAATGTTGTGGACTTTGTTTACTTACTCTAAGTTGTTCTAGTGCGGCTTGGCCTGTCGCACATATCGTGTTGCGAATGAATTCGCAAACATAGTACCCACATAAGTTATTGCCGTGTCCCTGATGCGCGCACTTTACGAGAATAGAGAGTTCAATCAAAATAATAATCAATAAAGCATGATATAATGGAATTGGAAGCTAGCTAGTATTACTTACATTTTGGTCTACAAATTTTAGTTCTTCTGACCATTCACCCACGGCCCTGCCCGTGAACATTTTCCAAACCCTGTCCGACAAAGAAAATGGATAAAGGAGTAATTAATTACTTATTGTCACGAAAGTTGTCGATCTAGTGCGATAATATGATTGAAATTACCTCTGGAGCATCTCTCTAAAGTCTGCCCATAGCTCTTTTTCTTTTCGTAACGAGTCCATGACAAGGACTTTTCCTGAGTCGGGTTGAATGACTAGCAGAATAAAGTGGAACCTACGCACGCATAACTCATCATCAATTACACTTAACATCGAGTAAGCCGAAACAGAATGTGTACAAGAGAGAGGGTAACAGTACTCACGAGAAGTTGTAAGGCAATAGTATTTCCCTTTTGGTTTGTTGTCTCAGTAAAGACTTTAGCAAGTAATCTTCTGTTTGCCCTGGTTTGTCTCTTACCACTTCTTCATGAACTCTATTTGGGTCAACGAACCCAATGTCAAAAGGGCCTCCTTTCATGCATTCCATAACCTTTTTCCTGCATAATAGTATATACATATATGGTGAGCATATATATCCATGCAATTAATGAAGTGAATGAGATGAGATAAAAATTACAGAAATAGTACTTACACACAATAAAGGTCGATGGCAGATTTGTCGAGTTCCTTCTGATTGAATAGAAAATGCAAGTCTTGAATGTTGAAGTCGATCGCGTCGTCTCCGCACAAGAAAATCTGATCTCTTATATGCGCCGTGATCCATTCTTCTTTTCTCGTCTTGCAGAAATGAAGGTACCACTTGTGCAATTTTCGCATCTTTGTTGGTAGATTCTTGAGCTCCTCTTTCTTGACTAGATTCTTCCCATACTTCCATGGCTGTATGGGGTTGACATCGCATTTGGGCAAGTTGTCTCCCATGACGTTCAAGTATGCAATGTAAGTCATCCCCATCTCATTGGCCTTTCTTTGTAGCTCTGCCTCGTAATCATCTACGGGAGGAGTGTCCCGTTTGTCAAACATTTGGAGCGGGGCGCATGATTGGTTTTCCTGCTCTCCGAGCATGGGAACTGTTTTCTGGGGTGCCTCACGACTGCTACTTTCAGTCTCCCTACGGCGCCTTGCATCCGCCTTCAAAATCTGGCGCTCGTAGTCCGGCACAAGTGGGGTTTCAGGTTTCAAAAGATTTTTGTAAAACTTCTCCACCACCGCCGGATCTATTTTCTCCTTTGGCTCGGCCCGTCTAGGTGCAAAGAATTTCTTGACCTGTTCTCCCGAGATCCTATTGGTCTCCTCCTCGCTGCGATTCCACGGTAAAACCGGCAATGGCTTGGCGGAAGGCTACGGGACATAGTTTTTTGAACTCTTTGGCGTACGGTTTCCTGCGGATTTCTTTGTGGCAGTGCTACTGATGCTCCTCGTGGCAGTGCTCTTCCGCTTACGCTGAGGAGATGGCTGAAGCACCGGAGATGGCTGACGGGCCGGAGATGGCTGCCGCGCAGGAGATGGCTGACGGGCCAGAGATGGCTGTCGCGCAGGAGATGGCTGACGGGCCGGAGATGGCTGCCGCGCAGGAGATGGCTGACGGGCCGGAGATGGCTGCCGCGCAGGAGATAGCTGAAGCGGCTCAGACTGCTGACGCTGCGGAGGCGGCGGGGGTGCCAGTGACCTCCAATTTGGAAGCACAATGTGTTCCTTCTTCCAAAGAATGGTTGTTTTCACTGCAAATTTGAGTTGAGTTTCCCCTTCACCTGTAGCATGGTCAAGCTGTGCTTCCTCATATTCCTTCACAACCTCATCCACCCCGACAATAGCATAGCCATCTGGAATCGGTCGGCAGTGGTAAGTTCCACCAGCTACAGGAGGTAAGGCATAGCCGACAGCCACCTTAATGGATAAGCCCATTAATCTCACATGCAGCTCAGCGTGTTCGCTCTCCGTGATCTCATCAACGGGGTATCGAGGACCCGTCATTTCAAGCGTTGGCTGCACGTTCTCCGTGGAAGCCACACTGCTTTTCCGCGCAGAGTCTGGGCCGCGGGCAGCTTCCAATGCAGGCTCTTCATGCCGCTAAGATGGGCCGGTAGCTTGATGGCTCTGTTGTGCATTCACTTGCGTCTGCAGTGCCGCAAGTGCATGTTCTATCTGTGTCATCCGCTCTGTACGCTCTTTTTCTTTTCTGCCGCGCCATCTGTAAGAGTCGCTCCAGTCGGCAAACCCACCCTTCCACGTCATACCCCCTGTGCCTCGTGCATGTCCAGGGTGTTCTTTTTTACCGATGGCGCGTGTGAGCTGGTCATTCTCTCTGTCGGGATGGAAGGTCCTGGCGGATGTTTCCTCGCATGACGTGATGAGTTCAGTGACGGGTTTGGCAAGGATGGTTGGGAAGATACACAATCCTGTTTCTGGGTCCAACCTTGCCCCGATTCCGTAGAACCAAGTCATTGCACGTAGGTCCCACCCATCTGTCTGGGGTGTGATCCCTCTCTCGCGCAGGGCCCTCTCAGCTTCCTCCCACTTAGGCCTCTGAGATATGTAGCCACCTGACCCCGTCCTCTGGTGATATTCCTTCTTCAGGGCATTAAGCGTATTGGTTTCTGACCTCTTTTTAGCTATAGCACTTTTTTTATATGTCTCAAATTCGGGCCAGTGAGGTCTTATCTTCGCATAATATGCGTCTTCGAAATCTGGAGTCTCGCGAGCTTTGACAAATTTGTTCAATTTTGTCTTCCAGTTGCGGAAAGCCTCAGCCATCTTCTTTAGAGTCCACTCTTTGACCTTTTTCTTTATAACCGGGTTGTTTTCATCCTCCTCTGGCGGAAGGGTGAAATTTACCAACAACGAATTCCAAAGCGTTTCTTTGGATCTGTCATCGACAAAGGTACCGTCGCCCTTCTTTGGCTTATTCCAATATTCAATTATGATTGGGATTTGGTCCCTAACAAGAACTCCAGCCTGACGTATAAATTTGTCTGCGGCCTTCTTGGGCTCCATCGGCCTGCCATCAACACGGACTACTTCGATCGTGAACTTTGCACGATCTTTCAACCGCTGGCTCGCGCCTCGCTTGCTCTTTTTCGTAGAAGAAGATGGTTGCTGGCTGGTCGATCCAGAGGGCTAAAAGAAGAAAGAAGCGTTAATTAATACATGTAGAAGAAGATTGTTGGTGGAAGTCAGCTGAGGCTTAATCAATGCATATACCTCGCCGGACTTTGTAACCATTAAATTGCGTTCTCCGGAGTCTTCATCTTCTCCATGACTAGTACTTGAGCTGTCGTCGTCATGTCCCTCCAAGTTCAGATATTGTGAGGTGTCCTCATCAATAATGTTCTCCATTATTTCTTCTTCTTCAAGGTTTCTACTAAGTGGATCCATAGTTTCTAAAACAATAATATTATCTAGAGTAAGAGTGTAAACATTCAAGTGGACTTGGATTCATACACAAATATACATATTATTCATACCAAAATACACAAATAAATACACAAATGAGTCAGAGGTCCAATTTGTATACAAGTTTTAATCTATGCATGTAGTACAATTTATCGAGCAAACAAGTTTTAATCAGGATGAGTCAGCAATCATACACGTGGCAGACACGTGGCGCTCACCGGTGGGGTGACGTTGTTCTCGTCGGGCGGCGGTGCTCGTCGGGCGGATGCGGCGGTCTCGTCGGGCGGCGGTGCTAGCGGCGGGCTCGTCGGGCGGCGGGCGGCGTCGTCGTTTAGGCGTGGCCTATGAGCTCCGAAGCGGCGGCGGCGAGACGCTCCTGCACGGGGAAGAGAGTGAGATGGTCAGTTAGGGTTTAGGCGTGGCCTATTATAATATCTTTGCTATAAGCTATTTTATTTTTACTCCACATGATTCTAATTCACATGTGCAATGTTTAGATCGTCGGGGGTCGATGTCACTACGTTCATCTCGCCCGTCTTTGGCACCCTGGAATCGTTCCGAGGGTCAATATATTATGCAAAGAACTGTGTTTATATCGTTCCGAGGCGTCGGCGTTTAGGCGTGGCCCAATCGAAGCCGCAGAGCATGCTGGCCAGGGCGAACTCCACGTTCATCAGCGCCGACCTAGGCCAGGAGGGGGGATGCCACATCGGAGCTCGCACCCCACCTAGGCCGCATCGCGAGCTCGCACCCCATGGCCACCACCAGAGCTTGCACCCCACCTAGGCCGCCCCCGCAGCCGAGAGGGGAGGCCGTCCCCGTAATCTCTGCCGAAAAGTTCGTGAACTCAACCCACAGCTGCCGCCGCTAAAACAAGGCTGTCACCACCACCCGGCACCCGCCTCCTCTGTCGATGCTGGACCATGCGCGCGCGACGTACTGAACCTGAACGAGTTTATAGTATAAAACTACCAGTTTACTACCTAAATTTACCATATCATACCACTTTACGTTTTCGGAACAAAAAACCACCGGATTTTGGTTTGTTTTTTCCAATTCGCCCTAAACTCCATTTGTTGACGAATTGATGCGTTTTCTGGCAAGATGACCCCACCAGGAAGATGACGTGGCACCGGATCCCACATGGCAGCACAAATTAAAGAATCAAAATATCCTAAAAATAGAAAATCTCAAATAAAAATCTATCAAAAATAAAAAAAACAGCCCACAGGCCCCGTCTCTGTCCCTGTCCCTGTGGAGGCGCCACCGCTCATCCCTGGAATCGGCGTGGATGCCACCTCCAATAGTCACCTGCAGAGCGCCGCCCATCACCTGCTGGCTCGCCGGCCGGAGCACGCCGCCGGCGCAGGAGCACACACACGGCTGAGAGGAAGGAGCTGGGGAGGAGGGCCAGACGGCCAGGCGTGCCTCGTCGCTGGTGCACGGCGGAGGGGAAGGAGCTGGGGAGGAGGGCCAGACGGCCAGGCGTCGGCCCGGTGCGACGTGGCGATGGGGACGGGGCTGGGAGGACGGCCATGGCGCGGCGGCGCCTCGACGGGGACAGGGACGGGAGCAGCCTGCAAAGGGGGGCGCCAGCGACGAAACAGAGAAGGGGAGGAAACAGAGCATGCTCACCACGGCGTCGGCGTCGGGCAGCTGCAACGGCGGCCGGACAAAGGCGGCCGGACAGAGGCGGTGGCGGTCGTCGGCTTCGGTGGCGCGCGAGGACGGCGAGGGGTTCGGGCTCTGGCGGCGGTTGCGCGATCTGGCTCTGGGGGGAAGAAAGGAGCGAAGGGGCGCATTAATACCCCCCCTTTAACACCGGTTCGTGGCAGGAACCGGTGTTAAAGGGGGGCCCTTTAACACCGGTTCCTGCCACGAACCGGTGTTAAAGGGGGGGGTGCGCACGGGAAACGAAATAAATGCCCCCCCTTTAACACCGGTTCCTGTCTGGAACCGGTGTTAAAGGGGGGGCATTTATTTCATGCATTAAAGGGGCTTTTTTAATTCAAAAAATATGATATGAATTTAGAAAATTCATATCTTTTTCATTTCAACTCAGAAAAATATGAATAATATATCATAATTTTCAGAAAAATAATATCTATCCATTCATGTAAATCATTTTATATTTACTTTACATGAAATTTTTTAAAATAATTAAAACACTTATTTCATGCATTAAAGGGGCTTTTTTAATTCAAAAAATATGATATGAATTTAGAAAATTCATATCTTTTTCATTTCAACTCAGAAAAATATGAATAATATATCATAATTTTCAGAAAAATAATATCTATCCATTCATGTAAATGATTTTTATTAGATCAAATCATATTTTAATGCCGCATCTTTTGTATTAACATTTTTGAATTGATTGGATATTTAAATGTCACATCTTTTGTATACACTTGAATCTCACCAAGCCTCTCTCAACTTGCATTGTTTTTTGATCAATGTGTTGGTGGTTTTTTGAATTAGCCATTTGGTGGTTGCTTCACAAAACCGTCCGTTTTTTATGCTCGGAAAATGGAAAATGCCTTTTTGGTGCGATAAAAAGGAAAACTCCTCTTGCAAACTATGCCTTGATTCTAGCCATAACATTGGTCATTTGACCCGAAAGCCAAGAAACCTCGAATGAGATAGATCATTTTGAGACAGTTACATAAAGCCGAACTGGAACTGAAAATTAAGATACATAAAAGAACTGAAAATTAAGATACATGGCCAGATTAAGTAACAATCGGCCGAACTTGTTTCAGAATGTTGGAGTGATTCAGTCATGCTCCTGCCTACACCTGTAATACTCGCCACTGTAGTCGTCGTACTCGCCGCCGCCGTCATCGCTGTCGTCGTCGGGGTCGCCGTAATTGAACCTCTGGAGAGTACGCGTGGGCTGGACTTGAGGGTAGCGCGTGGGCTGGACTTGAGGGTAGCGCAGACGGGGGTTAGAGTCGGCGGCAGTGTCATAGGCCATGACGCTCTGGAGAGTCCGACCGCGCCACCATAGCCGACGGCCGGCCTCGTTGAAGTTAGGAGGAGGTGGGCCGTCCTCCTCGTGCCTGGCGAGCGCCCTCTCATGCCGATCCACGAAGAAGGCTTCCCAAGTAGGGAAATAGTCGGGATGCCATCTGGGATTCCTCCGCTGCTCCGGCGTGAGCTCGAAGTAGTAGTGGTTCGTGATGGCCATCCGGCGCGCCACACCTAGAGGGACAGGAGGAACCGGCACGCCTCCGACGCTCAGCATCCAGCCGACGGGGACATAGTAGCCCGGCGGGCAGGGGTAGTTCGAGGCGCAAAGCGCCTCCGCCTCCCTGGGGGTTAGTGCTACGGTGGAAGCCATGGGAAAGAGTGATGAGGTTGCAGATATGAGTCTAGAGATGTGCAATGACAATGGAGGCCAACCCCCTACATATATATATAGTGAACTAGCGGGAAGAACTGGAGGGAAGAACTGGCGGGAAGAAAAATGGCGGGAAGAAAAATGGCGGGAAGAACTGGCGGGAAGAAAAATGGCGGGAAGAAAAATGGCGGGAAGAACTGGCGGGAAGAAAAATGGCGGGAAGAAAAATGGCGGGAAAAAAATGGCGGGATGAACCTTTAGTCCCGGTTGGAGACACCAACCGGGACTAAAGATGAACCTTTAGTCCCGGTTGGAGACACCAACCGGGACAAAACACGAGTCAGCACTAATAATAGGGGTGAGTGCATGTCGACATTATGTCGTGCGGCGTGTACCTTGTCCCGGATGGTGTCACCAACCGGGACTAAAGATGAACCTTTAGTCCCGGTTGGAGACACCAACCGGGACTAATAATAGGGGTGAGTGTCGACATTATTTTGTAAGTGTCAACACTATGTCGAGCTGTTTGTACTATAAATAGGCATCCTTGTGAGTCCAGTCCTCCAGCCAGTTTGAGGCAGGGACACCACTACGGCCAGTTTCAGGGAGATGCCGACGGAGCCCAGTCCTCCGGCATCTCCGAGAAACTGGTCATAGAGGCACTCCCTAATATGTGAAATTAGTTAGCTCCCTGGTGTATTGATCTAGTTAGAGAAGTTACAAAGATGCAAGATGGTTTTCGAGAGCAGGGACACCACTACGGCCAGTTTCAGGGAGATGCCGACGGAGCCTAGTCCTTCGGCATCTCCAAGAAACTGGTCATAGAGGCACTCCCTAATATGTGACCGCGCGCGTTTGGAGATCAGATCTTAATGGTAAGTACGAATCAGGACAACTTCTTCTCATAGTCCCGGTCCATCCACAAAACATGAGTAACACTCAAGACATGTATTAATATTAAAAACATGAACTAGAGTTACATAATATGAGCATGAACTTCTTGGCATATGCCCTTCCTTATGATCGCTTCAGACGTAACCATGGAGCATCTTCTTTACTTAACGGAATGCTTGGGTCAGTTTTCACTGTGAAGGGCGGAATTTCATCAAACTTATTATAATCTTCTGACATGTCTGTCTTGTCCTCGATTCCCACGATGTTTCTTTTCCCTGAAAGAACTATGTGACGCTTTGGCTCATCATATGATGTATTCGTTTGCATATTTTTTCTTTTTTTTGGTCTGGAGGACATGTCCTTCACATAGAAAACCTGAGACACATCATTGGCTAGGACGAATGGTTCGTCTAAGTTCTTCATAAGATTGTTGAGATCCACCGTTGTCATTCTGTACTTCTTGTCTACCTCAACCCCTCCTCCTGTTAGCTTGACCCATTTGCATCGAAACAAGGGGACCTTAAAATTAGGTCCATAGTCAAGTTCCCACATCTCCTCTATGAACCCATAATACGTGGTCTTTTGCCCATTGTCTTCTGCTGCATCGAAGCGGACACCACTGTTTTGGTTGGTGCTCTTTTTATCTTGGCCTAACGTGTAAAATGTATTCCCATTTATCTCGTACCCTTGGAAAGTACATACAGTCGAAGACGGTGTCCTGGCCAACAAGTACAGCTGATCCCCAACAGTGGTGTTATTCGTGAGAAGTCTTTGCAGCCAGCCGCCAAAACTCGCCATGTGTTCACTTATAATCCATTCATCAGACTGCCCCGGGTGTTTGAGGCGTATTAAATTCTTGTGTTCATTGATATACGGGGCAACCAAGATAGATCTTTGTAAAACCGTGTAGTGTGCTTGATTGAGAGAATGCCCGTCCCTACATATCATTGCTTTACATCCTAGGGTGCCTTTTCCACGCAGTCTCCCCTCATGTCGTGATTCTGGAACACCAATCGCCTTAAGGTCAGGAATAAAATCAACACAGAACTCAATGACCTCCTCTGTTACATAGCCCTTGGAGATGCTTCCTTCTGGCCTAGCACGGTTATGAACATATTTCTTTAAGACTCCCATGTACCTCTCAAAGGGGAACATATTGTGTAGAAATACAGGACCGAGAATGGCAATCTCTTCTACTAGGTGAACCAGGAGATGCGTCATAATATTGAAGAAGGATGGTGGGAACACCAACTCAAAGCTGACAAGACATTGGGCCACATCTGTTTGTAACCCTGGTAGGCTTTCTGGATCGATTACCTTCTGAGATATTGCATTGAGGAATGCACATAGCTTCACAATGGGTACTCGAACATTTTCAGGTAGAAGCCCCCTCAATGCAATCGGAAGCAATTGTGTCATAATCACGTGGCAGTCATGAGACTTCAGGTTTTGGAATTTTTTCTCTGCCATATTTATTATTCCCTTTATATTCGACGAGAAGCCAGACGGGACCTTGATACTGCTCAGACATTCAAAAAAGATTTCCTTCTCTGCTTTGGTAAGAGCGTAGCTGGCAGGAGTTAAGTGGCATCGTTTACCCTTCTCGTTCTCAGGATGCATAGGCTCTTCAGGGGCCTTCAGACGTTGCTGGTCCTGTCGTGCTTCCGGTGTATCTTTTGTCTTCCCATACACTCCTAGAAAGCCTAGCAGGTTCACGCAAACATTCTTCGTCACGTGCATCACGTCGATTGAAGAGCGGACCTCTAAGACTTTCCAATAGGGTAGGTCCCAAAATATAGATTGCTTCTTCCACATGGGCGCGTGTCCGGCATCGTCATTCGGAACAGATAGACTGCCAGGACCTTTTCCAAAGATTACTTCTAGGTCCTTGACCATACCAAATACCTCCTCACCGGTACGGAGGACAGGCTTCCTCCGGGGTTCTGCCCGACGTTTGAAATGCTTGCCTTTCTTTCTTACTGGATGCAGGTTCGGAAGAAATCGGCGATACCCTAGGTACACAACCTTCTTACATTTATCCAAATATACACTTTCAGTATCATCTAAACTGTGTGTGCATACATTGTATCCCTTGTTTGTCTGCCCTGAAATGTTACTAAGAGCAGGCCAATCATTGATGGTTACGAAAAGCAATGCTCGTAGGTCAAATGTCTCCCCTTTGTGCTCATCCCACATACGTACACCTGGTTTGGCCCACAGCTGTAAAATTTCTTCAACTAATGGCCTTAGGTACACATCAATGTCGTTGCCGGGTTGCCTCGGGCCTTGGATGAGCACTGGCATCATAATGAACTTCCTCTTCATACACAACCAAGGAGGAAGGTTATAGATACATAGGGTCACAGGCTAGGTGCTGTGACTGCAGCTCTGCTCACCAAAAGGATTCATGCCGTTCGTACTTAGACCAAACCTTAAGTTCCTTGCGTCACGTGCGAAGTCCGGGTACTCTCGCTCGACTTTTCTCCACTGTGACCCATCAGCGGGGTGTCTCAACATCGCGTCTTTCTTACGGTCTTCCATGTGCCATCGCAACAACTTGGCATGCTCTTTATTTCTGAAGAGACGTTTTAACCGTGGTATTATAGGAGCATACCACATAACCTTGGCGGGAACCTTCTTCCTAGGGGCCTCGCCCTCAACATCGCCAGGATCATCTCGTCTGATCTTATACCGCAGTGCAGTGCATACCGAGCATGCATCCAAATTCTCGTACTTCTCACCGCGGTAGAGGATGCAGTCATTAATGCAGGCATGTATCTTCTGCACGTCTAATCCTAGAGGGCAGACAACCTTCTTTGCTTGGTATGTACTGTCAGGCAACTCATTATTTCTTGGAAGAAGATTCTTCATTTTTACCAACAACTTTGAAAATGCGCTGTCAGTCACACCATTCTCTGCCTTCCATTGCAGCAAATCCAGTGTGGCACCTAGCTTTTTATGGCCATCTTCGCAAGTTGGATACAACAATGTTTTGTGATCCTTTAACATCTGCTCCAGCTTCTCCTTCTCCTTTTCAGTTTCACATTCTTCCTTTGCATCAGTAATGGCCCGACCAAGATCGTCATCAGCGGGCCTATCTGCTCCCTCTTGATCTTCATTATCTACCTCCGTTGCATTATCATCATATTCAGGATACATATTATGATAGTTTTCATCATCCTCTTCTTCTTCGTTGTCTTCCATCACAACCCCTTTTTCTCCGTGCTTGGTCCAACAATTATAGCTGGGCATGAAACCGGATCAAAGCAGGTGGGCGTGAATGGTTCTGGTATTTGAGTAGTCTTTCTTGTTCTGACAGTGAACACACGGACAGCACATAAAACCATTGTGACCACGGTTTGCATTAGCCACAACGATGAAATTTTGGAGGCCCGTAATGTACTCGGAAGTGCGGCGGTCACCGTACATCCATTGCCGATTCATCTGCATTAATATGTAGTATATATCAAAAAATAATAGGGAGATGACCATTTATATATATAGTACATCAATGACACATGAAACTATAGTTGCCGACCTCGACCGAGACGGAAAGAGCAACAAGAAAGCTTATTTTGAGCTCTCGGGCATTTCACTGAACACCTCTAGTGCATATGAAAAAAACACAAAGTAGCACTCTTCACACCCTCTTGCTAGGCTCCAAAATGTGAAAGAATGGAAGAGTGGGGTGTGTGTGGGCTGGGGTGGTGTCTTATATAGCCCCCCCCTTTAACACCGGTTCGTGCCACAAACCGGTGTTAAAGGGGGGGTGCGCGGGCCACTGGTGCAGGGACCTTTAACACCGGTTCGTGCCACGAACCAGTGTTAAAGGGGGGGCTCCTTTAATGCCGCAGAGGCCACGCTGGTACGGCCCCCCCTTTAACACCGGTTCGTAGAAGAACCGGTGTTAAAGCCCATTTTCGGGATCAACAAAAGCCCTCGTTTCCACTAGTGTCTCGCCGTGTACTGGCCTCAGTACTGACGCTCCTCTTTTTCCTTTGCCCTTTGTCAGCACCCCTTTTGTTTAAGAAGGTTTTGAGATCGACGCCGTTAGCAGGGTTACCCTTCCGGCTTGGCCTGGGCAGGGTTATGGATGCCATTGGTTGTTCTTCAGGGCTCTTAGCCCCATTTGCATCTTGTCCATAGTCGGACGCTATGTCATTTTCAAGGTGATTTGGATCTTCGTATTGTATATCTGTATTCTTGACTCATTGAGTCGCTGTTATATATCTGTTCTGTGGGTCCCATCGAGGACTGTTGTGTAATGTTATTACTTCGTTTTCCACCCGCACGAAAGTGCCTGGTGGGCACCTTTGAATCGTTTCTATGCGGGTTTGGCGGGTTTCGCTAAAACTTGCATAGGGCCGATTCTGAGGGTGTTACACCTGCTGCCGCGGCAGATATTTGGTCCATTTCTCTGCCGCGGTAGAGAATTCATTTTGGCACATTTTGTTGCCGCGGCAGCATTTTCGCCACTTTTTGTGCCGCGGCAGAGAATTCATTTAGGTTGTTTTATTGTTTATTTAGTGTTTTGCACTTATCAATGAAGGAACCTTATATTACACAAGATCATCATGACAACATTACATTCAATACACGGATTGAGTTCATGCACTACATACAAAAGTTGCTATTCGATGCTACCGACCAATTTCTTGAAAGTTGCTATTTTTACAATTCTTATTGTCTATACACAGCCGAATAGTATTCCCCTTGTGTGTTTAGGACTTCTGCATCCAAGAATCCCGCCAATTCCTCCTGTATTGCTCGTATGCGATCCTTTGGCAGAAGACCGTCCCGTAGACGTTCGATCTGATTTAAAAAAGGAGTCAGCCTATATGAATATGAAACTAAACACAATTTGATTGTAATTAAAAACTATAGAAATTGTTTACGTACGTGGAGTTGCTCTAAATTTCTGCCCTTCTCATCGCACGTCTGCCGGATGAACTCGCATACATAGTATCCACATAGATTGTTACCTGGTCCCTGCGTCAGGCACTTTACGACAACAGAGTTCAATCAAAATAATAATCAAGCATGATAATAACTGTATCAAAACTAGAATCAAAGAGATGCGCGGATATAGCTAGTGGTGCTTACATCTAGAGGTTGAAATGTAAGCTCCTCTTTCCAAACACCCCTAGCCTTCTTGGTGAACCGTTTCCAAGCGCTGTCCGACGTAGAAAACGAATAAAATAAGTTATTAAGTACTTGATATCATAAAATTCACGAACGTTGCCGATATAGTATCGTAATGATTAGAATTACCGCTGGAGAAGTATCTGCATGTCCTTCCACGTCTCAAGGGGTTTATGTTTCGAGTCCATGACTAGTACACGCCCTTTGTCAAGTTGAATGATTAACAGAATATAGTGGTACCTGCGAATGCAGAACTAATCAATTATATACTTAACATCGAGTAAGCGAAATAGAAAGTGTATACAAGACAATAACACTCACTGGAAGTTGTAAGGAAATAGTATTTCCCTTTTGGTTTCTTGAAACCTTAACGCGTGTACTAGATTATCCTCCGTATCCTGGGGCTTATTTTGAGATTAGCTTCATGAACCCAATATGGGTCAATGAAGCCAATGTCATAGATTTGTCCTCTGCTGCATTCGAGAATCTTCATTCTGCATATTAAAGTATGATTATATACATGCAATAAACAAAATATTATAGATGGAGACTAAATTAATTACAGAATTAGTACTTACAGACAATAGGCACTCATGATCGATTTGTCCAAGGCGTCTTGATTGAATAATTGAAATAGTTCATCAAATTCAATGGATATCATGTCATCCTTATCTTTCCCATGATGCTTTTTTGTAACCCTCAGCACTATCCAGTTAGCTCCGAGGCATATTGATCTAGTTAGTGAAGTTACAAGCTGCAAGATGGTTTTCGAGAGCAGGGACACCACTACGACCAGTTTCAGGGAGATGCCGACGGAGCCCAGTCCTCCGGCATCTCCAAGAAACTGGTCATAGAGGCACTCCCGGTCCAGCCACAAAATGGGACTAACACTCAAGACATTTATTAATATTAAAAACTGAGACTACAAAACCGGGACTAAAGGCCACAAACCGCGAAAGATATCCTTCGGTCAAGCCACAAACCGCGAAAGACATGAACTAGAGTTACATAATATGAACATGAACTTCTTGGCATATGTCATTCCTTATGACCGCTTCAGACGTAACCATGGAGCATCTTCTTTACTTAACGGAATGCTTGGGTCAGTTTTCACTGTGAAGGGCGGAATTTCATCAAACTTATTATAATCTTCTGACATGTCTGTCTTGTCCTCGATTCCCACGATGTTTCTTTTCCCTGAAAGAACTATGTGACGCTTTGGCTCATCATATGATGTATTCGTTTGCATATTTTTTCTTTTTTTCGGTCTGGAGGACATGTCCTTCACATAGAAAACCTGAGACACATCATTGGCTAGGACGAATGGTTCATCTCTATAACCAAGATTGTTGAGATCCACTGTTGTCATTCCGTACAACTGGTCTATCTTTACCCCTTCCCCATTCAGGTTGATCCATTTGCAGCGAAACAAAGAGACCTTAAAAGAGACTCCATAGTCTAGTTCCCATATCTCCTCTATGTAACCATAATATGTGTCCTTTTGTCCATTCTCGTCTATTGCATCAAAGCGGACACCACTATTTTCGTTGGTGCTCTTTTTATCTTGGGCGATCGTGTAGAATGTATTCCCATTTATTTCGTACCCTTGGAAATTCAATACAGTAGAAGATGGTGACGCGGCCAACAAGTATAGCTGATCTCCAACAGTGGTGTCATTCAAGAGATGTGTCCGCATCCAACCACCGAAAGACTTCATGTGTTCATCTGTAATCCATGATTCAGGCTTCCCCGGGTTTTTGGAGCGTACAATATTCTTGTGTTCCTCGATATACGGAGCTGCCAAGGTGGAATTATGTAGAACTGTGTAGTGTGCTTTAGTGAAAGAATCCCCGTCCCTACATATCATTGCTTTCTTTCCCAGCGTGCCTTTTCCACTTAGTCTTCCCTCATGCCGTGAGTCAGAAACACCAATCGGCTTAAGGTCAGGAATAAAGGCAACACAAAACTCAATGACCTCCTCTGTTCCATATCCCTTGGAGATGCTTCCTTCTGGTCTAGCACGGTTATGAACATATTTCTTTAAGACTCCCATGAACCTCTCAAAGGGGAACATATTGTGCAGAAATACCGGACCGAGAATGGCAATCTCTTCCACTAGATGAACCAGGAGATGCGTCATAATATTGAAGAAGGATGGTGGGAACACCAATTCAAAACTAACAAGAAATTGTACCACATCCTTCTGTAACCTTGGCAGAATATCTGGATTGATTACCTTCTGAGATATTGCATTGAGGAATGCACACAGCTTCACAATGGGTACTCGAACATTTTCCGGTAGAAGCCCCCTCAATGCAATCGGAAGCAACTGCGTCATAATCACGTGACAGTCATGAGACTTCAGGTTTTGGAACTTTTTCTCTGCCATATTTATTATCCCCTTTATATTAGATGAGAAGTCCGACGGCACCTTGATACTGTAAAGGACTTCAAAAAAGATTTCCTTCTCTGCTTTGGTAAGAGCATAGCTAGCACGACTTAAGTGACGCCCTTTATCCATCTTGTTATCTGTATGCATGTTCTTTGGGTCTTTCATAATTTGTTGGTCCTCCCGTGCTTCAGGTGTATCTTTTGTCTTCCCATACACGCCTAGGAATCCTAGCAGGTTCACGCAGAGATTCTTCGTCACGTGCATCACGTTGATTGAAGAGCGGACACGCAGGACTTTCCAATATGGCAGCTCCCAAAATATAGATTTCTTCTTCCACATGGGTGCGTGTCCTGTAGCGACGTCGTTCGGAACTGATTGACCGCCGGGACCCTTTCCAAAGATTACTTCTATGTCCTTGACCATACCAAATACATCATCACCAGCAGGGAGTTCAGGCTTCTTCCGGTGATCTGCCTCACGTTTGAAATGCTTGCCTTTCTTTCTTACGGGATGATTGGTTGGAAGAAATCGTCGATTCGCTAGGTACACAACCTTCTTGCATTTATGCAAATATGTACCTTCGGTCTTATCTAAACAGTGGGTGCATGCCTTATATCCTTTGTTTGTCTGTCCTGAAAGGTTACTAAGAGCAGGCCAATCATTGATGGTTACGAATAACAACCCTCGTAGATTAAATGGCTCCTGTTTGTTCTCATCCCACGCACGTACACCTGGTTTGCCCCACAACTGTAAGAGTTCTTCAACTAATGGCCTAAGGTACACATCAATACCGTTGCCCAGTTGCTTCGGGCCTTGGATGAGCACTGGCATCATAATGAACTTACGCTTCATGCACAACCAAGGAGGCAGGTTGTAGATACATAGAGTCATGGGCCAGGTGCTGTGACTGCAGCTCTGCTCCCCAAAAGGATTCATGCCATCCGTACTTAGACCAAACCATAAGTTCCTTGCGTCACCTGCAAAGTCTGGGAAGTCTCTCTCGATTTTTCTCCACTGTGACCCATCAGCAGGGTGTCTCAACTCCCCGTCTTTCTTACGGTCTTCTTTGTGCCATCGCAACAACCTGACATGCTCTTTGTTTCTGAACATGCGTTTCAACCTTGGTATTATAGGAGCATACCACATAACCTTAGCAGGAACCCTCTTCCGGAGGGGCTCTCCCTCAACATCACCAGGGTCATCTCGTCTGATCTTATACCGCAACGCGTTGCATACCGGGCATTTATCTAAATTCTCATACTCCTTACCGCGGTAGAGGATGCAGTCATTAATGCATGCATGTATCTTTTGCACATCTAATCCCAGAGGACAGAGAGTCTTCTTTGCTTCGTAGGTACTCTCGGGAAGTTCGTTATGTTTTGGAAACTTCGGCTTCATTATTTTCAACATCTTTTCAAATGAGGAGTCAGTTAGACCACACTCTGCCTTCCATCGCAACAATTCCAGTGTGGTACCGAGCTTTGTGCTGCCATCTTCACAATTTGGGTACAATAATTTCTTGTGATCTTCTAACATTCCCTCTAACTTCAACTTCTCATTTTCTGTTTCACAGTCTCGCTTTGCATCAGAAATGACCCTACCAAGTTCATCAGCCGGCTCATCTGATGCCCGTTCTTCACCTTTTTCCTCTCCATTGTCTTCCATTGCAGTATCACTGTATTCAGGAAACATATGATGATAGTTGTTATCATCATCTTCTTCTTCACCATCTTCCATCATAACCCCTCTATCCCCGTGCTTGGTCCAGCAATTATAGTTGGGCATGAAACCTTTCATAATCAGGTGGCCACGAATGATTTTCGAGGAAGAGTACTCCTTGTTGTTCCGACATTGAACACATGGACAACGTATAAATCCATTCTCTTTGTTTGCCGTAGCCAGATCGATATATTTATCCACGCCTTTGATATACCCGGCTACCCGCCGGTCACCGTACATCCATTCCCGACCGTTCATCTGCATCATATAAGTAAGTTTATCAAAAAACAGGACATCATAAATAGTGAAATAACCAATTCACACCGACACATGAATTGTATCAATGACCTAGAAAAGATAAGATTGCTAACCTCGATCGAGGGAAATAAAGAGGAGAAAGCTCAAGTGCGTCTCGGACACCTTCTATATTTTTGTTCTATGAGAAATTCAACGGGATTTTTCACTCAAACATTTCAACAAACACCTTCAATGCATGCATGTGAAAAAACTAGCACACACCCTCACACCTTACACCATTCGAAAAAACAGAGTGGAGGCAGAGGGGGCTGGGGCGTTGCATTTATAGAGGGCAAGGGGTCTTTAGTCCCGGTTGGAGCCAGCAACCGAGACTAAAGGTGCGTGCCACGCCACGTGGCTGTGGCCAAACCTTTAGTCCCGGTTGGTGGCTCCAACCGGGACGCATGCCCCCTTACCAACCGAGACCCATGCCCCCTGGCCCCGTGCCCGCTCCAACCGGGACGCGTGCCAGCATTAGTCCCGGTTGGTGGCGCAACCGGGATTAATGCTCCGAGGGGTCGCGAACGGATTGCCCTTTTTCCTCTAGTGTCTTTACATATGGGTTTCATGACACAAGCTCTACGCATGGGTTCTATCGTTAATTCCATGACATGAGCCATAAGAAAATCTCAAAATTATTAATCAACGCTCACATATAGATTCCTTTTGGAATTCCATGTCACGAGTCATAAAATTGCAAATTTATCGATCACGCTCTACGCATGGTTTCTCGTCTGAATTCCATGATATGAGCCATACAATATTTAAAATATACATCATGCTCTAAAATGCATTTAAGCTGCTATACATTATATAGCCTTTCTAAAAATAAATCATACATATGGATATGCACCTCTTGTACTGATAATACTAGTTCAAGTAAAAATCTGATATAAAATGTTCATCTCCATGTTCCTTGTCGTTGGTAGTAAAACTATGCATATGATGCTTGGAGAAAACTCATATGCATGCTCCTGTAGTCCAGACTGCATGCGACAATAAAAAAAGTCCCTGGCCAGTTGATTGGCTATATATATATAAATCATCTATAAGTTAAACGATTCATCGCATGTGACAGATGAAAATACATACTGGATACATATTAAGCTACCCATCCATGTATATATTCGTACTAGCAAATTTAGTACTGTTGAAATGAAATAAAATATGACTATATTGAGATGTCATACATGACAAATAAACCATAGCAACTTCAGAGATAATGCGAAAAAGATTAAATACTCCCCATGAGTATGCCGGCGTCGACGACAGCGAGGAGGACTTCTTAGTTTTATTTCATGTTTTGTAATAGTCATGTTGATGTAATCCTATTGGAATTCTTAATTAGGGGTTTTCTCTTCGGAGATGTAATTAACAGAATTTCTATATAAATGTATGAGTTTCGGAAGTATGAACCGCAATCTTTGATATTTGTCATTTACATACGCGCACATTTAAATTCATATTCTATCTGTCTCTATGACGCGGACGCGAGTAATCTTAGTCGCCCTATTTTCCCGTCATCAGTTTCTACTAAAGAAAAACCTTGTTGTTGTACTCTTCATACCTTGCTCTTAGGGTTTCCAACGAAGCACTCTTCCTCCCTATTGAGTGTAGCATCAGTTATTATGATTGATATTTATATTGATCTTCTTTTTATTATATAGTTCGAGAGAATGCGGGATCAACTCCAACCAGAGCAATGCGTACTAGAAATTGCGGAGGAGCTGTCGGGATTTATTTTCGAAGAGATCATAAACGATGCCGGAGAATTTAGTATGAATAGGTGCTTCTGATCTCCATGTAATCGAACAGATGGGCTCTAGTCTCGGTAATTGTGATCTCCATGTAACTATCAAAATTGTATATATTGTATGCTCGATATCGTAATACAAGTTATCTTATATATGCACGAACATGTACGATATGTTGTGGCATAGAAATATTTAAAGACTATGTTGAAATGAAAAAACAATACAATGAATGCTCTGCCGCGGTAGAGAAAGGGCACAAAATGCTACCGCGGCAGAGAACCACTAGTCTGAGGTAATGCTCTGCCGCGATAGAGAAAAGGTGCAAAATACTGCCGCGACAGAGACCCACTAGTCTCAATCCTTAACACCAACCAGGACTAGTGGGGGTGCACCATGAGCGCGCCACGGAGGCCACATGGACAGCCATTAGTCCCGGCTGGTGACCGAGCCGGGACTAGTGGTTGGGCTTCTAGTCCATTCCCCATAGGCTGTGTCATTATCTCTTTGATTCGTTTATAAGTCGGGTAAATTGGTGTGTTACTTTGGTATTCCCTACAGGTAAGTTTGTAGGTGTCTATTTCTCTGAGGAGCTAAAATTTGCAGAGTGACTTTGTACAACTCCGTAGGGCGCGCTACGGCAACACAGCCTACGCTTGCTGCTTGCTGGTTTTTCCATCATCCAATCCACAACAAATCGAATGAAACCGCTTCGGATTTCTTTTGATGAAAACCCTTGTTCCGCTCTCGCTCGCCGCTACTTGGTTAGTCCCGATTCTGAAACCGGGACTAGAGGCCTCTAGTCCCGAAATGTGATACCTTAGGACATGCATCAACTAATGGAGGAAAAGCATAATATTCCCTATTTTAGAGTCGATAAGAGAAGGCCACTGAGTGGAGAATAGTACTCCAAATTCTAAAATGTTCTAGGAATGTTGTCTGTTATAATTGGTCGGTTTTGCAATCCAACCTCCAGCATTTATATATCGAGTTGCAGATAAGATTATGTGTGGTGTGGATGGCAAGGCGTACAGTAAAAAATAACCTAGGGAACAATTGCTAATACATTTTGTTTGAAAACACCAATCTAAATACATTGTAGGTACTTCCTCTGATCCGTAATAAGTGTCGTTGAATTAGTATCAGCGACACTAATTATGAATCGGGGGAGGGGTTGCACTGGAGCAAGCCTCAAAATAATCTTCCAAAAGTCGGGATGGGTAAAGACTGAATACATCATGTATCACTACTTTACATGGTATAAAACATAATATTTCTTCCAAGTTCAGCTTCAACATCTCTGCACTGCTAAAGTTGTATACAAAAAGCTAGCTAGAAGAGATGTCATCACGCTTCAACATTTGTATGCTCACCTCGGACAATTCTACTTGTCTGTATCAAGTTCCAAACATAATTGTAATTCATCAAGCATCAATGGCCGTGTGTATTTGGTCCGGTGGTTCAAAGCTCAGCATCAGCATCTTTGCACCGCTGAAGCTGGCTACAAATTCCCAAAATAGCTGGCACGCTACATCTCTCCTCTTCACATTAAACCGACTGAAAGGAAATTTCCCTTGGGAGTTTCCATGAACACTCGACAGATTGAAGTGCAATTGCACCCGTGTATTATACGGCACAGGTGACTTGAGTGACAGTGGTCTGACAAACCCTTTATACATGAAGCATCTTAGATTTGGAGCATCAAACTGCAGGTTTGTTTGGTTGTGGCGGTAGCCGTATACAAAATCTTGTAGCAGGAGGGTAGAAACCTTGGGGAGAGATAGAGAGTGTTGTGAATCATGACACAAATCCAAACACACCCTATCCAGTTGCAGGGTGGTGAGCAATGGCGAGGCATCTATCATGGCCTGCAGTACCTCGTGTGAAACGTTGCATACGTACAGTCGTAGTTCGGTGAGCCGCGGGAAGGCGACTCGTACCACCATGTCTTCCGCAGTGTGGCTGTCCATGCAGTTTGTGATGTGCAGCACACGGAGAGCCTTGAACGCCGGTAGGGTGGTGATGCCGTAACTGCACATCCCATCGTAGGATCCTCTCCCGAAGTAAAGTTCCTCCAGGTGCCGGGCAGCCGGTCTCGAGAGCAATTGATCGAGTGGGCGACGCATGTCGCCCCGGCCCCAGTCGTCGTAGTAGAATGTGATTTTCTTCACATGAAAACCGGAGGAGCGATATGCAACCATCGCAGCCCTGGCGTCGCGCCGAAAGGTACGACACGGGCACATGACATTAGAATAGAGCGCTTCGCACCGAGAATAAGTGCGCTGGCACATGATATTAGAGTAGCGCGTGCGCGAGTCCAAGTTGATGGCGCCCGATAAGAGCCAGAGCGTGCGCCACCGCCGCGCGAGCGCACTTGTGGACGCCGCCTCCTTTAATGGCGCGAAGGAGAGGATGTGACAGAGCAGGTCGTCGGGGAGGTCCGACAGGCAAACGGCGGCCATGGTGGGTCTACAAAGCTATCTGCGAATTGACTAGATCGGGGAACGGGGAAACTTGGTGTAGCTTGCAGGGTACGAGTTCATGGATGTTTATACGCGGCTAGCGAGTCAGCGTTAATTAGTGTCCTAACATCACACGTCCACTCACGCGTGCAAGACAAATTCACTGTTTGGATTCGACTTGTACTACTAGAGAAAAAAGTCTTTCGTACAAATCTCTTTTTGGTCAAACAATCTTTAATCGCTCGCGTGTGCGCAACGAAGACCGATCAAGAATTTTGTGTTCTTATGTGATATATTTAAGATCTCCCATTTTATCCTATTATATAGGTCTGATTTATAGAGGCCAAAAGTGGCGTAAAATGCAAGGCAACACTGACCTACTAATTTTTCTAGCCATAATAAGGGCCTGTGTGGTCCGCAAGAGTTAAAAAAATGTAGGGATAGAAAAACCATAGAATTGACATGGCATGTTGTATGAAATCCTACACGAAATGTAAATGCAAGAATCTTTATCAGTGGCTGCTTGGTTACATCATAAAGATAGCACAGAATTTTGCGTGAAAGAATATGTGCATGTCATACTTGTCATTGAGACAAAGCAATTTTTCATAAGGCTGGATCTAAGGGGAATTTTCCTATGGGATTACATGCAAAGTAGTCCATAGAAAAAAATTCATATACCTAGTTTTAAATCCTACAAACAAAACAAGTTTTAAAATAAAAATTCCTTAGTAATGGAATCCTCCAAAATTTCTATGAAATTCCTATGGACCAAAAGGGCCCTAAGTTCTCAATTCCATATACAACATGACTATGGAATGATGGTGGTGAGGCTAGACCACCAGAGAAATAGATGTTTCTGTACCGACACGACCGCCACCGACACCAACTTTTACATAGGATTTTATGTTTCCACGTGATCCATCACTCTCCCAACAACAAGATTAGTTGTGGATCTTGCATGAGGGACAATGCTAATCTCATGGCCGGGCCAACCGACCTGCTCGTCGAGCGCCTCCGCAGAGATGACCTTCCGGCTACCTACGCTTCTGTGTTGTGTGTGTCTCGTGGCGGCGAGCAACTCCGTCAATGCATAGACACGAAATCTTGGACCGATGGTGACTTATCAAAGCGTTGTGACTTTCTAAACGTCTCGACCGGGGAGCCCACATAGGTAGACCTCCCAGAGCTTCGATACCAGTTATTCTTTGGGACCAACTCTAAGTTTAGTCACAGTGGGAGGAACTTGGGTAGTAACATAGTCCTATATGTATTATCAACTAAGCATTTAGATGACATGGTATGTAATTAAATGATGAGATTATTGTAACACCCTCAAAATCGGACCTATGCAAGTTTTAGCGAAAACCCGCCAAACCCGCATAGAAACGATTCAAAGGTGCCCACCAGGCACTTTCGTGCGGGTGGAAAACGAAGTAATAACATTACACAACAGTCCTCGACGGAACCCACATAACAGATATATATAGCAGTGACTCAATGAGTCAAGAATACAGATATAATATACAAAGATCCAAATCACCTTGAAAATGATAGAGCGTCCGACTACGGACAAGATGCAAATGGGGCTAAGAGCTCTGAAGAATAACCAATGGCGTCCATAACCCTGCCCAGGCCAAGCCGGAAGGGTAACCCTGCTAACGACGTCGATCTCAACACCTGCTTAAACAAAAAGGGGGTGCCGACAAAGGGCAAAGGAAAAAGAGGAGCGTCAGTACTGAGGCCAGTACACGGCGAGGCTAGAATTCGGCGGTCCTCGCCTACATAGGTATGGTGGACTGAAGCGGCAGCATGCACTGAACAACCTATAGAGACTCGATACAACTAGCGGTTATCAGAGAGGGGTAAGAATGATCTATCCGGATCCAACCTGAAGCTAACACCAGACAAACCCATCCTGGTGTTTCCCCCTCGATACCAAACGAGGAAGTCAACCGAGGAACTCACACGGTTGGCAGTTTTACTTATTCAGTTATAGTTGCGGCACTTTACTAGTCAGGTTTAGATAATCATCCTGATAAAGTAAGCAGTGGGTACTTTTAGTTAACCATTCCGTGATAGTTGCAGCACTTACTAGTCAGATACGATTAGCATGAGATAACCCAAAACCCAGCAGTTGTTGGTACTTTTATTCAGCCATTCCGTTGTAGTTGCATTACTTACTAGTCAGGTACAATGGTCGCAAGCGACACTCCAAACAAGCAATTGTGGGCAGTATTAATTAGCCATTCCATTATAGTGAAGCTGATTACTAGTCATTATAAAGTCAGATTTATAGCCATAAACTTTAGTTATGCTTGTCTATGATCGAGATACTGTGCTCCAAGTCGTCCATATCCGCGGACACGGCTTTCAGAAAGTTTTACCCGGCCGGGGTGCACCAATAGCAACACACGCTCGATCAACCTCGGAAAAACCAACTCAAAACCCAACGAGGCTTTCACGACTGAACAATCACAGGATTCAGAAATATTTCAGGGGGCCACCCCATTGAGTAGACCCGCAACGAAGCCAGCTGACTCCGAGACGGACTCAAGGTTTGGGTAGACGGCTGTGAACGACTGGGAACCCGAAAGTGTGGCTGGGCTTGTCGACACCGCGGAATCGTGTCCCGATCCTAAACAGTACAGTGTGCTCCTCGCACAATCGTAAATACATAAGTAGCATGGCATAAGTACAGGATCGTAAATAAAACCTCAAACTAGTTTGTGGCCCCAAGAAATAAGACTGAATCAAGCTCTGGCTCAGGGGGGTCCCATATACCTCCCGGATGTGGATAGCGCGATAAATCAAGGAACAGGTATCAAGTACTCGGGGTCCTACGGGACACAAGTGGGCGTTCGGAAACCAAATATTTTCTATCACCCACCGATGCCTCTGCTTAATTCAATTTTAGTTGTTAAACAGGAATTTAAAGTGAACGATAAGTAAAACTATGATCATCTCCAACAACAACATGCGGAATACATCAACACTGTGGCATTTGACGACACGCAACAGCACTTGAGCAAGCGACTAAGACGCGCAGGTCCAACTAGCTACCAAACAACAGGTAATAGGGTGTGTCCAAGGCAATATAGGGCTGCAAGGGATATCACGGGTATGGGAACTAGAGCATCGCAACACAGATAGCAATAGATCAACAGGAGGGAATAAATACTATAAAAGTAAGATAGGTAGAAAAAGGGGGGGATGCTCGCCTGAAAACATTGTCGAAGGGTTCAACCGAAGATCGGGGCGAAGCTCACATCAACTCAACGGCCTTATCCGTGAAGAACCAAAACACTAGAAGAAACACCGGATGTAGTATTTAATACAACGGCAGAAGATCGGCATGATGCATGTATGATGTATGGCATGGCAAAGATGCGATGCGATTAGGTCATATTATGTGGAACCGGGGTCCCGACAATTAATTAAATGGTTCAAGTTATTTAGAACCCCCGCAATTTAGATGTTGTATTAACAAGGCAAGATGAGTTACCGGTTCGCTACACAAATTTAAATGAGGCCAATATGAGACTAGATTTGCCCGCATATGGGCCCCATATTTAATTAGAGGTGAATCGGCATAAGGCCCCCAAACCACATGATTAGTATGCATGCAATATGACCATTTAATATGCAACAGGTTTTATGTTTAGCATTTATGAAAATAGGGGTTCGGATAAGGGTCACACATTGAGGGGTCTCGACGGTCTTGGGGTTCCGGGGTTCAGGGTCGGTCTCAGGGTTCGACGGAACGGTCTCGGCATCCGGGGTGAAGTGCTTGGCATCCTCGAGGAGCACTTGTCGTATTCGAGCCGATGACCTGGGCGTCTGGGTTCTCGGGCATCTGTTCCAGGGAGAAGTACTTGTCGCGTCTGCGGTCTCCGGGTCCAGGTAGAAGAGCTCGTCGCTCCCGGGGAAGACCTTGGGGTTCCATCCGTGTGGCGATCTTGTCGTTCCGTGTAGGCGTTCTCGAGGTCGATGGCGAACTTGGCCGGTACCGGGGTTTTTCGGAGATCTTGGCGCGGCACCGGGTACGGGATCGGCCTTCGGATCCGTGGGTCTCGGCGTCCGTAGCTCTTGGTGCGTTGTGTGAGGAATGGACTCATCATTTTGTGCGCTGCGGGATACCACCATGGCACCTTGATGAACACCTTCTTGGCGGCGAATTCTGGGTAGTTGTCCTGAAGCAGAGCGAGCGCCTGTCGGGTGACTGCGCGGTGCTTGCCGAGCATGGGTGGCGAGTTCTTGAGGTCGGTGACCTGCACCATGGAGCAGATGCCGCTGGACGAGAAGTCGAGCTGCTCGCGGATGCCGCGCTCGAGGAGCTGGATGCGCCACTTGAGGAACCGCTCCCGCTTCTCGTCGTCGCCGAAGGCCTTCTCAGAGAGGTCCTTGTCCTGGGACTCGTTGAATACGTTGTAGCAGACGGGGTGTCCCTCGCGGTCTGCGCTGCGGTAGAAGACGACGCTCTCCAGCTCCGGCACGCCGAGGTCAGCGCCGAGGAGCGCGTCGATGCCGAAGCTCTTGCGCCACAGCACCGCCACCCTGAGCATCGGCATGGCCTCCTTGACCTTGAACTCGCGCGCGCGGAGGAACTTGAGGACCATGGTGTCCGTGCGTTCGTCGCTGCCGGACAGGGAACGCCCCAGATCAACTCCTCCTTGGGCTCGGCGGTGAGAGACGTTGGGCGGGCTCCTGACGGCGGGGCTGCAGAGGAGGGACGAGAAGGGGAGGGGGCCGGCGCTGGCGGCGCGCTACGAGGCAGAGGGGGCGCGGCCGGTCGGGCTCCGCTCGGGGTCAGCGGAGGACGGCGAGGGCGCCAGGGAAACGGGGGGGAAAAGGCAGAGGCGGGGCGAGGTCGCGCCCGGCTTGCGCAGGTGGCGGCAGATACGGGCCGGAGGCGAGGATGGTGGCGGTCGGAGCGACGGGGGGGGGGGGGGAAGCCGGGCGCGACGGCGGCCGACGGGAGGACGCGCCGACGGGGGTCTGGGAGGGAGGAGCTGAGCGGAAGAGGTCGGGGCGGGTCGCGCGAAGGGGAGGAAGGTGAGGGCGCGGCGCCTGGGAGGAGCGAGGGCGAGGTGGGGTTGCCGGAGGAGCGGCGGCAGCAGAGGGAGCAGGAGAAGCGGTCCGGCGGGGTGCCGCGACTGCCGGTGGAGAGGAAGAGGGCGGAGGGAGCGTCGGGTCGTGGAGGAGGAGTTCGTGGGGGAGAGGGAGACACGGGGGTCCGTGGGGCGCGTGGGCAGGGGAGTGGGGCGGGACCCACAGGCAGAGAGAGAGGCCCAGGAGGGTGCTGTGAGGCCGGTGGGGTCCAGGCGTTGCGGGGTCCACGCGGGGGAGGTGGAACTGGGGGTGGCTGGACGCGTGCGGGTACTGTGTGCGTGGGTGGGTGGGCTGCTGTGGGGAGGGAGGGAGTGAGGCCAGGTGGAGGGCTGTGATTGGTTAGGGAAGAGAGGAAAGCTGAGGTGGCGAGCTGCTACTGGTTGGGGTGAGGTGGCCAGAGGGTTGGGTAGGTTAGGTTGGGTGACTTAGAAATTTTGGGGTGGGCCGTTTTATTTTCTGGGGGTGGTCGTTCGGGTCGGGTCGGCCCGTTCGACTGCCCCCACTAAAAATAATTAAAACTTTTATTTAATTTAAAAGCACCTTTTTGCAAACCGTTAGCATTCAAACAAAAATAATCCGGAGACCGGGTTTGCGTGTTTGAATGAAGGTGGGGCGTTTGGAAAACAAAACTGGGTTTTTCCGAAATAGTTTTATGCAAGCAAATGCAAGATGATGACGATGCTCAAATGCAATGTGGCATGATCACATGAGCATGCTGTCATGATGATGCAATGCACAAAAACAACGCGATTTTCTAGTAGTGGTTTTGCGGGATGCCACAATTATGTTACCATAATATCATATATTTCAAGACAAAATGAGTCTACATTACAATAAATAAGACTTTGCATGATACTACATCTATGTTATTTTCTACTATGAAGGTAGTAACTTAGACTAGTAACATATACATGTTACTACTCTAAGTTACTCTCTACTATGACCAGCCTAATGGCATCCACCTCATCAAGCCGCTCATCCGTTAGCTCATGACCATCCCTAACGTCACCTCTCGCTTAAGATTTAGAATAATAATAGCTCGAGATCGAGCACTCAGCTATGAAAAATTGATGGAAACACAGCATTCAGACATTGAGTGGTGAGCTCGCTGTGTATGGTCCATAACTTACTCTACGTTGTCGTTTGAGAATCACTTATATTGCTTCACCTGGAATGGCATCATGGTGATGTCCATCACCATGGCTAGCTTTTTTTTGGAAATGGGCTTTTCATTAACATAAACTGTTTAATGTTTACACCCAGCCTCTGCATAACCAAGATGCAAACAGCCATACGAACGACAGAACTAGGAGGAAAAAAGTAGACAAGCATTACAAAAAGACACTATCGAAATAAATGCCTTGAATCTAAGGTAGATCGATCCTCAAATCACGCGGCCATCCATGTCGGAAGAAAATATCCCTCGCCGTGTCCTCCAATCGCGTATATCCCTCCATAAATAAGTCTTGAAACTCCATACATAGGAGAATAGTCCATGATCGGAGGATAGCCGTGGCTCGATAGATAACCTATAGAGGAGAAGACACAATGTTATTAAAAATCTTGTCATTTCTACAAAGCCATAGCGACCATATAATGGTAAGCGCTCCCACCCTAAACAAAGTGATTTACTTATTAACAATTCCATGCAACCAATTACCAAAAACATTGGTTACGGAACATGGAGGAGATAAACCAGAAGCTATTTGGATGAATGACCATATAGAGCGAGAAAATTTACAATAGAAGAATAAATAACGAATTGTCTCATCTTGATGACAAAAGACACATTGTGTACTTCCATGCCAATTTCTCTTTGCAAGATTACCTTTTGTTAGAATTACCCCTTTTCGTAGATACCATGCAAATATCTTCGTCTTAAGGGGTATTCACCATGGCTAGCTAACTAGAACTAGTGGGTAATGGCGGGAAAGTGATTTTGGTGCGCCGGAGCTATGGTCGAAACAAATCCTAGAAAGTATGGGGTGTACTTCATGGATCTAGACATGGGCAAGATGGTGCCCATGCCCGGGGCTATCGGTGGCTCTCCTCACCCATCAGTGCTGACTGCTGACACAATTTATATATGAATATCGAGAAACCGGTGAAGGGGCAGATTGTCGTCGGAGGATTAGATCAAAATTGACTACTCCACCTGCCAGGGCACAGCGTTCTAGACTATTTATCGTGTTACGTACGTCTGCCGTTCATAGGAAATTGTGGTGACCATGCCGAGAGCGGATTTACCACACCTAGGAGGGGCCCCCGACACCATCTACGCTGTTCATTTGTTGGAGATCCGTGCAAAGTCAACGCAGTCATTGTCTATCACACATTTACATTTAAGCCCTCTTGCTTTTTGGTATTTCACCTGCAGTCCAGGGGAAAGGATGACCACCCCACCGGCCCACCCCAACCCGTAGCCCACGCGGCCACGCACTTCCCACCTAATCCTAACAGCTCTCCCCGTCGCGCGGCCATGGATCTGGGGCCCCTACTGTTCCTTTTGATTTTTCTTCATGTTTGGATCCAGTTTGTGGTTGAATATTTTGTTTGGATTAAATTCATGGTTGAATCTTGATTGAATCTTTATTGAATCTTGTATGGATTTTGTTTAAATTCGTGGATCTGGGGCCCCTACTTTTCCTTTATTGAATGTTGATTAAATCTGTGGTATGTATTATCTAAGGGAAATGTTGTTTTCTATGAAAAAATGTATGAATGAGATTAGAAATTGTGAGTAATCTCGTGAATCTTGTGTGTATCTTGTATGAAACGTTCTTGTTATTAATCTTATTCCTGAAATGTACATAACAAAATTGTTGATTATTCCTGAAATTTTGCGAGAATAAATGAGGTAAAAAAGAAACAAACATTATGCAAGTATTCTATGGAAAAATTATATGAATATCTCTTGGCAGAAACAAGTTTGTAAAACGTGTGAATCTTGTATGAAACTTCTGAATCTAGGATGAAACAAAGTAAGAGTGACTAAATATTGTTAAATAAAAAGTATAAAAATAAAAATGATTAAATGAGATTATTGAAAAAACAAATTATGCATGTTTCATTTTCAAGATTAAAAATGTACATAAAAAATTGTTGAATATTGCTACCAAAAATATTGGTACCTAAATTATCTTGTATGAATCATTCAAGATCAAACATAGTTTTAGTTCTCTGATTAAATAACCTTGGACTGATTCCATTTTATCCAAATTGCTTTCCCCAAATTTGGAAGTACGAATATTCAGGAAGATAGTGTTAAAAAATTGTTAATGGGAGATAGTGTTGCAAATAAAAATCATGGTAGATCTGTTAATGAGAGGAGTGACAGTGAGATAGTGCTAAAAAATTGTTATGAAATCAGATTAGATAGTGTGTGAAATCTCGTGAATCTTGTGTGGATCTTGTATAAAACTTTTTGGTATTAATCTTTGTTGATGAAGATTACAGAAAATCAATTTCTAAATTGTTGAAAAATATTGTATGGAACCATGTTAAATCCTATAGATTTTGGTGGATCTTGCATGAATTTTTCATGTTTCTTGCATGAATTTAGAAATATGTGATAAGAGTGGATTGAAACGTCCATGAATTTTATAGTTGCAAAATCCTTAATAAAATTTACCTTGAAAAAATAATATGAATGTTCGTATGGCTATTTGAGAAAAATCTGTGAAAATATTTGTAAAGATTCATACATGTTAACAGATAAATTTTGAATAAATATCTATGAATTTATTTTTATGAAACTATATTGTAACTAAAAATGGATAATTAATAAATTAAAAATATAATGTAACTAAAAATCTCATTGTCAAGAACAACGTATTTCTACAGTTTTACGGTTCATCCTGTACCTGTAGTTGTAGTTCTGTACATTGTCAGCAACCATTAAGCCGCACACCCTGAATAGTGGTAAATTAAAAAAAATATTTTCTCTATGTAACAACTGGGGAGACAAACAACGACAAAATAATATTTTCTCTATGTACATAAAAAATTGTTGATTATCCCTGAAATTTGCGAGAAAAAATAAGGTGAAAAAGAAACAGACATTATGCATGTATTCTGTGAAAAAATTATATGAATATCTCTTGGCAGAAACAAGTTTGTAAAACATGTGAATCTTGTATGAAACTTCTGAATCTAAGATGAAACAAAATAAGAGTGTCTAAATATTGTTAAATAAAAAGTAGAAAAATAAAAATCATCAAAAGAGATTGTTGAAAAAATAAATTATGCATGTTTTATTTTCAGAATAGAAAATGTACATAAAAAATGTTGAATATTCCTGAAATTGTAGGAGAAAAAAACGAGGTGAAAAAGAAACATGAATGTGTAGAAGACTATCGATTGTGAGGAGACAAACAAGCGACAAAAAATTTAGAATATCCAAAAGCGTTAGGGGTTAGATAGAAAAACTACAGCAGACCTAAAAGATAAGGTGGAAGGGTTATTTTGTAAAAGTCACAGCACGAATCTCCAAAAAATGGAGAGCAGAGATGATGCCGGGGGCCCCTTCTACGGGGGAATTGCATTGCCCTGCCCATGCCGCCACAACACATTGTCGTCCGCCGGGGCTTCTGATGAGCTGCTGGTCCATAGGAACGGAAAGCGCAAGCCAACCCAAAGGTGACAGGGGATGAGTGGCTCAGCTAGTAGCCTAGTACGCTCAAGATCAAATGTGCATAAAGTTATGAAGTGTTGTTTGTGCTAGGGTTTCGGGACGCTCCTGCGACTCACGACTCCTAGGCTCGGAACTTCTCTGAGACGGCGATCGAGATCGTCTTCTCCTCGTGTTCGTTAACTCTCCTATTTGGATCTCTGCCTGTGCCTCACGTGTATCCACTGGTGCTCACTAGGACGGGGGTATCACCGGCGGTGTTTCTCGGAACGCTGCCAGCCCTAACCCTCGGTGAGTTTTCCTGGCTGGACAGGGCATATGGCAGGTCGACCGGAGGGGGTGTTGATGGGATCGGCAACGGCTGGGAATCCAAAGCTGACGACCGATGGTGTCTCCACGGAGCCATCGCGAGCGGCGAAGGGCAAGGCTGCTGCAGCCGCCACGGCGGCGGGCTCGGAAGGTTCCTCATCTAAGGGGGACCAGGTGGAAGATCTGATGGCTCGGCTGCGGCTTACTGCAGTTGAATCAGAAGCGGTGGTACTGGATGATGAGAATGATCTGGAGTTGGTCGATCCGGATCGATCTTTTGTGGGCAAGGTAATGGCCCCTAATACTCTCCACATTCAGACAATTTCGTCGGCAATGAGGCCGGCGTGGGGCAATCCGAGAGGACTCCTCATTAATCCTGCTGGTCCTAATCTCTTCATCGCGGAGTTTGGGACGAAGGCGGAGCGTGATCGTGTCATGGATGGTTCTCCATGGAAGGTAGGGAAGCAGGCGGTGCTTCTCAAGAAGTACGATGCAGATGTGAGACCACCACTGATGGCCTTTGATCGCCTTGCTATATGGGCTAGGATTCTCACCCTCCCGAACAGATTGATGAATTCACAGAGAGGAGTGGAGATTGCAAAGAATATTGGTTTGATTAAGAAGATTGAATCTGACTCTTTGGGCCGCTGTTGGGGCGGATTTATGCGTCTGAGGGTAGAAATTAAGGTTCATGAACCCTTGGTGCGCTATGTGATGGTGTCCTCACGTCGCCTGCAGGTAACGGAAGTTTTCCCGGTTCAGTATGAACGGCTCCCGCTATACTGCTTCTCCTGTGGCTTATTAGGCCACTCGCATCTGGTTTGCTCCTCACCAGCTGATCGTGATGAGAACGGTGATTTACCTTATTCTGCCAAGAAATTGGCTGTTCCTGATGACCAAAAGAAGACTGGCATGGCGGCTGGTTCGAATGCTTCTGCTTCAGGTGGGGATCAGATGCCTGAAGCCAGGGACTCGTCTGGTGGCTCCTCGGTATATGGTGGGGCTGCTAGTAGAGGGCAGGGGAGGTCCAGTGCACCGATGCAAGATGAACATGAGGTTTCCTCTCCCCTCAAAAATGGTGACCAAGCTGGTCGCGGTCGTGGTCGCTCTACTCGTGGAAGAGGTAGGGGACGTGCTGATGGTACTGTGAAGGAGTTGTTCCCCACAAGAAACACTACAGCTAATGGGAAGAAACGCAAGTCTGTGAAAGGACAAAACAGCCCAACATTGGCTATTGAGGCTCCTGCTGTTACAGTAGGTACTCTGGCTATGGTAGCGGTAAACAAAATCTCTAACTTAGTACCCGTGGAAGATGATACTCAGAGTTCGGACTCGAACAAGAAGGCTAGAACAACAGTCCCAGGATCGGCGGATCAGGCGGTGGCTGCGCTGCAGTCCCGCCAAACGCAATGAGTATCTTGGCGTGGAACTGTCGCGGTTTGGGGTCGGACACGACAGTAGGTGAGCTTCGCTGGTTAGTGAAGACGTTTCGACCTGAAATCCTCTTCTTGTCTGAAACCAAGATGTGGGATTCGAAGGCTAGGAATTTTATGTGGTCTTTGGGCTATTCTGGTTCCTATGCCGTCAGTTGCGAGGGCCGCAGTGGAGGTCTTGCGCTTTTCTGGAAGCAGCCGTGCTCAGTCTCTCTCCGTGGCGTCAACTCACACATTATTGACGTGACAGTGACTAAGAGAATATGGAGCCTTGGCGTGCTACCTTTGTGTACGGGGAGCCGAAACGGGAGCTTAGATATGTCTTTTGGGACATGCTCCGTCGTCTTCGCCGTGAATGGAATGGGCCGTGGTTGTGTTGCGGGGACTTCAATGAAGTAACCAGCCAGGATGAACACTACGGGTCACATGGCAGATCCGAGGCTAGATGGAGCAGTTTCGTGAATGCTTGGATGCTTGTAGCCTGGTTGATTTGGGTTTTTCGGGTCCGAAATTCACCTGGACCAACCGTCAAGACGCGCAATGTAATGTGAGAGTTCGTCTTGACAGGGCTGTTGCAAATGAGGCATTCTCCACTTTGTTTGAAAGTTGCTCGGTGGAAAACATCATCACCACATCTTCAGACCATTATGCCTTGCTCATTAAACTGGACACAACTGTGCCTGATCGTAGACAGTCGTCGGTGCAGCTGGGGTTCAGGTATGAGGCTATGTGGCGACGAGATGAGAACTATGCTGGGGTGGTTGATTCAGCATGGGATTCACGGCAGATTGGGCCGAATCCACTTCAGTCTACCTGGGCCAACATGGCTCATCTTGCCAACTCACTGAAGAATTGGAGCAGGGAGGCCTTTGGGTCTGTTCGGCGCCAAATACAGAAGCTTGAGCGGAGGCTGAAATTTTTGCGTAGTTCTGTTCCTCATGCAGCTATAGTTGCAGAGGAGCGTGCGGTTGAACAACAGTTGTGTGAGTTGTTCGAAAGAGAAGAAATCATGGCACGACAGAGATCGCGTGTTGAATGGCTCAAAGAGGGAGACCGCAATACTGCTTTTTTCCATGCAAAAGCAACAGCACGTAAAAGAACAAATCATATTAATGCTCTTGTAAGGGAGAATGGCTCAGTTTGTGTTGACCAGGAGGAAATAAAAGGAATGGTGCACAATTTTTATGAAGAGTTGTTTACATCAGAACCATGTACAGCGATGGATTTGGTTCTGGAAGCTATTCCCAAAAAGGTCGACGATGCTATGAATTCTGACCTTTGCAAGCCTTATACAAATGATGAAATTAAGGTGGCTTTATTCCAAATGGGTTCGACTAAAGCTCCGGGGCCTGACGGCTTCCCGGCTATGTTTTATCGGATTCATTGGGAACTTTTGCAACATGATGTGTGTGATGCTATCCGTAGTTTTCTGGCCGGCTCAGAGATTCCAGAGGGTTTTTGTGATTCAGTCATCGTCCTTATCCCGAAGGTATCCAATGCTAAACACTTGTCGAAGTTTCGACCAATTAGTCTCTGTAATGTCTTGTATAAGATTGCATCCAAGGTGGTTGCTAATAGGCTTAAAATCCTCTTACCTGACATTATATCGGAGTATCAGAGCGCTTTTGTTCCAGGACGACTTATTACAGATAGTGCTCTTATTGCCTTTGAGTGCCTACACACAGTTCGTCGCCAAAAGAACAAGATACCTTTCTTTGCCTTGAAGATTGACATGATGAAGGCGTATGATCGCATTGAATGGGGATATCTTCATGGCTGCCTGAGTAAGTTGGGCTTTGATTCTAGCTGGATTGATTCTGTGATGAGATGTGTCACCACAGCTAGATATGCAGTGAAAGTGAATGGGGAACTTACCTCCCCCGTGGTTCCATCCCGAGGTATTCGTCAGGGAGATCCAATCAGCCCGTATTTGTTTCTCTTGTGTACTGAAGGTCTATCATGTTTATTGCAAAAAAAGGAAGGTCTTGGTGAGCTACAAGGTTTACGTAATGGACAGAAAGGCCCTTCTATATCCCACTTAGTTTTTGCAGATGATAGCATCTTTTTTGCACGAAGTGATACTCAAAGTGTGGCTGCGCTGAAATCTGTACTGGATTTATATTGTGAGGCTTCCGGTCAAAGGATTAATCTTCAGAAATCTTCACTCTTTTTCGGCAGCAAGTGTTCAGATAATGTCAAGCTTACAGTGAAAACAAAGCTGGAGGTGGACTGTGAGATTCTGCAAGACACATATCTAGGCATGCCTACCGATATTGTGAGGGCCGTCACGTCCTCTTTTAAATTCCTACCTGAGAGAGTTTGGAAGTGTGTCAATGGTTGCTCGGGCAGACCCCTTTCACGTGCTGGTAAGGAGGTTTGGCTTAAGGCGGTGGTGCAACCTATTTCCAATTATGTGATGAGCTGCTTCCAGGTTCCAGTAGCAACTTGTGACAAAATGAGATCAATCATAGCTAACCATTGGTGGGGTTTTGAGGATGGCAAGAAGAAAATGCATTGGCGCTCGTGGGAGTGGTTGTCATCGCCGAAATCCTTGGGTGGTTTGGGTTTTAAGGACTATGTCTTGTTTAATCAAGCAATGCTTGGGAAGCAATGTTGGCGTCTTCTTACTAATCCAACTTCCCTGTGTGCAAGAGTGCTTAAGGGTCGCTATTTTCCTGAGTCTGATTTCTTGTCTGCCACTAAGCCTAGAGCGTCCTCCTTCACATGGTGTCGGGGGATTAACCTCGGGTAGGTCAGAGACGGGGAAAGACAGAGGTATTGTCCCCGTCTGGTTGCCGAGCTACGGCCTAGGTCGGCCGAATCATGGATATGTCGGCCGATGAACGGAGGCAAGAAGCCCATGTATAGGTATCGAGTGGTTACCCGGCCGAGTTAATAAGAAACTCGGCCGGGTTACCCAAATGATCCTCATGCAGGTGAGGAACGAGCCGAGTAACACAAGGTAAGGCCGAGTGATACGAAGCTTGCAGGAGAAGGAGAAACCCAGGGTCAAACTATAGCTGCAGGCTAGAAGGAATCAGAACAAGGCCAAGCACAAGAGACAAGGATGCACAGCGTCAGAGGGGCAGAAGGAGGTCACGGAGGTGACAGTCCTAGAGCCCGAGGCACGCAGGAGGGGGCCACTGGAGCTTTGCCGTCATTAGAAGGGCGACAGGGAAAGGAGGCCGCCGAACTACTATTTTGGGACAAGCATATTCCACGAATATGCTTGCCCCGTCAGCCCTAAGGGCACCCAAAGCACCCCTTTATAAGGGGAGGTTTGGACCCTGAGGGGAGGATCGATTCTTTTGAGCAACGTTAGGCTGGGGAGATTCACATTGTCCCCCTGTGAACAGCTCAAGGAGCGCTTGTAACCCATCAAGAGAGAAATAAAGTTCATCACTTTGGCAGCTTGAGTGTAAAGACAGTTGCATCTTCCCTCCCCAGATCCCACTAGCATCCATTGGCCCCGTACTTTAGCCTACCCATGGCATCTGCCGTGCCACGACCACGACAGTTGGCGCCCACCGTGGGGCCAGCAGCGGTGCTAGCTGGAGTTGTGATCCGGACGGGAAACTTCATCAACACCGGCGAGCGCGTTGTTTCTGGCTTGGTCCAGAGATTCGGTCTCTGTGACTATGTCAGAGACAATGCAGGGAGCTTCAGGGGGAAAACCCCCCCGCGCAACGGGATCTTCATCGGCCTGGGCGAGCACAGGGTCTACGTCGGCGTCGACATCACCGACATTTATCCTCACCAGGTTGTTGTTGCAGGGGAACCACCTCGAAGCGCGGCGAGCCGTCCATCAGGAGAGCATCTGGCAGGCAGCGTCGAGGTGATGGTCGCAGCGGGGACTCAAGCGAGAGCAGCATTAGCCGGGGCAAGCAGAGAACCCGCCGCAGGCGCACAGGGTCCGCCCAAGTAGATCACACTGCAAACCGCCGAGGTAATTCCGCCGGTGACAAACCCGGCCGAGCTACATGACACCACCCCAAAGGCACCAAGAGTGAGAGGACCACCTCTGGAGAGACCAGAGAACATTCTTCAGGCAACTATAGAGAACTTAACCACACCTGTAGCGCCGATACTTGATCCGGCAAATGCTCAGGCAGAGTTAGAGGAAACCAGGCAAAAGGTGCTGGTAGAGGCCAAAAAAGTATCAGCCCTGCGGGAATCCTTGAACAGGACCCTGAGAGAATATGCAAAAGCTAATAAGCTTGATATCGCACCCGAGCGGGTGGACGAACTGAGATTAAGAGGAAAGAACCTCATGAATGATATTAACAAAGAGCATGAAGCTCACAGAGCCGAATCAGGCGATTTGGGTTTGCCGAGGTACAGTACCCCAGCGAAAAACCTGAGAGCGGCAAATGCCGCAGCATTGGAATTAGAGGGGTTAACAGGGGAAGCTCGGCAGAAGCAACAAGAAAGAGTGAATGAGCTGGTGCGCATCGCGAACCAGCAAAATGAGGAAATGCTCAGAGCTAACCCGGCAAGACCAGGGGCTTCACGGATGGTTCATTCGGCAGGGGCAGCACCTGCTTTATCTGCGGCAGCGGCATCTTCACCCGGAAACAACGCTAGAAAAGAAAAAGCAGTAACCTCAGGGAAGAGGAACAAACAAATTGTTCCATATGACCCGGCAATAGCTGGAAAGGCGAATGAGAACAGAGGCAATGCAAGACGAGGTAATAGTGGGGAGAGAAATCACGGCCGAATGGAAAAGGACGGCGGCGGCCGAGGTAATGAGGAGCACGGCAGGAAAGAACCCGCAAGAGGCAATCATGAAAACCAAACCCCGGCAGAAGTCAGGAGAGAGGTGCCGCTCAACCCACAACAAAGACATGAGCCTCGACAGGAAAGAGAAGTGAGGCCAGCTCGCTATAATCAGATGAATGAAAGGTATAACGATGGATATTCCGAGGTAGAATACGCAAACCATGGTGGAGACAATCACTATGGGTTGCAGGATAGAATCCTGTACAGAGATTTGCCGGCAAATGATGCAAGAGTAAAATTGGATCGGTTATACCGGTCCGAGCTGTTGGAAGAGCAAGGTCCACCAGGTCCGGCATGTTTTGGACCACGGATCATGGGCGAGCCACCAGTGCCAAATTTTCAGTTGGCGAGAGGCACAAAAACGTACAATGGAAGTACTAAGCCACAGGACTGGTTGATTGATTATGCCACCGCTGTGAAGATAGCGGGTGGCAATTTGAGATGGGCTGTACGGTATGTCCCACAGATGTTGGAAGGACCAGCCAGGGTATGGTTGAATAATCAACCAGCTGGCAGTATCAACTGCTGGTTAGATTTCGAGGAGATGTTCGTCAGCAACTTTACCAGCACATACAAGAGACCGAATAGACCACAGCAACTAGCCATGTGCAAGCAGAGGCCGAATGAAACAGATAGAGAGTTTTTAACTCGATGGTGTAACCTGAGAAACTCATGTGAAGGAGTTATCGAATCGCAAGCGATCGCTTGGTTCGCGCAAGGCTGCCGTTACGGCAGCGTGCTGTGGCAACGCCTGCAGAGAGATATGCGACCACACTGGCAGAAACTATCAGAATAGCGGACTCCTATGCATTGGGTGACCCAACCCAACCGGAGTTAATGTCGGCAGATCATCGTGAGCAACAAGACCAGTACACGAGAGAGTTGGCCGGGTCATCTAGGCGTGATTTCAGAGGAAGAAGAAGAGAAGAGAGGCCGGATTATAGGTATAATTCGGCCCAGGTGGCGGCTGTAGCGCAAGATCAGCCGAGTCACGGAGCAACTCAACGACAGAAAAATGGACCTCAACAGTGGACCGCAAGAAATGATGGAAAGAGGCAATGGACCCCAGAGCAAAAGAAGCAATGGCAAGAGAGGCCGAAGTATACGTTTGAATCCATGTTGGATCAGCCGTGTAAATTTCACACGTCAAACCCATCTAGACCAGCCAATCATACAACCCGGCAATGCGCCTGGATGAAAAATGCGATGGGGAACCCGGCAGGAGTTCAGGCTCCCCATCAGGTGCAACAGCAGCATCAGCCGCAGTTAACTGGAGCAAATACACAGCAACTGATGCTACCGCCCCCTCCCCCGAGGTATGATAACTCGGATCGGAGGGATGCAGTGCATCAAGTAATGAACCAGGGGCAGGACGGAAGGATAAATCCGGCAAATGCTGGACGTAATGATTACAGGGAACATCACCAGTCTTATTGTGTGTTCACGACAGAACAGCAGGACAAGCAGAGTGTGCAGCGCCGGCATATGGAAGTGAATGCAGTTGTACCAGCAGTGCCAAGATACCAGCCATGGTCTGATCAGGAGATGACTTGGAGCATGAAAGACCACCCCAGAATAATGCCGAGTCCAGGATCATACGCACTTGTGTTGGATCCGACATTTGTGGGACCAAGCATCAATGTGAAATTCTCAAAAGTACTCATCGACAATGGAAGCAGTATTAACATCATGTACAAAGATACCATGCACAAGCTCGGTATATCACAGAACATGCTACAGTCCACGAGGACAACTTTCCATGGGATAGTGCCAGGGCTTTCATGTGAGCCCATCGGTAAAGTCCGAGTGGACGTATTATTCGGTACAAGAGATAACTGCAGAGCAGAAAATTTGGAATTTGAGGTGGTCGATCTGGAAAGTTGTTATCATGCTCTACTCGGACGGCCCGCACTGGCCAAATTCATGAGCAGCTGTCATATAGGTTATCTAAAGATGAAGTTACCCGGACCACAAGGGGTGATAACAGTCGCAGGGGATTACAAGAAGTCAATGGAGTGTGCCTCGGCCGGGTCAAATTTGGCCGAGTCATTGGTTATAGCAAGAGAAAAGAAAAGGATTCAGGAGGTAGCAGCCCTCGCACAGTCAGCACAGTTAAGCATGCCGGCACTGGCCAACCCTCATGGCAGTGTTTCTTTTCAACCGACCAAAGAGACGAAGAAATTTCATATTGATGAGCAATTCCCAGAGCGCACTGTTACTATTGGTGCAGGCCTTGACGCTAAATAGGAAGGCGAGCTCACCAACTTCCTCCGTGAGAATCGGGACATATTTGCATGGTCAACTCAAGATCTGCAAGGTGTGCCGAGGGAGTTGGCTGAGCACTCTTTAAACGTCAGGCCAGGAGCACGGCCGGTGAAGCAACCTCTCCGCCGCTTCGCCGAAGACAGGAGAAAAGTAATAGGGGATGAAATAGCTCGGCTTCTCGCCGCCGGGTTCATCATGGAGGTGCTCTATCCGGATTGGTTATCAAATCCGGTGCTAGTAGAAAAGAAAAAAGATGACCCCAATGTAGCCATTGTGTGGCGAATGTGTATCGACTACACTAACCTGAACAAGGCGTGTCCGAAAGATCCTTTTCCATTGCCTAGAATAGACCAAGTCATTGACTCGACCGCTGGCTGTGAGCTGTTATCATTTGTAGACGCGTATTCTGGTTTCCACCAGATACCGTTAAATCCGGCCGATCAAATAAAGACTGCATTTATTACCCCGTACGGGGCTTATTGTTATCGCACAATGCCATTCGGCCTGAGAAATGCAGGAGCAACGTATCAAAGGTGCATGCAAAAATGCCTACATGATCAGATAGGAAAAAATGTACAAGTATATGTGGATGACGTAGTCATCAAAACTAAGGAGAGCAGAACCTTGCTAGAAGATATACGGCAAACTTTCGCGAACCTGAGAAGGTTCCGAATGAAACTTAATCCAGAGAAATGCACGTTTGGCGTGCATGCAGGAAAGCTACTCGGGTTCCTTGTGTCTAGCCGAGGTATCGAGGCTAATCCAACGAAGATAAGAGCAATAGAAAGAATGGAATTGCCGAGATGTTTGAACGATGTACAAAAATTCACGGGCTGCCTGGCCTCGCTTAGTCGATTTGTATGTCGGCTAGGAGAAAAGGCACTGCCACTTTATCAGCTGATGAGAAAGTCGGACAAATTCGGTTGGACTCCCCAGGCCGACCTTGCGTTTCAGGAGTTGAAAAAGATGCTAGTTACGGCACCCATCTTAGCTTCTCCGTTATCGAAAGAACCTATGCTACTTTATATAGCGGCTACCAATCGAGTAGTTAGTACTGTGGTTGTAGTGGAACGACTTGAAGAGGGTAAGTCAGTTCAGAGGCCAGTATATTATCTAAGTGAAGTATTATCCACTTCAAAGCAGAATTATCCGCACTATCAGAAGATGGCCTATGGAGTATATATGTCGGCAAAAAAGCTTAAGCATTACTTTGAAGAGCACCCCATCAAAGTAATATGTGAGGCACCCATAGCCGACATATTGAACAACAAAGATGCAAGTGGCCGAATAGCAAAATGGGCGATCGAGTTATCACCGTATGCTCCACAATTTGATAGAAGAGATGCAATCAAATCTCAGGTTGTCGCCGATTTTCTCGTAGACTGGGCCGAGGTGCAATATGAGCCACCATTGCCAGATCCAAATTACTGGACAATGCATTTTGATGGTTCCAAACTAAGGAACGGTTTGGGAGCAGGAATAGTGCTGACCTCGCCTAAAAAAGATCAATTGAAATATGTACTGCAAATACATTTTGCCGCATCCAACAATGTAGCTGAATATGAAGCACTAGTCCATGGATTAAAGGTGACAAAAGAAATTGGAATACGCCGAATCCTATGTTACGGTGACTCGGATCTAGTAGTACAGCAAGTATCGGGCACTTGGGACGCATTAGATGCTAATATGGCTTTATACAGATTCCATGTGCAAAAGGTCAGTGGATATTTTGAAGGATGTGAATTCCACCACATACCACGAGCAGAAAATGACGCTGCTGACACATTGTCAAAATTAGGATCAACCCGGCAGTCAATTCCGCCAGGTATTGCCCTGGAGCACCTCAGGAAACCATCAATAAACCCATCACCAGAGTCCGAATCAATCTTTATCCCAGCAAGTTCTGCCGAGAATCATACGCCAATGGAGGTAGATCCGCAGAAAGATTCGGAACCCCTAAAGAGGGGGACAGCCGAGGTAATAGCAATCATGGAGAGAGCCGAGGTATATACGTCGGCAGAAAACATGGAGATAGACAGTGAAATCACTGCAGAAAGAGCAACGCCGATATGGGCGCAACCCATATTTTCGTATCTAAAAGACGCGGTATTGCCGAGTAATGAAGTATTAGCCAGACAAACCGTCAGAAGAGCAAAAGCCTATACAATCATAAACAATGAGTTATATAAGAGAAGCATAACAAACATATTGCAGAAATGCGTGAGTTCCGCAGAAGGTCAGGAAATCCTTCTAGACATACACCAAGGAGAATGTGGGCACCATGCCTCATCTCGCGCTTTAGTAGCCAAGGCATTCAGGCATGGATTTTACTGGCCAACGGCGTTAAAAGAGGCAGAAGAATTAGTCAAGAAGTGCAATGGGTGTCAGAGATATGCGACCAGAATACATATGCCGTCGGCCGAGTTAAAAACAATACCCATCACTTGGCCATTTTCTGTATGGGGTTTAGACATGGTGGGACCTTTCAAGCCGGCGAGAGGAGGAATGACCCACATCTTGGTTATGGTAGACAAGTTCACAAAGTGGATTGAAGTAAAACCAATCAAAAAGTGTGATGGGCACACAGCAGTGAAATTCCTCAAGGATATCATCTTGAGATACGGATACCCACATAGCATTATTACGGATAATGGCACGAACTTTGCAGAAGGAGCCTTCGCTAGATTTTGCCAAGAGAAGCACATAAGACTAGATGTTGCCTCGGTGGCCCACCCAGCATCCAATGGACAAGTTGAAAGATCTAATGGACTAGTGTTATCAGGAATAAAACCACGACTTGTTGAACCTTTGCAACGGTCGGCAGGATGTTGGATCGAAGAAATCCCAGCCGTATTATGGAGCCTTCGAACTACTCCGAATAGGTCAACAGGCTACACTCCATTCTTTCTGGTATACGGGGCAGAGGCCGTACTCCCAGCCGACATAATATATGACTCGCCAAGAGTCGCTCAGTACACAACCTCTGAAACGAATGAAATAGCTCGGCAAGATGCCGTAGACCTGTTGGAAGAAGCCAGAGAGTAGACATTATCACGATCGGCCATTTATCAACAGAACTTATGGCGGTATCACAGCAAGAAAGTGAATCCAAGAGTATTCAAAGAAGGAGATTTAGTCCTCCGGCTGGTGCAGCGCACGGCCGGCATGCACAAATTATCACCCCCATGGGAAGGACCATTTATCGTGAGCAAAGCATTGCACAACGATGCATATTATCTGATCGATGCTCAATCCCCTGGAGAGAGCAAGGCAAACAAAGGTGGTGAAGAAACGAAGCGCCCCTGGAATGTGGCTTTACTTCGGCCATTTTACTCATAGTGATGTATCTTAAGGTCAAAAAACCAATGATGTATTTGTACCTCGGCACCCAGAGCAGTGACTCGGGGACTGCCGTAGGTTATATTCATTTCATATCATGTATTCAAACCTCGGCACCCAGAGCAGTTACTCGGGGACTGCCATATGTGATGTTATTTCATGTTTGATATTTGAACCTCGGCACCTAGAGCAGTTACTCGGGGACTGCCATATGTAATGATTATTTTATTATATGTTTAGACCTCGGCACCCAGAGCAATAACTCGGGGACTGCCATATGGTATATTTATTTCTTGGCGACCAGAGCAGTGACTCGGGGAATGCCATATGTTGTGTTCCTTTCATGTTACGAATAGGCACCTTGGTGCCCAAAGCATTGGACTATCATATGATATGAAAAATTCGTATTGACACTTAAACTTCGGCATCTAAAAGCAACGACTCGGAGACTACCATATGATACCTCAAACCTATGCTAAACGCAATCATATCCGAAACTTGATTTATATAAGGAAGTTCCGGATAGTAAACGACGATCCAGCAATCGTTGCTTACTTCGACAACGGAGTAATTATCTTATGTTCAAAACAGGTCAATAGCGTAGATATTCAGCGCCAATGCCTGGATAAGATCATCAAAATAACGGCAAAAATGGAGCCCTGAAAGATGAAGAAATTACGAGCCAACAAGGCAAGAATTCGGACGAGCATCCACTTAACCAAGAATCTCAACAACACATAGCGAAAGAACCTCGAATCATACGAGTTGACGAATCTTTCGTCTACATTGTACGCCCGGCATACCAGGGATCGCAAATAACCTAGGCGTTATTCGTTGGAGGGGCAACCACTTGCTCAGGTGCGGGGCACTCCGAAGTAGGAGGAACTTCGACTGAGGTCGCCTCGCCATCCGCCGACCCAGGGGTAACTTCGGCGGTATCACGGGGTTGTTCAGGAGCGTCAGTATGCGCGGTAGAATGCCCGGTGCCTTTGGAGGAAGACCGCGCATCGCCGTTGCTATCTGAGCTTGAGATGGAGCTATCGGATGTGGCAGAATCATCTTCACCTTCCCCGTGCTCAGCTGAATCATCACCCGAAGCACCTTCACCCGCGACCTCCTGATCCGGATCTAGGAGAAAACTCGGCCCTTCATTCCAAGTATGCACGTCGGCATACTCGACGAGCTGGAAAGCCCGAGCTTGCCGAAGAGCAACAAAGGTGGGATCTTCAACCCAGCGAGAGCCAGTGCGCAAATTCCTCAGAATGTCAAGAGAGATGTCTTCATACCATGACATGATTACAGTAAGGGCCATGTCGGCACCAGCACGCGCAGCAGATTCTCTCCAAAGACTCAACTGTCTCTCAGATGCCTTCAGCCTGGTCACCAATAACTTGACCTCGTTGATATCAGGAGTCCCTGAGGTATTCGGCCAGAGTGCATGGTAAGCTCGGATAGCGGCCTGCACCAAGTCCCGGCCCATGATTTTCATCGGACCAACTGCAGCACCAACGGCAACCAAGAAATCCTCCATCGAATATTCAAAGTCAACAGCAACAGGTTCACCTCGACGAGCGCGAGCTGCAAGAACAGCTTTAGAACTCACGGGTTTGGCCTCGGGGAAGTGATCTGCGCAAAACATGGACATGTCAAAGGATAGCACCGACGACAAAGAGAAAATACAATTCGGCCATGCCAAATAACTTACGATGAATGTAGCTCATCATTATCTGAAGGTCCTTGGCCCAAGCAGCTTTACTCTTCTCAAAACGAGCAATTTCCTCGCTCAAACCGCGAGTTTTAAGTTCGGCAGCTTCGAGGAGTTCTTTGTTCTTATGTAGATCCAGAGTCAGCCGATTCTTTTCCTCGGAAAATTCTTGGTCGACCTTTTCTAGCTCGGACTTCTGAGAGAGCTTGAGTGTATTCACCTCGGATCTCAGGCGAGCTATCTCATCATCTTTTTCTTGTAGTTGCGCCGAATGAACCGCGCTTTGTTCTAAAAAATGCAACATCACGTCAGGCATGGGCACGCAATCTTGTTGCGACACTGCAAAGTCTTGCAACTCGGCTGTACCACAGCCCAACGCAATAAAGAAACTTAGCATAGATACTAAAAGAAGAAGGAGTAAAGTAGAAAGGAAACTAACCTTCCAAGGTCTTGATCTTCTTTTCAAGGCGGATATTGAGGTTATTGATATTACCTATTCAACAAGAAGTAAGCCGGCATTCCGCGGACGAGTATATGAGAAAGTTGGGAATAAGGAAAAGGAACTATCGACTTACCGGCCTTCTTTTCCACGGGCAGAACTTTCTCATACTTCTCTTCCAGCTTGCGGTGCAAGAAAAGCAACCTCTGGAACTCGGCGGTCCGTCGGTCATGTGCAACCTGAGCAATGGAGCAAAATGATAAAACAACAAGTAGAAGCTAAATTAGATCCGAATCAAGCAAAGCTTAATTCGGCTCTAGGTGGCTGGACATTCAAAGCTATACCAGATCCGAATCAAGCAAAGCTTAATTCGGCTCTAGGTGGCTGGATATTCAAAGCTATACCAGATACGAATCAAGCAAAGCTTAATTCGGCTCTAGGTGGCTGGATATTCAAAGCTATACCAGATCCGAATCAAGCAAAGCTTAATTCGGCTCTAGGTGGCTGGATATTCAAAGCTATACCAGATCCAAATCAAGCAAAGCTTAATTCGGCTCTAGGTGGCTGGATATTCAAAGCTATACTAACTCCGAGTCAAGAAGGACTTAACTCAGATCTAGGTGGCTGGATATTCAAAGCTAAATTAGATCCGAATCAAGCAAAACTTAACTCAGATCTAGGTGGCTGGAAATTCAAAGCTCAACTAGGTCCAAATCAAGCAAAGCTTAATTCGGCGATAGGTGGCTGGATATTCAAAGCTATACCAGATCCGAGTCAAGAAGGACTTAACTCGGCTCTAGGTGGATGGATATTCAAAGCTACACCAAGTGCAAATAAACTATAAACTAGATGGCCGGACTAACAAACCTTAGAAATAAAATTAAGTCAAACTTCCAAGCATACAACAAGTTATTTCCTTGCAAGTTTCGGGGACTAGAGAATATGGTAACATCTGGAGAATAATTTAAGACTCAGAGATAAAACAATTACCGCATTCATCTTGTTGGTATCAATGATAAACTGGGCAGCATGGTCAAAACGACCGCTGATGTCAGAAAGCTGGAAAGGTTGGTTGGCTGGATTACCCTCAAACTGATCAGCAGCATTCCAGTTATTGGCAAACTCAACCAGCGCTCCAAGGCTGTTCCCGCTAGCCGTCCGAGTTAAAACTTTACCCCGGGCAGGCGGTCCGACCACGGCAGTCGCAGGGCTCTTATGAAGAGCAAGCTGGCTGCCGGTGGCCGAGGTAACAGTGACTTTGGCAGATGCAGCTCCCTTACGCAGCGCCTCTGCAATACTCGGCTGAGAAGAGCCGGCAAGACCTTTCTGAGAAGAAGTCTTGACGGCAATAGCACGTTTCTCCTTAGAAGAGGCACCAGCAGGAAGTTGCGCCTCCGAAGTGGGGACGGAGTCCTTAGGACCAGCGGAGGTTAAGCTCGCAGAGGGCGCCGGGGCGACGACCTTTTCGGCCGAGGTCGGGATGACCGTAGAAACTGCCGGAGTAGATGGAGGCTCAATGGTAACGCTGGGGCCCATAGAGGGGACAGCTGGCTCAACGAAAACATCGGAGGGCCGGATCGGATCCAGATCAATGGGAGAAGTCTCAGGGGCATCACGACTAACAGGCGAAGTATTCGGAGCGGGGGGAGAAGCAGGACGAATAGGACTAGGAATTCTGGTGTCATCAGCGGGAGGAGGAGATGGCGGCCGAATCGGACGGCTAGTCATACTAGGACCGCCGGGTTTAACAGACAGAGGAGCGCTGCAAAAATAAGAAAGAAGATTCGTCGGTATAAGAAACAGAAAGAGAGAAACAAGAAATATAGGCAAAAGAACTTACCCAGCAACTCCGGGCATAGTCTTGCGCCTGGGAGGATTCGGAGCGGATTTCTTTATTCGCTTCTTAGGAACCGCCTCCGAGGCACTAGCAGGAGCCCCGCGCTTCCCCGAGGTAACGGGAGGCCGGGAAGCAATAGGTTCGGCGTCATGAACCTGGCCGGCCGGATTAGCTGGGAAAGTAGAAGCCGGAAATGCATAAGAAATAGGCATGGTGGCAACTACCTCAAGAATTTGGACCTCGTCCGAATCACCTTCCTCCTCTTGCGCTGAAGTTTTGCCGCGAGCTCGAGCCGGAGCGGGATCCGACTTAGGGACGAACTCCTCGGAGTCCGGCTCGCCAGTATCCGGGGTACTCCTGTCTGCGGGCCAAGGGAGCTGCAGAACTTCGGCATCCTCGTTCTTCTGCTCCGCGAACCTCTGCATGACAAGGAGGGAAAATCATGTAAACCGGTCTCTAAAAACTGGGGAAAAATAGAGTAATGGAGATTAGGTTTACCTCGGGAGGCGGACGGTCGCGGGTGAATGGTTTTAACCCCCAGGACCAATCCTCAGGCATCTCAGTCTTGAAGATAGCTCGGACGCGCTTATGAATAAGGTAATTGTCCAACTCCACGGTCGAGACTCGGTTAGGGTCCAGAGGACCACTCATGTAGCATAGCTTGTGGGTCCGTTGCTGGAAGGGGCAGATCCGGCTACTAATAAAAGTTGCCATCAGGTCTTCGCCGCACAACCCGGCCCGAATCAACTCTTTTAGCCGAATCTCGAAAGCCTCGGCCAGGGCGTGAGTTTTCTTCGGATTATAGAGCCAGTTCACTTTGGAAGGCGGGCCAATTGAGAATGGAGGGAGCCGAATCTGGTCTTCCGCCCCTCTGTTCTTGACGTAGAAGAATGACTTGTGCCATTTCTTGCACGACTCCAACCCAGTGACGCGGGGGAACACGGATTTCCTCCGAGGTGTAATAGACGCCGCCCCACATTGGGTGAGCAACTTCTCGGAAGGATGCAGAGATTTGTCGGGAACAACGTTGGAGCGGATCTGGAAGAACTTCGACCAGACATGCACTGACGGCCATAGGCCGAAGTAACCCTCCGAAGCGGAGATGAAAGCGGAAAGAGAAGCTATGGCGTTCGCAGGAAGGTGGTGCGGCTGAAGGCCGAAGTAATCAAGGAATTCTCTAGCGAAATCGCTAAGAGGGAGACCGAAGCCGCGGGCGAAGTGAGACATGAAAACCACATACTCGCCCTCTCTGATAACTGGGGAGGATTCGCTGCCGGGTAAACGACAGGAAACCTCGACAGGAATCCGCCGAGTTCTGATGAGCCATTCAATCTCACGGCGCGTGACTGAAGAGCCCTGCCACGATCCACGCTCGGGCCCGGAGCCAGCGTCATCATCCTCAACTAGAGCACCGCTAAACGAACTAGACATAGGTCCGCCGGAGAGATCGCCGGAGGAAAAACTGGCGGCGGGGGAGAGCTTAGAGCTACAAGGCCCCATCGGAACTTAGCACGAAAGCAATGGCGAAAAGAGGAGGAACCGTCGCCTGAGCACGAAAACGATGCAGATCGATCTAGGGCAAGGTCAAGGCAGGATGGCCAGAGAGGACTCACCGGCGGCGGGGGCACAGCCGTAGAGCGAGGGCAAGAAAGGCCGAACGACGCGGCGGAATCCTCGCCGGCGGAGGCTCTGGCTGATGAGCGGCGGTGGAGCGGCAAGAGAACACGCAGGCGAAGGGAAGAAGGAGAGCGGACGCGAGTGATAATGGGAAAGATGAACCCTGCGGGCGCGTTTCCCCACTTTATAGTCAAGCAATGAACAGGGGAGTGGGATCGTGGGTGTGGCAGTTACCCATGTAGATCGTGGGAGTAGCACGAACGCACGACGGTGAATGGAGCCACACCAACGGCCACAGACAAAGAAAAGTTGTTACGATCCCAAGCGGAGCGGCACACGAGGCGTCGTGGCGGCGGCGCAGCAGGTACAGGGTTCACTGTAGCTTGTCAGTAAGCACTGTAGAAGGACCTAAAAACTAGAAAAGCAATGATGGGGTGACACGTAGGACATAGCGTATGATGGAAGGAACGAGGAAACCTCGGACGAGGCCATAGCTCGGAAACAAGACTGAAGAAAGTGATGAAGCTGATATAACCCGGCCAAAGTAATTGACAGGGCCACACCAGCTTCGGGGACTAATGTCAGGGGATTAACCTCGGGTAGGTCAGAGACGGGGAAAGACAGAGGTATTGTCCCCGTCTGGTTGCCGAGCTACGGCCTAGGTCGGCCGAATCATGGATATGTCGGCCGATGAACGGAGGCAAGAAGCCCATGTATAGGTATCGAGTGGTTACCCGGCCGAGTTAATAAGAAACTCGGCCGGGTTACCCAAATGATCCTCATGCAGGTGAGGAACGAGCCGAGTAACACAAGGTAAGGCCGAGTGATACGAAGCTTGCAGGAGAAGGAGAAACCCAGGGTCAAACTATAGCTGCAGGCTAGAAGGAATCAGAACAAGGCCAAGCACAAGAGACAAGGATGCACAGCGTCAGAGGGGCAGAAGGAGGTCACGGAGGTGACAGTCCTGGAGCCCGAGGCACGCAGGAGGGGGCCACTGGAGCTTTGCCGTCATTAGAAGGGCGACAGGGAAAGGAGGCCGCCGAACTACTATTTTGGGACAAGCATATTCCACGAATATGCTTGCCCCGTCAGCCCTAAGGGCACCCAAAGCACCCCTTTATAAGGGGAGGTTTGGACCCTGAGGGGAGGATCGATTCTTTTGAGCAACGTTAGGCTGGGGAGATTCACATTGTCCCCCTGTGAACAGCTCAAGGAGCGCTTGTAACCCATCAAGAGAGAAATAAAGTTCATCACTTTGGCAGCTTGAGTGTAAAGACAGTTGCATCTTCCCTCCCCAGATCCCACTAGCATCCATTGGCCCCGTACTTTAGCCTACCCATGGCATCTGCCGTGCCACGACCACGACACATGGCGTTCTATTCTTTTTGGGCGAGAACTCTTACTAAAAGGTATCAGATGGGGTATAGGCAACGGCAAAAGTGTCAATATAAAGAAGGACAACTGGGTTCCTGGTTTTCCTGTTGGCACAATTAAATCCACTGTTTTTATGCCTGAGCACCTGAAGGTTAGTTTCCTATTGAACGAAGCTAGTAATTGTTGGGATGCGGATAAGATTGAGGCTTTATCCCATGACGATCTGGCTAAGGCAATACTTGCTATTCCCATCAGCAGTCATGGGGGTGACGATTTTGTTTCATGGCCACATGACAAGTTTGGGCAGTATACGGTAAGATCTGCATATAATCTGTCCCGGACTGAAACTTTTTTTATGCGGCGTCATGAGGCTGGGCATGGTACCCATTCTGATCAAGCGACAGAGACAAAAAATTGGAAGGCACTGTGGGCTATTGAAGCGCCGAGCAAGATGAAAATTGTTCTATGGAGATTTGTCCATGATTGCTTGCCAACTGGTCACCAATTGCGTCACCGTCACATACCAACGTATGATCAGTGCGTCTTTTGTGGACAGACTGAGAGGGTTGAGCACCTATTCCTCCTGTGTCCGTTTGCTCGAGCTGTTTGGAGTGCAGTGAAGGAGAGGTTCCCACTCCAGCTACGCAGAAAATGCTTGGTGAATGCGAAGCAGTGGTGCTTCGATTATCTGACCCGGGAAAAGGCAGTGAATGCCACTGTTCTTGCGGTGGTCTGTTGGCACATTTGGGATGCCCGCAATGATATTAGAAATAACGAGGCTCGCCTGGACCCTGATCGTTTGGCGGCCAAGATCATCCCCTATGTCGACATGATACTGCTCCATTGCTACAAAGACACGCCAGCTGGTAGGTGTGATTCCAGTTCACAGGCTCCACCCTGGACTCCGCCATCTGAAGGTTTTGTCTGCGTGAACATTGATGCTGCTCTCTTCCCTGATGATCGCCGCATGGGTTGGGGTGCCGTGCTGCGTGACCACAACGGTACCTTCATTCTCTCTATTTCGAAGGGTCTCGAGGGGTTTACTTCTCCCGAGCTTGCTGAGGGCCTTGCCATCAGGCGCGCCATGTCGGTTCTCCGGGATCGTGGATACCAGAAATGCGTCCTCGAATCGGATTGTCTGTCAATGATCCAGCGCATCAATTCCTCACTTCAGGACCGTTCCCCTGTCGGCATCGTGGTCCACGATATCAAGACCTTGGCGAAGGTCTTTACCTCCTGCTCCTTTAAGCATGTCAATCGTAGTTTGAATGTCGCTGCACATCTTTTAGCTCGCGCATCTAGACGCTCAGTTTGTAATTTTTCGTTGAATGTTGTCCCGGAGTTGATCCGGTCCAAACTTTGTATTGATGTTATTTAATCAATAAAGCGCGATATTCTCTCCAAAAAAAAGATCAAATGTGCATTATCGCTATGGCAGATTAACACACACACCGACCCACGTGGATGGAACACACAGGTTTATTCCATGTATTATGACAGCACAGACCCAATTGCATACGTCTATCCCGATAGCACATTCAAATGTAGTGGCGGTGTCATGACAAATGCGGTTCCTACAAAAATTAAAGGTTAGTTGTTGCACACTAACCTACAAACTTAACGTAGGAAGTTCAAGACTCACATAGATGATACGCTGAGTTCCATATTCTTTCTTCTAGTATGGCTACTAATATATGTCAGAATTGATTGAAACCAAATCGTGTCAAAATAATCATAATTCCAATAAGAATGAAGGCGCGCGGCTAGCTCTAGATTGGTGTTTAAAGCTAGCTTAGTAATTCAGTATGCCGGCTTGGGCAGAATAGCAGGCTAGTACCAAAAAGACAGCCCAGATGCAAAGATTTAGACGACCAGTTAAACTAAAGAAAGGTCCAACATCTCATCCTCTTCAATATTAATTTGGTTTCGTCTGTTGTAACCAGACTAATAATGGTTACTGGTACATTGGGCCTAATGTGCACCACAAGTTGATCTTGTAGCTGGGGTATCGAGTCGCCCCAGTTTGTCTTCGTGTATGTCCATCAGAAAGAAAGTCGTGTGCATGTCATGGGCCAACCCGAGTCGGTACTATGGACTCGACACTTTTGCCTACCCTGTTGGGTATTTCCTCATCACGTAATTCACGATTTTTGCATGACACAACAAATTAGTTATATTAGACATTGGATTGAATGAATGATACAAGGTTGAAATAAATAGCAACGATTTTTGCATGATCTTTAGCACCACTGGCGTTCCACAAATATAAGGATAAGAGTGGTGTTGCTTGCCGCTGCTGCATCCCGAGCTGCTCATGCTCGCTTGGGCCCAGTAATGCTACACCTACGGAATCAGTTTATGGACACGGTATGGCCTCATGTGATTGGAAGAGGTGCAGCGGTTGTTTCGATTAAGTCTCCTTCCGTTGCTTCACCTCCAACCACGTCAGCCCGTAAGCAGAAGTCCGTAGGAATCAGTCCGTATGTCTAGCATTATTGCGCTCGGGCCTCCCTAGGAGATGACAACTGGGTGACTTGCAGTAAACTAGTGGCTCTACAAAAGCTCGAGTAAATATTGATATCTAAAAAAGATTAAGGTAAACCATGACTAAATTGATCGCACAAAAAACCATGACTAAATATGTGAACATAGACAGTATTTTCTGTTGGTGTGTTCCCTCTTCTTTTGTGGGTTGACACTAGGCCACGGTGCCATTGGTGAAACTAATGCGTCTACGAAGGCATCAAATCTCATTTCATTTGTGCATGCTGGTTCTCACCAGATGACTACTATAGGTAGAGTCATTCTGCCTCTTTTAACAAAAAAAATTGTTATTAATGATGCTGCTAAACAGGAATGAGGTGTAGGCAGTAACAATGATGCTGCTACATTTATCGCTCATCAAGATCAAGTTGCCCAATCACGTCCTACGTGACCCATCAAGGTAGTTTCACAAATCCTCCTGATGTCGCCTGTTCCCACGTGGTCTCGCATCTTTCTCCGTCTTCTCTCACCCTCCGTTTGATCTGCTTATGTGACTACCACCTATTTGATGCAATACACCAGCTTTACCGATGTCCTCTCTTTGACTTGTTTATGTGACAACCACCTATCTGATTAAGTGAGTGCAACCAACGCGTCAAAATGGGATGGGATGACGAATCTATTCCATTGGACATGAAGTAGTACATACATATGAGAAGAGAACCTTATTCACTTGAATGAGGGCTGGTGTGGTATATATTTGTTATAAAATTATTATGGAAAAAAATAGAGGTAGGTGGTGTAGTCCTATTTACTTTATAGCTATCATGAAGTTGCAACACAGCTTTTTCAAATAATGCAACATATATACCACTTGAATTAGATACTCTACATATAAAAATCTTTAGCCTAAATTCTTTGTTTGATGATTCTTTGTTTTCCTAGATTGGCAATTAGGTGCGAAGTTGAGGATATATACAAAAAGAAAGACCCGTGACTATTTGGGGATCTAATTTTTATATATAAGTCAAACCATTAATGTAAAATATAATACTAGAAATATATCATACTGGGGGTGTGGCAATAGCCCTAAATGCAACGGAGACAAGGTCCGAAAAAACTTACAACCGAGAAAATAAGAAATAATTAACAAATACATGAAAGTGAAGAAATAAACATGCATATATCAATCATATGGGTGAATTTCTTTTAGTGTATCACAGGGGTGATTTGTACTCTTGCGATGGAGTGAGTTTTACGTGTAAATCCATTTAATGAGGTCTATGGGGAGATGGTTTACATGGAAAAACCGACTCCAATATCATATCAGTATAGCCTGTTGTTTTTTTACAGGTTGTTTTAATTTATAACCGCCATATATAGGTAACTACATATTTTTCAGCCAAAACCAACTCCTATAGCTAACTTTAACTCAATTTATCTGATATGAATTAAGCACATTCCTACCGGATGACAGGGTAGCAGGGTTTTTTTTTTAGGGGTGCAAGGGGGCGATAGCCCACCTGAACGCCAAGATTTCATTAAATGAGTAATTTACAAGGGGTGCTGGTACGAGAGATCGCGGCCGCGCAAAGGGCGGCATACCACCCTAGCAGGAAAGGTTACAAGGAGGGAGTAGAGTTACAGGGGGGAGGGGAGGGGGAAGAGCTACTGTAGGTGTAGACACCAGGCCCGAAGGGGGTCGAGATCGACTCTTCTGGGAGCCCTGACGACCCACAGCAGTAGGTGGCCCACCACCAGGGCGGCAATCTGTGCGACGGTGATCTGGGCTCCGTCAAACACCATGTGGTTGCGAGTTTTCCAGACCGACCATAGTGTAGCAAGCGGTGTGGTATGAAGGGCTAAGGCATGCATACGGGGGAGGCCTGCAGATAGTGCGCCCAGTAGTACGGCGACGTTTGCATCCGGGGGCAGCTGCAAGCCGCCTGCGAGGCGCGCCCAGAGTGGGGCAAGACGGCGGCACTGGACGAATAGGTGGTCCAGGTCCTCGGGGACGCCAGGGCAGAATGTACAGTGCGGGGATGGGACGCACCCAAGATGGAACAAGTGAGCGTGTGTCCTTGTGCGACCAAGTCGTAGAATCCAGAAGAACACTCTCACACGGGGGGGCGCAAAGTGTGGCATCCCGCAAAACCACTACTAGAAAATCGCGTTGAATTTGTGCATTGCATCGTCATCATCATGCATTGTTTGCTTAAAACTATTTTCGCAAAGCCTGGTTTTGTTTTCTAAACGCCCCGTCTTTAATTCAAAACCCAAAACCGGGACTCCGGAATATTTTGTTTTGACCAACTATGTATTGCAACGGTGCATTTGGAAGTAAATAAAATATTAAATTATTTTTAGTGGGGGCAGTCGAACGGGCCGACCCGACCCGAACGACCACCCCCAGAACCAGAAACGGTCCACCTAATCAGCCCCCTCTAAATCCTAAAGCTACCAACCTATCTACCCAACCAACCAAGCCACCTCACCCCAGCCAACCCCTGGCTGCCACCTCACCCTCTCCCCTCCCCCTAGCCTATCAGACCATGCCACCTCACCCAGCCACTCCCTCTCTCTCTTCCCCCCTCTCTCTCCCTGGACCCTCTCAACCCACCCAGCCACACACACGCACCCACGCACCTGCCAACCCCCACAGTCCCACCGCCACCTCCCCCTGGGCCCGTCCCCACCGCCTGGCCCGCCTGGGACCCACCCCCCACCTACCGCGCGCCCCGCCCAGCCTCTCTCTCCCCGCAGCCTCCCTCCCTCGTCTCCTCTCTCTCCATGCCGACAACCGCCCTTCCCCGCCGCCTCTCCCCTCGCTCTGGCCACGTCTCGCCAGCGCCTCCTCCGTGCCCCTCCTCCGCTCGCCGCCGGCAACGCCATCCCCCTCTCCCTCGGCTCCCCGCCAGGCTCGCCGCCTCCGGCCGTGCCCCCTCCTGCCTCCCCGCGGGTCGCATCCTCCTCTCCCTTCCCAAGCTCCGCTGCCGGCCGCGGCCCCTTCTCCTCTGGCCGCCAGCCGCCTCTGGCCTGCTCGCAGGCACCGCTTGCCTCCGTCGCCTCGACCCCCTGCGGCGCCTTGTCTCCACCGTAGTCCTGCACCTCTGCATGCCCCAACGCCGCTCCAGGTCCGGCCGCCCCGGCCTCTGCTTGCTTCCCACGCTGCCCATGCAGCCTCTCGCCGACCCGAGTCATCCGCCACCAAGCTCCCTCCCCTTCCTGGCCCATGCGTGTCTGCCCTGAGCCGTCGTGGCCGTCCCTTGTGCACCATGGCCCCGCGTGCCGCTGCTCAACATTCCCGTGCATCGCCTGTTTGCCTTGCAGCTGCCGCTTGTCCCTTTCGTTCACGCAGGAGTCTCAGCCCTGTGCTTCTCCCTTGTTTTTCTCCGTTTTCGGCCGTTTCCTTTCAGATGCGATGTCCGGATGCCTGTCCAATCTCGCGCGGTGCCCTTCACATGTTTGATGGAAATACCGCAAGCCCTCCTTTAGGCTAACCGCTACACGCTAAGATATCGACAAGATCATCCAAAGATCCAAGTACCACGACCATCGATGCCAAGAGCAACTGAACATGGAGAACCTGGACAAAACGACAAGATCTCCATCGATGACAAGACCGCCGGGATCTGCCAAGTTCGACTACCGCCGGTGCCACTCGAGACCGACATAAACCACCGGGATCCAGGACCTGGGGACAGCGATGCTCGACCCAAGGTCCCCTTCCATGGAGTGCCAAGATCGTCGACATCGATCCGAAGGTCGAACCCTGAAGCCTCGTGTCTGAAGACCGATCCTGTCGAGACCGAACCCCGTGGACCGACATGATCTCCTTCACGGAACGGCAAGCTCTCCAACCCGGTTGCGCCAAGTGTTTCTTCCCGGACCCGAGGATCAAGCCTCGACACCCCGAACCCGGAGCCGCGCCAAGATCTCCGATCCCTCGATCCGAGACCGATCCCCGAAACCCTGAGTGCGCCGACGACCAGATCTCCACGGTGCAACGACAAGTCCGACCCGACCGCGGACCCGGCAAGATCCCCGCAACGACAAGAACGACACCGCCCGGAAGAACCCGATGCGCCACGACACCGAACCAAGTCCTTCCCGGAGTCCGAGAACGTTTCCGTCGAACCCTGGACCCCGAGACCGACCCCGGACCCCGAACCCCCGGAACCTCAAGTCCGTCGAGTACCCTCTAAAGTGTGCACCCCTCCGCGAAACCCTATCTTAAAACATAATAACAAAGTGTTGCATATATAATTGTCATCTCGCATGCATATCATGTGGTTTGGGGGCCTTATGCCGATTCACCTAATAATTAAATATGGGGCCCATATGCGGGCAAATCTAGCCTTATATTGGCCTCATTTAAATTTGTGTAGCGAACCGGTGCTATCTTTTGTCTTGATAATGCAACATTTAAATTGCGGGGCTTCTAAATAACATGAACCACCTAATTAATTGTCGCGACCCCGGTTCCGTTTAATATGACCTAATTGCATCGCACCTTTGCCATGTCATTCATCATGCATGCATCATGCCCGATCTTCTGCTGCTGTGTTAAAGAGTGCATCCGGTGTTTCTTCTAGTGTTTTGCTTCTTCGCGGATAAGGCCGTTGAGTTGATGTGAGCTTCGCCCCGATCTTCGGTTGAACCTTCGGCAATGTTTTCAGGCGAGCATCTCCCCCTTTCTGCCTATCTTACTTTTATAGTCTTTGTTCCCTCCTGTTGATCTATTGCTATCTGTGTTGCGATGCTTTAGTTTCCGTACCTGTGATATACCGTGCAGCCCTATATTGCCTTGGCCACATCCTATTACCTGATGTTTGGTAGATAGATGGACTTGCGCGTCGTAGTCGCTTGCTCAGGTGCGGTTGCGTGTTGTCAAGTGCCACAGTTGTTGATGAATTGCCGCATGTTGATGTTGGAGTTGATCATAGTTTTACTTATCGTTCACTTTAATTCCTGTTTAACAACTAAAATTGAAGTAAGCAGAGGCATCGGTGGGTGATAGAAAATATTTGGTTTCCGAACGCCCACTTGTGTCCCGTAGGACCCCGAGTACCTGATACCTGTTCCTTGATTTATCGCGCTATCCACATCCGGGAGGTATATGGGACCCCCCTGAGCCAGAGCTTGATTCATTCTTATTTCTTGGGGCCACAAACTAGTTTGAGGTTTTATTTACTATCCTGTACTTATGCCATGCTACTTCTGTATTTAAATTGTGCGACAGATAGCACACTGTACTGTTTAGGATCGGGACACGATTTCGCGGTGTCGACAAGCCCAGTTTTGGGTTCCCAGTCGTTCACAGCCGTCTACCCAAACCTTGAGTCCGTCTCGGAGCTTGCTTACTTCGTTGCGGGTGTACTCCAAGGGGTGGCCCCCTGAAATAATTCTGAATCCTGTGATTGTTCAGTCGTGAAAGCCTCGTTGGGTTTTGATTTGGTTTTTCCGAGGTTGATCGAGCGTGTGTTGCTATTGGTGCACCCCGGCCGGGTAAAACTTTCTGAAAGCCGTGTCCGCGGATATGGACGACTTGGAGCACAGTATCTCGACCATAGACAAGCATAACTAAAGTTTATTGTTATAAATTTGACTTTATAATGACTAGTAAGCAGCTTCACTACAATGGAATGGCTAAATAATACTGCCCACAATTGCTTGTTGGATTGTCTCTTGCGACCATTGTACCTGACTAGTAAGTATTGCAACTACAACGGAATGGCTGAATAAAAGTACCAACAACTGCTGGGTTTTGGGGTTATCTCATGCTAATTGTATCTGACTAGTAAGTGTCGCCACTATAACGGAATGGTTAACTATAAGTGTCCACTGCTTGCTTTATCAGGATGATTATCTAAACTTGACTAGTAACTGCTGCAACGATAACTGAATAAATAAAACTGCCAACTGTGTGAGTTCCTCGGTGGACTTCCTCGTTTGGTCTCGAAGGGGAAACACCAGGATGGGTTTGTTTGGTGTTAGCTTCAGGTTGGATCCGGATAGGTCATTCTCATCCCTCTCTGATAACCGCCATTTGTATCGAGTCTCTATAGGTTGTTTAGTGTATGCTGCCGCTGCCGCTTCAGTCCACCATACCTTTGTAGGCGAGGACCGCCGAATTCTAGCCTCGCTGTGTACTGGCCTCAGTACTGACGCTCCTATTTTTACTTTGCCCTTTGTCGGCACCCCTTTTGTTTAAGCAGGTTTTGAGATCGACGCCGTTAGCAGGGTTACCCTTCCGGCTTGGCCTGGGCAGGGTTATGGACGCCATTGGTTATTCTTCAGGGCTCTTAGCCCCATTTGCATCTTGTCCGTAGTCGGACGCTCTACCATTTTCAAGGTGATTTGGATCTTTGTATATTATATCTGTATTCTTGACTCATTTGAGTCGTTGTTGTATGTATCTGTTCTATGGGTCCCATCGAGGACTGTTGTGTAATGTTATTACTTCGTTTTCCACCCGCACGAAAGTGCCTGGTGGGCACCTTTGAATCGTTTCTATGCGGGATTTGGCGGATTTCGCTCAAACTTGCATAGGTCCGATTCTGAGGGTGTTACAGAGTGGTATCAGAGCTCAGCAGTTGCGATACCCCACAAGTCCAGCCTGTAGGATAACCTAGCTAACGGCCGAAGTAGAGTGTCAAACTATTTTGCAAAACCGGTTGGATAGTTCTGATTAGGTCTGGTTTTACTCCTTACCCCTTTGCTATTCCTCTCTTACCTCTACGTGTTTTGAATCCGCTCTCTTCTCTCTCTTCGAGTCCAGGATTTCTCGTGGTTGGGTTTCCGTCGTACCTTCAGGGTTTCGCTTTCTCCCTTTTGTAACGGAGGTGCTACGATCATCAATCGGCAACTTGTCTGTTGTACCCTTCATCCAATCTTTTGTTCTTGAGCTCTTTATCCATATGTGTTCCTTGCTGAAATCCGTGTCGTTGAAAAATATATGAGAAGGACGAGCATTGGTGAAGTTGGAGTATACCTTGAGCATGTGTTGTTCATGCCAATGGAACCATCGCGGAACCTAATCATTGTGTCTTTCATACGATTTCTGTTGTATCTTCCGGTGTTTCCCGACGCGACGACATCGTCTACGCCAGATCCGATGCAGAGTCTGCATCACTCCTTTGTTCCGAACCTCGCTTGTCGAGATCTTCAGTCTGATTCCGAGAGTTGGTTGCATAATCCGCCTATTCGTGTGCAGAGTAATGGTTTGAGTGCGGGATGGAGTAGCTACCATACCACTACTCTTATCATTCGCTCTTGTACGCCGAATCAGTGGATCCAGCAGTTTTACTCCGTCCACGGAAGTTAGGGGTGGCTTATTTGTTGATCCCTCTACCTTCGACCTTTTGTTTCCGGAGTCTTCTCTCTACGATCACGGACAACGACCTCTTGTTAGTGGTGTCGCGAGGATCTACACGAAGCGCGAAGGATCAGACCGCCGACCTTCCTTCCGGTACCATGAGGCGGATCTCGAGGGCGAGATCCCTTGTTAGTGGTGTCGAATTGTGGCATCCCGCAAAACCACTACTAGAAAATCGCGTTGAATTTGTGCATTGCATCGTCATCATCATGCATTGTTTGCTTAAAACTATTTTCGCAAAGCCTGGTTTTGTTTTCTAAACGCCCCGTCTTTAATTCAAAACCCAAAACCGGGACTCCGGAATATTTTGTTTTGACCAACTATGTTTTGCAACGGTGCATTTGGAAGTAAATAAAATATTAAATTATTTTTAGTGGGGGCAGTCGAACGGGCCGACCCGACCCGAACAACCACCCCCAGAACCAGAAACGGTCCACCTAATCAGCCCCCTCTAAATCCTAAAGCTACCAACCTATCTACCCAACCAACCAAGCCACATCACCCCAGCCAACCCCTGGCTGCCACCTCACCCTCTCCCCTCCCCCTAGCCTATCAGACCATGCCACCTCACCCAGCCACTCCCTCTCTCTCTTCCCCCCTCTCTCTCCCTGGACCCTCTCAACCCACCCAGCCACACACACGCACCCACGCACCTGCCAGCCCCCACAGTCCCACCGCCACCTTCCCCTGGGCCCGTCCCCACCGCCTGGATCGCCTGGGACCCACCCTCCACCTACCGCGCGCCCCGCCCAGCCTCTCTCTCCCCGCAGCCTCCCTCCCTCGTCTCCTCTCTCTCCACGCCGACAACCGCCCTTCCCCGCCGCCTCTCCCCTCGCTCCGGCCACGTCTCGCCAGCGCCTCCTCCGTGCCCCTCCTCCGCTCGCCGCCGGCGACGCCATCCCCCTCTCCCTCGGCTCCCCGCCAGGCTCGCCGCCTCCGGCCGCGCTGTAACACCCTCAGAATCGGACCTATGCAAGTTTGAGCAAAATTCGCCAAACCCGCATAGAAACGATTCAAAGGTGCCCACCAGGCACTTTCGTGCGGGTGGAAAACGAAGTAATAACATTACACAACAGTCCTCGATGGGACCCACAGAACAGATATATAACAGCGACTCAAGAGTCAAGAATACAGATATAATATACAAAGATCCAAATCACCTTGAAAACGATAGAGCGTCCGACTACGGACAAGATGCAAATGGGGCTAAGAGCCCTGAAGAATAACCAATGGCGTCCATAACCCTGCCCAGGCCAAGCCGGAAGGGTAACCCTGCTAACGACGTCGATCTCACAACCTGCTTAAACAAAAGGGGTGCCGACAAAGGGCAAAGGAAAAAGAGGAGCGTCAGTACTGAGGCCAGTACACGGCGAGGCTAGAATTCGGCGGTCCTCGCCTACATAGGTATGGTGGACTGAGCGGCAGCGGCAGCATGCACTAAACAACCTATAGAGACTCGATACAACTGGCGGATATCAGAGAGGGATAAGAGTGACCTAACCGGATCCAACCTGAAGATAACACCAAACATACCCATCCTGGTGTTTCCCCCTCGATACCAAACGAGGAAGTCAACCGAGGAACTCACACAGTTGGCAGTTTTACTTATTCAGTTATAGTTGCGGCTCTTTACTAGTCAGTTTTAGGTAATCGTCCTGATAAAGTAAGCAGTGGGCACATTTAGTTAACCATTCCGTTATAGTTGCAACAATTACTAATCAGATACATATAGCATGAGTTAAACCGAAAACCCAGCAGTTGTTGGTACTTTTATTCAGCCATTCCGTTGTAGTTGCAATACTTACTAGTCAGGTACAATGGTCGCAAGCGACGCCACAAGCAAGCAATTGTTGGCAGTTTTAGTTAGCCATTCCGTTATAGTGAAGCTAATTACTAGTCATTATAAGTCAAATTTATAGCAGTAAATTTTAGTTATGCTTGTCTATGATCGAGAAACTGTGCTCCAAGTCGTCCATATCCGCGGACACGGCTTTCAGAAAGTTTTACCCGGCCGGGGTGCACCAATAGCAACACACACTCGATCGACCTCGGAAAAACCAAATCAAAACCCAACGAGGCCTTCACGACAAAGCAATCACAAGATTCAGAAATATTTCAGGGGGCCACCCCTTAAGTAGATCCCGCAACGGAGTAAGCAAGCTCCGAGACGGCCTCAAGGTCTGCGTCAATGGCTGTAAGCGACTGGGAACCCGAAAACTCGGGGTGTCGATACCGCGTAATCACTCCGCTTACCTAAACAGTACAGTGTGCAGTACCTCGCACAATCGTAAATAAAGCAGTAAAGCATGGCATAAGTACAGGATAGTAATAAAACCTCAAACTAGTTTGTGGCCCCAAGAAATAAGACGGAATCAAGCTCTGGCTGAGGGGGGTCCCATATACCTCCCGGATGTGGATAGCGCGAAAAATCAAGGAACAGGAATCAAGTACTCGGGGTCTCACGGGACACAAGTGGGCGTTCGGAAACCAAATATTATCTATCACCCACCGATGCCTCTGCTTATTTCAATTTTAGTTGTTAAACAGAAATTAAAGTGACGATAAGTAAAACTAGAATCATCTCCAACATCAACATGCGGCAATACATCAGCAACTGTGGCGTATGACGACACTCATCAGCACTTGAGCAAGCGACTACGACGCGCAGGTCCAACTATCTACCAAACAACAGGTAATAGGATGTGTCCAAGGCAATATAGGGCTGCACGGTATATCACAGGTACGGAACTAAAGCATCGCAACACAGATAGCAATAGATCAACAAGAGGGAAGTAAATACTAGAAAAGTAAGATAGGTAGAAAGGGGGAGATGCTCGCCTGAAAACATTGTCGAAGGGTTCACCCGAAGATCGGGGCGAAGCTCACATCAACTCAACGGCCTTATCCGCGAAGAAGCAAAACACTAGGAGAAACACCGGATGCAATACTTAATACATCGGCAGAAGATCGGCATGATGCATGTATGATGTATGGCATGGCAAGGTGCGATGCAATTAGGTCAAGATTAAGCGGAACCGGGGTCCCGACAATTTAATTAGGTGGTTCAAGTTGTTTAAAACCCCCGCAATTTAAATGTTGTTTAGCAAGGCAAGATAAGATACCGGTTCGCTACACAAGTTTAAATGAGGCCAATATGAGACTAGATTTGCCCGCATATGGGCCCCATATTTAATTATTAGGTGAATCGGCATAAGGCCCCCAAACCACATGATATGCATGCGAGATGAATGACAATTCAATATGCAACAAGTTGTTATTATGTTATCAAATAGGGTTTGCGGGAAGGGGTTCACACATTTAGGGTCCGGCGATCTTGGAGGTTCCGGGGTTCGGGGTTCGGGGTCGGTCTCGGGGTTCAGGGTTCGACGGATTGGTCTCGGCGGGAACGTTCTCGGCGTTCTCGATGAAGACCTTGGCGAGGTGATCTTGGGGGTTCCGGGGTTCTTTGGAGACCTTGGCGCGACACCGGGAACGGATCTTGCGGCTTCCATGACGGAGGTCTTGGCGTCCGGTGGGATCGGGCTTCGGGTTCGAGGTCAGAGGACTTGACATCCAGGAAGGAGACCTTGTCGATCTGGTGCCATCACCTCCGGGCCTCCTGTTGGGGTTCTTGTCGTCCCTCTTTTAGACAGTGGCGAACTTGGATCCACGCTGCATACACGCACGCCCAACAGAGCACGCCGGGAACAGGGTTCATAGAGGAGAGCTGGGCGTGGCAGAAGCCTCCCGCGGCGTCAGCGGTGGTTCCGCAGGGTGCTGGCGACGGCCGAGGACGGAGGGCGTTGAGGGCGAGCGCGAGGCGGACGGGGAGACTCGGGCCGGCGGAGCGGGTCGGGGGCCGGGTCGCGGCGGCGCGCTCGCGTTGCTGGGGGTAGCCGCGGGGCCCAGGGAGAGCGGCGGAGCGGCGCCGGCTCGGGGTGGCCTGGGGCGGACGGCGGCGCGCTCGCCGGGGCCTGCCGGAGCAGAGGCGGTGGCGGCGTCGGCAGGGGGCGGGCCGGAGGCGCAGGGCGCGGCCGCGGGAAGAGGGCCGCTGGGAGGAGCTCGCTCGCTGGGGTCGGGGCCGACGCGGTACTGGCGGCGTGCTCGCCGGCGACGGCGTCCTGCGGAGGGGAGGAGGCCGGCGAGGCGAGCAGGAGGTCGGGGTCGCTGCGGGGCGGGGCACGGCGGCAGCGCGTGCTGGCGGCGAGCGCCGCGCCGGGCGCGCGCACGGCCGGGGAGATCCCCAGGGCGGCAGGGACGCGGCGGCAGCGGTTGGCGCTTGGGGCCGGCGGGCTCGAGGAGAGGGAGGCCTCAGAGGGGAGGCGGCGGCAGCGTCGGTGGGCGGTTGATGGAGCGGCGAGGGGCGGAGGAGGGAGGTGGGGAGAACCGGCGAGCGGCGGCGGCGCACGCGGTGGGGGCCTGGCGGCGCGGTGAGGCGGGGCCACGGCCGCTGAGGGGCAAGGAGGGAGGGAGCGTCGGCGTCGCGTGCGGGTGTGGGAGGCCTGAGGAGGAAGACGGCACGGGGTAGGTGGGAGCGGCGCGGGGGCCTGCGGGGTGGGGGCCACGCGGGGTGGGACCCGCGTGGGTCGCGCGTGGGAGGGGGGTGGACCGAGGCGCGGGGCTGGCGGTCTGAGGAGTGGGGCCAGGGTTGCCAGGGCTGGTCCGCGCGGGGTGTGCTAGTGTGTGTGGCTGAGAGAGTTTTGAGTGGGGGAAGGAGAGAGAGAGAAAAGAGGGGGAGAGGAGGGGTGAGGTGGCGTGAGCTGAGTGGTTGGGGAAAGGGAGAGGGGAGAGGTGGCAGCATGCCATAGGGTGGGGTGAGGTGGAGGGGTGGGTGTGGGTAGGTAGCTGGGTAGCCATAGGATTTAGATGGGGCGGCAGGTTGGACCGTTTGTAAAACCTGGGGGTGGTCTTTCGGGTCGAAACGGCCCGTTCGACTGCCACCGCTAAAATAATTTAACTTTTTATTAAATTTAATTGAACCATCTGCAAACCGATAGCAACAAAACAAAATACTCCGGAGCCCCGGGGTTTTGGCGTTTGAATAAAGATGGGGCGTTTGGAAAATAAAACGGGGTTTGCGACACTAGTTTTATGCAAACAACGCATGATGATGACGATGCAATGCACAAATTCAACGCGATTTTCTAGTAGTGGTTTTGCGGGATGCCACACGCGCCCCCTCCTGCCTCCCCGCGGTCGCCTCCTCCTCTCCCTTCCCAAGCTCCGCTGCCGGCCGCGGCCCCTTCTTCTCTGGCCGCCAGCCGCCTCTGGCCTGCTCGCAGGCACCGCTTGCCTCCGTCGCCTCGACCCCCTGCGGCGCCTTGTCTCCACCGTAGTCCTGCACCTCTGCATGCCCCAACGCCGCTCCAGGTCCGGCCGCCCCGGCCTCTGCTTGCTTCCCACGCTGCCCATGCAGCCTCTCCCCGACCCGAGTCATCCGCCACCAAGCTCCCTCCCCTTCCTGGCCCATGCGTGTCTGCCCTGAGCCGTCGTGGCCGTCCCTTGTGCACCATGGCCCCGCGTGCCGCTGCTCAACATTCCCGTGCATCGCCTGTTTGCCTTGCAGCTGCCGCTTGTCCCTTTAGTTCACGCAGGAGTCTCAGCCCTGTGCTTCTCCCTTGTTTTTCTCCGTTTTCGGCCGTTTCCTTTCAGATGCGATGTCCGGATGCCTGTCCAATCTCGCGCGGTGCCCTTCACATGTTTGATGGAAACCCCGCAAGCCCTCCTTTAGGCTAACCGCTACACGCTAAGATATCGACAAGATCATCCAAAGATCCAAGTACCACGACCATCGATGCCAAGAGCAACTGAACATGGAGAACCTGGACAAAACGACAAGATCTCCATCGATGACAAGACCGCCGGGATCTGCCAAGTTCGACTACCGCCGGTGCCACTCGAGACCGACATCAACCACCGGGATCCAGGACCTGGGGACAGCGATGCTCGACCCAAGGTCCCCTTCCATGGAGTGCCAAGATCGTCGACATCGATCCGAAGGTCGAACCCTGAAGCCTCGTGTCTGAAGACCGATCCTGTCGAGACCGAACCCCGTGGACCGACATGATCTCCTTCACGGAACGGCAAGCTCTCCAACCCGGTTGCGCCAAGTGTTTCTTCCCGGACCCGAGGATCAAGCCTCGACACCCCGAACCCGGAGCCGCGCCAAGATCTCCGATCCCTCGATCCGAGACCGATCCCCGAAACCCTGAGTGCGCCGACGACCAGATCTCCACGGTGCAACGACAAGTCCGACCCGACCGCGGACCCGGCAAGATCCCTGCAACGACAAGAACGACACCGCCCGGAAGAACCCGATGCGCCACGACACCGAACCAAGTCCTTCCCGGAGTCCGAGAACGTTTCCGTCGAACCCTGGACCCCGAGACCGACCCCGGACCTCGAACCCCCGGAACCTCAAGTCCGTCGAGTACACTCTAAAGTGTGCACCCCTCCCCGAAACCCTATCTTAAAACATAATAACAAAGTGTTGCATATATAATTGTCATCTCGCATGCATATCATGTGGTTTGGGGGCCTTATGCCGATTCACCTAATAATTAAATATGGGGCCCATATGCGGGCAAATCTAGCCTTATATTGGCCTCATTTAAATTTGTGTAGCGAACCGGTGCTATCTTTTGTCTTGATAATGCAACATTTAAATTGCGGGGCTTCTAAATAACATGAACCACCTAATTAATTGTCGGGACCCCGGTTCCGCTTAATATGACCTAATTGCATCGCACCTTTGCCATGTCATTCATCATGCATGCATCATGCCCGATCTTCTGCTGCTGTGTTAAAGAGTGCATCCGGTGTTTCTTCTAGTGTTTTGCTTCTTCGCGGATAAGGCCGTTGAGTTGATGTGAGCTTCGCCCCGATCTTCGGTTGAACCTTCGGCAATGTTTTCAGGCGAGCATCTCCCCCTTTCTGCCTATCTTACTTTTATAGTCTTTGTTCCCTCCTGTTGATCTATTGCTATCTGTGTTGCGATGCTTTAGTTTCCGTACCTGTGATATACCGTGCAGCCCTATATTGCCTTGGCCACATCCTATTACCTGATGTTTGGTAGATAGATGGACTTGCGCGTCGTAGTCGCTTGCTCAGGTGCGGTTGCGTGTTGTCAAGTGCCACAGTTGTTGATGAATTGCCGCATGTTGATGTTGGAGTTGATCATAGTTTTACTTATCGTTCACTTTAATTCCTGTTTAACAACTAAAATTGAAGTAAGCAGAGGCATCGGTGGGTGATAGAAAATATTTGGTTTCCGAACGCCCACTTGTGTCCCGTAGGACCCCGAGTACTTGATACCTGTTCCTTGATTTATCACGCTATCCACATCCGGGAGGTATATGGGACCCCCCTGAGCCAGATCTTGATTCATTCTTATTTCTTGGGGCCACAAACTAGTTTGAGGTTTTATTTACTATCCTGTACTTATGCCATGCTACTTCTGTATTTAAATTGTGCGACAGATAGCACACTGTACTGTTTAGGATCGGGACACGATTCCGCGGTGTCGACAAGCCCAGTTTTGGGTTCCCAGTCGTTCACAGCCGTCTACCCAAACCTTGAGTCCGTCTCGGAGCTTGCTTACTTCGTTGCGGGTGTACTCCAAGGGGTGGCCCCCTGAAATAATTCTGAATCCTGTGATTGTTCAGTCGTGAAAGCCTCGTTGGGTTTTGATTTGGTTTTTCCGAGGTTGATCGAGCGTGTGTTGCTATTGGTGCACCCCGGCCGGGTAAAACTTTCTGAAAGCCGTGTCCGCGGATATGGACGACTTGGATCACAGTATCTCGACCATAGACAAGCATAACTAAAGTTTATTGTTATAAATTTGACTTTATAATGACTAGTAAGCAGCTTCACTACAATGGAATGGCTAAATAATACTGCCCACAATTGCTTGTTGGATTGTCGCTTGCGACCATTGTACCTGACTAGTAAGTATTGCAACTACAACGGAATGGCTGAATAAAAGTACCAACAACTGCTGGGTTTTGGGGTTATCTCATGCTAATTGTATCTGACTAGTAAGTGTCGCCACTATAACGGAATGGTTAACTAAAAGCGTCCACTGCTTGCTTTATCAGGATGATTATCTAAACTTGACTAGTAATTGCTGCAACGATAACTGACTAAATAAAACTGCCAACTGTGTGAGTTCCTCGGTGGACTTCCTCGTTTGGTCTCGAGGGGGAAACACCAGGATGGGTTTGTTTGGTGTTAGCTTCAGGTTGGATCCGGATAGGTCATTCTCATCCCTCTCTGATAACCGCCAGTTGTATCGAGTCTCTATAGGTTGTTTAGTGTATGCTGCCGCTGCCGCTTCAGTCCACCATACCTTTGTAGGCGAGGACCGCCGAATTCTAGCCTCGCCGTGTACTGGCCTCAGTACTGACGCTCTTCTTTTTCCTTTGCCCTTTGTCGGCACCCCTTTTGTTTAAGCAGGTTTTGAGATCGACGCCGTTAGCAGGGTTACCCTTCCGGCTTGGCCTGGGCAGGGTTATGGACGCCATTGGTTATTCTTCAGGGCTCTTAGCCCCATTTGCATCTTGTCCGTAGTCGGACGCTCTACCATTTTCAAGGTGATTTGGATCTTTGTATATTATATCTGTATTCTTGACTCATTTGAGTCGCTGTTGTATGTATCTGTTCTGTGGGTCCCATCGAGGACTGTTGTGTAATGTTATTACTTCGTTTTCCACCCGCACGAAAGTGCCTGGTGGGCACCTTTGAATCGTTTCTATGCGGGATTTGGCGGATTTCGCTCAAACTTGCATAGGTCCGATTCTGAGGGTGTTACACAAAGTTTGTCCAGTTGATTTCTTGGTGTGGCACTACGCAACCCGAGGAGTGTAATGCGCGGTACACGGTTCCAGTGCGGAAGTCTCCCGTGGGGCAAAGCGTAGTCGTGCGACAATCAGGGGCATCGGTGAGCCGAAGAGCGCAGGCTGGAATGCAGGAATGCCAGCTCGGCCTCTGTCTGGACGGAGATACGCGGCCGAAGCGGAATGTCGGCATTACTGCTGACAGCATCGGCCACCGAAAGCGTCGGTGAGAGACAGTGAGAGAAGGCAGCGGGGAGGGCATCAGCAAGCGGGCCGAGTGGTGTCCAAGAGTCAAACCAAAGAGAGGTCGACATCCCGTCCCCCGGGTCAACCCGAGTTATGGCTCGGTACAAAGGGATCAGGGACTGAAAGCCTTTCCACGAGGGGGTGGGGGGTTGCGGCTCTCCACACATGTAGCTTCGGCGAACCCAGCGCGTCCAAGGGGTGTCGCGCATAGAGAAAATGGAGTGGAGGTTTTTGAGTAGGAGGCAAGTGTTTTTGAGGGCGAAGTCGACGACACCAAGGCCACCTTCGGATCGTAATCGGCAGACCAGGTCCCATGTAACCTGGAAGTCCCCGCCCGAGCATGAGGCAGCGGCTTTCCAGAGCATGGCACGCCTTGGTTTATCCATTTTCGTAAGGGTGCCCTTAGTGAGGGGGAGCACAGACATGGCAAGCAGGGGAATCGCAGAGAGGACGGCAGTGGCGAGGGTCAAGCGCCCGCCAATAGGGATGAGCGAGGTGCGCCAACCAGGGATCTAGTTCGAAATTCGCGTGGCAAGGAAATCCAGTGTGGTCGCTGTCAATTTCTGGTCTGATAGTGGGATCCCGAGATAAGTCTAGGGGAATACCGAGACGAGGCATCCCAGAATGGCAGCAAGGCTGGCAGCTTCTGGAGGGGGCACATGGACTGGGACGAAGGTACTTTTGTGGAAGTTGATGTTCAGGCCCGTGGCGAGGGAGAAAACTTCCAAGACGGTACGCAGTCGCTGGATCTGAGAGGCTTCGGCGCGGAGTATAATCAGTGTGTCATCAGCATATTGGACCATGGGGCATGGTAGATCGTCCACAAGGGGGTGGAGCAGGCGCTCCCCTCCCACGTCCTCCACAAGTAAGCAGCGAAGGAGCTCACCCATTGCCAGGAACAAATAAGGGGACAATGGGTCGCCTTGGCGTAGACCATTCCGGCACGTGATCCACCGACCAGGCACGCCATTAAGAAGCACCGACGCCTTCCCAGTTGATAGAATCGCGGTGAACCAGCCGCGAAAGCCAGTCCAGAGGCCACGGGCATCAAGAATCTCATTCAGGGCCTTCCAATTAACGGAGTCAAAGGCCTTCCTGAAATCAAGCTTAAGGACGGCGACCGACACCTTACGTACGCGGCAGCTCAGTACAAGATCCATGGCGTACATGAAGTTGTCCGTGAGTGTCCTCCCCTTGATGAAGCCTGATTGCTCAAAGGTGACGAGCCGCTCAATGAAGGACTGCAGCCGGGTAGTGAGGATGCGCGTGACCAGCTTCATAAGACAGTTCTATAGCGAGATGGGGCGAAAATCGTCGGCCATGAGCACGTTTGCATTTTTAGGGATCAAAGTGATAAAAGCACGATTGATGCCATCTAAGGGAGTCGTTCCTGCTTGGAAGTCCCTCAAGAAACCCAGGACGTCCTCACGGACCACGCTCTAGAAAGAGCGGTAGAAAGCAGGCCCAAAACCATCAAGACCCGGGCTACTGTCGAGCCGCATAGGAAAAAGCACGGATTTCGCCTCTTCCTCGGAGAACGGGGCGTCGACAGCATCTAGGCCAGGAACTCTAGGGAGGACGGAGCGGAGATCGAATTGCCAGACAGGAGGGGTGGAGGCCCCAAGTAGGCCAGCGAAAAATCTGTGCAGGACATCCGCTTTGTCGAAATGGTTGAAGAGCACCCGGTCGCCAATGTGGAGCACCTTAATTTGGTTGCCCCGAAGCCGAGCAGACACGCAAGCATGGAAGAATCTGGTGTTGTCCTCGCCAAGATGACACAGCTTATAGGTGAACCGCTGCTTCCGATGCAAGTTGAGGCTTTTATACGCTGAAGAGAGGCGATCACGGACCATGTCCCGCAGCATGGATTCTGGCATAGTAAGCCTGCGGAATTCCTCGACCAGGTCCAGGAGCTCGATCACTGGCATAGTAAGCCTGCGGAATTCCTCGACCAGGTCCAGGAGCTCGATCACGCGCCAACAATTGGAAATCAGCTCGGCAGGCCGTTTTCTGGCCTGAGCCCATTTTTTGGCGGCCGTGCGTGCCCATTTTAGGGACCGAGAGAGCCTGGTGGCAGCGCATCTCAGTCGACGGTTCTGTGGCCAGGACCAGACGGAAGCAATCAAGGTCCTGAAATCCTGTGACATGGTCCAGGCGCGCTTGAAGCGGAAAAGCGAGCTCACAGGGGCACGTGAGGAGGCACTGAGCAGCAACGGCATGTGATCCGAGGTGGTGCGCAAAATAGAAGTCAAGGAGGAGTTGAAGAGTCCCCCCATGCAAGATTGATTAGCGCACGGTCCTGTCGCAGTAGGGTGGGAGTGTTGCGCCCGTTGGTCTAGGTGAACCGACGGTCCAGTAAAGGGAGGTCCTGGAGTTCCAGGCCATCAATGAGTTCCGTCAGTTCCCCGGCGGCGTGGGAGTCGAAGTTGTCATTGCTTCATTCTTCCGCAAAGCGGGCAATGTTGAAGTCCCCAATAATCAGCCAGGGGACGTTAGCCGGAGCGACGAGGGTGCGCAGCTCATCGAGGAACATGGCACGACGAGCGCGGTCACAGGGCGCATAGACATTTGTGACTATGAAGCGCAGACCATCTGTGGCTAGCTCGAAGGAAGAGGTCAGGGAGAATTCCAGCTCGGTGTCGCCGATATGGTTCACGACACGGGGGTCCCACGCCATGACCACCCCCCGGACCGCCGACCGACGGGGTGAAGGAGAAAGAAGTGAGGCCGGGAGGCAGGAACGTCGCGACTTTGGCTCGGGACACGTCCTCGAGCTTAGATTCTTGGAGACAGACGATGTGTAGAGGTTGTGCATACAGGTTCATCTTCACGTCTATGCACTTGTTGGGATCGTTCACTAGAGGAAAAAGGGCTATCCGTTCGCGACCCCTCGGAGCATTAGTCCCGGTTGCGCCACCAACCGGGACTAATGCTGGCACGCGTCCCGGTTGGAGCGGGCACGGGGCCAGGGGCATGCGTCCCGGTTGGTAAGGGGGCATGCGTCCCGGTTGGAGCCACCAACCGGGACTAAAGGTTTGGCCACAGCCACGTGGCGTGGCACGCACCTTTAGTCCCGGTTGCTGGCTCCAACCGGGACTAAAGACCCCTGTCCTCTATAAATGCAACGCCCCAGCCCCCTCTGCCTCCTCTCTGTTTTTTCGAATGGTGGAAGGTGTGAGGGGGTGTGCTAGTTTTTTCTCATGCATGCATTGAAGGTGTTTGATGAAATGTTTGAGTGAATAATTCCGTTGAATTTCTCATAGAACAAAAATATAGAAGGTGTCCGAGACGCACTTGAGCTTTCTCCTCTTTATTTTCCTCGATCGAGGTTAGCAATCTTATCTTTTCTAGGTCATTGATACAATTCATGTGTCGGTGTGAATTGGTTATTTCACTATTTATGATGTCCTGTTTTTTGATAAACTTACTTATATGATGCAGATGAACGGTCGGGAATGGATGTACGGTGACCGGCGCGTAGCCGGGTATATCAAAGGCGTGGATAAATTTATCGATGTGGCTACGGCAAACAAAGAGAATGGATTTATACGTTGTCCATGTGTTCAATGTCGGAACAACAAGGATTACTCTTCCTCGAAAATCATTCGCGGCCACCTGATTATGAAAGGTTTCATGCCCAACTATAATTGCTGGACCAAGCACGGGGAAAGAGGGGTTATGATGGAAGATGGTGAAGAAGAAGATGATGATAACAACTATCATCATATGTTTCCTGAATACAGTGATACTGCAATGGAAGACAATGGAGAGGAAAGAGGTGAAGAACGGGCATCATATGAGCCGGCTGATAAACTTGGTAGGGTCATTTCTGATGCAAAGCGAGACTGTGAAACAGAAAATGAGAAGTTGAAGTTAGAGGGCATGTTAGAAGATCACAAGAAATTGTTGTACCCAAATTGTGAAGATGGCAGCACAAAGCTCGGTACCACACTAGAATTGTTGCGATGGAAGGCAGAGTGTGGTCTAACTGAATCCTCATTTGAAAAGATGCTGAAAATAATGAAGCCGAAGTTTCCAAAACATAACGAACTTCCCGAGAGTACCTACGAAGCAAAGAAGACTCTCTGTCCTCTGGGATTAGATGTACAAAAGATACATGCATACATTAATGACTGCATCCTCTACCGCGGTAAGGAGTATGAGAATTTAGATAAATGCCCGGTATGCAACGCGTTGCGGTATAAGATCAGACGAGATGACCCTGGTGATGTTGAGGGAGAGCCCCTCCGGAAGAGGGTTCCTGCTAAGGTTATGTGGTATGCTCCTATAATACCAAGGTTGAAACGCATGTTCAGAAACAAAGAGCATGCCAGGTTGTTGCGATGGCACAAAGAAGACCGTAAGAAAGACGGGAAGTTGAGACACCCTGCTGATGGGTCACAGTGGAGAAAAATCGAGAGAGACTTCCCAAACTTTGCAGGTGACGCAAGGAACTTATGGTTTGGTCTAAGTACGGATGGCATGAATCCTTTTGGGGAGCAAAGCTGCAGTCACAACACCTGGCCCGTGACTCTATGTATCTATAACCTGCCTCCTTGGTTGTGCATGAAGCGTAAGTTCATTATGATGTCAGTGCTCATCCAAGGCCCGAAGCAACCGGGCAACGACATTGATGTGTACCTTAGGCCATTAGTTGAAGAACTCTTACAGTTGTGGGGCAAACCAGGTGTACGTGCGTGGGATGAGAACAAACAGGAGCCATTTAATCTACGAGGGTTGTTATTCGTAACCATCAATGATTGGCCTGCTCTTAGTAACCTTTCAGGACAGACAAACAAAGGATATAAGGCATGCACCCATTGTTTAGATAAGACCGAAGGTACATATTTGCATAAATGCAAGAAGGTTGTGTACCTGGTGAATCGACGATTTCTTCCGACCAATCATCCCGTAAGAAAGAAAGGCAAGCATTTCAAAGGTGAGGCAGATCACCGGAAGAAGCCTGAACTCCCTGCTGGTGATGATGTATTTGGTATGGTCAAGGACATAGAAGTAATCTTTGAAAAGGGTCCCGGCGGTCAATCAGTTTCGAACGACGTCGCTTCAGGACACGCACCCATGTGGAAGAAGAAATCTATATTTTGGGAGCTGCCATATTGGAAAGTCCTGCGTGTCTGCTCTTCAATCGACGTGATGCACGTGACGAAGAATCTCTGCGTGAACCTGCTAGGATTCCTAGGCGTGTATGGGAAGACAAAAGATACACCTGAAGCATGGGAGGACCAACAAATTATGAAAGACCCAAAGAACATGCAAACAGATGACAAGACGGATAAAGGGCGTCACTTAAGTCGTGCCAGCTATGCTCTTACCAAAGCAGAGAAGGAAATATTTTTTGAAGTCCTTTACAGTATCAAGGTGCCGTCGGGCTTCTCATCTAATATAAAGAGGATAATAAATATGGCAGAGAAAAAGTTCCAAAACCTGAAGTCTCATGACTGTCACGTGATTATGACGCAGTTGCTTCCGATTGCATTGAGGGGGCTTCTACCGGAAAATGTTCGAGTACCCATTGTGAAGCTGTGTGCATTCCTCAATGCAATATATCAGAAGGTAATCAATCCAGATATTCTGCCAAGGTTACAGAAGGATGTGGTACAATGTCTTGTTAGTTTTGAATTGGTGTTCCCACCATCCTTCTTCAATATTATGACGCATCTCCTGGTTCATCTAGTGGAAGAGATTGCCATTCTCGGTCCGGTATTTCTGCACAATATGTTCCCCTTTGAGAGGTTCATGGGATTCTTAAAGAAATATGTTCATAACCGTGATAGACCAGAAGGAAGCATCTCCAAGGGATATGGAACAGAGGAGGTCATTGAGTTTTGTGTTGACTTTATTCCTGACCTTAAGCCGATTGGTGTTTCTGACTCGCGGCATGAGGGAAGACTAAGTGGAAAAGGCACGCTGGGAAAGAAAGCAATGATATGTAGGGACGGGGATTCTTTCACTAAAGCACACTACACAGTTCTACATAATTCCACCTTGGCAGCTCCGTATATCGAGGAAAACAAGAATATTGTACGCTCCAAAAACCCGGGGAAGCCTGAATCATGGATTACAGATGAACACATGAAGTCTTTCGGTGGTTGGATGCGGACACATCTCTTGAATGACACCACTGTTGGAGATCAGCTATACTTGTTGGCCGCGTCACCATCTTCTATTTTATTGAATTTCCAAGGGTACGAAATAAATGGGAATACGTTCTACACGATCGCCCAAGATAAAAAGAGCACCAACGAAAATAGTGGTGTCCTCTTTGATGCAATAGACGAGAATAGACAAAAGGACACATATTATGGTTACATAGAGGAGATATGGGAACTAGACTATGGAGTCTCTTTTAAGGTCCCTTTGTTTCGCTGCAAATGGGTCAACCTGAATGGGGAAGGGGTAAAGATAGACCAGTTGTACGGAATGACAACAGTGGATCTCAACAATCTTGGTTATAGAGATGAACCATTCGTCCTAGCCAATGATGTGTCTCAGGTTTTCTATGTGAAGGACATGTCCTCCAGACCGAAAAAAAGAAAAAATATGCAAACGAATACATCATATGATGAGCCAAAGCGTCACATAGTTCTTTCAGGGAAAAGAAACATCGTGGGAATCGAGGACAAGACAGACATGTCAGAAGATTATAATAAGTTTGATGAAATTCCGCCCTTCACAGTGAAAACTGACCCAAGCATTCCGTTAAGTAAAGAAGATGCTCCATGGTTACGTCTGAAGCGGTCATAAGGAATGACATATGCCAAGAAGTTCATGCTCATATTATGTAACTCTAGTTCATGTCTTTCGCGGTTTGTGGCTTGACCGAAGGATATCTTTCGCGGTTTGTGGCCTTTAGTCCCGGTTTTGTAGTCTCGGTTTTTAATATTAATAAATGTCTTGAGTGTTAGTCCCGTTTTGTGGCTGGACCGGGAGTGCCTCTATGACCAGTTTCTTGGAGATGCCGGAGGACTGGGCTCCGTCGGCATCTCCCTGAAACTGGTCGTAGTGGTGTCCCTGCTCTCGAAAACCATCTTGCAGCTTGTAACTTCACTAACTAGATCAATACGCCTCGGAGCTAACTAATTTCACATATTAGGGAGTGCCTCTATGACCAGTTTCTCGGAGATGCCGGAGGACTGGGCTCTGTCGGCATCTCCCTGAAACTGGCCGCAGTGGTGTCCCTGCTCTCGAAAACCATCTTGCAGCTTGTAACTTCACTAAGTAGATCAATACGCCTCGGAGATAACTAATTTCACATATTAGGGAGTGCCTCTATGACCAGTTTCTCGGACATGCCGGAGGACTGGGCTCCGTCGGCATCTCCCTGAAACTGGCCGCAGTGGTGTCCCTTCTCTCGAAAACCATCTTGCAGCTTGTAACTTCACTAACTAGATCAATACGCCTCGGAGCTAACTAATTTCACATATTAGGGAGTGCCTCTATGACCAGTTTCTCGGAGATGCCGGAGGACTGGGCTCCGTCGGCATCTCCCTGAAACTGGCCGTAGTGGTGTCCCTGCTCTCTAAAACCATCTTGGAGATGCCTCAAACTGGCTGGAGGACTGGACTCACAAGGATGCATATTTATAGTACAAGAAGCTCGGCATAATGTCGACACTCACGACATAATGTCGACACTCACCCCTATTATTAGTGCTGACTCATCTTTAGTACCGGTTGGTGTCTCCAACCGGGACTAAAGGTTCATCTTTAGTCCCGGTTGGTGACACCATCCGGGACAACGTACAAGCCGCACGACATAATGTCGACACTCACCCCTATTATTAGTGTTGCCTGGCCCACTCTGCCGCAATCCCTTCAGTCGCGGTTGGTTTCTCCAACCGGGACTAAATATGAACCCTCTCTTTATATAGGCATTTCCCTCTATTTATTAGGTAACACTTAAGACATTTATTAATATTAAAAACCGGGACAAACTGGGACTAGCTAACACTCAGGACTAAAGCCGCCCCCTTTAGTCATAATCATGCCTAGTCCTATAGTACGCAGCTTCAGGGTCTTCATCGTCGTCGTCATCATCATCGTCATCGTCACCTGCCACTCCGGGGATCCTACCAGGGGCCATTCCAGCCTCGGATTCACGGCGGGTGGGAGAGGGGTCTCCTGGAAGACGATGCCGCTACCGCCGGGACAGTGTGGGGCCTGTGGCGGGTGGACTCGTGGGCACCGTAGGCGAGGATGGTCTCCCCCGGCGATGTAGCGTATCACTTCGATGATAGTACGGTTCGCCCACCACAGACGACGGCCTGCTTCGTTGTGGTTCACCGGTGGCGGGCCATCACCCTCGTACCTGGCGAGCTCCCTTTCCCGCCTATTAGCGAAGAAGGCATTCCAGGTGTCGTAGTTGTCGGGATCCCACTGGGGATCCATCCGCTGCTCCGGCGTGAGCTCGTGGTAGAAGTGGTTTGTGATGGCCGCCTGGCATGCGGAACCTTGAGGGACAGCAGGGACAGGAACCCCTCCAGCGCTCAGCATCCAGCCGGCGGGCGGCCGGTAGCCCGGCGGACAAGGGTAGTTGGAGGCGCACAGCGCCTCGGTCTCCTCGAGGGTCAGAATGGCCCAGTAGGCGTTGTCCATTGTTCTAAGAGAGGAAGGTGTGGATGTGTGGATAGCCATGACACGATCACCCTAAATATAGAGGGAAAGGGCGGGAAAACTTGGCGTGAAGCTTTGGGAAATAGCGGGAAATATCTTTAGTCCCGGTTAGTGACTACATCCGGGACTAAAAGCTCTAGGAGAAAGGAAAGGGCGGGAAAACTTGGCGGGAAGAGGTGGGAAATGGAGGAAAATATTTTTACTCCCGGTTTGTGACTACATCCGGGACTAAATGTGTGCCGAACAATGATCATGTTTCGAAAAAACCTTCACAAAATGACCTATCATGTTCGAGGTTTCATGGCTTTCGGTCCAAATGACCGATCTTATGTGCTGAATCACGGCATAGTTTGTGATGTTGTGCCCATATTATGCATGTGTGTGGACATTGGTATGGAGAACAATGTTGCAGGAGGAAGTTTTCCTTTTTGTCGCACGGAAAAGCCCTTTTCCATTTTCCGAGCGCAAAAAACGGGTCGTTTTGTGAAGTAACCACCAAAATGCCGTTTCACAATGCTACCGTCCCATTTTCCTAAAATACTAGACCACCTTACATGGACTATCTCCCAACCGGTACATCTCAAACCTTTTCGTCCATCCCGGGTAAAAAGGACAAATGTCTGCCGAATCGGCAGGAAGTGGGTCCGGTTTGTACTACAGGTACATGATCTATCGCCCGTGATGTTTTGAAAAAAATCATTTTTAGACTCACAATATGTGGTTTCTTCAGAGATCCAATGCAAGTTCTAACGATGCTCGTCCCCTATCTTCATTTTAAAAGGTTACATTAATTATTTTTTTAAAATAGAAAATGGTTTTGGATTATTTATTCAAATCCATACACTTCTTATGTTTAAAGTTTTTCTAAATTCCAAATTAATATTCAAAAATATAAGTTAATTCATTTTAAAAGGTTACATTAATTATTTTTTAGAAATAGAAAATGGTTTTGGATTATTTATTCAAATCCATACACTTCTTATGTTTAAAGTTTTTCTAAATTCCAAATTAATATTCAAAAATATAAGTTAATTCATTTTAAAAGGTTACATTAATTATTTTTTAGAAATAGAAAATGGTTTTGGATTATTTATTCAAATCCATACACTTCTTATGTTTAAAGTTTTTCTAAATTCCAAATTGATATTAAAAAATATAAGTTAATTCATTTTTAATTGTAAATGGTTCATATTTTAAATGGTTACATTAATTGTTTTTTAAAACAGAAAATGGTTTTGAATTATTTATTCAAATCCAAACACTTTTTATGTTTAAAGTTTTTCTAAATTCCAAATTAATATTCAAAAATATAAGTTAATTAATTTTAAATGGTTACATTAATTATTTTTTAAAAATAGAAATTGGTTTTGGATTATTTATTCAAATACATACACTTCTTATGTTTAAAGTTTTTCTAAATTCCAAATTAATATTTAAAAAATATAAGTTATTTCATTATTAATTTTAAATGGTTCGTAGTTTAAATGGTTACATTAATTATTTTTCAAAACAGAAAATGGTTTCGAATTAGTTATTCAAATCCAAACACTTTTGATGTTTAAAGTTTTTCTAAATTCCAAAGTAATTATCATTTAAAAAACATTACAAATTTAAACCCCAAAATAAAAAATAAGGCAGGAACAGAGAGAAAATAACTGAAAAAATTTGAAAACAGGGGAATACGTCCAGGTTGGAGCCACCAACCGGGACGAAAGAGCCCCCCGCGCGCGCCCCTTCAGCTGCTGAAAATTGGACTATAGGTCCCAGTTGGTGGCTCCAACCGGGACGTATGCACCTTTAGTCCCGGTTGGAGCCACGAACCGGGACTAAAGGCCCTTTAGTTATAACAGCGCGTGCCTCCTCTTCTTCTTCCCTTCCCCACTCACTTCTCTGCCTCTTCCTCTGCCCGCGCCCTCGTCGACGACGACGACGCCAGGCTGCCCCCACCACCGCCGCGCACTCCCCGTAGCGGCTCCGTCGTCAACGCCTCCGCCTCCGGCCGCCACCCGCGTCTCTTCCCGCGCGCCGACGACCGCGCCGCCCGCGCGTCTCCTTCCCCCGTCGACCGCCGGTCGCCCGCGTCTCTGCTTCCCGCCGACGACCGCGCCCTTCCCCCACCGCCGCGCGTCAGGTACGGCGCCGCCCCTCCCTGCCTCTCTGTCCTCCCCCTCCCTCTGCTGCTGCTGGTGGGCGTGGCGGCTTCGATCGGGTGGTGCATCGTCGCCGGCGCCGTTTCCTCCACCGCCGCGTCTTCCTTGTCCACGGCCACGGCGGCCGCGTCCTCCTTGACAGCGGTGGCGAGGTGGCTCCGGGCCCCACATCTGTTTCCCCTTTGCTTGCGTGGAGAGGTGGCTCCGCGTCCTCTGTTTCCCCTTTGCTTGCGTGGCTGCTGAGGTGGCTCCGGGCCCCACCTGTCAGCCACTATGGCTAGTTGTTACTATGGTGCAAAAGGATTAAACATTTGATTTAATAATTTCAGAATTTGAATAAAACTTGTAAATTCAATAACTTTTAATCTGTAATACAGGGTTGGCATTCCTAAGTGGGAGAAACTTGAGCAGGAACTGCGTGATAAAAATATCACCCCAGAGACAGACGATTGGGTAGAACGTGCAAGGAATTGGTTTTACGGGCATGGGGGCACGTTGGACTCGGAAGGGAGATGTATATATAACATACGACATAAAGAAGACCCCTTGCCAATCGAGAGGATCAGAAAAGCAGTAAAGGCTGTTAAAGATGGGGACTTCATTCCCGATAGAGAGAATGATGAGCTCACACTCGCCCTTGGAAATAAGGAACATGATGGACGAACACGAGGCACAATAGGCTCCCAATCATGGAGGACTGGGTTTCCCGAAGAGAGAAAGAAATATCCTGATAGAAGCCGTCAGAGGAGTAAGGACAGGGCGGCAGTTGAAGCAGAAAGTCAGAAAGAGAAAATGCGTTTAATTGAAGAACGATTAAAGCAACAACAAGATGAAATTAACTCACTTAAAGAGCAAAGTACTATCGGCCCATCTCAGCAGCACACTGCATTCGATGCTACCGGCCTATCGAATAATCGAAAAAGCAGTGTGGCTTCCACCGAGGTCCCGGGTGATGACAATCTTCCAACAAAAATGCGAAGATTGCATAATTGGTACATGCATGCCACAAGGGCCGGGGCTAACTGGATAGCGCTGAGGGTTACAAAAAAGCATCATGGGAAAGATAAGGATGACATGATATCCATTGAATTTGATGAACTATTTAAATTATTCAATCAAGACGCCTTGGACAAATTGATCATGAGTGCCTATTGTATGTAAGTACTAATTATGTAATTAATTTAGTCTCCAGCTATATTATTTTTATTTATTGCATGTATATAATCATACTGTAATATGCAGAATGAAGATTCTCGAATGCAGTAGAGGACAAATCTATGACATTGGCTTCATTGACCTATATTGGGTTCATGAAGCTAATCTCAAAATAAGCCCCCAGGATACGGAGGATAATATAGTACACGCGTTAAGGTTTCAAGAAACCAAAAGGGAAATACTATTTCCTTACAACTTCCAGTGAGTGTTATTGTCTTGTATACACTTTCTCTTTCGCTTACTCGATGTTAAGTATATAATTGATTAGTTCTGCATTCGCAGGTACCACTATATTCTGTTAATCATTCAACTTGACAAAGGGCGTGTACTAGTCATGGACTCGAAACATAAACCCCTTGAGACGTGAAAGGACATGCAGATACTTCTCCAGCGGTAATTCTAATCATTACGACACTATATCAGCAATGTTCGTGAATTTTATGATATCAAGTACTTAATAACTTATTTTATTCGTTTTCTACGCCAGGCAGCGCTTGGAAACGGTTCATCAAGAAGGCTACGGGTGTTTGGAAAGAGGAGCTTACATTTCAACCACTAAATGTAAGCACCACTAGCTATATCCGCGCATCTCTTTGATTCTAGTTTTGATACAGTTATTATCATGCTTGATTATTATTTTGATTGAACTCTGTTCTCGTAAAGTGCCTGACGCAGGGACCAGGTAACAATCTATGTGGATACTATGTATGCGAGTTCATCCGGCAGACGTGCGATAAGAAGGGCAGAAATTTAGAGCAACTCCACGTACGTAAACAATTTCTATAGTTTTTAATTACAATCAAACTGTGTTTAGTTTAATATTCATATAGGCTGACTCCTTTTTTAAATCAGATCGAACGTCTACGGGACGGTCTTCTGCCAAGGATCGCGTACGAGCAATTCAGGAGGAATTGGCGGGATTCTTGGATGCAGAAGTTCTAAACACACAAGGGGAATACTACTCGGCTGTGTATAGACAATAGGAATTGTAAAAATAGCAACTTTCAAGAAATTGGAATTGAATAGCAACTTTTGTATGTAGTGCATGAACTCGATCCGTGTATTGAATGTAATGTTGTCATGATGATCTTGTGTAATATAAGGTTCCTTCGTTGATAAGTGCAAAACACTAAATAAACAATAAAACAACCTAAATGAATTCTCTGCCGGGGCACAAAAAGTGGCGAAAATGCTGCCACGACAACAAAATGTGCCAAAATGAATTCTCTGCCGCGACAGAGAAATGAGCCAAATCTCTGCCGCGGCAGCAGGTTATTTCCCGGTTACGAACCGGGACTAATGCCCCCCCCCCCCCCCTCGCGCTCTGATGCCGCCACGTGTGCTCCATTTATCTCGGTTGGTGGGGCAACCGGGACTAAAGGTTAGAGCTTTAGTCCCGATTGCCCCGTCCCGGTTGGGCAACCGGGACTAATGGTCCTTACCAACCGGGACGCATGGGCCCTTTTCTAGCAGTGGTTGAGCCCTCTGATGTTCCAAGAGCACAGAAGCAGCTGTCGCAGGCGGTTCAGCGACATGAGGTAATTACATAGCAACCGTGAGAACCAGCACTACAACGGACAACATAGCTTACAGCGTACATGGGGGCTCGAGTGCATCCATCGCCCTGGTAGCTATGCATGCAAAATACAGGGTGCGACGTGATCCGAATCGGCAACGGACGGGAGCAGACCAGAAGCACGACAGGCTAAGGCACCTAATTATAGACAGCACAGTGAGGCAGGAACCAGAAGCTATATACACGTGAGAGGCAAGCGTGGGCTGGGAGGAGCTCATCATGGCGCAGCAGCGTGCACCGATGCTGCATCCACCAGGCTGCGGACGCTCTCTGTTGGCCCAGCCCCACTACGCCGTCGAGTACGGTCCGACGACGATCGATGACGAAGACTTTCCGGCGATACGACGACCTGCACACACGTAGCAAACAAGCCAAAGCTATTTTGCAATAAGCAGCAGCCTACGTACATGCACAATCAGCTAGCACCAACTCCACGGCTCACGTACTAGGAAAAACAATGTTGATGGCTACAGGGCCCTCTTGGTCCTATTGTTTGTATTGAGTCTCACGGTTGTCTTACAAGGCTACTATATGGGTGTATATATACCCGGCAAGACGCAACATCAATACGAATAGGTGTTGGACTACTAGTCCTACTCGGAACACACACGCACACGACACCGTTCCGTGTCCTATCGGGATTATTATTCCTAACAATCACCCCCCTAAGCACGATGTGCCTAACTTCACAGCTTGGACGCCGATCCTTCCTCGCATCTCCGCAAACTTCACTCGTCCCAAAGATTTAGTTAGGATATCCGCAAGCTGATCATTGGTGCAAACATAGTTGACTTCAATCTTGCTCTCCTCTACACACTGCCGTATATAGTGATACTTCGTATCAATGTGCTTACTCCTGTCATGATGCACCGGATTCTTGCACAATGAAATTGCAGACTTGTTGTCAATATTGAGCACCACTTGTTCCGTCTCCCGATTGGTGAGATCACCAAGTAGACTCCTTAGCCACACACCTTGACACGCTGCAGTTGCAGCCGCAATATACTCAGCTTCACAGGATGACTGTGCCACCATCTTTTGCTTTTGTGATAGCCAACTTACTATGCTTCTTCCCAAGAAATATGCCACGCCCGAGGTACTCTTACGGTCGTCAATATCTCCTGCCATGTCACTATCACTGTAGCCAAGTAGCTTCACCTCCTCCTTCTCTTTCGAGTAGACAATACCAAAGTTTGTAGTACCTTTGATATACCTGACTATAAGTTTCACGGCTGTCCAATGCTCCATTGTGGGTGCTTCCATGAAGCGACTCACATAGCCAACGGAATAAGCCAATGTGGCATCCCGCAAAACCACTACTAGAAAATCGCGTTGAATTTGTGCATAGCATCGTCATCATCATGCATTGTTCGACTGCATTATTTGAAAAGCCTAGTTTTGAATTGTATAAAAGCCCCTCTTATTTTAAACACAAAACCCCGATCGCATCGGAGATCTTATTTGTCTAAAAACTGTTTGCAAAATGGCCTGGTTTTAAATTAGACAGGACTAAACAAACACAAAAACTAAAACAGCCCCACCTAAATCCTAAAACCACCCAATCCTAATCTACCCACCAATCTCTGGCTGCCACCTCACCCTCTCCCCCCCAAACCTACCCCCCTGCCACCTCACCAATCCCCCCCAATTTTCCCCCCTCTCTCTCTTTCTCACCTAGTCCCCTCTTACCCTCTCTCACCTACAGCCGGGTCCCACCCTCCTGGCCACCTCCTCCCCCTCCCTCTCCTCTCTCTCCACCAGCCTCGCGCGGGACCCAACCCACCCCGCGGGCCCCGCTCGCCCCCCTGTTCCCCAACCTCCCCCGGTCAACCCACCCGCGCCTGGGACCCACCCCCCACTCACGTCGTCGCCTGGCCCCACCCCAACCGCGTCCCACGCGGCTGCCCCGCTCCCTCCCGACGCTCACCTCTTCCCCGCACGCGCCTCCCTTTCTTCAACCTCCCGCCGCCGCCTCTGCTCCTCCAGAGCCCCGCCGGCGCGGCCGCCCCTCCCCTACCTCACCGCCTCCTCCCTCGCCTGCGGCCCCGCCGCCTCGCTCGCCACCGCTGGCGCTCCAACCTCCCTCGCCCTGTCCGTCCACCGCCGCCGGGCCGTCTCGTCGAGCGCCGCCCTTCCCCTTTCTCCCCGCGCCCTGCTCCTCCGCCGACGCCGGCCTCGCCTCTCCGCTTCGGTTCCGCCCCGGTAGCCGTATGTTTTCCTGGATGCACCCTTGGACGTTGCCTGGCTACTCCATCGCGTCTCAGGCACATGTTTGGCCGTTATCGTTGCTCGTTGCTGTCACCTGGAGCGCCCGAGTACCACTCCAAGATCGGCATCGGCAAAACCAAGAGGGGACCCCGAGACCTTCGGGAGAAAACTCGGCATAGACCAAGTGCGCCAACCACACCGAGAAACCACGGAACCCGGAGATCGACATAGGACTGAAGCACCAAGGCCCTTCATGGAATCGACAAGATCCACCGGCGCCAAACCCAAGACCGATTCCGGCGCCCGAAGCCGAGAACCCCGACAAGAACCACGCCACGGATACGCCGAGTTCGCCATCGTGGAAACCAAGGTCGTCGACATGGAACCGATGTACGCCAAGTACTCCTTCTCGGATGCAATGCTCGAGAACCCGGACGATAAGAACATCGACGCAGAACGCCAAGTGCTTCGCCCCGAACGCCACGACCGTCGACATGACCGAGACCCCGGATGCGCCAAGATCTACCCCGCTATCCGAGAACGCGTCCGTCGAACCCTGAACCCCAGATCCGTCGAACCCCGAGACCGGACCCCGCACCCCGGAACCCCAAGATCGTCGAGACCCCTAATGTGTGAACCTCTCCCCGAAAACCCTAATTTCATAATATAATACAATTATTGCACATCAAATCATTCATCTCGCATGCATATCATGTGGTTTGGGGGCCTTATGCCGATTCACCTAAGAATTAAATATGGGGCCCATATGCGGGCAAATCTAGTCTCATATTGGCCTCATTTAAACATGTGTAGCGAACCGGTATCTTATCTTGCCTTGTTATAACAACATGTAAATTGCGGGGGTTTCTAATAACTTGAACCGTTTAATTAAATGTCGGGACCCCGGTTCCGCTTAATATGACCTAATTGCATAGCACCTTTGCCATGTCATACATCATGCATCATGCCGATCTTCTGCCGTTGTATTAAATATTGCATCCGGTGTTTCTTCTAGTGTTTTGCTTCTTCGCGGATAAGGCCGTTGAGTTGATGTGAGCTTCGCCCGATCTTCGGTTGATCCTTCGACAATGTTTTCAGGCGAGCATCTCCCCCTTTCTACCTATCTTACTTTTATAGTATTTATTCCCTCCTGTTGTTCTAGTGCTATCTGTGTTGCGATGCTTTAGTTTCCGTACCCGTGATATCCCTTGCAGCCTTATATTGCCTTGGACACATCCTATTACCTGATGTTTGGTAGATAGTTGGACTTGCGCGTCGTAGTCGCTGGCTCAAGTGCTGTTGCGTGTCGTCAAATGCCACAGTTGTTGATGTATTGCCGCATGTTGATGTTGGAGATGATGCTAGTTTTACTTATCGTCACTTTAATTTCTGTTTAACAACTAAAATTGAAATAAGCAGAGGCATCGGTGGGTGATAGAAAATATTCGGTTTCCGAACGCCCACTTGTGTCCCGTAAGACCCCGAGTACTTGATACCTGTTCCTTGATTTATCGCGCTATCCACATCCGGGAGGTATATGGGACCCCCCTGAGCCAGAGCTTGATTCAGTCTTATTTCTTGGGGCCACAAACTAGTTTGAGGTTTTATTTACGATCCTGTACTTATGCCATGCTACTTTCTGTATTTAAAATTGTGCGAGGAGCACACTGTACTGTTTAGGATCGGGACACGATTCCGCGGTGTCGACAAGCCCAGCCACACTTTCGGGTTCCCAGTCGTTCACAGCCGTATACCCAAACCTTGAGCCCGTCTCGGAGTCAGCTGGCTTCGTTGCGGGATCTACTTAAGGGGTGGCCCCCTGAAATATTTCTGAATCCTGTGATTGTTCAGTCGTGAAAGCCTCGTTGGGTTTTGTTTTGGTTTTTCCGAGGTTGATCGAGAGTGTGTTGCTATTGGTGCACCCCGGCCGGGTAAAACTTTCTGAAAGCCGTGTCCGCGGATATGGACGACTTGGAGCACAGTATCTCGACCATAGACAAGCATAACTAAAGTTTATTGCTATAAATTTGACTTTATAATGACTAGTAATCAGCTTCACTATAATGGAATGGCTAATAATACTGCCCACAATTGCTTGTTTGGGTCGTCGCCAGTGACCATTGTACCTGACTAGTAAGTATTGCAACTACAACGAAATGGCTGAATAAAAGTACCTACAACTGCTGGGTTTTGGGTGTATATCATGCTATCTGTATCTGATTAGTAAGTGCTACAACTATAACGGAATGATTAACTAAAAGGGCCCACCGCTTACTTTATCAGGATGATTATTTATACCTGACTAGTAATTACTGCAACGAACACTGAATAAATAAAACTACCAACTGTGTGAGTTCCTCGGTTGACTTCCTCGTTGGTCTCGAGGGGGAAACACCAGGATGGGTTTGTTTGGTGTTAGCTTCAGGTTGGATCCGGATAGGTCTATCTTACCCCTCTCTGACTATCGCCAGTTGTATCGAGTCTCTATAGGTTGTTTAGTGCATGCTGCCGCTGCCGCTTCAGTCCACCATACCTATGTAGGCGAGGACCGCCGAATTCTAGCCTCGCCGTGTACTGGCCTCAGTACTGACGCTCCTTTTTTTTCCTTTGCCCTTGGTCGGCGCCCCTTTTTGTTTAAGCAGGTTTTGAGATCGACGCCGTTAGCAGGGTTACCCTCCCGGCTTGGCCTGGGCAGGGTTATGGACGCCATTGGTTATTCTTCAGGGCTCTTAGCCCCATTTGCATCTTGTCCGTAGCTGGACGCTCTATCATTTTCAAGGTGATTTGGATCTTAGTACATTATATCTGTATTCTTGACTCTTTGAGTCGCTGTTGTATATATCTGTTCTGTGGGTCCCATCGAGGACTGTTGTGTAATGTTATTACTTCGTTTTCCACCCACACGAAAGTGCCTGGTGGGCACCTTTGAATCGTTTCTATGCGGGTTTGGCGAATTTTGCTCAAACTTGCATAGGTCCGATTCTGAGGGTGTTACAGAGTGGTATCAGAGCACAGCAGTTGCGATACCCCACAAGTCCAGCCTGTAGGATAACCTAGCTAACGGCCGAAGTAGAGTGTCAAAAACTAATTTTTTTCAAATCAGTTGGATAGTTCTGATTAGGTCTGATTTTACTTCTTACCCCTCTGCTATTCTCCTCTTACCTCTGCGTGTTTTGAATCCGCTCCCTTCCCTCTCTTCGAGTCCAGGAATTCTCGTGGTTGGGTTTCCGTCGTACCTTTAGGGTTTCGCTTCCTCCTTTGGTAACGGTGTTCTACCATCCGGTGTTCAAGCTGCCTGAGGAATCCGTCTTCCGTGGAACCATTCTTTATTCCTTGTTTGTTCCTTCCGATGTTTTCCGACGCGACGACATCATCCTCTACGCCAGATCCGATGCAGAGACTGCATCACTCCTTTGTTTCCGAACCTCGCTTGTCGAGATCTTCAGTCTAACTCCGAGAGTTGGTTGCATAATCCACCTATTCGTGTGCAGAGTAATGGTTTGGGTGCGCGATGGACTGATCACCATCCGACTACTCTTATCATTCGCTCTTGTGCATCGAATCAGTGGATCCAGCAGTTCTACTCCATCCATCGGAAGTTAGAGGTGGCCTTACCTTTAACTTTGTCCGTTGTTTATCCGGAGTGTTCTCCCGACGATCACGGACAACAACCCTTGTTAGTGGTGTCGCGAGGAACTACACGAAGCGAGAAGACGCAGATCGCCGACCCTCCCTTCCGGTACCATGAGGCGGATCTCGAGGGCGAGATCCATTGTTAGTGGTGTCGAATTGTGGCATCCCGCAAAACCACTACTAGAAAATCGCGTTGAATTTGTGCATAGCATCGTCATCATCATGCATTGTTCGACTGCATTATTTGAAAAGCCTAGTTTTGAATTGTATAAAAGCCCCTCTTATTTTAAACACAAAACCCCGATCGCATCGGAGATCTTATTTGTCTAAAAACTGTTTGCAAAATGGCCTGGTTTTAAATTAGACAGGACTAAACAAACACAAAAACTAAAACAGCCCCACCTAAATCCTAAAACCACCCAATCCTAATCTACCCACCAATCTCTGGCTGCCACCTCACCCTCTCCCCCCCAAACCTACCCCCCCTGCCACCTCACCAATCCCCCCCACTTTTTCCCCCCTCTCTCTCTTTCTCACCTAGTCCCCTCTTACCCTCTCTCACCTACAGCCGGGTCCCACCCTCCTGGCCACCTCCTCCCCCTCCCTCTCCTCTCTCTCCACCAGCCTCGCGCGGGACCCAACCCACCCCGCGGGCCCCGCTCGCCCCACCTGTTCCCCAACCTCCCCCGGTCAACCCACCCGCGCCTGGGACCCACCCCCCACTCACGTCGTCGCCTGGCCCCACCCCAACCGCGTCCCACGCGGCTGCCCCGCTCCCTCCCGACGCTCACCTCTTCCCCGCACGCGCCTCCCTTTCTTCAACCTCCCGCCGCCGCCTCTGCTCCTCCAGAGCCCCGCCGGCGCGGCCGCCCCTCCCCTACCTCACCGCCTCCTCCCTCGCCTGCGGCCCCGCCGCCTCGCTCGCCACCGCTGGCGCTCCAACCTCCCTCGCCCTGTCCGTCCACCGCCGCCGGGCCGTCTCGTCGAGCGCCGCCCTTCCCCCTTCTCCCCGCGCCCTGCTCCTCCGCCGACGCCGGCCTCGCCTCTCCGCTTCGGTTCCGCCCCGGTAGCCGTATGTTTTCCTGGATGCACCCTTGGACGTTGCCTGGCTACTCCATCGCGTTTCAGGCACATGTTTGGCCGTTATCGTTGCTCGTTGCTGTCACCTGGAGCGCCCGAGTACCACTCCAAGATCGGCATCGGCAAAACCAAGAGGGGACCCCGAGACCTTCGGGAGAAAACTCGGCATAGACCAAGTGCGCCAACCACACCGAGAAACCACGGAACCCGGAGATCGACACAGGACTGAAGCACCAAGGCCCTTCATGAAATCGACAAGATCCACCGGCGCCAAACCCAAGACCGATTCCGACGCCCGAAGCTGAGAACCCCGACAAGAACCACGCCACGGATACGCCGAGTTCGCCATCGTGGAAACCAAGGTCGTCGACATGGAACCGATGTACGCCAAGTACTCCTTCTCGGATGCAATGCTCGAGAACCCGGACGATAAGAACATCGACGCAGAACGCCAAGTGCTTCGCCCCGAACGCCACGACCGTCGACATGACCGAGACCCCGGATGCGCCAAGATCTACCCCGCTATCCGAGAACGCGTCCGTCGAACCCCGAACCCCAGATCCGTCGAACCCCGAGACCGGACCCCGCACCCCGGAACCCCAAGATCGTCGAGACCCCTAATGTGTGAACCTCTCCCCGAAAACCCTAATTTCATAATATAATACAATTATTGCACATCAAATCATTCATCTCGCATGCATATCATGTGGTTTGGGGGCCTTATGCTGATTCACCTAAGAATTAAATATGGGGCCCATATGCGGGCAAATCTAGTCTCATATTGGCCTCATTTAAACATGTGTAGCGAACCGGTATCTTATCTTGCCTTGTTATAACAACATGTAAATTGCGGGGGTTTCTAATAACTTGAACCGTTTAATTAAATGTCGGGACCCCGGTTCCGCTTAATATGACCTAATTGCATCGCACCTTTGCCATGTCATACATCATGCATCATGCCGATCTTCTGCCGTTGTATTAAATATTGCATCCGGTGTTTATTCTAGTGTTTTGCTTCTTCGCGGATAAGGCCGTTGAGTTGATGTGAGCTTCGCCCGATCTTCGGTTGATCCTTCGACAATGTTTTCAGGCGAGCATCTCCCCCTTTCTACCTATCTTACTTTTATAGTATTTATTCCCTCCTGTTGTTCTAGTGCTATCTGTGTTGCGATGCTTTAGTTTCCGTACCCGTGATATCCCTTGCAGCCTTATATTGCCTTGGACACATCCTATTACCTGATGTTTGGTAGATAGTTGGACTTGCGCGTCGTAGTCGCTGGCTCAAGTGCTGTTGCGTGTCGTCAAATGCCACAGTTGTTGATGTATTGCCGCATGTTGATGTTGGAGATGATGCTAGTTTTACTTATCGTCACTTTAATTTCTGTTTAACAACTAAAATTGAAATAAGCAGAGGCATCGGTGGGTGATAGAAAATATTTGGTTTCCGAACGCCCACTTGTGTCCCGTAAGACCCCGAGTACTTGATACCTGTTCCTTGATTTATCGCGCTATCCACATCCGGGAGGTATATGGGACCCCCCTGAGCCAGAGCTTGATTCAGTCTTATTTCTTGGGGCCACAAACTAGTTTGAGGTTTTATTTACGATCCTGTACTTATGCCATGCTACTTTCTGTATTTAAAATTGTGCGAGGAGCACACTGTACTGTTTAGGATCGGGACACGATTCCGCGGTGTCGACAAGCCCAGCCACACTTTCGGGTTCCCAGTCGTTCACAGCCGTATACCCAAACCTTGAGCCCGTCTCGGAGTCAGCTGGCTTCGTTGCGGGATCTACTTAAGGGGTGGCCCCCTGAAATATTTCTGAATCCTGTGATTGTTCAGTCGTGAAAGCCTCGTTGGGTTTTGTTTTGGTTTTTCCGAGGTTGATCGAGCGTGTGTTGCTATTGGTGCACCCCGGCCGGGTAAAACTTTCTGAAAGCCGTGTCCGCGGATATGGACGACTTGGAGCACAGTATCTCGACCATAGACAAGCATAACTAAAGTTTATTGCTATAAATTTGACTTTATAATGACTAGTAATCAGCTTCACTATAATGGAATGGCTAATAATACTGCCCACAATTGCTTGTTTGGGTCGTCGCCAGCGACCATTGTACCTGACTAGTAAGTATTGCAACTACAACGAAATGGCTGAATAAAAGTACCTACAACTGCTGGGTTTTGGGTGTATATCATGCTATCTGTATCTGATTAGTAAGTGCTGCAACTATAACGGAATGATTAACTAAAAGGGCCCACCGCTTACTTTATCAGGATGATTATTTATACCTGACTAGTAATTACTGCAACGAACACTGAATAAATAAAACTGCCAACTGTGTGAGTTCCTCGGTTGACTTCCTCGTTGGTCTCGAGGGGGAAACACCAGGATGGGTTTGTTTGGTGTTAGCTTCAGGTTGGATCCGGATAGGTCTATCTTACCCCTCTCTGACTATCGCCAGTTGTATCGAGTCTCTATAGGTTGTTTAGTGCATGCTGCCGCTGCCGCTTCAGTCCACCATACCTATGTAGGCGAGGACCGCCGAATTCTAGCCTCGCCGTGTAGTGGCCTCAGTACTGACGCTCCTTCTTTTTCCTTTGCCCTTGGTCGGCGCCCCTTTTTGTTTAAGCAGGTTTTGAGATCGACGCCGTTAGCAGGGTTACCCTCTCGGCTTGGCCTGGGCAGGGTTATGGACGCCATTGGTTATTCTTCAGGGCTCTTAGCCCCATTTGCATCTTGTCCGTAGCTGGACGCTCTATCATTTTCAAGGTGATTTGGATCTTAGTACATTATATCTGTATTCTTGACTCTTTGAGTCGCTGTTGTATATATCTGTTCTGTGGGTCCCATCGAGGACTGTTGTGTAATGTTATTACTTCGTTTTCCACCCGCACGAAAGTGCCTGGTGGGCACCTTTGAATCGTTTCTATGCGGGTTTGGCGAATTTTGCTCAAACTTGCATAGGTCCGATTCTGAGGGTGTTACAGCCAAGTCGGGTCTTATGTTAATGAGATACCTCAAACTTCCGACAACGCTCCTATACTCCGTTGCATCAACCGCAGGTGTTTCACTCCTTTTGCTCAGTTTAAGACGAGGTTCCATCGGAACATGAGTTGGATTGCATTCTTCCATGCCACACTTCTCGAGTATCTTCTTTGCATATGCCTCTTGGCATAGCGTGATCTCACCCAGCTTTTGATGTACCTCGATCCCAAGGTAGTAGCTCAACAAGCCTAGATCACTCATCTTGAATAACTCCTTCATCTGTAGCTTGAACTTTGCAATCTCCTTCTCATCCGCACATGTTATCAATAGATCATCAACATAGATGCCAACTAGTAGATGATCCCTTCCTTTACCTCGCTTATACATCGCATGCTCCAGTGGGCCCTTCTCGAATCCGAGAGAGATCAATGTACGATCAAGCTTGATGTTCCACGCCCGAGGGGCTTTCCGTAGCCCGTACAACGCCTTGTGTAGCTTCAAAACCTTGTGTTCTTCTCCCTCTTTGATGTATCCCGGTGGTTGCTTCACATAAACTTCTTCTTCTAACTCCCCATTCAAAAACGCGGATTTCACATCCATGTGATGCAATTTCCAAGATTCTTGAGCTGCGAGAGCGATAAGTAATCTCACTGATTCCATCCTTGCAACGGGAGCAAACACTTCTTCGAAATCCACACCTTGCTCTTGCACGTATCCCTTGGCCACTAGCCGAGCTTTGTGTTTCACCAACTTCCCTTCGACATCCTTCTTGATCTTGTACACCCACTTGAGTCCTATGGCCTTGTGATTGTTGGGTAGATCGACAAGCTCCCATGTATCGTTGTCGCGGATCGACCCCAACTCCTCATCCATAGCCCGATGCCAACACTCCTCCGTATTAGCATCCTCGAATTTCGTCGGCTCCTCGGTGAGTAAACACCGACCTTGTCCTCTCCCTCGCGCACGCGCTGTACGAAGGGTCTCCGGCGGATACAACTCCAGTACACTTCGGAATTTTTCTGGAGTAGGTGGCCGTCTCCTTTCTTCCCGTGCACTTGGAGGAGACGTGGAAGCTGACGTAGTACTTGTTTCAGCGTCTACTGAATTTCCTGCAGTTTCTGTCGGTGTACTGCATGTTGGCGACGTGACATCGTCGCCCGTGTCCACTTCTGGACTGCCGCTAGTCCCTCCTGGATTGGAGTGTGCAGCTGATGGGACACTTGCGCCAGGGCTCTCGTCCGCGCGTGGACTGGATGGCGACGCCGAGCCTCCAGGTGCAGCGCGTGAGCTGCTGCTCGTGCCGGGACTCCCACGCGGAGATACCTCTCCAGGCGTAGCGCTGCTGCTGCTCACTTCCGGACTTCCATCTTCTGAACCAGCGCCTAAATCCGTAACGCCACGGGACGCTGTTTCTTGATCATCTGCATGTGAATCACTGTAGACTACAGTAAATATTTCATCAGAAATTGATTGTACCGGTTCCGCAGAGCCCCAATTCCATGATTTCTCCTCCTCGAAGACGACGTCGTGTGTCACCACCACCTGTTTTTTCACTGGATTGGACGCGCGATACGCCTTCGAACCGTATTCATAGCCGATCATGACCATTGGAGTACTTCGATCCGCCAACTTGCTAGTATGCCCGGTCACCGTCTTCACATGCGCCACGCACCCGAAAGTGCGAAGATGATCAACCGAGGGCTTGCGCCCGTACCATGCTTCGTACGGCGTCATACCAACTACACTCTTAGTTGGCGCCCTGTTCAGCAAATAAAGCATCTGGCAGTGGTGATGGTTCTGATACCAAGGAGCGATAAAGCATCTGGCAGTGGTGATGGTTCGGTCCCGGCGAAGAAGTCGGACAGCAAGCCGAAGAAGCCAAAGAAGAAATTCGACAAGAAGAATCTTCGCTGCCATAAGTGCAATCAGCTCGGGCACTTCAAATCGGAGTGTCCTAACCGTTCAAAGGAGAAGGCTCTCATGGCGAAGGAAGGAGATGATGGACCGATGATGCTCATGCTCGAAGCTTGCGAGTTAATGACCACCAAGGAATCAACTCCTCAGGAGTCCGCTACGGAGATCGTCACGCTCGTGGAAGAGAAGGTCTTCCCGCGGAGGATGCAGACGGCTCACGACGTTTGGTACCTCGACACAGGCGCTAGCAACCACATGACCGGCGACAAGGCTCAGTTTTCTGAGTTGAACCTCACGGTTGGAGGCTCTGTTCGATTCGGCGATGGGTCGAAGGTGGAGATTGCCGGACGAGGCACTGTCCTGTTTGAGTTGAAGGATGGAGGTCACAAGGTACTCACTGACGTGTACTATATTCCCAAGCTTAAGACCAACATTATCAGTCTTGGTCAGCTCGCGGAGCGTGGATGCAAGATCGTGTTGGAGGACGAGTTCCTGTGGGGATATGACCGCCAAAGGCAACTCATCATGAAGGTGGAGAGGTCGAAGAATAGACTCTACATCCTCAATCTCAATCAGGCGGATCCAGTATGTTTGATGACAAGAATGGAAGACTCGGCATGGAAGTGGCATGCACGCTACGGACATCTAAATTTCCAAGCTCTACGACAACTTGGACAGAAGGAGATGGTACGTGGCTTACCGTGTGTTGATCATGTTGAGCAGGTGTGCGACGGTTGTCTCATTGGGAAGCAAAGGCGAGCCCCGTTTCCAAGGGAGGGACAATATCGATCAAGTAAGGTTCTTGAGTTGGTGCATGGAGACTTATGCGGACCAATCACGCCGGCGACCCCCGCCGGGAACAAGTACTTTTTGCTCATCGTCGACGACTTCAGTAGATACATGTGGGTTGTGTTGCTGAAGAGTAAGGATCAAGCTTTGCAAGCGTTCAGGATTGCGAAGATGATCAACCGAGGGCTTGCGCCCGTACCATGCTTCGTACGGCGTCATACCAACTACACTCTTAGTTGGCGCCCTGTTCAGCAAATAGACAGCTGTACTAACTGCCTCACCCCAAAACCTGCCTGGCATGCCTTTGCTCTTCATCATGCTGCGTGCCATGGCCACCACGGTTTGGTTCCTTCTTTCCACAACACCGTTTTGCTGTGGTGAATATGGTGCGGTGAGATACCGCCGGATCCCATGAGCTTCACAAAACGCCTTGAATTCATTGGATTTGAACTCCCCACCCCGATCGGTACGGAGGGCCTTCAACTTTGCCTCGGACTCCACCTCGGCTGCCATCTTCACAATCCTGAACGCTTGCAAAGCTTGATCCTTACTCTTCAGCAACACAACCCACATGTATCTACTGAAGTCGTCGACGATGAGCAAAAAGTACTTGTTCCCGGCGAGGGTCGCCGGCGTGATTGGTCCGCATAAGTCTCCATGCACCAACTCAAGAACCTTACTTGCTCGATATTGTCCCTCCCTTGGAAACGGGGCTCGCCTTTGCTTCCCAATGAGACAACCCTCGCACACCTGCTCAACATGATCAACACACGGTAAGCCACGTACCATCTCCTTCTGTCCAAGTTGTCGTAGAGCTTGGAAATTTAGATGTCCGTAGCGTGCATGCCACTTCCACGCCGAGTCTTCCATGCTTGTCATCAAACATACTGGATCCGCCCGATTGAGATTGAGGATGTAGAGTCTATTCTTCGACCTCTCCACCTTCATGATGAGTTGCCTTTGGCGGTCATATCCCCACAGGAACTCGTCCTCCAACACGATCTTGCATCCACGCTCCGCGAGCTGACCAAGACTGATAATGTTGGTCTTAAGCTTGGGAATATAGTACACGTCAGTGAGTACCTTGTGACCTCCATCCTTCAACTCAAACAGGACAGTGCCTCGTCCTGCAATCTCCACCTTCGACCCATCGCCGAATCGAACGGAGCCTCCAACCGTGAGGTTCAACTCAGAAAACTGAGCCTTGTCGACGGTTCATGTGGTTGCTAGCGCCTGTGTCGAGGTACCAAACGTCGTGAGCCGTCTGCATCCTCCGCGGGAAGACCTTCTCTTCCACGAGCGTGACGATCTCCGTAGCGGACTCCTGAGGAGTTGATTCCTTGGTGGTCATTAACTCGCAAGCTTCGAGCATGAGCATCATCGGTCCATCATCTCCTTCCTTCGCCATGAGAGCCTTCTCCTTTGAACGGTTAGGACACTCCGATTTGAAGTGCCCGAGCTGATTGCACTTATGGCAGCGAAGATTCTTCTTGTCGAATTTCTTCTTTGGCTTCTTCGGCTTGCTGTCCGACTTCTTCGCCGGGACCGAACCATCACCACTGCCAGATGCTTTATCGCTCCTCTCCTTGGCGACCATTGCCTGCCACTGGGCACGTGTAAGCATGAGGTGCTCAGCTTGATTCGCGTCGCCGTAGGTGATCTTCATCCGCTCGTCATGCGCCTTGAACCGTCCAACCAGGTCATCCATCGTGAGGGTGGGGAGATCAACGCATTGCTCGATTGCCGACACCACAGATATGTACCGCGGCGGCGCCGCGCGAAGGAAATGCATTACGACTGAGATATCTTCCAGCTTCTCACCTTGCGCGCGAATCCCGTTGACAATTGTGGCTACCCTCGAGGCAAAAGCGTCCAGCGTCTCATCTCCTTCCATCTCCAGGTTCTCGTACTTCTTCTGCAAGGTTTGTAGGGTCGCCCTGCGGACGCGCTCGTGCCCAAGATTCAACGTCTTGAGTGTCTCCCACGCCGCCTTTGCAGAATCCTTCGAGATCAGGTGCTGCATCACGTCCGCCGGCACCACGCAGCCGATGGCCGTGAGTGCCTGTCGGTCCTTGCGGTACTTCGGCGCGCCCTTCTTGAACTCGTCGCCGCCGGGATCGACAGCCTCCCAGATGTCGTTGCCCTCCATGGACCACTCCATCCGTTTCGCCCACGTCGTGTAGTTGTCGCGATCATACCGCGGGTACTGCGATGACACCGATGCACCCGCAGCCGCACCGGAGTACTCGCCTAGCTCCTTGTCCGCCATGACCTCCCGTTACTAGGAGATCCTCCGCGAGGCTCTGATACCAATTGTTGGCCCAGCCCCACTACGCCGTCGAGTACGGTCCGACGACGATCGATGACGACGACTTTCTGGCGAGACGACGACCTGCACACACGTAGCAAACAAGCCAAAGCTATTTTGCAATAAGCAGCAGCCTACGTACATGCATAATCAGCTAGCACCAACTCCACGGCTCACGTACTAGGAAAAACAATGTTGATGGCTACAGGGCCCTCTCGGTCCTGTTGTTTGTATTGAGTCTCACGGTTGTCTTACAAGGCTACTATATGGGTGTATATATACCCGGCAAGACGCAACATCAATACGAATAGGTGTTGGACTACTAGTCCTACTCGGAACACACACGCACTCTCCAGCCATCACCAGCAGCTCGTCTGGGGTGAACGGCGGAGGAAGGGGAGCGGGTGAAGTCGATGCGCCACCCGTCTTCGACGCCTTGAGGCGAACAGCTCGATCCATGACAGTCTCGAAGCGCGCCCTCTCCTGCTGCCTGCGGATGCAGGAACTGGTGCGGGTAGGGGGGCCACGCTTGGGGCCGAGCGACGGTGGAGGAGCCGGGGCGCCACCCGCCGCCATAGCAGGCATGTCTTGGAGGCGACCATTGCGCGCGGGCCATCGTAGCTGGACGGCGCAAACTGCAGAGGGTCGGAGCAAACAGTGGCGAGCGCTAGTACCTGCACGGATACGGCGCTTGCGATTCCGTGTGCGTGAACGATGTCTTGAACGACGCTGATCATGCCGGCGTCGAGGGTCAGGTGGGGCATGCCGCGCGGCCCGTGGACATCAACTCCGGCCAGCGCGCGGGGGACGCGGAAGTAGCCCACTTCGCCAGCGTCGCCACGCAGCATCAGGTGGAAGAAGGTCGGGCAGGAAGCTAGCTGCATGGACACGGGGCGCGGGACCCCGCCAGGAGTGATGGCAGAGAAGGCCGGAGCGAGTGCGGGGGCTATTTCTGCAGCAGGGCCGATGTCGAGCACGTAGACGCCAGTGGCATCATCCAGAGAAGCAGCAGCCGCGCGAGCGGAAGTCGCTGGAGAGGCGATGGAACAGCGGCGGCGCGTGCGAGGAGCTAGGGCCCGCGCCGTGCCTGTCGTGGCCGCTTCCAGTGAAGGGCCACCCGCCACCGCCGCGAGGACCACCAGGAGTTCCGCCAGATGGGCCCCCAGGCCCCCCGCCACGTGGACCGCCGCCCCCCGGGCCACCGCAGTTGGGGCCGCCACTGCCTCCGCCCGGGCCACCACCCCCAGGACCAAAAGGAGGGGGAGGTGCCACGCCGCCGAAGAGAGGCCACTGCCTCACTCGGCGCACATCGACAGTGGTGACTACGCCATCGGAGTTGGTGACTACACCATCGGAGTTGGTGACCTCGAGCTCCGCGGGGATGTCGCCCTCGTTGACGAACTTGCAGACGACGAGGACGGAGATGAAGTGGCGGCCGGAGAGGGTGATGTTGGCGATCTCCATGGGGTTCCCGAACCCGCTGACCGAAGCTTGAATGTGTGGGTGGCACCAATGCTCCATCGGGAAGCCAACCAGCGAGAGCGCTGCGAAGCCTGAGTGTGTGACACGGCTGTGGTTTGGAGCTTCCTCGTGACGCTCGAAGTAGACGAAGTGTTCATCGACGGCGAACGGGATCTCGGTGACGGCGAACTCGTGGCTCTGGGTGGAGCGGAAGATGACGAGGTGGGATCCCTCCGGCCCGACCACAGGGATCGCCTCCATCCCGGCGGGGATCTGTTCGTACAGCGCCGCCAAGATGATCGGGCCCCTCCAGGGCCTGGAGAGGTGGCTTCTGGGTCGACATATGCAAATCCCAGGTGAGAGAAGGCACGCATGTCCACATGTGGCATGTATACGGAGAGGTGGGAGGGAGCCTCGGAGGCCATGGCGCTGCTGCTGCCGCCAGCGGCGAAGCCGGACTGGGAGACAGGCAAGGTTGGGATGTACGGGGAGGGCTGTGGCTGGGTGGGCGGCGGGGCGGCGTGGGTGTGAGTGGGCGTGGTTTGGCCGGGGGGTAAGGGTAGGGCGCGAAGGGGAAGGGGCTGACCGGGTACTAGGCATTGGTGGGGTGGTGGCGAGGCGGCGGAGTGACGTGCGAGCTAGAGAGGTTGCGGCGTGACGCCATGGCGGCCGCGCGACGAGGGCACGCTTGAGCGAGATGGCCCGAGGCGGAGCACACGGCGCAGGTAACGGGATCCCTACAATCTCGCAGGAGATGTAGACGGGACAGACATTTATAGCATCACCGTCCATGCCTCGATGTGGAGAAGAGGAGGGGTCGGACGCCACGTAGGAGGCGGGGTGGGGCCGTGGCCGGAGCAAGTGGGCGATGTGGGGGGGGGGTTGACTTGGTACTACCCCTAACGATATCCGCCCACGAGCGGGATGTAGGATCAGAACCCAAGGGCGCGGGATCGGTGGGTCGAGAGGGCACGATCACCGTGTGCGGTAAAGGAGGGAGGATGGGGCACCGCCTCTCTGCGGGGAGAACGGGGCGGTGACACGCAGTGGGGCACGCGTCGAAGGGGGGGCTGCAGCGCTTGACACGCGGTTAGGGGTAGGGTTGGGCGGCAGGGTCAGGTCGGAGGTGGGTGGGGCGGGCGTCGGGGGAGTTAGCAGGCTAGGTGCGGGCCGAGGGATCGCGGGAGTTGACTTGGAGGGTGCGGCCCACGCAGAGACACTGTTCCCAACGGAAAAAACGGGCGAGAGGTCGTGGAGGCAGATCGGAGGAAAAGTCAGCGACCCCAAAGTCAATGACAGCGTGGTGGGGCTCAGCTGAGGTGGACGTTGGCCAACACGGGGGTCAGAGAGGTGAAACCTGAACAGCTCGCCGGCGAAGATGAATGCGGCGCGTCGACGGAGTGTGGCGGCCACGACAGAGCAGGAGACGTGGGCGATGAAGACTCCGGGGGCGAGTCCGGAGGCACGGAAGCGGTCGTCGAACGACGAGAACAGATACGTGAGCACGTTGCCGACGAAGTGCATGTTGATCCGGCGCGAGCTGGCGGAGTGGGAGACCCAAACGCACGGGAGGTTTGTGGCCGGGGCGCTCGCACATCCAATACGCGTGCAGACGGGGACCCGCAGCTTCCGCCGGGTGCAAGCGGAGAAGATTTCTCCTAGGCGGCGACAACGAATCACGCGGAACCTCGGCAGGGAGGGGGCAGGCGTCTGTGCGGGCCGACGCGGGGAGGGGAGCAGCGTCCGTGGCAGACGCCGGGGTGAGCGAGGCGCAGCGACGGGACAGGCCAGGGGGGTGGGGCGTCGGGGCTAGGGGCGCGGGAAAGGTGAGCTTACTGGCACGGGGGGCACCGGGGGAGGGCGTGGACGGCGTGGCGCTTGCTCCACGGAGTGCGGCGCGAGCGGGCGGTGGTAGGCTGGCTAAGCGGCGAGGGCGCGGTCTCCCCGGCGGTGCCCAGGGCGGAGCGCAGGAGCGAGAGCGAGACATCTCCCAGAAAAATGGGGGTAGCAGGGGTGACTGTCTCAACCATTATGAATGGAAGGTGAAGAGTGGAGCATCAAGGTAACATGCTGCTCAGAAGTCAAGACGCAATCTTGACAACTCAGCACCGGCTCGGCATATCGTCGACCGTTGTATGTGTGTATCAGGAACATGCAGGGGCGGAGACAGGGAGGGGCGAGCAGGGGACTATCCATCAAAGTACTATTTGTATCTATTTTAGCCCCCCCCCCCCCCCCTAATCAAACTTATAACACTAATACACTCTAATTGCCTCCCTCAATGATAAATTCTGGCTCCGCCCCTGGGAACATGTAATGATCTTGAAGCGGCGGTGATGGAGACGATGCCCATGTCGAACGACGTGATAGTGGTTGATGCCCCGCACAATTGAATCGGTTGCCTACGTGTAGCGGGCTGATATGATGCTCTACGAGTAAACACCACCACCTATCGCACAAGCAATCACTTACTGGGCTGTGCGACCAGACAGAAGCACTGAAGTAGGACCACTGCTCGGCTCAGCTAGAAAACACGAGGGTCACTGACAGAGGGAGTGTTGCTTGCCTCCCAAGCTGTCCGTGCTTGCCCTGGCTGTCCCGAGGACGAGTACTGTGTGACTTTTACCAACAAAGGTAGTGAGGTACTTCTCGGTAACGACATACCAAAATGGCTTCACAAAACCTTCCACTACAGGAATCGAATGCTAGGCCGAGTGAAAATAGCCGTCGGCGTAGCTAACTAAACCGTCGGCGTACACTATGCCGACGACCGTCTCCTCGGCGACGCACTCCCTCGGCGGAGATGCCCTGGCCCTCAGCGTAGGGTAAACCGACGGCCTCGCCACGACCGTCGGCGTCGCGTGCCCATCCCGTCACACCGCGAGGCTAACGGCGCGCCGGTACGCCGACGGCCACGCCCTCGGCATAGCTAGGAAGGGGGTCACACCTGGGGCCTATACATGGCACCTACCAACCTTGCACCACTCGCATACACATATCCTAGGGACACATGCAAGTTTTCATGTGATTCCGACGATTCGGTGGTTTTCCTCCGGCGAAACCCTAAACCCGGGGCCCCGGATCGTCTACCCCTATAGCTATCTCCGTACGAGGGTAGCCCGATGGACTTTTCGAATTTGTAGTACAACTATGTCGAGAACTTGAATAAGATAACTAATATCTTGATTGTGGATGTTGAATATGAAGAATCGCAACGTCATTTCATGTGGACGTGGAGACTGCTATTCGGAGGATACGAATCCGTCCAATTAATAAAAAATAGAATAATGTTTAAATAATTGGTACTAATTAATAAGTACAAGTAAAATACAAGTTAATAAGTAGGAAAAAAAGAAGGAGCTACGTCGATGGCCCCCCTCGGCCTAGGTCTAGCAGATATTTTGGGTGGAGAAAAAGAAAACGTAATAATCTACGCCGATGGCCACCCTCGGCGTAGAGCTAACGCCGTCACGGGCCGGCGGGCGTGGGACAGGCTGGGCCGGGCTACGCCGATATAACATGTACGCCGAGGGCAGCCGTCGGTGTATCTCGGCCTACGCCGACGACAAGTGTATGCCGACGGCCATGGAGGGGAGCTGGCCTGGGCGACGGCTACGCCGACGGCCCCGACGTTTGGCCGTTGGCGTAGCTCCCAGCCCTCGGTGAAGATACCTATTCCTGTAGTGTTCGAGTAAATATTCATATAAAGAACTCATGTAAATACGTTAATTAGAAAATTAAAGATTAAATATCTAAACCTAGACAATTTTTTCCCTTTGGTGTACTCCCTTAAAATTCTCTCGTGTGGGTTGACACTAGGCCATGTGGTGGCATTGGCTAAGCTGCCATGGTTCGTACCAGATGATCGACCACTGGGAAGAGTTGTTCTGGCTCTTTGAAAGAAAGTGATTCTGGAATCCAGTTCTAGGGAAATGTAGTGTAGGTACCGACAAGACTGGCCATATGAAAAATTATAAAAAGCCAGTCAAAAGCGATAAACTTCCAACGTTACAGGCTCATCAAGATCGAGCATCTGAATAACGTCATCCATGATCCACCATCAAAGTTTCACAAATGCTCCTTATGTCTCCTATTCCGGTGTGGTGCATCACATCTTTATGTCTTCTCTCATCCTTTATTTGATATGTTTAGATGACTACCACCAATTTGATGCAATACACTAGTTATACGAACGCCCTCTCTTTCATCTATTTTCATGACAACCACCTATCTGATGATGCAGTGAGTTGCTGCTACCAACACATCAAAATTGTGTTGGACGGCGGAGCTATTCCATTGGTGATGAAGTAGTACAAAAGAGAAGAAAACCTTACTCATTTGATTGAAGGCTTGCGTGGTATTTATAAGTTACAAAATAATTGTGCACACAAATAGAGGTTGGTGATGTGCTACTAGTTACTTTATAGCTTACCTGTAATTGTAACACACCCTTTTGTAATATGGAACATATCACTTGAATTAGACACCCAAGAAATGATTGAAATGATGTCATGAGTATGGTAGTAAGAAATATTTAGCCTGAAATCTTTGTGTGATGATTTTTTTCCTAGACAGGAAACAATCAAGGGTATGGTTGAGATATTCCGAAGATGAAACTCGTTGAAGGAAAAAAAAAGGACCCAGTAGTAAGAAGTCATGAATTGGGATTCAGTTAACGTAGTAACTCTATTATCTAGCTATAGGCGGAAGGGCGGCTAGCACTTTTGTGCACATCAAAAATCTCTGTCCGGTCCCAAGATAGACTGGAATCTAGTGCCTTGCTGTCGACGAGTCAGGACGTGACATGACCAGCAGCATTTACCGTCAAAAGTCAATCCCGTAGGGTTTGCAGCATAGAAAATAAAAATTCTTCTACGATGGAAACAACTATGTGCCAAAATCTATCTACTAGATAAAACAACGGGCGGATGTATATTCATAGAGAACATACCCTTAAATACCGACAAAGCTTAACGAGTTAAACTCGTGGTTGATGTAGACGGTCTCTTGCCGATCTCAAGATCGAGAGGAAGTCCTAGCGCCACAAATCAGCATCGCATCCGTGCTCGCACACACGTCCGAGGCACCGACCAAACTCCGCCTCCTCGCTCCAGCGATACTGTGGCATCCCGCAAAACCACTACTAGAAAATCGCGTTGAACTTGTGCATTGCATCGTCATCATCATGCATTGTTTGTCTGCATTATTTTGAAAAGCCTAGTTTTGATTTGTACAAACACCCCCTCTTATTTTCAAACACAAAACCCCGAGCGTATCGGATATTTTGTTTCCCTAAAAACTATTTTGCAAAGTGGCTTTGTTTAATTTGAACAGAACCAAACAAACACAAAAACTAAAACAGCCCTACCCTAAATCCTAGTCCCACCAAATCCTATCCTACCCACCACTCTCAGCTCGCCACCTCACCCTCTCACCCAAAACCTACCCACCCTGCCACCTCAGCAATCCACCATCCCACCCTCTCTCCTTTTCTCACCCCAGCCTCCCTCACCCGCTCTCTCTGCACCCGGACCCCACCCGCCTGGCCCCACCCCCGTCTGACCCCACCTCACCCAGTCAACCACCTACCCCGCTACCCCTGGCCCGCCCCGTCCCCACCACAGCAGCCCCGGCCCACCTGGCCACAGCCACCCCCAACCTCCCCCTGGCCGCGCGCGGGACCCACCCTCCCCCACGCGCCCCCGCTCCCCATGACCCCCTTCCTCCCCCGTGTCCGTCTTCCTCCTCTAGCCCCTCTGCCTCGCGCTCCTCTCCTCCTCCCTCCCCAGAGCCTCCCTCCTCTCCACCTTCCCTGCTCGCCGCCCCGCCCCCTCTCGCCCGCAGCGCCCCGGCCGTGGCCTCCTCCGGCCGCGCGCCTACCTCGCTCCGCCGCCACGCGTGCTCCTCCCTCCGCCGCGCCGCTCCGCCCACCACCGCGCGCAGCCTCGCCTCCCGCCGCCGTAGCTCCCGCTCGCCCTCCCCTCCGGCGCCCCTGCCCCGCCTGCGCCAGCAGCCGTCGCCGGCGCGCCCGCGTCCTCGCGCGGCCCTCACCTCCTCCTGGCCAGCGTCGCCGGCGCGCGACCTCGCCGTCCGCCCCGCGTCCTTCCCCGGAGCGCCGCCTCCTCCCCGCGCCTCGCCAAGCTCCACCCCGCGCCGCCTCCGGCTCGAGCTCCGCCGGCCCGCCTCGCCGGCCTCGACCTCCGGCGCCTCCGCCCCTTCCTCCTCGCCGGCTTCCGCGCGCCGACCCCGCCAGGACCCCGTCTCCGGCGAGCCGCCCCGAGCCCGTCCGCATCGCCGCCGCCCCGGGCCTGCAGCGTCCGCCGCCCCGAGCGCGCGCCCTCGCCGCCGCGCTCGCGCCGCGCCAGCGCCGGCTCCCCGCCCAGTGACGCCTCCACCCACCACCGCGACAGCCGCCTCTCCCCCGAGCCTCCTCCTCGCCAGCGACCTCCGCGCCTTCGCGCCGTTCCCCTCGAACCACCTGGCCCCACCAGCGCCCCGCGAGCTCCGGCGAGCGTCGCCTCGCCAGCGCGTGACCCGCCCCAACCCGCTTCAACGACCCCAAAACCCCGAGGCCTCGACACGGAACATGGAGGACACCGTCATGGAAACTGCAGACCCCGTTCACGACTCCGATGGCCATGGCCGGCCGAACCTCGCAGACGTCAAGCTCTTCCTCCTGGAACCCTGAAGATCCCCGTTGTGGAGCCCCAAGTTCGCCACCGGTGATCAGGGTGATACCTCAAGATCGTCTCCCCGGAATTTGACGCCTCGAATCCTGCGGGCCCGAAGGCCACGGACGCGACAAGGTCCACCTCACGGAACCCCGAGAACTTCCCCCTGAACGCCAAGTTCGCCGACACGGGTGCGACGAGTATTTCTTCGAGGACGCCAAGTGCTCCTTCCCGGATCCGAAGACCGAACCCGAACGCCAAGACCGACTCGATGGCGCGAGCCCGACAAGACCCTCGCAACGGCAAGACCGACCCCGTGGGACCCGGCAAGACCTTCGCGATGACAAGAACGGCACCGACCAGGGCGGACCCCGATGCGCCCCGACGCCAACCAAGCCCTGCTTCCCGGTTGCGCCAAGACCCTAACCCCGGAGTCCGAGAACGTTCCCGCGAGACCGCTTCCGACGAACCCCGAACCCCAGATCCGTCAAACCCTGGACCCTGAGACCGACCCCGAACCCCGGAACCCCAAGTTCGTCGAGGCCCTCTAATGTGTGAACTCCTTCCCCCAACACCCTATGTTATAATATAATAACAACTTGTCGCATATTGAATTGTCATACTCGCATGCATATCGGTGGTTTGGGGGCCTTTTGCCGATTCACCTAATAATTAAATATGGGGCCCATATGCGGGCAAATCTAGTCTCATATTGGCCTCATTTAAACTTGCGTAGCGAACCCGGTACTATCTTCTGCCATGTTATGACAACATTAAATTGCGGGGATCTAAACAACTTGCACCATCTAAATAATTGTCGGGACCCCGGTTCCGCTTAACATGACCTAATTGCATCGCACCTTTGCCATGACATCCATCATGCATGCATCATGCCGATCTTCTGCCATGTATTAAATATTGCATCCGGTGTTTCTTCTAGTGTTTTGGTTCTTCGCGGATAAGGCCGTTGAGTTGATGTGAGCTTCGCCCCGATCTTCGGTTGAACCCTTCGACAATGTTTTCAGGCGAGCATCTTCCCCTTTCTACCTATCTTACTTTTATAGTATTTACTTCCCTCCTGTTGATCTATTGCTATCTGTGTTGCGATGCTTTAGTTTCCGTACCCGGGAGTTACCGTGCAGCCCTATATTGCCTTGGACACATCCTATGACCGGTTGTTTGATAGATAGTTGGACTTGCGCGTCGTAGTCGCTTGCTCAAGTGTTGTTGCGTGTCGTTCAGTGCCACAGTTGTTGATGAATTGCCGCATGTTGATGTTGGAGGTGATTCTAGTTTTACTTATCGCACACTTTAATTCATGTTTAACAACTAAAATTGAAATAAGCAGAGGCATCGGTGGGTGATAGATAATATTTGGTTTCCGAACGCCCACTTGTGTCCCGTAAGACCCCGAGTACTTGATACCTGTTCCTTGACTTATCGCGCTATCCACATTCGGGGAGTATGGGATCCCCCTGAGCCAGAGCTTGATTCCGTCTTATTTCTTGGGGCCACAACTAGTTTGAGGTGTTTTTACTATCCTGTACTTATGCCATGCTACTTTCTGTATTTAAATTGTGCGAGGAGCACACTGTACTGTTTAGGATCGGGACACGATTCCGCGGTGTCGACAAGCCCAGCCACACTTTCGGGTTCCCAGTCGTTCACAGCCGTCTACCCAAACCTTGAGGCCGTCTCGGAGTCAGCTGGCTTCGTTGCGGGATCTACTTAAGGGGTGGCCCCCTGAAATATTTCTGAATCTTGTGATTGTTCAGTCGTGAAAGCCTCGTTGGGTTTTGATTTGGTTTTTCCGAGGTTGATCGAGCGTGTGTTGCTATTGGTGCACCCCAGCCGGGTAAAACTTTCTGAAAGCCGTGTCCGCGGTTATGGACGACTTGGAGCACAGTATCTCGATCATAGACAAGCATAACTAAAGTTTATTGCTATAAATTTGACTTTATAATGACTAGTAATCAGCTTCACTATAATGGAATGGCTAAATAATACTGCCCATAATTGCTTGTTTGAGTTGTCGCTTGCGACCATTGTACCTGACTAGTAAGTATTGCAACTACAACGAAATGGCTGAATAAAAGTACCGACAACTACTGGGTTTGGGGTTTATCTCATGTTATCTGAATCTGATTAGTAGGTGTTGTAACTATAACGGAATGGTTAACTAAAAGTGCCCACTGCTTACTTTATCAGGACGATTACTTAAACCTGACTAGTAAAGTGCCGCAACTATCACTGAATAAGTAAAACGGCCAACTGTGTGAGTTCCTCGGTTGACTTCCTCGTTTGGTCTCGAGGGGGAAACACCAGGATGGGTTTGTTTGAGGTTTAGCTTCAGGTTGGATCCGGATAGGTCTTTCTTACCCCTCTCTGATTGCCGCCAGTTGTATCGAGTCTCTATAGGTTGTTTAGTGCATGCTGCCGCTGCCGCTTCAGTCCACCATACCTATGTAGGCGAGGACCGCCGAATTCTAGTCTCGCCGTGTACTGGCCTCAGTACTGACGCTCCTCTTTTTCCTTTGCCCTTTGTCGGCACCCCTTTTGTTCAAGCAGGTTTTGAGATCGACGCCGTTAGCAGGGTTACCCTTCCGGCTTGGCCTGGGTAGGGTTATGGACGCCATTGGTTATTCTTCAGGGCTCTTAGCCCCATTTGCATCTTGTCCGTAGTCGGACGCTCAATCGTTTCAAGGTGATTTGGATCTTTGTATATTATATCTGAATTCTTGACTCATTGAGTCGCTGTTATATATATCTGTTCTGTGGGTCCCATCGAGGACTGTTGTGTAATGTTATTACTTTGTTTTCCACCCGCACGAAAGTGCCTGGTGGGCACCTTTGAATCGTTTCTATGCGGGTTTGGCGAATTTTGCTCAAACTTGCATAGGTCCGATTCTGAGGGTGTTACAGAGTGGTATCAGAGCTCAGCAGTTGCGATACCCCACAAGTCCAGCCTGTAGGATAACCTAGCTAACGGCCGAAGTAGAGTGTCAAAACTATTTTTGAAAACTTGGTTGGATAGTTCTGATTAGGTCTGATTTTATTCCTTACCCCTCTGCTGTTCTCCTCTTACCTCTACGTGTTTTGAATCCGCTCTCGTCTCTTTCTTCGAGTCCAGGAATTCTCGTGGTTGGGTTTCCGTCGTACCTTCAGGGTTTCGCTTCCCCCTCTGATAACGGTGATGCTACATATGGTCTTCATGCTATCCGAGGAATCCTTCGTCTGTGGTACCATTCTTTGTTCCTTGTTTGCGCCTTCCGGAGTTTTCCGACGCGACGACATCATCTACGCCAGATCCGATGCAGAGTCTGCATCCCTCCTTTGTTTCCAAACCTCGCTTGTCGAGATCTTCAGTCTGTTTCCGAGAATGGTTGCACGCTCTTCTACTGATTGTGCGGAGTAATAGTTTGGGTGCGTGATGGATTGGCCCCCATGCCGACTACCCCTTCTATTCGCTTTTGTACATTGAAGTGGACGAGAATGCGTCGATTCCCTCTTCCTACCGAAGTTAGAGGTGGCTTTATTTGTTGATACCTCTACCTTCGACCTTTTGTCCCCGGAGTGTTCCCTCGACGATCACGGACAACGACCTCTTGTTAGTGGTGTCGCGAGGATCTACACGAAGCGAGAAGACGGAGATCGCCGACCTTCCTTCCGGTACGATGAGGCGGATCTCGAGGGCGAGATCCATTGTTAGTGGTGTCGAATTGTGGCATCCCGCAAAACCACTACTAGAAAATCGCGTTGAACTTGTGCATTGCATCGTCATCATCATGCATTGTTTGTCTGCATTATTTTGAAAAGCCTAGTTTTGATTTGTACAAACACCCCCTCTTATTTTCAAACACAAAACCCCGAGCGTATCGGATATTTTGTTTCCCTAAAAACTATTTTGCAAAGTGGCTTTGTTTAATTTGAACAGAACCAAACAAACACAAAAACTAAAACAGCCCTACCCTAAATCCTAGTCCCACCAAATCCTATCCTACCCACCACTCTCAGCTCGCCACCTCACCCTCTCACCCAAAACCTACCCACCCTGCCACCTCAGCAATCCACCATCCCACCCTCTCTCCTTTTCTCACCCCAGCCTCCCTCACCCTCTCTCTCTGCACCCGGACCCCACCCGCCTGGCCCCACCCCCGTCTGACCCCACCTCACCCAGTCAACCACCTACCCCGCTACCCCTGGCCCGCCCCGTCCCCACCACAGCAGCCCCGGCCCACCTGGCCACAGCCACCCCCAGCCTCCCCCTGGCCGCGCGCGGGACCCACCCTCCCCCACGCGCCCCCGCTCCCCACGACCCCCTTCCTCCCTCGTGTCCGTCTTCCTCCTCTAGCCCCTCTGCCTCGCGCTCCTCTCCTCCTCCCTCCCCAGAGCCTCCCTCCTCTCCACCTTCCCTGCTCGCCGCCCCGCCCCCTCTCGCCCGCAGCGCCCCGGCCATGGCCTCCTCCGGCCGCGCGCCTACCTCGCTCCGCCTCCACGCGTGCTCCTCCCTCCGCCGCGCCGCTCCGCCCACCACCGCGCGCAGCCTCGCCTCCCGCCGCCGTAGCTCCCGCTCGCCCTCCCCTCCGGCGCCCCTGCCCCGCCTGCGCCAGCAGCCGTCGCCGGCGCGCCCGCGTCCTCGCGCGGCCCTCACCTCCTCCTGGCCAGCGTCGCCGGCGCGCGACCTCGCCGTCCGCCCCGCGTCCTTCCCCGGAGCGCCGCCTCCTCCCCGCGCCTCGCCAAGCTCCACCCCGCGCCGCCTCCGGCTCGAGCTCCGCCGGCCCGCCTCGCCGGCCTCGACCTCCGGCGCCTCCGCCCCTTCCTCCTCGCCGGCTTCCGCGCGCCGACCCCGCCAGGACCCCGTCTCCGGCGAGCCGCCCCGAGCCCGTCCGCATCGCCGCCGCCCCGGGCCTGCCGCGTCCGCTGCCCCGAGCGCGCGCCCTCGCCGCCGCGCTCGCGCCGCGCCAGCGCCGGCTCCCCGCCCAGTGACGCCTCCACCCACCACCGCGACAGCCGCCTCTCCCCCGAGCCTCCTCCTCGCCAGCGACCTCCGCGCCTCCGCGCCGTTCCCCTGGAACCACCTGGCCCCACCAGCGCCCCGCGAGCTCCGGCGAGCGTCGCCTCGCCAGCGCGTGACCCGCCCCAACCCGCTTCAACGACCCCAAAACCCCGAGGCCTCGACACGGAACATGGAGGACACCGTCATGGAAACTGCAGACCCCGTTCACGACTCCGATGGCCATGGCCGGCCGAACCTCGCAGACGTCAAGCTCTTCCTCCTGGAACCCTGAAGATCCCCGTTGTGGAGCCCCAAGTTCGCCACCGGTGATCAGGGTGATACCCCAAGATCGTCTCCCCGGAATTTGACGCCTCGAATCCTGCGGGCCCGAAGGCCACGGACGCGACAAGGTCCACCTCACGGAACCCCGAGAACTTCCCCCTGAACGCCAAGTTCGCCGACATGGGTGCGACGAGTATTTCTTCGAGGACGCCAAGTGCTCCTTCCCGGATCCGAAGACCGAACCCGAACGCCAAGACCGACTCGATGGCGCGAGCCCGACAAGACCCTCGCAACGGCAAGACCGACCCCGTGGGACCCGGCAAGACCTTCGCGATGACAAGAACGGCACCGACCAGGGCGGACCCCGATGCGCCCCGACGCCAACCAAGCCCTGCTTCCCGGTTGCGCCAAGACCCTAACCCCGGAGTCCGAGAACGTTCCTGCGAGACCGCTTCCGACGAACCCCGAACCCCAGATCCGTCAAACCCTGGACCCTGAGACCGACCCCGAACCCCGGAACCCCAAGTTCGTCGAGGCCCTCTAATGTGTGAACTCCTTCCCCCAACACCCTATGTTATAATATAATAACAACTTGTCGCATATTGAATTGTCATACTCGCATGCATATCGGTGGTTTGGGGGCCTTTTGCCGATTCACCTAATAATTAAATATGGGGCCCATATGCGGGCAAATCTAGTCTCATATTGGCCTCATTTAAACTTGCGTAGCGAACCCGGTACTATCTTCTGCCATGTTATGACAACATTAAATTGCGGGGATCTAAACAACTTGCACCATCTAAATAATTGTCGGGACCCCGGTTCCGCTTAACATGACCTAATTGCATCGCACCTTTGCCATGACATCCATCATGCATGCATCATGCCGATCTTCTGCCATGTATTAAATATTGCATCCGGTGTTTCTTCTAGTGTTTTGGTTCTTCGCGGATAAGGCCGTTGAGTTGATGTGAGCTTCGCCCCGATCTTCGGTTGAACCCTTCGACAATGTTTTCAGGCGAGCATCTTCCCCTTTCTACCTATCTTACTTTTATAGTATTTACTTCCCTCCTGTTGATCTATTGCTATCTGTGTTGCGATGCTTTAGTTTCCGTACCCGGGAGTTACCGTGCAGCCCTATATTGCCTTGGACACATCCTATGACCGGTTGTTTGATAGATAGTTGGACTTGCGCGTCGTAGTCGCTTGCTCAAGTGTTGTTGCGTGTCGTTCAGTGCCACAGTTGTTGATGAATTGCCGCATGTTGATGTTGGAGGTGATTCTAGTTTTACTTATCGCACACTTTAATTCCTGTTTAACAACTAAAATTGAAATAAGCAGAGGCATCGGTGGGTGATAGATAATATTTGGTTTCCGAACGCCCACTTGTGTCCCGTAAGACCCCGAGTACTTGATACCTGTTCCTTGACTTATCGCGCTATCCACATTCGGGGAGTATGGGATCCCCCTGAGCCAGAGCTTGATTCCGTCTTATTTCTTGGGGCCACAACTAGTTTGAGGTGTTTTTACTATCCTGTACTTATGCCATGCTACTTTCTGTATTTAAATTGTGCGAGGAGCACACTGTACTGTTTAGGATCGGGACACGATTCCGCGGTGTCGACAAGCCCAGCCACACTTTCGGGTTCCCAGTCGTTCACAGCCGTCTACCCAAACCTTGAGGCCGTCTCGGAGTCAGCTGGCTTCGTTGCGGGATCTACTTAAGGGGTGGCCCCCTGAAATATTTCTGAATCTTGTGATTGTTCAGTCGTGAAAGCCTCGTTGGGTTTTGATTTGGTTTTTCCGAGGTTGATCGAGCGTGTGTTGCTATTGGTGCACCCCGGCCGGGTAAAACTTTCTGAAAGCCGTGTCCGCGGTTATGGACGACTTGGAGCACAGTATCTCGATCATAGACAAGCATAACTAAAGTTTATTGCTATAAATTTGACTTTATAATGACTAGTAATCAGCTTCACTATAATGGAATGGCTAAATAATACTGCCCACAATTGCTTGTTTGAGTTGTCGCTTGCGACCATTGTACCTGACTAGTAAGTATTGCAACTACAACGAAATGGCTGAATAAAAGTACCGACAACTACTGGGTTTGGGGTTTATCTCATGTTATGTGAATCTGATTAGTAAGTGTTGTAACTATAACGGAATGGTTAACTAAAAGTGCCCACTGCTTACTTTATCAGGACGATTACTTAAACCTGACTAGTAAAGTGCCGCAACTATCACTGAATAAGTAAAACGTCCAACTGTGTGAGTTCCTCGGTTGACTTCCTCGTTTGGTCTCGAGGGGGAAACACCAGGATGGGTTTGTTTGAGGTTTAGCTTCAGGTTGGATCCGGATAGGTCTTTCTTACCCCTCTCTGATTGCCGCCAGTTGTATCGAGTCTCTATAGGTTGTTTAGTGCATGCTGCCGCTGCCGCTTCAGTCCACCATACCTATGTAGGCGAGGACCGCCGAATTCTAGTCTCGCCGTGTACTGGCCTCAGTACTGACGCTCCTCTTTTTCCTTTGCCCTTTGTCGGCACCCCTTTTGTTCAAGCAGGTTTTGAGATCGACGCCGTTAGCAGGGTTACCCTTCCGGCTTGGCCTGGGCAGGGTTATGGACGCCATTGGTTATTCTTCAGGGCTCTTAGCCCCATTTGCATCTTGTCCGTAGTCGGACGCTCAATCGTTTCAAGGTGATTTGGATCTTTGTATATTATATCTGAATTCTTGACTCATTGAGTCGCTGTTATATATATCTGTTCTGTGGGTCCCATCGAGGACTGTTGTGTAATGTTATTACTTCGTTTTCCACCCGCACGAAAGTGCCTGGTGGGCACCTTTGAATCGTTTCTATGCGGGTTTGGCGAATTTTGCTCAAACTTGCATAGGTCCGATTCTGAGGGTGTTACAGATACAGCGGAAGCACAACTCTTTTTTGCTGAGTAGCCACCGAGAACATGTATCTCGCTAGTCCGAGACCATGGGGAATAAATTCTAGAGGGAGGGAGATCCTTCACGAGGAGGTGTGAGTGAGAGAGAGGAGAGGGGGTGCCTTTTATAGGAGGAGGGGGACACCCAAGGGGGTGGCCGCCGGCCATGGGGGCTGCCCCCTCCCCTCCTTCATTCATGTGGGTGGACACTCCACACAAAAATCCTTTCAATTCCCTTGACTCAAAATTGCTATTAAATTTCCAACAAATTTAATGCAAACTCTCATTAAATAAAACTCCTTTTATTTATTCAGAATTTTGTCAATTACTTTAATGACAAACATTCACATATAACCCCTTGCTAGTATTTCATTTCACATGCAAAAACACTTTCTGCAATTTCACCCGAAAACCTGTTTCGGTATCTAGTGAAATAAATTCCTGTGCTTGTTATTCTTTTCGGCATGAAACTTTTGCTCCAATTGGATGTCGGTATCTCTTAAGTGTGTCACCCTACGGTTCGTGAATAATGCGGACATGATCGAGACCCCTCTCGGATCAATAATCATAAGCGGGATCTGAAGATCCATACTGACTCCCACACATTCAACGATGACTTTCTTGTGATCGTCGGAACCTTTTACGCTAGTATCTTAATCCCTTTGTTTCACGATATATTACATGTCCGAGATTCGGTCATCGGTATCTTCATACCTAGTTTGATCTCGTTACTGACATGCACTCTTTTCTTGTTCCCGTGATATAACATTCCAGTGATCAAATCACTTGCTTGCAAGCTAACCAATGTGATATCACCAAGAGGGCCCAGAGTATATATATCCGTCATCAGGATGAACAAATTCCACTCTCGATCCATGGACCTCAACATAACACTTTATTAGTTCTGAACCCATCTTTATAATCACCTTGTTACGGTGTGACGTTTGATGTTATCAAGAAACTCTTTCGGTGTTAGTGATTGACATGATCTCATGGTCTAAGGATTAGAATCACTTCGTAAGTTTTTATAGCAATATAAACTCAATGACTTTGATCGTAATGCTATACTTCGGATGAATGTTCATCACACTATTATACTAATGTTGTGATCTCGTTATTAACAACATCCAATGTCCATGATCAGGAAACCTTGATCATCTTGATAATCAACGAGCTAGTTTATGAGAGAGAAATAACTAGGAACTTTCTATTTGTTTATTAAACACACATGTATTAACGTTTCCGTATTAATACAATTATATCATGCAAAATAAACATCTATCATATACTTGGAATAACATAATAAACACTTTATTATGGCCTCTCAGGGCATATTCCCTTTAGTCTCCCCTTGCACTAGAGACAATAATCTAGTTACATAGTGATCAATCTAACACCCATGGAGTTCTTGTGTTGATCATGTTTTGCTCTAGGGAGAGTTTTAATCAACGGATCTGCTACATTGAGATCCGTGTGTACTTTACAAATCTTTAATCTCCATCCTTGACATGTTCGCGGATGGAGTGAAACCGGCGCTTAATATGCTTGGAATTCTTGTGAGACCTTGGTTCTTTGGCATTGGCAATGGCACCATTGTTGTCACAATAGATCACCATTGGGTCCAACGCGGTCACAACCACACCTAGTTCGGATATGAACTCCTTCATCCAAACCGCTTCTGAGCCACTTCCGAAGCAGCAACATATTCGGCCTCCGTTGTTGATCCCGCCACCACAGGTTGTTTGGAACTCCTCTAACTAACCGCTCCACCATTCATGAGAAATACGTATCCGGATTGAGACTTAGAGTCATTCGGATCGGTGTCAAAGCATGCGTCAACATAACACTTAGCGACGAGCTCTTCTTCACCTCTGTACACAAGAAACATATCCTTAGTTCTTCACAAGTACTTAAGGATATTCTTGACCGCTATCCAGTGTTCCGAACCTGGATCCAATTGGTACCTACTAGTCAAACTAATAGCATGTGCCACATCCGGTCTTGTACATATCATGGCGTACATTATAGATCCTATGGCTGAAGCATAGGGGACTTTGTCCATTATCTCTCTTTCTTCCGCCGTAGCCGGACTTTGAGTCTCACTCAATGTCTTGCCTTGCAACATCAGTAAGAATCCCTTCTTACTTCCGTCCATTTTAAACTTCTTTAAAATCTTATCAAGGTATGTACTGTTCGATAGCCCTATTAGGAGCCTAGATCTATCTCAATAGATCTTTATGCCTAATATGTATGACGCTTCACCTAGGTCCTTCATTGAAAATTTGCTATTTAGATAAATTTTAACACTATTTAAAAGATCTATATCATTTCCGATCAATAATATGTTATCCACATATAATATCAGAAATGCCACTTTTCTCCCACTCACTTTCTTGTAAATACAAACCTCTCCATTAGTTGGACAAATCCAAACTCTTTGATCACCTCATCAAAGCAGAGATTCCAACTTCGTGATGCTTGCTTCAGTCCATAGATGGATCGCTGAAGCTTGCACACATTGTTAGCATCCTTAAGATCGAAAAAACCCTTTGGTTGTATCATATACAACTCTTCTTCAATATTGCCATTGAGATATGCGGTTTTGACATCTATCTGCGATATCTCATAATCGAAATATGCAGCAATTGGTAATATAATCCTAACTGACTTTAGCATCGCTATGGAAGAGAATGTCTCATCGTAGTCAACTCCTTAAATTTGTCGAAACCCCTTTGCGATAAGTCGAGCTTTATAGACGGTCACATTACCATCAGCATCAATTTTCCTTTTGAAAATAAATTTATTCTCCATGGCCTTTCGGTCGTGAGGTAAGTCCACCAAGTTCTAAACTTGATTTTCATACATGGGTTCCATCTCGGATTTCATGGATTCTAACCATTTGTTGGAATCCGGGCTCATCATCGCTTCTTCATACATCGCAGGGTCATCAATTTTATCAACCATGAAATTCATAACAGGGTTTCCGTACAGCTCGGGAGCTGCACGTGTCCTGCTAGACCTGCGAGGTTCGATAGTACTCTCTTTCGGAGTTTCATGATCATTATCATTAGTTCCTTTTTCAATTGGTGAAGCCAACTCCAGAACGACTTCCGGCGTTGCGCTACTCGCCATACTTTGAAGAGAAGGTTCAATAACCTCTTCGAGTTCTACCTTCTGACTACTCACACCTTTCGCGAGAAACTCTCTCTAGAAAGGATCCATTCTTGGCAAAAAAAACTTTGCCCTCGGATCTGTGATAGAAGGAATACCCAATAGTTTGCTTAGGGTATCCTATGAATACGCATTTTTCCGCTTTGGGTTCGAGTTTATCCGGTTGAAGTTTCTTCACATAAACATCGCATCCCCAAACTTTAAGAAATGACAGCTTAGGTTTGTTTCCAAACCACAATTCATACGGTGTCTTTTCAACGGATTTAGATGGTGCCCGATTTAAAGTGAATGCAGCAGTTTCTAGTGCATAACCCCAAAATGACAACGACAAGTCCGTTAGAGACATCATAGATCGAACCATATCCAATAAAGTACGATTACGATGTTCCGACACACCATTTCACTATGGTGTTTCGGCAGGTGTGAGTTGTGAAATAATTCCACACTCTTTCATGTGAGTGCTAAACTTGTAACTTAGATACTCACCTCCATGGTCCGACCGTAGAAATTTGATCTTTCTATTACGATGATTTTCCACTTCATTCTGAAATTCCTTGAACTTCTCAAAGGTTTCAGACTTGTGTTTCATCAAGTAGATATAATCGTATCTACTCAAATCATCCGTGGAAGTAACAAAATAATGATATCCACCTCGCGCCAACAAACTCATTGGACCACATACATCAGAATGTATGATTTCCAATAAATCTATCGCCCGTTCCATTGTACCGGAAAATGGTGTTCTAGTCATCTTGCCCATAAGGCATGGATGACATGTATCAAATGGTTCAAAATCAAGTGATTCCAAAAGTCCATCCGAATGGAGCTTCTTCATGCGTTTAACGCCAATATGACCTAGACGGCAGTACCACATATATGCGGACATATCATCATTAAATTTAATCCTTTTAGCATCAACATTGTGAATATGTGTAACATTATTATCAAGATCCAAACGAAATAAACCATTCATCATCGATGCATGACCATAAAAGATTTCATTCATATAAATAGAACAACCATTGTTCTCGGATTTAAATGAATAACCACTTCGCATCAAACACGATCCAGATACATTGTTCATGCTCAGTGTCGGCACCAGATAACAATTATTCAAGTTTATTACTAATCCTGGAGGTAAGTGGAGAGGTAGTGTTTCGACGGCGATCACATCAACACTTGATCCATTGCCGACACGCATCTTGACCTCACCCCTTGCTAGCGGTTGCTTGTTTTGCAGCCCTTGATTCGAGTTACAAATATTAGCAACTGAACCGGTATCAAATACCCAGGTGCTACTGCGAGCACTAGTCAAGTACACATCAATAACATGTATATCATATATACCTTTGTTTGCCTTGCCGTCCTTCTTGTCTACCAAATACTTGGGGCAGTTGCGCTTCCAGTGGCCAGTCCCCTTACAATAGTAGCACTCGGTATCAGACTTAGGGCCAACTCGGGGTTTCTTTTCAGGCACGGCAACCGGCTTGCCGCCCTTACTTCCCTTCCGTTTACCCTTCTTGTCTTTCTTGAAACCAGTGTTTTTATTGATCATTGTGGCATCCCGCAAAACCACTACTAGAAAATCGCGTTGAATTTGTGCATTACATCGTCATCATCATGCATTGTTCGCATAAAACTATTTTCGCAAAGCCCGTTTTGTTTTCTAAAACGGCCCATCTTCATTCAAATGCAAAGCCCGGTTCTCCGGATTAATTATTTTGGCCGCTATCGGATTGCACACGGCCCGTTTAAATCAAATAAAAAGTTCAATTGTTTTTAGCGGGGGAAGTCGAACGGGCCGAATCGACCCGAACGACCACCCCCGGTTCAGATCGGTCCACCCATAATCCCTAGTCTACCAGTCCTATTCTACCCACCCCCTCCTCCACCTCACCTGCACCAATCGGTGCCTGCCACCTCATCCTCTCTCTCCCCCCCAACCTCTCTCCCGCTGCCACCTCACCCCAAAAACACCCCTTCCCCCTCCACCTCACCCGCAGCCCTTTTCCTTTCTCACCCTCAGCCAACCGACCCAACCCCCTTCTCCCGCACCCGCTCCTGGGTCCCACCCGCGCGGCCCACAGCCCCACACCCTCTCCCCACTCCGAGCCACTCCCACTTGTCTCCCCCACCGACCCCGCCTGGACCCACACCCCGGGCCCCACCCGCTCCCCCACCTCTCCCCTTCCCCCGCGTCCCCACGCGCTCCCCTGCTCCCGCAACCGCGCACGCCGCCGACGCCTGCCCAGCCACCGCCCTCCCTGGCTCTCCACCCCGAGCAGCGCCCGCCGCCCGCCGTACCCCACCTCGCCGGACCCCCCAAGCCCCGCCGGCCGAGTTTCGCCCCGCCCGGCGCCTTCCGTCGCGGGCTCCTCCGCGTCCAGGCCGCCACCGCGACCCTCCTCCCCTCCGCAGCGACCGCGAGCCCCGCCGCCGCCGCGTCCCCGTTGAGCCCGGTCCAGCGCGCCCCGACCCCGCAACCTTCCTCCGACGACCTTCTCCGTGTCCGCCGCCGGCCGGACCCCGCGCGGGCCCGCCTTCCCGCACCGCCCAGGGCCTCCTCCTTCCGCCGCCGGCCCCGAGCGCCACCGGCCGCGCCTCCCTCCGCTCGCCTTCGTCGCCGGCCGAGCCGCCCTTCTTCTCCGGACCAGCCAGCCGCCGCGTCCTCCTCCTAAACCGTGCAGTCCCGCGCCGGCGACCCTCCTCTCCGTCTCCTCGGCCTCATCCCTCTGCTCCCCTGCAGCGAGCCCCGAGCGACCCGCGGACCCCACCCAGTGGGCCTGCTCTGACCCGCCTCGTCCGCGCCGCTGGTCATCTTGGCAGCTTCGGTTTTTGGCCAAAGGGCGTTTGTGGTGATGACCAGGTGGGACATCCTCCGTGCAGCGTTCCGGTGTTGGCCCCTTTGCGGATGGCCACCCGCGGAGCAATGCGTGGAGGTGTCGATGCAATTCGAGCGCCACACCCAAGATCCACCCGACCCGACCAAAGCCGATGACCGCCAAGCTCGCCACAATCACGGCAAGCACTTCACCGCGAGACACCGAGCACTTCTACACGGATCTGGAGACGTCGAGACCCGAAGACTTTCCCGAAGACCGATCCCCAAAGGTCGACCCGATCTGGAACGCCAAGTTCTGCCTCGGACGCCAAAACCCGAACCGAAAGGAACGCCAAGTCCGACCCGACCCGCGGACCCGACAAGATCTACCACGGAATGCCGAGGTCTCCGTCCCGAACCCGAAGGTGTCAAGTTCTTCCTCACGGAAAGCTGAAGACCCCGGTGTCGAGCCCCAAGTTCGCCCCGATGATCAAGGTGGTACCCCAAGATCTCCATCGTATGTGTCAAGTTCAACACCAAAGCGATGACAAGATCTACCGATGACCGAAGACCACGGATGCAACAAGATCTACCCCCGCTATCCGAGACCGCTTCCGTCGAACCCCGAACCCCAGATCCGTCGAACCCTGAGACCGACCCCGAACCCCGGAACCCCAAGTTCGTCGAGACCCCTCAATGTGTGAACCCCTCCCCGAAACCCTATTTTATCATATATATAACAACTTGTTGCATATTAACTGCCATACTTGCATGCATAATCATGTGGTTTGGAGGCCTTATGCCGATTCACCTAATAACTAAATATGGGGCCCATATGCGGGCAAATCTAGTCCCATATCGGCCTCATCTAAACTTGTGTAGCGAACCGGTATCGTATCTTGCCTTGTTATAACAACATTTAAACTGCGGGGTATCTAAACAACTTGAACCGCCTAATTAATTGTCGGGACCCCTGGTTCCGCTTAATATGACCTAATTGCACCGCACTTTGCCATGCCATGCATCATATCATAAGCATGCCGATCTTCTGCCGTTGTATTAAATATTGCATCCGGTGTTCCTTCTAGTGTTTTGCTTCTTCGCGGATTGGGCCGTTGAGTTGATGTGAGCTTCGCCCCGATCTTCGGTTGAACCTTCGACAATGTTTTCAGGCGAGCATCTCCCCCTTTCTACCTATCTTACTTTTATAGTATTTATTCCCTCCTGTTGATCTATTGCTATCTGTGTTGCGTTGCTCTAGTTTTCGTACCTGTGATATCCCTTGCAGCCATATATAGCCTTGGACACATCCTATTACCTGTTGTTTGGTAGATAGTTGGACCCGCGTGTCGTAGTCGCTTGCTCAAGTGTTTTGCTTGTCGTCAAGTACCACCATTGTTGGAGGATTGCCGCATGTTGATGTTGGAGATGATCATGTCTTTAATTATTGTTCACTTTAATTCCTGTTTAACAACTAAAATTGAATTAAGCAGAGGCATCGGTGGGTGATAGGTAATATTTGGTTTCCGACCGCCCACTTGTGTCCCGTAGGACCCGAGTTCTTGACACCTGTTCCGAGATCGAGCGCGCTAACCACAGGTGGGGAGATATGGGCCCCCCATTGATTATTACCTGATTTCAAAGTATTGTACTGGGGGCCACAAACTAGTTTGAGGTTTTATTTACTATCCTGTACTTATGCCATGTTTACCGCTTTATTTACGTTTGTGCGAGGAGCACACTGTATTGTTTAGGTAAGCGGAATGTTTTCGCGGTATCGACAGTCCCCGATTGGGGATCTGCTGTCGTTTACAGCCATTGTCGCAAACCCTAAGTCCGTCTCGGAGACCGGCCGACTTCGTTGCGGGTAGACTTAGTGGGGTGGCCCCCCGTGCTTGCTTTGGGTCTGGGAACGTCATGACTTAGGCCCCGCCGACATACCGATGGGTGTATGTTAACTGATCTGGCAAAAAGGGTCGAAGTGCCTGTGGATACTTTGGTGCACCCCTGCAGGGTTAAATCTTTTCGAGAAGCCGTGTCCGCGGTTATGGACGACTTGGAGCACAGTGCTTGATCATAGACAACTATAACTAAAGTTTACTGTTTTAAATTGACTCGTACCCGATATGATTAGTAATCAGCTTCACTATAACGGAATGGCTAAGTAAAAGTACCAACAACTGCTGGGTTTTGGGTTATCTCATGCTAATTGTATCTGACTAGTAAGTGTTGCCACTATAACGGAATGGTTAACTAAAAGTGCCCACTGCTTACTTTATCAGGATGATTATCTCAACCTGACTAGTAAAGTGCCGCAACTATAACTGAATAAGGAAAACTGCCCACTGTGTGAGTTCCTCGGTTGCCTTCCTCGTTTGGTCTCGAGGGGGACACGCCAGGATGGGTTTGTTTGTTGGTAGTATCAGGTTGGTTCCGAATAGGTCTTTCTTACCCCTCTCTGATAGTCGCCAGTTGTATCGAGTCTCTATAGGGTGTTTAGTGCATGCTGCCGCTGCCGCTCAGTCCACCATACCTATGTAGGCGAGGACCGCCGAATTCTAGCCTCGCCGTGTACTGGCCTCAGTACTGACGCTCCTCTTTTTCCTTTGCCCTTTGTCGGCACCCCTTTTGTTTAAGCAGGTTTTGAGATCGACGTCGTTAGCAGGGTTACCCTTCCGGCTTGGCCTGGGCAGGGTTATGGACGCCATCGGTTATTCTTCAGGGCTCTTAGCCCCATTTGCATCTTGTCCGTAGCTGGACGCTCTATCGTTTTCAAGGTGATTTGGATCTTTGTATATTATATCTGTATTCTTGACTCTTGGAGTCGTGCTGTATATATATATCTGTTCTGTGGGTCCCATCGAGGACTGTTGTGTAATGTTATTACTTTGTTTTCCACCCGCACGAAAGTGCCTGGTGGGCACCTTTGAATCGCTTCTATGCGGGTTTGGCGAGTTTCGCTAAAACTTGCATAGAGTCGATTTTGAGGGTGTTACAATCATCAACACTTGATGTTCCTTCTTGATCTCCACTTCTGCAGTTTTAAGCATTGACAGAAGCTCGGGGAGAGACTTCTTCATGCCTTGCATATTATAGTTCATCACAAAGCTCTTATAGCTAGGTGGCAGAGACTGCAGAACACGATAGATGCCTAAGTCAATGGGAATCGTTATTCCCAAGGACACAAGCTTATCGGCATAACCCGACATCTTGAGTACATGCTCACTTACGGAGTTGTGCTCTTCCATCATGCAACTAAAGAACTTTTCTGAAGCATTGTAGCTCTCTACAGCAGCATGTGTGTCGAAAATCATTTTCAACTCACCCATTGTATCAAATGCATTGCCGTTTTCGAAACGCTTTCGAAGTTCTGGCTCTAGCCCATACAATATGCCGCAATGAACTAAGTTGTGGTCCTCCTGACGAGGTTGATAGACATTCTTCTCCTCGTCAGGGGCATCATCAAAAGGTGGGGGGCCTAGCGGCACTTCTAGCACACATTGCTTTTATGCAGCAGAGAGGATAATTCTCAAATTTATGGCCCATTCGGTAAAGTTGCTACCGTTCTTTGCAAGTTTCTCTTTCTCCATGAACACATTGAAATTAAAAGCAGGCGGTGCCATCTACAACAGAATTTGTAAAGTTTAGACTAAGTTTATGATATATTGAGTTCAACTAATCCACATTACGAATAAACTCCCACTCAAAAACGACATCCCTCGTGCATTTTTGGTGATTACATGAACCAAATCCACTACACCAAGTCCGATCATCACGTGAGTCGGTGTAGCTTCAAAGGCGAGCATCAAATGGGCATCATATCTACTATATGACTCATGCTTAACCTTTCGGTCCGTGTTCCGAGGCCATGTCTGTACTGTAGGGTTCGCAGCATAGAAAACAAAAAATTTCCTACGATGGGAACTACGTACCAAGATCTATCTACTAGATACAAACAACGGGCGGATGTATATCCGTAGATAACATACCCTTGAAGACCGACAAAGCTTAACGAGTTCAACTCGTGGTTGATGTAGACGATCTCTTGCCGATCTCAAGATCGAGAGGAAGTCCTAGCGCCGCAAATCAGCAGCGCATCCGTGCTCGCACACACGTTCGAGGAACCGAGCAACCTCCGCCTCCTCGCTCCAGCGATGCAGAGGAAGCACAACTCTTTCTTGCCGAATAGCCACCGGGAACATGTATCTCGCTAGTCCGAGACCATGGGGGATAAATTCTAGAGGGGGAGAGAGATCCTTCATGAGGAGGTGTGAGAGACAAGTGAGGAGGGGGGCTCCTTTTATAGGAGGAGGGGGGAACCCAAGGGGGTGGCCGCCGGCCATGGGGGCTGCCCCCTCCCCTCCTTCATTCATGTGGGTGGACACTCCACTCACAAAATGCCCTTTAAATTCCCTCCACTCAAAAGTCCACTCAAATTCCCATTAAATTTCCACCAAATTTAATGCAAACTCTCATTAAATAAAACTCTTTTATTTTATTCAGAATTTTGTCAATTACTTTAATGACAAACATTCACAAATAACCCCTTGCTAGAATTCGATTTCACATGCATAACGACTTTATGCAATTTCACCCGAAAACCTGTTTCGGTATCTAGTGAAATAAATTCATGCGCTTGTTCATTCTTTCGGCATGAAACTTTTGCTCCAATTGGATGTCGGTGTCTCTTAAGTGTGTCACCCTACGGTTCGTGAATAATCCGGACATGATCGAGACCCTTCTCGGATCAATAATCAGAAGCGGGATCTGGAGACCCATACTGACTCCCACACATTCAACGATGACTTTCTTGTGATCGTCGGAACCTTTTACGCTAGTATATTAATCCCTTTGTTTCACGATATATTACATGTCCGAGATTCGATCATCGGTATCTCCATACCTAGTTTGATCTCGTTACCGACATGCACTCTTTTCTCGTTCCCGTGATATAACATTCTAGTGATCAAATCACTTGCTTGCAAGCTAATCAATGTGATATCACCGAGAGGGCCCAGAGTATATCTATCCGTCATCGGGATGAACAAATTCCACTCTCGATCCATGAGCCTCAACATAACACTTTATTAGTTCTGAATCCATCTTTATAATCACCCTGTTACGGTGTGATGTTTGATGTTATCAAGAAACTTTTCCGGTGTTAGTGATTGACATGATCTCATGGTCTAAGGATTAGGATCACTTCGTAAGTTGTTATAGCAATATAAACTCAATGAGTTTGATCGTAATGCTATACTTTGGATGAATGTTCATCACACCATTACACTAATGTTGTGATCCTGTTATTAACAACATCCAATGTCCATGATCAGGAAACCTTGATCATCTTGTTAATCAACGAGCTAGTTTATGAGAGAGGCATAACTAGGAACTTTCTGTTTGTTTATTAAACACACATGTATTAACGTTTCTGTATTAATACAATTATAGCATGCAAAATAAACATCTATCATATACTTGGAATACACATAATAAACACTTTATTAGTTCCTCTCAGGGCATATTCCCTTTAGTCTCCCACTTGCACTAGAGACAATAATCTAGTTACATAGTGATAAATCTAACACCCATTGAGTTCTGGTGTTGATCATGTTTTGCTCTAGGGAGAGTTTTAGTCAACGGATCTGCTACATTGAGATCCGTATGTACTTTACAAATCTTTATATCTCCATCCTTGACATGCTCGCGGATGGAGTGAAACCGGCGCTTAATATGCTTGGAATGCTTGTGAGACCTTGGCTCTTTGGCATTGGCAATGGCACCATTGTTGTCACAATAGATCACCATTGGGTCCAACGCGTTTGCCACCACTCCTAGGTCGGATATGAACTCCTTCATCCAAACTGCTTCCTGAGCCGCTTCTGAAGCAGCAACATATTCGGCCTCCGTTGTTGATCCCGCTACCACAGGTTGTTTGGAGCTCCTCCAACTAACCACTCCGCCATTCATGAGAAATACGTATCCGGATTGAGACTTAGAGTCATCCGGATCTGTGTCAAAGCTAGCGTCGACATAACACTTAGCGACGAGCTCTTCTTCACCTCCGTATACAAGAAACATATCCTTAGTTCTTCGTAAGTACTTAAGGATATTCTTGACCGCTATCCAGTGTTCCGAACCTGGATCCGATTGGTACCTACTAGTCAAACTAATATCATGTGCCACATCCGGTCTTGTACATAGCATGGCGTACATTATAGAGCCTATGGCTGGAGCATAGGGGACTTTGTCCATTATCTCTCTTTCTTCCGCCGAAGCCGGACTTTGAGTCTTACTCAATGTCTTGCCTTGCAACATAGGTAAGAACCCCTTCTTACTTACGTCCATTTTAAACTTCTTTAAAATCTGATCAAGGTATGTAATTTGCGATAGCCCTATTAGGCGCCTAGATCTATCTCTATAGATCTTTATGCCTAATATGTATGACGCTTCACCTAGGTCCTTCATTGAAAATTTGCTGTTTAGATAACTTTTAACACTGTTTAAAAGATCTATATCATTTCCGATCAATAATATGTCATCCAAATATAATATCAGAAATGCCACATTGCTCGCACTCACTTTCTTGTAAATACAAGCTTCTCCATAAGTTTGGAAAAATCCAAACTCTTTGATCACCTCATCAAAGCGGAGATTCCAACTTCGTGATGCTTGCTTCAGTCCATAGATGGATCGCTGAAGCTTGCACACCTTGTTAGCATCCTTAGGATCGACAAAACCCTTTGGTTGTATCATATACAACTCTTCCTCAATATTACCATTGAGAAACGCGGTTTTTACATCCATCTGCCATATCTCATAATCGAAATATGCAGCAATTGCTAACATAATCTAACTGACTTTAGCATCGCTACAGGAGAGAATGTCTCATCGTAGTCAACTCCTTGAATTTGTCGAAACCCCTTTGCGACAAGTCGAGCTTTATAGACGGTCACATTACCATCAGCATCAGTTTTCCTTTTGAAAATCCATTTGTTCTCCACGGCCTTTCGGTCGTGAGGTAATTCCACCAAGTTCCAAACTTGATTTTCATACATGGATTGCATCTCGGATTTCATGGCTTCTAACCATTTGTTGGAATCCGGGCTCATCATTGCTTCTTCATACGTCGCAGGGTCATCATTTTCATCAACCATGAAATTCATGACAGGATTTCCGTACAGCTCGGGAGCTGCACGCGTCCTGCTTGACCTGCGAGGTTCGGTAGTACTCTCTTTCAGAGTTTCATGATCATTATCATTAGTTCCCTCTTCAACAGGTGGAGCCAACTCCGGAACAACTTCCGGCGCTGCGCTACTCGCCATACTTTGAAGAGAAGGTTCAATAACCTCTTCGAGTTCTACCTTCCGACTACTCACACCTTTCGCGAGAAACTCTTTCTCTAGAAAGGATCCATTCTTGGCAACAAAAAACTTTTCCCTCGGATCTGTGATAGAAGGAATACCCAATAGTTTCCTTAGGGTATCCTATGAAGACGCATTTTTCCGCTTTGGGTTCGAGTTTATCCGGTTGAAGTTTCTTCACATAAACATCGCATCCCCAAACATTAAGAAATGACAGCTTAGGTTTGTTTCCAAACCACAATTCATACGGTGTCTTTTCAACGGATTTAGATGGTGCCCGATTTAAAGTGAATGCAGCAGTTTCTAGTGCATAACCCCAAAATTACAACGGCAAGTCCGTCAGAGGCATCATAGATCGAACCATATCTAATAAAGTACGATTACGACATTCCGACACACCATTTCTCTGTGGTGTTCCGGCAGGTGTGAGTTGTGAAACAATTCCACACTCTTTCATGTGAGTGCTAAACTCGTAACTTAGATACTCACTTCCACGGTCGGGCCGTAGAAATTTGATCTTTCTATTACGATGATTTTCCACTTCATTCTGAAATTCTTTGAACTTTTCAAAAGTTTCAGACTTGTGTTTCATCAAGTAGATATAACCGTATCTACTCAAATCATCCGTGAAAGTAACAAAATAACGATATCCACCTCGCGCCGACAAACTCATTGGACCACATACATCAGAATGTATGATTTCCAATAAATCTGTCGCCCGTTCCATTGAACCGGAAAACGGCGTTCTAGTCATCTTGCCCATAAGTCATGGCTCACATGTATCAAATGATTCAAAATCAAGTGATTCCAAAAGTCCATCTGAATGGAGCTTCTTCATGCGTTTAACGCCAATATGACCTAGACGGTAGTGCCACATATATGCAGATATATCATCATTTAGTTTAATCCTTTTAGCATCAACATTATGAATATATGTAACATTATCATCGAGATCTAATAGAAATAAACCATTCATCATCGTTGCATGACCATAAAAGATTTCATTCATATAAATGGAACAACCATTGTTCTCGGATTTAAATGAATAACCACTTCGCATCAAACACGATCCAGATACAATGTTCATGCTCAGTGCAGGCACCGGATAACATTTTTTCAAGTTTATAACTAATCCCGATGGCAAGTGGAGAGGCAGCGTTCCGACGGCGATCACATCAACACTTGATCCATTGCCGACACGCATCTTGACCTCACCCCTTGCTAGCGGTCGCTTGTTCCGCAGCCCCTGATTCGAGTTACAAATATTAGCAACTGAACCGGTATCAAATACCCAGGTGCTACTGCGAGCACTAGTCAAGTACACATCAATAACATGTATATCATATATACTTTTGTTTGCCCTGCCGGCCTTCTTGTCTGCCAGATACTTGGGGCAGTTGCGCTTCCAGTGGCCAGTCCCCTTATAATAGTAGCACTCGGAATCAGACTTAGGTCCAACTCGGGGTTTCTTTTCAGGCGCGGCAACAGGCTTGCCGCCCTTACTTCCCTTCCGTTTTCCCTTCTTGTCTTTCTTGAAACCAGTGTTTCTATTGATCATCAACACTTGATGTTCCTTTTTGATCTCCACTTCTGCAGTTTTAAGCATTGACAGAAGCTCGGGGAGAGACTTCTTCATGCCTTGCATGTTATAGTTCATCACGAAGCTCTTATAGCTAGGTGGCAGAGACTGCAGAACACGATGGATGCCTAAGTCAATGGGAATCGATATTCCCAGGGACACAAGCTTATCGGCGTAACCCGACATCTTGAGTACATGCTCACTAACGGAGTTGTGCTCTTCCATCATGCAGCTAAAGAACTTTTCTGAAGCGTTGTAGCTCTCTACAGCAGCATGTGTGTCGAAAATCATTTTCAACTCACCCATTGTATCAAAAGCATTGCCATTTTCGAAATGCTTTCGAAGTTCTGGCTCTAGCCCATACAATATGCCGCAATGAACTAAGTTGTGGTCCTCCTGACGAGTCTGATAGACATTCTTCTCCTCCTCAGGGGCATCATCTAAAGGTGGGGGGCCTAACGGCGCTTCTAGCACATATTACTTTTCTGCAGCAGAGAGGAGAAGCCTCAAATTCATGGCCCATTCGGTAAAGTTGCTACCGTTCGTTGCTAGTTTCTCTTTCTCCATGAACACATTGAAATTAAAAGCAGGTAGTGCCATCTACAACAGAATTTGTAAAGTTTAGACTAAGTGTATGATAGATTGAGTTCAACTAATCCATATTATGAATGAACTCCCACTCAAAAACGACATCCCTCGTGCCTTTTTGGTGATTACATGAACCAAATCCACTATACCAAGTCCGATCATCACGTGAGTCGGTATAGCTTCAAAGGCGAGCATCAAATGGGCATCATATCAACTATATGACTCATGCTTAACCTTTCGGTCCGTGTTCCGAGGCCATGTCTGTACATGCTAGGCTCGCCAAGTTAGAACCTTAGTATTCGCGTGTGTAACTGTTTTACACCCGAAATATGGTCGTGGATCCAAGAACACCCGATCATCACGTGATTTCTTGGAGCGAAGAAAACATAATCGGTGCATACTAAAGGAAGAACACATTCTTATCTTGATATTTAAATGAGGGATCATCTTATTATGCTAACAAAGCGCTAAACAAGCAATATAAGATGATATCAAACATCATATGTTTATTAGTGAAATGATATGGTTCCCGCAGATGATCTCTATCATGTGCACCGTGGTATGATCACTATCATACCTATATGTGTAAATCCAAGGTCTATGGAGTTTACACGCTATGTGTGTTGTAAGAGTATCATCTCATACTTCTACTTACAACACTACCATATCATAACACTAGCCCAGCAACAATCTAAACTAGACGCCTCTAATTTATCCATTGCAAGTTTTACGTGGCTTAGGGCTTTCGAGATAGAACCGTTCTTACCTACGAACATGAACCACAACGAGGATAATCAAATTGTTGACAACTCGCTTGCAAAATAGATATTGACTATAGTAGGAGAGATAGACACCCGCTAGCCACTTATGCAAACTAGTTGCATGTCAAGCGTGGAACAGGTCTCATGTGCGAGGACATGTAAAGTTTGTCCGGGCCGCTTCATCCCACTATGCCACCAATATCCAAAATTACAACAAAGGAGCAACAACATGATCATCAACGCCCACATACTCATATGTGTACTACCCGTGTAAAGTATCTACGCATAGATCTGGCTCTGATACCACTATAGGGTTCGCATCATAGAAAACAAAAATTTTCCTACGATGAGAACTACGTACCAAGATCTATCTACTAGATACAAACAACGGGCGGATGTATATCCGTAGAAAACATACCCTTGAAGACCGACAAAGCTTAACGAGTTCAACTCGTGGTTGATGTAGACGATCTCTTGCCGATCTCAAGATCGAGAGGAAGTCCTAGCGCCACAAATCAGCAGCGCATCCGTGCTCGCACACACGTTAGAGGCACCGAGCAACCTCCGCCTCCTCGCTCCAATGATGCAGCGGAAGCACAACTCTTTCTTGCCGAATAGCCACCGGGAACATGTATCTCGCTAGTCCGAGACCATGGGGGGTAAATTCTAGAGGGGGAGAGAGATCCTTCACGAGGAGGTGTGACAGACAAGTGAGGAGGGGGGCTCCTTTTATAGGAGGAGGGGGGCACCCAAGGGGGTGGCCGCCGGCCATGGGGGCTGCCCCCTGCCCTCTTTCATTCATGTGGGTGGACACTCCACTCACAAAATGCCCTTTAAATTCCCTCCACTCAAAAGTCCACTCAAATTCCCATTAAATTTCCACCAAATTTAATGCAAACTCTCATTAAATAAAACTCTTTTATTTTATTCAGAATTTTGTCAATTACTTTAATGACAAACATTCACAAATAACCCCTTGCTAGAATTCCATTTCACATGCATAACCACTTTATGCAATTTCACCCGAAAACCTGTTTCGGTATCTAGTGAAATAAATTCCTACGCTTGTTCATTCTTTCGGCATGAAACTTTTGCTCCAATTGGATGTCGCTGTCTCTTAAATGTGTCACCCTACGGTTCGTGAATAATGCGGACATGATCGAGACCCTTCTCGGATCAATAATCAGAAGCGGGATCTGGAGACCCATACTGACTCCCACACATTCAACGATGACTTTCTTGTGATCGTCGGAACCTCTTACGCTAGTATCTTAATCCCTTTGTTTCACGATATATTACATGTCCGAGATTCGATCATCGGTATCTCCATACCTAGTTTGATCTCGTTACCGACATGCACTCTTTTCTCGTTCCCGTGATATAACATTCTAGTGATCAAATCACTTGCTTGCAAGCTAATCAATGTGATATCACCGAGAGGGCCCAGAGTATATCTATCCGTCATCGGGATGAACAAATTCCACTCTCGATCCATGAGCCTCAACATAACACTTTATTAGTTCTGAATCCATCTTTATAATCACCCTGTTACGGTGTGATGTTTGATGTTATCAAGAAACTATTCCGGTGTTAGTGATTGACATGATATCATGGTATAAGGATTAGGATCACTTCGTAAGTTGTTATAGCAATATAAACTCAATGACTTTGATCGTAATGCTATACTTCGGATGAATGTTCATCACACCATTACACTAATGTTGTGATCCCGTTATTAACAACATCCAATGTCCATGATCAGGAAACCTTGATCATCTTGTTAATCAATGATCTAGTTTATGAGAGAGGCATAACTAGGAACTTTCTGTTTGTTTATTAAACACACATGTATTAACGTTTCCGTATTAATACAATTATAGCATGCAAAATAAACATCTATCATATACTTGGAATACATATAATAAACACTTTATTGTTGCCTCTCAGGGCATATTCCCTTCATGTACATGCTAGGATCGCCAAGTAAGAACCTTAGTATTCGTGTGTGTAACTGTCTTACACCCGAGATATGGTCGTGGATCCAAGAACACCCGATCATCACGTGATGTCTTGGAGCGACGAAAACATAATAGGTGCATACTAAAGGAAGAACACATTCTTATATTGATATTTAAATGAGGGATCATCTTATTATGCTAATAAAACGCCAAACAAGCAATATAAGATGCTATCGAACATCATATGTTTATAAGTGAAATGATATGGTTACCGCATATGATCTCTATCATGTGCATCGTGGTATGATCATTATCATACCTTTATGTGTAAGGCCAAGGTCTATGGAACTTACACGTTGTGTGTGTTGTAAGAGTATCATTTCATACTTCTACTTACAACATCACCATATCATAACGCTAGCCTAGCAACAATCTAAACTAGACGCCTCTATTATCCATTGCAAGTTTTACGTGGCTTAGGGCTTTCGAAGATAGAACCGTTCTTACCTACGAACATGAACCACAACGAGGATAACCAAATTGTTGACAACTTGTTGCAAAATAGATATTGACTATAGTAGGAGAGACAGACACCCACTAGCCACTTATGCAAACTAGTTGCATGTCAAACGTGGAACAGGTCTCATGTGTGAGGACATGTAAAGTTTGTTTGGGCCGCTTCATCCCACTATGCCACCAATATCCAAAATTACAACTAAGAAGCAACAACATGATCATCATCGCCCACATACTCATATGTATACTACCCGTGTAAAGCATCTACGCATAGATCCGAATCTGATACCACTCTAGGGTTCGCAGCATAGAAAACAAAAAATTTCCTACGATGGGAACAACTATGTATCAAGATCTATCTACTAGATACAAACAACGGGCGGATGTATATCCGTAGAGAACATACCCTTGAAGACCTACAAAGCTTAACGAGTTAAACTCGTGGTTGATGTAGATAATCTCTTGCCGATATCAAGATCGAGAGGAAGTCCTAGCGCCGAAAATCAGCAGCGCATCCATGCTCGCACATACGTCCGAGGCACCGAGCTACCTCCATCTCCTCGCTCCAGCGATGCAGCGGAAGCACAACTCTTTCTTGCCGAAGATCCACCGGGAACATGTATCTCTCTAGTCCGAGACCATGGGGGATAAATTCTAGAGGGGAGAGAGATCCTTCACGAGGAGGTGTGAGTGGGAGAGAGGAGAGGGGGTGCCTTTTATAGGAGGAGGGGGGCACCCAAGGGGGTGGCCGCCGGCCATGGGGGCTGCCCCCTCCCCTCCTTCATTCATGTGGGTCGACACTCCACTCACAAAAATCCTTTCAATTCCCTCCACTCAAAATCCCACTCAAAATTGCTATTAAGTTTCCACCAAATTTAATGCAAACTCTCATTAAATAAAACTCCTTTTATTTATTCAAGATAAGAATGTGTTCTTCCTTTAAGGAGAAAACAGATGTTGATGGTAATGTTACTGTCTATAAAGCTCGACTTGTCGCAAAGGGGTTTCGACAAATTCAAGGATTTGACTACGATGAGACTTTCTCACCAGTAGCGAAGCTAAAGTCTGTGAGGATTATGTTAGCAATCGCTGCATATTATGATTATGAGATATGGCATATGGATGTCAAAACAGCATTCCTCAATGGAGACATTGATGAAGAGTTATATATGATGCAACCCAAAGGTTTTGTCGATCCTAAAGATGCTAACAAGGTATGCAAACTTCAACGGTCAATCTATGGATTGAAGCAAGCATCCCGAAGTTGGAATAAACGTTTTGATAAGGTAATCAAAAGTTTTGGTTTTGTACAAACTTATGGAGAAGCTTGTATTTACAAGAAAGTGAGTGGGAGCTCTGTAGAATTCTTAATACTATATGTAGATGACATATTGTTGATTGGGAATGATGTAGACCTTCTTAATAGTGTCAAGGAATATTTGAATAATAGTTTTTCAATGAAGGATCTTGGCGAAGCAGCTTACATATTAGGCATAAAGATTTATAGAGATAGATCAAGACGCCAAATATCATTGTCACAAAGTACATATTTGGACAAAGTTCTAAAAAGGTTTGGAATGGAAGATAGCAAGAAAGGGTTCTTGCCCATGTTGCCCAATACGACCTTGAGTAAAACTCAAAGTCCGACATCGGCAGAAGATAGAGAAAGGATGAGTAAGACTCCCTGTGCCTCAGCCATAGGATCTCTAATGTATGCCATGCTATGTACTAGACCCGACATTGCATATGTTGTTAGTTTAACTAGCAGATATCAAAGTGATCCAGGAGTGGATCATTGGACAGCGGTCAAAAACATCCTTAAGTACTTAAGAAGAACTAAGGATATGGTTCTTTCTTATGGAGGTGATGAACAACTCGTTGTTAATGGTTACACCGATGCTAGTTGGAACACCGATCCGGATGATTCTAAATCACAATCTGGATACGTATTTATTTTGAATGGTGCAGCAGTTAGCTGGAGGAGTGCAAAGCAAAGCGTTGTGGCGAGATCTTCAACTGAATCGGAATACATGGCTGCTTCAGAGGCTTCACAAGAAGCGATATGTATGAAAGAGTTCATTACAGAGCTGGGTGTGGTTCCTAGTGCGCTGGACCCAATGTCTATCTACTGTGATAACATGGGCGCCATAGCCAATGCGCAAGAACCAAGATCACACAAGAAGCTGAAGCATATCAAGCTATGTTTTCACGCTATTCGAGAACATATCCAAGATGGGGATATTAAGATTTGCAAAGTACACACGGATCTAAATGTGGCGGATCCGTTGACTAAACCTCTCCCGAGGGCAAAACATCACCAGCACCAAACTGCCATGGGTGTTCGGTATATTACCATGTAATCTAGAATAGATGACTCTAGTGCAAGTGGGAGATTGTTGGAGATATGCCCTAGAGGCAATAATAAATATAGTTATTATTATATCTTTGTGTTTATGATAAATGTCTACATTCATGCTATAATAGTATTAACAAGGAGACATTAATACTTGTGTGAATTGTAAACTTAATTTGAAGTCCCTAGTAAAGCCTCTATACATCACTAGCTTGTTGGTTAATTAATGATTGTGGTTTCCCTATCATGAACATTGAGATGTTATTAACAACAAGATCATATCGTTAGGAGAATGATATGGTGGACATACTCCTATAGATAAGCGTAGCATAAAGATCAAGTCATTTTAATAGTTCAATTGCTATATGCTTTCTGATACATAGTTATCTAATTCCTTCGACCATGAGATCATGCATATCACCTTTACCAGATGGATGCTTTGATGACATCAAACACCACACCGTAACTGGGTGGCTATAAAGGTGGCATTGAGTGTTCGGAAAGTATTGGTTGAAACACATGGATCAAGAGTGGGATTTGTCCATCCATATTACGGATAGATATACTCTGGGCCCTTTCGGTGAAATGTCATCCAATTAGCTTGCAAGCATGTGACTGGCTCACAAGGGATCACATATCACGGGAACGAGAAAAGAGTACTTATCGGTAACGAGGTTGAACTAGGTATGCAGAGATACCGACGATCATAACCTCGGATAAGTAAACTATCGTGAGACAAAGGGAAATTGATATCGTATGTAAGTGGTCCATTCGATCGCAAAGTAATCGTAGAAATATGTGGGAGCCATATGAATTTCTAGATTCCTCTATTGGTTATTGTTCGGAGAAGTGTCTCGATCATGTCCGCATAATTCACGAACCGTAGGGAGACACACTTAAGGATTCGACGTTGTTTGAGTAGTTATGGAATGATGAGAAAGAGTCCGAATGTTGTTCGGAGTCTCTAATGGGATTCGGGATATCACGAGGAGATCCGGAATGGTCCGGGGAATAAGATTCATATAAGGAAAGTCTTGTTTCGGAGTTGGAGAATGGTTCCGGTGTTTTCATCGGGAATGTTCTAGAAGGTTCCGGAATGTCCGGCACTCCGGAGGAGAAGGGTACATGAATGTGTTATATCAAGTTGGTATGATTGCATCATGTACTCGGTGTCATCGCTGAACAAAATAGAGGGTTTATTCAAATCCTAGTTTGAAAAGTCAAACGGCTAGTTTGAAAGTCAAACGGCTATTTTTGGGAAGTGGAAAAGGAGGAGGGAACCGAGTTGGGGAGGAGTCCCTCCTCCCCACCGCCGGCGCACCACCAAGCCGAGTAGGGGAGGGACTCCCCTCCCCTTGGCCGGCCCCCTCCACCTATAAAAGGATGGGCAGGGCTCCCCTCCTAGACACACAAGATCCTCTCCTCCAAACCCTAGTACCAAGCCGCCGTCGCCACCTCCATAGCCGCCGCCGGCCCTAGGGAACTCGCCGCCGCCGCCTAGGTGAAACCCTAGCCGCCGGCCTAGCCCCCTCCTCGGCGTGTCTAAAGTCTAGATCGTCGAGGGACTCTCTCATACTCCACCATACTCGCTCCGGCTTAAAGGCGAAGCCCTGCGAGATCTCCCCTCTACTTCCGGTACCACGCCGTTGTGCTGCCGGAATTGCGAGGAGAGTGCTACAACCTCCGCTGCTTGCTGGAACAAGGGAGAGGAAGGTCTTCGTCGAGTACCGAACGTGTGACCGACTGCGGGAGCGCTGCCGGAACGCAGCGCCGGAAGGATCGTCTACGCGATCTTGAGATCGGAAAGAGTACGACTACATCACCCACGAGAATCCGCTCTCGTTAAACACTTTGGAATCTTCGAGGGTGAGTTATTCCATCGACTCGTTGCTACAATCTAGTAGATAGATCTTGGCTTGTTTGTTTGTATGCGATAGCAAATTTTTGTTTTCCATGCTACGAATCCCTACAGTTTTACCCCCGCAGACACATGAGTATACGTGTCTGGTGGATATACGTCTAAGAGGACCATACATGATTCGGGTGGGTTCGTACGGTGTTCAAAATAAGTTGGTATCGTGCGATCCTGGCCGTCCATCAGTTTCTATGTGTCAAAATTGAATAGGAGAGAGGGGAGGGGGACATCGAAGCAAAAAATGCTTAATGAGGTATATGGGTAGATGGTTTACATGGAAAAACCGACTCCAATGTCATATTAGCATAGTCTTGTTTTTTTAGAGGTTGTTTTAATTTATAACCTCCATAAGTGACCATCCATTTTTTTTAGCCAAAACCAACTCCTAGAGCTGACTCTAACTCAATTTGTCCAATTAGAATTAAGCACATTCCTATCGAATCACAGGGTAGCAGGGGTGACCGTGTCTCAACCATTAGTAATATGACAGGTGAAGAGTGGAGCATCAGCTGAGAGACCCCATTCACTTGTTAAGGAAATGGCTATAAAGAACAAATTAACCCTTTACCCCTTTTTTCTTTTTAATTTTAAATACCCCTTACCTAGGGAAAGAAGAGTAGGACAGAAGATGTGGAGTGTAATACAAAAAAAATTGAATTATTTCCTTCCTCTATTCATAGAGAATTCCTTATGAACTAATACCCAATCTTTTCATTTATTAATTTAATTTCTATAACAAGTATTTTATTCCAAGATTAAGTTATTACTGAAGAAAGAAAGAAATTTATTATATTATAAAGGATGAGATCAATTCAGAAGCTCTTTTTCTTATTCTAGCAGACAGAATTATTTTGGTCTAATTTAGGACTTCGCCATCTATTTTATTTTACCTAATTCTATTTGTGCCCCGGGGGCTAATAACGAAACAGTTCTCTCTTTTTTCTAATCATAGAGAAGCCGTATGAAGGTAAGGTTTCATCGTACGGTTTTGGAATAGCGGTGGAAACTAAGATGTTATCATCCACTAGGGAGGGTGCACGGTACAACATGCTGCTCGGAAGTCAAAACACGATACAATTGAACCGGTTGTGTACGTGCATGTGGCAGCTCATACTCTGCGAGTAAACAACACCACCACCGATCGGACAAGCAATCACTTACTGGGCTACGGTGTGCGACTAGACAGAAGTAGTGAAGTAGGACCACTGCTCGGCTCAGCCAGAAAACACGAGGGTCACTGAGACAGAGGGAGTGTTGCTTGCCACTGCTGCCTCCCAAGCTGTTCGTGCTTGCCCTGGCCGTCCCGAGGATGAGGACCGTGTGACTTTTACCAACAAAGATAGTGAGGTACTTCTCTCAGTTATAATAAACCAATAATTGCTTCACAAATCCTTCGAGTAAATATTCATATAAAGAACTCAGCAGGTAAATACGAGTTAATTAGAAAAATAAAGATTAAATATCTAAACCTAGAATTTTTTTTCCCTTTGTGCGCTCCCTTAAAATTGCCCCGTGTGGGTTGACACTAGGCCATGTGGTGGCATTATTGGCTAAGCTGACCATGGTTCCTACCAGATGATCGTCCACTGGGAAGAGTTATTCTGACTCTTTGAAAGAAAGTGATTCTGGCATCCAGATCTGGGGAGTGTAGTGTAGGTACCGACAAGACTGGCCATATGAAAAACAATAAAAAGCCAGTCAAAAGCGAGAAACTTTCAACATTGCAGGCTCATCGATCAAGTAGCTGAATAACGTCCTTCCATTAGCCAGCACCATAGTTTCACAAATGCTCCTGATGTCTCCTATTCCCGTGTGCTATCACATCTTCCCGTCTTCTCTCATGCATCCTTTATTTGATATGTTTAGACGACTACCACCAGTTTGATGCAATGTACAGTACTAGTTATACGAACGACTCTCTTTCATCTATTTTCATGACAACCACCTATCTGATGATGCAGTGAGTTGCTGCTACCAACACATCAAAATGGCGTTGGACGGTGCAGCTATTCCATAGAGACGTGTGGTATTTATAAGTTACGAAATAATTGTGCACACAAATAGAGGTTGGTGATGTGGTACTGGTTACTTTATAGCTTACCTGTAATTGCAACACACCTTTTTGCAATATGTATACCCGCCACCACTTTCCCCCTTCCCTTCTCTCCCATCTACAGTACCCGTTGAGAGTCGCCTTTCTCTCCCGAGCTCTTTTCCGGCTCGAATCTGGCGGCGCTGCCGCTTGGAGGAGAAATGGAAGACAGAAACTCGGCCTGTACAGAGTAGGGGTAGTTTGCTTGGCGTGATGCCGGTGTTTGGCTTGATGCCGGTTTCTAGGGACCAGATCTGGTGCTTTTTAGGGTCCCTCCTCCTTGTCTTGTTGCTCCAGAGGTTGGAGTCCATGGCGATGAAGAGGACTAGATCTTGGCGTTTCTTCAACCTCCTGTTTGGAGGCCCTTTCTGGAGCTTCTCGTCGAACTTCAACGACTTCTCGCCGCCAAGTGGTGCGTCCTCGGCGGTGGAAAGGCGGCCGGCGATGGATGCTCAAAGCCGGTGGAGAGGACCAAGAACTCGATTGCTTTTCTTATCTATGTTTCAGGGCCCTTTTTGCAATTAGTTAGGGTTGTGCTGTAATTTTTATTTTCTTTGAGAGTCCTATATGTAATTGGTACCCATCGACGGTGACTTATTAATGCAGCTCTGGGTCCTTTGAGACCCCTATCCCTTTAAAAAAAAAACTTTTTGCAATATGCAATATATCACTTGAATTCGGCACTCAAGAAATGATTGAAATAATGGCATGAGTATGGTAGTAAGAAATATTTAGCCTAAAATCTTTGTGTGATGATTTTTTCCTAGAAACGAAAAAAAAGGACCCAGTAGTAAGAAGTCATGAATTGGGATTCAGTTCAGGTTGCAGGCGGGGCGGGTTGTGGCTAGCCGAGCAAAGAGGGACAACGCTATTAGCGCGGACGCTCGCGCCTTGCCGCATCAAACCGCTATGATTAACGCGGCCACTGTGACTGCCCGTCTCAGCCCGCGTTAGCCCGGTCTTACGTACTTGCTTTGAGAAGAAACTTGGAGCTAGCTCGCACGCTAGCCAGTTCTCTGAGAAGGATTCTAGAGCTAGCTCGCACGCTAGACGGCCGGCCGGCCCGGCACGACAGCGGATTCAATATGAAGTACCTTTTTCAATCCAAATAGTTGATTTAAATTTGTCTAAATTCGGTTATGTCTAGATATAATTTAGTATTACATGTCTAGATTCGGTTATGTCTAGATATAATTTAGTATTACATTTATTCGTATTTTAATAAATTTGAGTCAACTAATTTGGTTCGGAGGGAGTACAAATTATTTGGAGTTTCGAGCCAATTTTTCGTGTTTTTCAAACATTGCAGAACAAATTCAATATGACAAAACAAATTCAACATGACAACAATTGTACCAAATTCAATATGACATAACAAATTTAACATGTTCAAACAACATGTCAGAGCAAATACAGACTTGTGTTGTTTCGTCCTAGTATTGTTCGAAACATTGTATCCGCCAGTCTCTCTGTCTCCCTCTCACCCACTGTCATGGCGAAACCCAGTCTAAACGAGTACGGGGTCGCGAGGTTCGTGCAGTACAACATCCTCGCGCAGCCTCGCGCTATGCTTCCGGCTTGCTGGGAATTGAGCTATGCCGGGGTGCCGGTGAGGCCGATTCCGCGCGGCTACAGGTTGACTCATCGGATCGAGGAGCGCCACCGCGAACTGCCAGACTGGAATAGGGCATTACGCCGATACGCGTCGGCGAGCTCGTACTGGCGCAAGCGTTTTGAGGAGTGGAGGGCAGATCTTGGCCTCTGCATCGTTCACGGGCGAGAGGTCCATCCCGATCTCCGCAACGCCGAAGGGAGGGCGAGCTTCTGGCCAGTTCGTGGTCGCACAGTAGACTCCGTCATCGCGGAGGCACGCCGTGAAGAATTCTAGAGACAGGCGAACATCGCCGGAATCATTGGGTTTCATGATAGCGGAAGCGACGCGGAGGACGCGGGATGCGGTATCTGCTAGAGATGCTCTAAGAAGGGTACAATTTGAATGTATTCCAAACTTGGCTAAGAGGAGTATTTGTGTTTGTGACACCAAATTCTATCATACTGAACCATGACAGCAAGCAGGGAACATGGCTTCCAAACTTGGCTAATTTGGTGATCATTAGTAAAGTACTCCCTCCAATCCATATTAATTGATTTGGATTTATTAAAATTTAGATAAACATATATATTAAATAGTGTCTAAATTTATTAAATCTAACCAAATTTGAGTCAACTAATATGGGTCGGAGGGAGTAATGCAAGACTTACAAAGTTACACCAATTTCAACAGTATGTAAAGATTTCTTATGTTGCTGATCTGGTAGAGCATCCAGCATCACCTACATCAGATGAATTAAATTACGGTGCATCAATAAGACCTACCCTATCAACGTATTTTGTGACATGAGGGGCATCAGCAGGGTACGAACCTGAAGATGGCAGCGCCTAACTGCTTCAAGAGATCGGAAAAGCTTTGCGGGTATGCGGGTATGCGGGATGCGAGGTGACAACGCGGTCTGACCGCTTCAAACCCACTCGCAATAACGCGGTTGGCCCAGCGGCACTTTGTGGGCTGGTTTTGCGGGGCGGCATAGCGGCGAAGCTGCCAGGCCCGCCCCGCCTGCAACCTGAGATTCGGTTAACCTGGTAACTCTATTATCTAGCTATATAGGCGGAAGGGCGGCTACCACCACTTTTGTATACATAAAACATGTCTGTCCGGTCCCAAGACAGACAGCAAGTAGTTCCTTGCTGTCGACGAGTCAGGACGTGACATAACCAGCAGCATTTACCGTCAATCCAATGGCCAGAAGCATTTGACAGCCATCCGACCTCGCGCTGCAGTCTGAACATGATGTTCGACAGTCAGAGAAGGAGCCAAAGGGAGGTGAGTCACGCCGGATCGCTCCGCCCACCTCCGGCTGCTTCCTCCGTCCCACCGATGGTGGACACCTTCGACGGCTCTCTGACGCCCTCTTCTGTTACTTCATAGCCGCTGGTACCCAGAAGCCCAACGGCGATTGCAAAACATAATTTCTTCAGCCAGACAACGGGAGAAAAACAGGGACACCCAGTTAACTGCATTGGCAATACAGAACAAGGAAATTCAGTTAATGGTATCCGCAATAATGCATGGTAGTTCAGCAAAACAGCAGTGCAAAATTGAACAACTACAGATGACAGTTAGTACTACTTGAAAAGAAATTGAAAAAGGAGAACCTGAGCCATGCATTACAAGCACGTGGTTGTACCAGCAAAACCTGAACAAATCGAAATTTTGGAAGGACAAATTATCAAAGCAGAAGATGTCCTTGTAATAATCTGTTCAATTTTATGCTACTATAAAAACTCTGTCCTTGTAATGTGTGCAATTTGTAGCTACTAGAAATTACATTTGTTCAGATTTCTCTTGCATAATTTGCCATTGTAATGTGTAAATATTTTAAATCCGTTTCTTTAGAAACAGGCTTTCGCCCCGCTTTATAAATAAAGCACACAGGTGAGACCGCTGCTGGGTCAGACAGCACATCGCCCAAAGGAACAAACAGCACAAGATACAAGGCGCCAGGTAGAACCCAAGCCCTACAGGGAACGCAAGAAGAAAGAAAAGAAAATGAAAGCCGAGAACGGCGGTGTGCCGAAATCGGAAACAACTCGCAACCGGTGCACCCCCCAAAGAAGTACCACCACACATCCCGCAGTCCAAAGCGCCTGCGAACCAAGATAGCACCTCCAAGAAGGGGAGTGACAACGACGAGACTGTTGTCCGGCCGGGGCCTAGGGTTTCCCCTGGTACGCAGCGGGGGGGGGGGGGGGGGAAGGGAGGCCCCCGACACCCTTTAAGAAGGAAGGTGATACCCGCGGGCGTCATCGTGCCAGTGTCAACAGACAAGGATTTATCCCGACCCCTCCGGAGCCACCCACCCGAGCACTTTGTAAAGCTCCACCAAACCCGTCACCCACGAACACGCGCCACCCTGGTCTTGAAGTCGCCACCGCCGTCACACCGGGAACCACGGAGAAAAGCCAGTAAGCCGAGGGAGCGGAGACTTCGGCAATGGCCGGCATGTCAATAGAACGCGGGAGGGAACTACCTCCACCACCAGCAGGTGGTAGCCGACCGGGTGCAGCAGCAAGACAAACCAGGCCCTCAGGCCCGACCGAACCCGCGAAGGCTCGTGAAGTTCTGCCGCCGCACTACAGCAAGGGTGCCACCGAACACGCCAACCGCCGCCCCAGACCCCACTCCTCCTCCCACCAGGGGATCCGCCGCACCGGCAAATCGTGGCTGCCAAGTAGCATCACCATCGCCCCGAGCTCCCCCGGGCCTACCGGACCGCCGCCGGTCTGGGGGTCTCACGTCACCTCCTGAAGCTACCTCCGCTGGAGGGAAGTCGAAGCCATCCACCTTCTGAGGCCACCGCCCGGCGTCCACGAGCTCGAGTCCTTACCGCCGTCAGCATCACACTCAAAAACTCCGCCGGAATGGGTGAGGTGATCGAGCGCTACCTCACGTGGCTGAAGGTTCGCGCCGCCACCAAGGTGCGGGGTACTACCCGCCACCAACCGAAGCGGCCGCTGTCCGGACGCAGTGGCAGGGCCGACCAGCCGGGATCAGGCCCAGATCAGCCCACAGGCCTAGATCATGCCCAGATCTGGCCAAGATCAGCCCGCTGCTGCGCCATCGTTACGCCACCGACCGCGCCCCGGGGAACTCCCTCCCATCCCAGCACCACCGAGCCGACCCCCGTCGTGATCCGCCACCGTCGGAGGATACGTCGTCGTTGCCGCAGGGCCTACTCGAGCCGGCCCTAGGGAACCAGCAGGGGCAGAGGGACCCACGCCGCCCAGGGGCAGCAGCAGCAGATACCGCCGCCACCCCTCCACCGCCGACCGAGCTCCACCAACCCGCTCCGCCGCCACCAGGGCTACCGACCCGCCGCCGTAAGATTTGGGGCGAGCAGAGGTCGGCCGCCGCCACCAGGGGAACCCCCACCGTGCAGCCCTCCCTGCCGCATGCCAGCTCGAGGCACTGCCGCCGAAGCTCGCCGCCGCGTCGCAGCGCCCCGCGACAGCGCCAAGCCTCCACTCGATGTCGTCGGGCCTGCGGCGCCGCCACCGCGCGAGGGGGAGAAGACGCCCCGCCTATAACATCCTAGCATTTAGGAACGAACGAAGGGTAGATTTACAAATTTAAGATGTTGCATGCATTCATCTGTGAAAATGTGGGTAAATTTTTTGCCAAATAAAAACCTAAAGTGATCAAAGTTTCTTTCATACTTTGAGATTAGATATAGTCTTGAAGGATGAATGTTATAGACTTTGATATGATCTTGATAGACTTATGTGTTTTGAGAAATGAAATTTGAATTTAAAACTTGAGTGTTTGAATTATAATTCAAAAGGATTTTTGAATGATGTTTGAATCTTTGATTTAATTAAGAGTTAACCAATAATAACTCAAACTTTATATAAAGAGAGCAATTAAGAATATGAATATCCATTTCATAATTGTATTCAATAAATAAGTTACAAAAATGTTACTTATGAGAATCATCCACAATCTTTACAATAGCAAATAAATAAAGAATAATATTTCTTTATTAATAATAGTACAATCTTTATTACAAAATATAAAGAGTACAAAAGAATAAATTAAATATTACAATTGAATATGATAGTTACTACAAGTGACTAATCTATAAAGAAAAATAAAAAACCTAAACTAAAGTCTTGATCTTCAAATCTGGTACCTGCAAAATAAAATAAACTTAAAAGAAAAAGAAGGTTAGGATTAGAATTATTTTTACTCTCAGAAGTTGACAGTGAAGTGCACTGTTCACCTTTTCATCATTGAGTATTTAAGGGACAAGTTTCACCAATATGAAAGAATATATCTTTAATTAATTCAAGCCATAATTCAAATAAACAACAAGGAGGGGCAAGTTTCACCAGCCAAGTAAATGGTATCATGGTGAAAGTAACTCTCAAATTCTGAGCATATCCACATCTGTGCAGCAGACACACAAGCAGCACACACACCAAACTGCATGGTGTGTGCTATCAACACCACATCAGCAGCACAACCAAACAAAACGATCAACACAGCCGTGGGAAAACCAATCCCCACACCATTCCATTGCTCTTACACACCAAGCACAGCAGCCAGTAGCTAAACCAAGCCAAAGCTAAGCTAGATCAAACCAACCAAAGCCCAGGATCACATCACCGAGATGGTGACATAAGGAGGGGGTAGATCAGGTGGATAGCAAGACCAAGATCAAGCCATCAGGATCAGGAGATGATGGGCTAGATCAAGGACAAGCCAGGAACTGGAAGTACCAGGAGAGCACCAGATCGAGCTACCACAAGATCCACCACTAGCAACCACAACATCAAGTGGCAGTGGTGAGTAAATAGACCATCAAATGATCTATCTGTCTAAGATTAGACAAACATACATGATCTGACTTTTATTCAAACTCTCAGAAAGCACCCAAGTGGGGTGAATCCATCATTAAGGTTTTAAACTCTAAAAGCAAACAGAAAAGTATAAGGATCCAACTAAATCTCAGAACAACATCATTGATTTAGTTATCAAGCTATATTTCAATTCAAGAATGGACATAGCTAAGATTTAAACTTCTAGGCACATCTCTAAGACAGGAGTAGCACCTTAGAATTTAATCTTATGGATCTATATAAGTTATCAAGCTTACAATCATTTTGTCCAAACTTTGATTCAAGCAATAGTAGCTAGTATCATTACCAGAATTAATCCATGTGAATCAACAGATAGAGGTATAAATCCCTAAACCTCAGACCAACATCATTGGTTCTAGGGACATAAGGAAAGAGGATTTCACTTATCTATCATGCCAAGCCAAATCTTAAGCTTGAATTAAACCACACCAAGTAAAAGAATCTAGTCTTGTGTGCCATACAAGGATGGTGTCACAAGAACAGTTCTAAACTAAGAAGGTTAAGCATCCAATCTTCATAGATACAACACTACTGGAAAAACCATCTCCCGTTCGATCACTGGAAGCCCAGCAGTCCCGGCCCGTCACGAACCGCGACTAGTGCTAGCACTAGTCCCGGTCAGTGAGGCCCCCAACGGCTAGAAATGGACATACTCATTAGTCCCGGGCCGGACCAGAGTATCAGTCCCGACCCGTAATACGGCCCGGGACTAATAACCTGGAGCATATGGTGGCCATTTTTCGTGGACTATTAGTCCCGGGTCGTATCACGGCCCGGGACTAATTGTCCATTACTATATATACAGCTCCCTGGATAGCTGCCCTAAAGCATATGGTGGCCATTTTTCTCAAATAAAGCAAGAGAGTTCATTCCATTTTTTTTCTCAAGATTTGTCAAGATTTAGTTTGCAACACCTAAATCCAAATATTTAAAAGGTTAGAACTTCATTCTTTCATCTCTTATTGCTACTTTAGCTCTATATAATGCTCTAGAAGTATAGAGATATGGATCAAATGCATGCATGCTCTAGAAGTAGCTAGAAGGATTTTGATATATATGTGTAACAAATTTTGATTAGGCACATAGTTACTGAAAATTGAAATGTGTAATTTTAGAGTTTCAGAGCTTAGAATGGAATGAGGTTTTCACTGATGGAACAATAATAAAAAACTCCACATTTATCATGTTGATTGTTTTCTCCAATTCACAAATTGGTGCATGTAAATTTTTCAAAATTCAAAATTAGTGCTCTAGAATCTCTCAATATAACTTGTAATAATTTTATCATGTTGTGTAATGGTTTTTGATATACTTTTACTATAATGCAGATGGTCCGGGAATGGATGTACGGTACTGACCGACGCTCTGGCGAGTTCATTAATGGCGTGCATGAATTCATCTGTGTTGCTGATGCAAACAAGCACAATGGTTTTGTATTCTGTCCATGTAATGGATGTAGGAATCATCAGGATTACTCTGACTCAAAAACCCTTCACAGCCACCTGTTGAAGTCCGGCTTCATGCCCAGTTATAATTGTTGGACCAAGCACTGAGAGAGAGGGGTTATAATGGAAGACAATGAAGAAGAGGAGGAGGATGAAAACTATCATGGTTTCCATGAGTACGGAGATACTTCCATGGGGGATGCTGAAGGGGAGGATGAAGAAGAGACACATGATGAACCCGCTGATGATCTTGGTCGGACCATTGCCGATGCACGAAGAGATTGTGAAACTGAAAAGGATAGGGAGAAGTTCAATCACATGCTAGAGGATCACAAAAAGTTGTTGTACCCAAATTGCGAAAATGGTCTGAAAAAGCTGGGCAGCACACTGGAATTGCTGCGATGGAAGGCTGAGTGTGCCATACCTGACTCCTCATTTGAAAAGTTGCTGAAAATGATGAAGAATATGCTTCCAAAAGATAATGTATTGCCCGCCAGTACATACGAAGCAAAAGGTTGTCTGCCCTCTAGGTTTAGACGTTCAGAAGATACATGCATGCCCTAATGACTGCATCCTCTACCGCGGTGAGGAGTATGAGAATTTAGATGCATGCCCGGTATGCACTTCACTTCGGTATAAGATTAGACGAGATGACTCTGGTGACGTTGAGGGCGAGCCCCCCCGGAAGAGGGTTCCTGCGAAGGTGATGTGGTATGCTCCTATAATACCACGGTTGAAACGCTTATTCAGAAACAAAGAGCACGCCAAGTTGTTGCGATGGCATAAACAGGAACGTAAGTCAGACGGGATGTTGAGACACCCCGCTGATGGGTCGCAATGGAGAAAAATCAATAGAAAGTACCCGGACTTTGCAGATGACGCAAGGAGTTTAAGGTTTGGTCTAAGTACAGATGGCATGAATCCCTTTGGGGAGCAGAGCTCCAGTCACAACACCTGGCCCGTGACTCTATGCATCTATAACCTTCCTCCTTGGTTGTGCATGAAGCGGAAGTTCATTATGATGCCAGTCTTGATCCAAGGTCCGAAGCAACCCGACAACGACATTGATGTGTACCTAAGGCCATTAGTGGAAGAAATTTTATAGTTGTGGCACGAACCCGGGATACGCGTGTGGGATGAGCACAAGCAGGAAGAATTTAACCTCCGAGCATTGCTTTTCGTAACAATCAATGATTGGCCTGCTCTTAGTAACCTTTCAGGACAGTCAAACAAGGGATACAATGCATGCACACACTATTTAGATGAGACTGCAAGTATATATTTGGAACATTGTAAGAAGAATGTATACAATGAGCATCGTCGATTTCTTTTGGCCAAGCATCCCTTAAGAAAGAAAGGCAAGCATTTAAACGGTCTGACATGTCACCAGACGAAGCCTAAGGAGCGTACTGGTGCTGATATATTTGATATGGTCAAAGATTTGGATCAACTGGTAACCTTTGGAAAGGGTCCTGGAGGAAAATCTGTTCCAAAAGACATTGAAGGACACGCACCCATGTGGAAGAAGAAATCTATATTTTGGGGGCTACCATATTGGAATTTCTTAGAGGTCCGCTCTGCAATCGATGTGATGCATGTGACGAAGAATCTTTGCGTGAATGTGCTAGGCTTCTTGGGCGTGTATGGGAAGACAAAAGATACACCGGAAGCACGAAAGGACCATCAACGTATGGAAGACCCAGATGGCCTGCATCCAGAATGGTTTCAAGGTCATGCCAGCTATGCTCTTACCAAATAAGAGAAGGAAATATTTTTTGAATGCCTAAGCAGTATTAAGGTCCCGTCTGGCTTCTCGTCGAATATAAAGGGGATAATAAATATGGCAGAAAAAAAGTTCCAAAACCTAAAGTCTCATGACTGCCACGTGATTATGACGCAAATGCTTCCGATTGAATTGAGGGTGCTTCTACCAGATAATGTTGGAGTACCCATTGTGAAGCTATGTGCATTTCTCAATGCAATTTCTCAGAAGATAATCAATCCTGAAGATCTACCACGGTTACAGAATGATGTGGTCCAGTGTCTTGTCAGTTTTGAGTTGGTGTTCCCACCATCCTTCTTCAATATTATGACGCACCTGCTGGTTCACCTAGTCGAAGAGATTTCCATTCTCGGTCCTGTATTTCTACACAATATGTTTCTCTTTGAGAGGTTCATGGGAATCTTAAAGAAATATGTTCGTAACCGTGCTAGGCCAGAAGGAAGCATCTCCAAGGGCTATGGAACAGAGGAGGTCATTGAATTTTGTGTTGACTTCGTTCCTGACCTTAAGCCGTTTGGTATTCCTCAATCGCGGTATGAGGGGAGACTGAGTGGAAAGGGTACTCTAGGAAGGAAATCAATAATATGTAGAGACGGACATTCTTACACCGAAGCACATTACACCGTTCTACAGAATTCTATCTTGGCAGCCCCATATATCGAGGAAAACAAGAAAATCTTACGCTCCAACAACCCTGGAAAGCATGACTCTTGGATTAGAGATGAACACATGAAGAGTTTCGGCGGTTGGTTGCAACATCTCATAAAAAACAACACTCTTGGAGATCAGCTATACTTGTTGTCTAGGTCACCATCTTCGACTATATCGACTTTCCAAGGGTACGAGATAAATGGGTATACATTTTACACGATAGCCCAAGATAAAAAGAGCACCAACCAAAACAGTGGTGTCCGCTTTGATGCAACAGACAACATTGGGTCAAAGACCACATATTATGGTTACATAGAGGAGATATGGGAACTTGACTATGGACCTAATTTTAAGGTCCCCTTGTTTTGGTGCAAATGGGTCAAGCTGACGGGGGGAGGGGTTGAGGTAGACAAGAAATACGGAATGACATCGTTGGATCTCAACAATCTTGGGTACTTAGACGAACCATTCGTCCTAGCCAATGATGTGGCCCAGGTTTTCTATTGAAGGACATGTCTACCAAACCTAGAAAACGAAAAAATAAGAAAAAGAATACATCAGACGATGAGCCAAAGCGCCACATAGTTCTTTCAGGAAAAAGGAACATCGTGGGAGTGGAGGACAAGACAGACATGTCAGAAGATTGTGATAAGTTCCATGAAATTCCGCCCTTCGTGGTGAAGGATGACCCAACCATTATGTTAATGAATGAAGATGCTCCATGGATACGACGGGATCAGAAAGGAACACAAGCGAAGAAATGATATGTAATAATTGTAACATTTTATGAGTTAAGATGTTCCATGCATGTGTCCATTTTTATAGTGTTGTCTGCAAACAATCTTGAGTGTGTTAGTCCCGTTTTGTGGCTGGACCGGGACTAAAGGAGGGCCTTTAGTACCGATTCATACTTACCATTAAGATCTGATCTCCAAACGTGTGATGTCACATATTAGGGAGTGCATGCCTCTATGACCAGTTTCTCGGAGATGCCGGAGGACTGGTCTCCGTCGGCATCTCCCTGAAACTGGCCGTAGTGGTGTCCCTGCTCTTGAAAACCATCTTGCAGCTTGTAACTTCTCTAACTAGATCAATACGCCTGGGAGCTAACTAATTTCACATATTAGGGAGTGCCTCTATGACCAGTTTCACGAAGATGCCGGAGGATTGGGCTCTGTCGGCATCTCCCTGAAACTGGCCGTAGTGGTGTCCCTGCTCTCTAAAACCATCTTGGAGATGCCTCAAACTGGCTAGAGGACTGGACTCACAAGGATGCCTATTTATAGTACAAGCAGCTCGGCATAATGTCGACACTCATGACATAATGTCGACACACACCCCTATTATTAGTGCTGACTCATCTTTAGTCCCGGTTGGTGTCTCCAACCGGGACTAAAGGTTCATCTTTAGTCCCGGTTGGTGACACCATGCGGGACAAGGTACAAGCCGCACGACATAATGTCGACACTCACCCCTATTATTAGTGTTGCCTGGCCCAGTCTGCCGCAATCCCTTCAGTCGCGGTTGGTTTCTCCAACCGGGACTAAAGATGAACCCTCTCTTTATATAGGAATTTCCCTCTATTTATTAGGTAACACTCAAGACATTTATTAATATTAAAAACCGGGACAAACCGGGACTAGCTAACACTCAGGACTAAAGCCGCCCCCTTTAGTCATAATCATGCCTAGTCCTATAGTACGCAGCTTCAGGGTCTTCATCGTCATCGTCATCGTCACCTGCCACTCCGGGGATCCTCAGCCCATCCATGGCATATACCAGGTCTAGCCTCGAATTCACGGCGGGCGGGAGAGGGGTCTCCTGGAAGACGATGCCGCTACCGCCGGGACGGTGTGGGGCCTGTGGCGGGTGGACTCGTGGGCACCGTAGGCGAGGATGGTCTTCCCCGGTGATGTAGCGCATCACTCTGATGATAGTACGGTTTGCCCACCACAGACGACGGCCGGCTTCGTTGTGGTTCACCGGTGGCGTGAAGGGTTTCGCGGCATAGTAAATCAAAAATTTCTACGGATGCGAACAGAGGGAAGCCAAGATCTAATCTAGGAGATGCAAACAACGAGAGAGATTGGATTAGATCTTCATACCCTTGAAGATTCGCACAACGGAACGTTCGTCGGAACGTGGGTGATGTAGTCGTACTCGCTTCTCCTCCTCGCGATCCGATCCGATCTAGCACCACAAGTGGCGGTGCCTCCGTGAGATGCACACGTGCAGCACCGCGACCTCTCCTCCTTCCTCGGACCATCAAGTATGGTGGAGAGACGGATTGGATCTACAACACGACGGCGTGGTGTATATGGTGGAGAGTTTCTGCAGCAGGGCTTCGCCTACACGCAGTCGGGAGGGAGAGAGAGAGGAGGGCATCAGGACGGCTAGCTCTTGGAGGGGAAGGTGTGAGGGGGTGGTGCGCCCCCAGCCCTCTTTATATAGAGGGGTGGGCGGCTGCAACCCTAGCCCCCTCCCCCAAGCCAAACCGGCGGCCCCAAGGAGAAGGAGTGGGGGGCAAGGAAACCCCCCCTTCTAGAAGGTCTATCTCGAGTTTAAAACCCCTTTGGCCGGCTGGGCCCTATGGGGCCTTGTGCCCCTGACCCAATGCGGCCAGGGCACTCCCTCATAGGCCCATGCCCCCTCCCGGAAGGTGGGGCCACGTTGGTCCCCTTCCGGAAGGTTCTAGAAGCTTCCAGTACAATACCGATTAACCCAGAACAATTCCAAACTCCAAAAACTGCACTGCCTTATATGAATCTTATTCTCCGGACCACTCCGGAACCTCTAGTGATGTCCCGGATCCCATCCGAGACTCCGAACAAAAACTCATAAACCAATTATCCAATCTATCCTAGCGTCGAGACACGTTAAGTGTGTGACCCTGTGGGTTCGAGAATATGCAGACATGATCTTCTATCAATAATCAACAGCGGGTTCTGGAAACCCATATTGACTCCCACACATTCATCGATGATCATATCGGATGAACCACGATGCCAGGATTCAATCAATCCCATATATATATATATATATATTCCCTTCGTCTCGCGATATTTTACTTGCCCGAGATTCGATCGTCGGTACCGTAATACCTAGTTCAATCTCGTTCACAGCAAGTACTTTACTCGTTCCGTAATCCGATATTACTTTGTGATTAACTCCTTAACCACATGCTTGCAAGCGGTGTTGATATCGATTACCGAGTGGGCCCGAAGTATATCTCTCCAACTTGGGAGGGACAAATCCCATCTTGATACATACAACCCAACAGATACTTTCCGATCACCTGAGAGACACCTTTATGATCACCCTCTCATAGGATGACGTTTGATGACCTCAAAGCTTTCTTCCGATACCAGGGAGTTGTATTATCTCATGGTCTAAGGAATACAATATCTGACATAAGAAAAGCTTCGCAAAGACGAACACGATGACACGATCTAATTGCTTCACTTAGTTTGGGTCTGTCCATAATATCATTCTCCCAATGGTATGATCTCATTATTAATTGACAACTCATGTCCATGGTTAGGAAACCTTAACCATCATTAATCAATGAGCTAGTCCTTAGAGGCGTACTAGGGACACGGTGTTGTTCACAAACCACACAAGTATTAAAGTTTCCGCTTAATACAATTCTAGCATGGAATATAAACATTATCATGAACAAGAATTATAATAATAACATCTTTATTATTGCCTCTAGGGCATAATTCCAACAGTCTCCCACTTGCACTAGAGTCAATAATCTAGTTTACATTTGGCAACAATCTCACACCCATGGCACTGAGGTGCTGATCATGTTTTACACGTGGAAGAGGTTTAGTCAATGGATCTGCGACATTTAGATCTGTATGTACTTTGCTAATCTTCAGATCTCCATCTGCTATATAATCTCGGATTATATGAAACTTGCGGTTGATATGCTTGGTCTTTGGATGATATCTTGGTTCCTTAGCGAGTGCTATGGCGCCAGTGTTGTCACACAATATCTCCAGTGGGTCCAATGCACTTGGAACCACGCCAAGCTCAGTGATGAAGTTCCTGATCCAAACTCCTTCACTTGACGCTTCTGCAGCAGCCATGTATTCCGCTTCTACTGTAGATCCCGCGATCACGCTCTGCTTGCAGCTTCTCCAGCTCACAGCTCCTCCATTCAAAATATACACGTATCCTGTCTGAGATTTAGAATCATCCTTGTCGGTGTCGAAACTAGCGTCGACGTAACCTTTTACGACGAGCTGTTCATCACCCCCATAGACTAAGAACATTTCTTTAGTCCTATTTAGGTACTTTAGGATGTTCTTCACGGCTGTCCAGTGTTCCACTCCTGGATCACTTTGATACCTGCTCGTCAAACTAAGAGCATTGGACACATCCGGTCTAGTACACAGCATGGCATACATGATCGAACCTATGGCCGAGGCATAAGGCACTTTGCTCATAGCTTCCCTATCATTTACCGTAGCTGGACACTGAGCCTTGCTCAATATCGTACCTGACAACATAGGCACTGAACCTTTCTTTGCCTTATCCATTCTGAACCTTTTCAGAACTTTGTCTAGGTATGTACTCTGGCTTAAAGCTATCAGGAGTCTTTGTCTATCTCTATAGATTTTGATGCCCAATATATAAGCAGCTTCACCTAGGTCTTTCATTGAAAAACACTTGTTCAAATAACTCTTCACATCGTTAAGCATGTTGATGTCATTTCCAATAATCAATATGTCATCCACATATAGTACCAGAAACGTCACCGAGCTCCCACTCACTTTCTTGTAGATACAAGCTTCGTAGCAATTTGGAACAAATCCAAAGCTCTTGATCACTTGATCAAAACGAAGGTTCCAACTCCGAGATGCTTGCTTCAGTCCATAAATGGAACGCTGAAGTTTGCATACTTTACTAGCATCCTTAGGATCGACAAAACCTTCGGGTTGCATCATATACAACTCTTCATCAATGTTGCCATTGAGGAAAGCAGTCTTGACATCCATCTTCCATATTTCATAATCATGAAACGCAGCAATTGCTAATAAAATCCGAATGGACTTAAACATCGCTACGGGAGAGAAAGTCTCATCGTAGTCAACACCTTGAACTTGTCGAAAATCTTTCGCGACAAGCCGTGCTTTATAGACGGTAACATTACCATCCGCGTCCGTTTTCTTCTTGAAGATCCATTTGCACTCAATGGCCTTTCGGTCGCTAGGAGGGTCCACCAAAGTCCATACTTGGTTTTTGCTCATGGATCCCAATTCGGATTTCATGGCTTCTAGCCATTTCTCAGAGTCTGGGCTCATCATCGCTTCCTCATAGCTCGTAGGTTCACTGTCTTCTACTAGCAAGACAGTCAAGACAGGATTGCCGTACCACTCAGGAGGGGCACGCGACCTTGTCGACCTGCGACGTTCAGTAGCAGCATCGTCCGAAGCTTCATGATCCTTGTCATTAGCTTCCTCTATTGTTGGTGCAGGCGGCACTGGAACAATTTCAGGTGCTGCGCTACTCTCCAATTCAAGAGAAGGTTCAATAACCTCGTCTAGCTCTACTTTCCTCCCACTCACTTCTTTCGAGAGAAATTCCTTCTCAAGAAAGGAACCGTTCTTTGCGACAAACACTTTGCCTTCAGTTCTGTGATAGAAGGTATACCCAATAGTTTCCTTAGGGTATCCTATGAAGACGCATTTCTCCGCTTTGGGTTCGAGCTTGTCCGGCATCAACTTCTTGACGTAAGCTTCGCATCCCCAAACTTTAAGAAACGACAACTTAGGTTTAGCACCAAACCACAGTTCATACGGTGTCGTCTCAACGGATTTAGATGGAGCCCTATTTAAAGTGAATGCAGCGGTTTCTAATGCATAACCCCAAAATGATAACGGCAAATCAGTAAGAGACATCATTGATCGGACCATATCTAATAGGGTTCGATTCCAGCGTTCAGACACACCATTGCGCTGTGGTGTTCTGGGTGGCGTGAGTTGCGAAACGATTCCGCTTGCTTTAAGATGCGTGAGAAAATCATAACTCAAATATTCACCTCCACGATCGGATCGTAGAAACTTAATCTTTCTGTTACGATGGTTCTCCACTTCATTCTGAAATTCTTTGAACTTTTCAAATGTTTCAGATTTATGTTTCATTAAATAGATATACCCATATCTACTTAAGTCATCGGTAAAATTGAGAAAATAGCGATATCCACCGCGCGTCGAAACACTCATCGGTCCGCATACATCGGTATGTATGATTTCCAACAAGTCCGTTGCTCGCTCCATCATACCGGAGAACGCGGTTTTGATCATCTTGCCCATGAGGCATGGTTCGCATGTGTCAAATGATTCAAAATCAAGAGACTCCAAAAGTCCATCAGAATTGAGTTTCTTCATGCGCTTTACACCAATATGACCTAGACGACAGTGCCACAAATAAGTAGTATTATCACTATCTACTTTGCATCTCTTAGCCTCAATGTTATGGATGTGTGTTTCATCCCTTTCGAGATTTAGAAGAAATAAACCATTCACAAGAGGTGCATGACCATAAAAGATGTTAATCATATAAATAGAACAACCATTATTCTCTGATTTAAATGAATAACCGTCTTGCAATAAACACGATCCAGAAATAATGTTCATGCTCAACACAGGCACATAATAACATTTATTAAGGTTTAAAACTAATCCCGAAGGTAAAACTAAGGAGAGCGTGCCGACAGCCATCACATCAACTCTTGATCCGTTGCCAACGCGCATCGTCACCTCATCCCTCGCAAGCCGCCGTCTATTCCGTAGCTCCTGTTTCGAGTTACAAATATTAGCAACTGAACCAGTATCAAATACCCAGGCACTACAATGAGGGCTAGTAAGGAAAACATCAATAACATGTATATCAAATATACCTTTGATGGTGCCAGCCTTCTTGTCCGCTAAGTACTTCGGACAGTTGCGCTTCCAGTTTCCCTTGTCCTTGCAATAGAAGCACTCAGTGTCTGGCTTAGGACCAGACTTGAGCTTCTTCTCAGCAGGGGCAGTGCGCTTGCCGCCACCCTTCTTGAAGGGCTTCTTTGCTCCCTTACCTTTCTTAAAGGTGGGCTTGTTGACCATCAACACATGATTATCCTTTTTGATGTCCACTTCCGCGGCCTTCAGCTTTGCGAAGAGCTCGGTGATCGTATCAGTGGAACCAATCTGATTATGAGTCACTACAAAACTTTTGTAGCTGGGAGGGAGTGATTGCAGAACCCTGTCAATCTTGAGCTCCTCTGGAATCGTGCATTCTAGTTGCTCAAGGCGTTGAGTGTATCCCGTCATATTAATGGCGTGCTCACTAACGGAACTCCCTTCCTCCATCTTGCAGTTAAAGAACTTCTCAGAGATCTCATATCTCTCAGAACAGGCCTGAGTCTGAAACATGGTTTTCAGATCTTCGAGAATCTCAAAGGGCCCGAGATAGTCTTCAAAACGATTTTGAAGTTCCGGTTCCATAGCAAACAACATGGTGCTCTTAATCACACCATAATCATCTTTGCGCGACTGATAGACAACTTTCTCATCAGTTGTCGCAGTTGCAGCAGGGGGGTCACCTAACGCTTTCCCAAGGACATAGTCCTTTTGACCGCCAGAGAGAATGATTCTTATATTGCGGAACCAATTGGTCAAGTTAGACCCATTGTTTCTAAGCTTTTCCTTCTCAGCAAAAACGTTGAAGTTGAAGTTGGACTTAGCCATTTTATCTACAATATTTGCAAGTACAAATTAGACTATGTTCATGATAACTAGTTCAACTTTTAATCAAATTACTAGATGAACTCCCACTAAATTCAACATCCCTCAAGTTGTTTAGTGAACACGATCCAAATTCACCATACCTAATCCGATCTTCACGAGAAGAGGTGTGGTTTCAATGGTGGACGACAAAGTGTCGATCATATCATTCATATGACTCATGCTTAACCTTTCGGTTCATGTGTTCCGAGGCCATGTATGTACATGCTAGGCTCGTCAAGTTAGACCCAAGTATTTCCCCGTGTGCAAAAACTGGCTTGCACCCGTTATATGTGAGCGTAGAGTCTATAGCACCCGATCATCACGTGATGCTTGTACACGACGAACTTTCGCAACGGTGCATACTTGGGGAGAACACAGTTTTTATCTTGATCTTTAAGTGAGGAATCATCTTATAATGCTACCGTCGTGATGTAAGCATAATAAAGATACATAATAGGATAAAAATCACATGCATATAACTTTATGTGACATGGTATAGCCAATCTTCGCGCAATGATCTCCATCTTGTGCGTGCCGGCATGATCTCCATCACTCCACCATGATTGCCTCCACCACGAACAGCAACTACAACTATTGCTAACTACTTAGCGATAAAGTGAAACTATTACATGGCACATAAGAAGTTGACACACAGGTCATACACAATTATAAAGACAACCATATGGCTCCTGCCGGTTGTGTACTCATCGACATGCAAGTCGTGAAACATTACAAAACATGATCATCGCATACATTATACACATCACATCTTGGGCCATACCATATCACAGAAAACACTCCCTGCAAAAACAAGTTAGACGCCTCTACTTTGTTGTTGCATGTTTTACGTGGCTTATGGGAGTAGATGCTAAGAACGATTCTTACCTACGGAAAGCCACAACGGTGATATTATGGTTGCCAAACTCCGGTGTTAATCCCATGACAACTATAGTGAGAGAAACTGACATCCACCAGCCGCATGTGTGGAACAAGCCACACGTCAAGTGCGGAGCCGGTCTCGCGAACGACGTCGAGTAAGGTTGGCCTGGACCGCTTCAATCTCACTATCCCGCGTCATAAGAAGAACACAAACAAGAGGCTTGCAACAGAAAACATCAACACCCTCAACAACCATGTTGCGTTCTACTCGTGAAACACATCTACGCATAGATCTAGCTCTGATACCACTGAAGGGTTTCGCGGCATAGTAAATCAAAAATTTCTACGGATGCGAACAGAGGGAAGCCAAGATTTAATCTAGGAGATGCAAACAACAAGAGAGATTGGATTAGATCTTCATACCCTTGAAGATTCGCACAGCGGAACGTTCGTCGGAACGTGGGTGATGTAGTCGTACTCGCTTCTCCTCCTCGCGATCCGATCCGATCTAGCACCACAAGTGGCGGTGCCTCCGTGAGATGCACACGTGAAGCACCTCGACGTCTCCTCCTTCCTCGGACCAGCAAGTATGGTGGAGAGACGGATTAGATCTACAACACGGCGGCGTGGTGTATATGGTGGAGAGTTTCTGCAGCAGGGCTTCGCCTACACGCAGTCGGGAGGGAGAGAGAGAGGAGGGCAGCAGGACAGCTAGCTCTTGGAGGGGAAGGTGTGAGGGGGTGGTGCGCCCCCAGCCCTCTTTATATAGAGGGGTGGGCGGATGCAACCCTAGCCCCCTACCCCAAGCCAAACCGGAGGCCCCAAGGAGAAGGAATGGGGGGCAAGGAAACCCCCCCTTCTAGAAGGTCTATCTCGAGTTTAAAACCCCTTTGGCCGGCTGGGACCTATGGGGCCATGTGCCCCTGGCCCAATGCGGCCAGGGCACTCCCTCATAGGCCCATGCCCCCTCCCGGAAGGTGGGGCCACGTTGGTCCCCTTCCGGAAGGTTCTAGAAGCTTCTGGTACAATATCGATTAACCCGGAACAATTCCGAACTCCAAAAACTGCACTGTCTTATATGAATCTTATTCTCCGGACCACTCCGGAACCTCTTGTGATGTCCCGGATCCCATCCAAGACTCCGAACAAAAACTCATAAACCAATTATCTAATCTATCCTAGCGTCGAGACACGTTAAGTGTGTGACCCTGCGGGTTCGAGAATATGCAGACATGATCTTCTATCAATAATCAACAGCGGGGTCTGGAAACCCATATTGACTCCCACACATTCATCGATGATCATATCGGATGAACCACGATGCCAGGATTCAATCAATCCCATATATATATTCCCTTCGTCTCGCGATATTTTACTTGCCCGAGATTCGATCGTCGGTACCGTCATACCTAGTTCAATCTCGTTCACAGCAAGTACTTTACTCGTTCCGTAATCCGATATCACTTTGTGATTAACTCCTTAACCACATGCTTGCAAGCGGTGTTGATATCGATTACCGAGTGGGCCCGAAGTATATCTCTCCAACTTGGGAGGGACAAATCCCATCTTGATACATACAACCCAACAGATACTTTCCGATCACCTGAGAGATACCTTTATGATCACCCTCTCATAGGATGACACTAGAGGAAAAAGGGCCATCCGTTCGCCACCCCTGGGAGCATTAGTCCCGGTTGCGCCACCAACCGGGACTAATGCTGGCACGCGTCCCGGTTGGAGCGGGCACGGGGCCAGGGGGCATGGGTCCCGGTTGGTAAGGGGGCATGCCTCCCGGTTGGAGCCACCAACCGGGACTAAAGGTTTGGCCACAGCCACGTGGTGTGGCACGCACCTTTAGTCCCGGTTGCTGGCTCCAACCGGGACTAAAGACCCCTTGCCCTCTATAAATGCAACGCCCCAGCCCCCTCTGCCTCCACTCTGTTTTTTCGAATGGTGTAAGGTGTGAGGGTGTGTGCTAGTTTTTTCTCATGCATGCATTGAAGGTGTTTGTTGAAATGTTTGAGTGAAAAATCTAGTTGAATTTCTCATAGAACAAAAATATAGAAGGTGTCCGAGACGCGCTTGAGCTTTCTCCTCTTTATTTCCCTCGATCGAGGTTAGCAATCCTATCTTTTCTAGGTCATTGATACAATTCATGTGTCGGTGTGAATTGGTTATTTCACTATTTATGATGTCCTGTTTTTTGATAAACTTACTTATATGATGCAGATGAACGGTCGGGAATGGATGTACGGTGACCGGCGGGTAGCCGGGTATATCAAAGGTGTGGATAAATTTATCGATGTGGCTACGACAAACAAAGAGAATGGATTTATACGTTGTCCATGTGTTCAATGTCGGAACAACAAGGAGTACTCTTCCTCGAAAATCATTCGCGGCCACCTGATTATGAAAGGTTTCATGACCAACTATAATTGCTGGACCAAGCACGGGGAAAGAGAGGTTATGATGGAAGATGGTGAAGAAGAAGATGATGATAACAACTATCATCATATGTTTCCTGAATACGGTGATACTGCAATGGAAGACAATGGAGAGGAAAAAGGTGAAGAACGGGCATCAGATGAGCCGGCTGATGAACTTGGTAGGGTCATTTCTGATGCAAAGCGAGACTGTGAAACAGAAAATGAGAAGTTGAAGTTAGAGGGCATGTTAGAAGATCACAAGAAATTGTTGTACCCAAATTGTGAAGATGGCAGCACAAAGCTCGGTACCACACTGGAATTGTTGCGATGGAAGGCAGAGTGTGGTCTAACTGACTCCTCATTTGAAAAGATGCTGAAAATAATGAAGCCGAAGTTTCCAAAACATAACGAACTTCCCGAGAGTACCTACGAAGCAAAGAAGACTCTCTGTCCTCTGGGATTAGATGTGCAAAAGATACATGCATGCATTAATGACTGCATCCTCTACCGCGGTAAGGAGTATGAGAATTTAGATAAATGCCCGGTATGCAACGCGTTGCGATATAAGATCAGACGAGATGACCCTGGTGATGTTGAGGGAGAGCCCCTCCGGAAGAGGGTTCCTGCTAAGCTTATGTGGTATGCTCCTATAATACCAAGGTTGAAACGCATGTTCAGAAACAAAGAGCATGCCAGGTTGTTGCGATGGCACAAAGAAGACCGTAAGAAAGACGGGGAGTTGAGACACCCTGCTGATGGATCACAGTGGAGAAAAATCGAGAGAGACTTCCCAGACTTTGCAGGTGACGCAAGGAACTTATGGTTTGGTCTAAGTACGGATGGCATGAATCCTTTTGGGGAGCAGAGCTGCAGTCACAGCACCTGTCCCGTGACTCTATGTATCTACAACCTGCCTCCTTGGTTGTGCATGAAGCGTAAGTTCATTATGATGCCAGTGCTCATCCAAGGCCCGAAGCAACCGGGCAACGACATTGATGTGTACCTTAGGCCATTAGTTGAAGAACTCTTACAATTGTGGGGCAAACCAGGTGTACGTGCGTGGGATGAGAACAAACAGGAGCCATTTAATCTACGAGGGTTGTTATTCGTAACCATCAATGATTGGCCTGCTCTTAGTAACCTTTCAGGACAGACAAACAAAGGATATAAGGCATGCACCCACTGTTTAGATAAGACCGAAGGTACATATTTGCATAAATGCAAGAAGGTTGTGTACCTAGCGAATCGACGATTTCTTCCGACCAATCATACCGTAAGAAAGAAAGGCAAGCATTTTAAAGGTGAGGCAGATCACCGGAAGAAGCCTGAACTCCCTGCTGGTGATGATGTATTTGGTATGGTCAAGGACATAGAAGTAATCTTTGGAAAGGGTCCCGGCGGTCAATCAGTTCCGAACGACGTCGCTACAGGACACGCACCCATGTGGAAGAAGAAATCTATATTTTGGGAGCTGCCATATTGGAAAGTCCTGCGTGTCCGCTCTTCAATCGACGTGATGCACGTGACGAAGAATCTCTGCGTGAACCTGCTAGGATTCCTAGGCGTGTATGGTAAGACAAAAGATACACCTGAAGCACGGGAGGACCAACAAATTATGAAAGACCCAAAGAACATGCATATAGATAACAAGACGGATAAAGGGCGTCACTTAAGTCGTGCCAGCTATGCTCTTACCAAAGCAGAGAAGGAAATCTTTTTTGAAGTCCTTTACAGTATCAAGGTGCCGTCGGGCTTCTCATCTAATATAAAGGGGATAATAAATATGGCAGAGAAAAAGTTCCAAAACCTGAAGCCTCATGACTGTCACGTGATTATGACGCAGTTGCTTCCGATTGCATTGAGGGGGCTTCTACCGGAAAATGTTCGAGTACCCATTGTGAAGCTGTGTGCATTCCTCAATGCAATATCTCAGAAGGTAATCAATCCAGATATTCTGCCAAGGTTACAGAAGGATGTGGTACAATGTCTTGTTAGTTTTGAATTGGTGTTCCCACCATCCTTCTTCAATATTATGACGCATCTCCTGGTTCATCTAGTGGAAGAGATTGCCATTCTCGGTCCGGTATTTCTGCACAATATGTTCCCCTTTGAGAGGTTCATGGGAGTCTTAAAGAAATATGTTCATAACCGTGCTAGACCAGAAGGAAGCATCTCCAAGGGATATGGAACAGAGGAGGTCATTGAGTTTTGTGTTGACTTTATTCCTGACCTTAAGCCGATTGGTGTTTCTGACTCGCGGCATGAGGGAAGACTAAGTGGAAAAGGCACGCTGGGAAAGAAAGCAATGATATGTAGGGACGGGGATTCTTTCACTAAAGCACACTACACAGTTCTACATAATTCCACCTTGGCAGCTCCGTATATCGAGGAACACAAGAATATTGTACGCTCCAAAAACCCGGGGAAGCCTGAATCATGGATTACAGATGAACACATGAAGTCTTTCGGTGGTTGGATGCGGACACATCTCTTGAATGACACCACTGTTGGAGATCAGCTATACTTGTTGGCCGCATCACCATCTTCTACTGTATTGAATTTCCAAGGGTACGAAATAAATGGGAATACATTCTACACGATCGCCCAAGATAAAAAGAGCACCAACCAAAATAGTGGTGTCCGCTTTGATGCAATAGACGATAATGGACAAAAGGACACATATTATGGTTACATAGAGGAGATATGGGAACTAGACTATGGAGTCTCTTTTAAGGTCCCTTTGTTTCGCTGCAAATGGGTCAACCTGAATGGGGAAGGGGTAAAGATAGACCAGTTGTACGGAATGACAATAGTGGATCTCAACAATCTTGGTTATAGAGATGAACCATTCGTCCTAGCCAATGATGTGTCTTAGGTTTTCTATGTGAAGGACATGTCCTCCAGACCGAAAAAAAGAAAAAATATGCAAACGAATACATCATATGATGAGCCAAAGCGTCACATAGTTCTTTCAGGGAAAAGAAACATCGTGGGAATCGAGGACAAGACAGACATGTCAGAAGATTATAATAAGTTTGATGAAATTCCGCCCTTCACAGTGAAAACTAACCCAAGCATCCCGTTAAGTAAAGAAGATGCTCCATGGTTACGTCTGAAGCGGTCATAAGGAATGACATATGCCAAGAAGTTCATGCTCATATTATGTAACTCTAGTTCATGTCTTTCGCGGTTTGTGGCTTGACCGAAGGATATCTTTCACGGTTTGTGGCCTTTAGTCCCGGTTTTGTAGTCTCAGTTTTTAATATTAATAAATGTCTTGAGTGTTAGTCCCATTTTGTGGCTGGACCGGGAGTGCCTCTATGACCAGTTTCTTGGAGATGCCGGAGGACTGGGCTCCGTCGGCATCTCCCTGAAACTGGTCGTAGTGGTGGCCCTGCTCTCGAAAACCATCTTGCAGCTTGTAACTTCACTAACTAGATCAATACGCCTCGGAGCTAACTAATTTCACATATTAGGGAGTGCCTCTATGACCAGTTTCTCGGAGATGCCGGAGGACTGGGCTCCGTCGGCATCTCCCTGAAACTGGCCGCAGTGGTGTCCCTGCTCTCGAAAACCATCTTGCAGCTTGTAACTTCACTAACTAGATCAATACGCCTCGGAGCTAACTAATTTCACATAATAGGGAGTGCCTCTATGACCAGTTTCTCAGAGATGCCGGAGGACTGGGCTCTGTCGGCATCTCCCTGAAACTGGCCGTAGTGGTGTCCCTGCTCTCTAAAACCATCTTGGAGATGCCTCAAACTGGCTGGAGGACTGGACTCACAAGGATGCATATTTATAGTACAAGCAGCTCGGCATAATGTCGACACTCACGACATAATGTCAACACTCACCCCTATTATTAGTGCGGACTCAACTTTAGTCCCGGTTGGTGTCTCCAACCGGGAATAAAGGTTCATCTTTAGTCCCGGTTGGTGACACCATCCGGGACAAGGTACAAGCCGCACGACATAATATCGACACTCACCCCTATTATTAGTGTTGTCTGGCCCACTCTGCCGCAATCCCTTTAGTCCCGGTTTGTGACTACATCCGGGACTAAATGTGTGCCGAACAATGATCATGTTTCGAAAAAACCTTCACAAAATGACCTATCATGTTCGAGGTTTCATGGCTTTCGGTCCAAATGACCGATGTTATGTGCTGAATCACGGCATAGTTTGTGATGTTGTGCCCATATTATGCATGTGTGTGGACATTGGTATGTAGAACAATGTTGCAGGAGGAAGTTTTCCTTTTTGTCGCACAGAAAATCCCTTTTCCATTTTCCGAGCGCAAAAAACGGGTCGTTTTGTGAAGTAACCACAAAATGCCGTTTCAGAATGCTACCGACCTATTTTCCTAAATACTAGACCACCTTACATGGACTATATCCCAACCGGTACATCTCAAACCTTTTCGTCCATCCCGGGTAAAAAGGACAAATGTCTGCCGAATCGGCAGGAAGTGGGTCCGGTTTGTACTATAGGTACATGATCTACCGCCCGTGATTTTTTGAAAAAATCATTTTTAGACTCGCAATATGTGGTTTCTTCAGAGATCCAATGCAAGTTCTAACGATGCCCGTCCCCTATCTTCATGCACACCGGTTCGACCATAGTTAGAAATTCAGATAATTCAAAACGGGCATAATAATTCAAAAAAAATCCGAACAATGAAAATCCTTCGCGTGGTGTCATATTATGTTACATAGTTGAAAGGAAAAATACCAGACTTGGTATATTGATCATGTTTCGAAAAAACCTTCACAAAATGACCTATCATGTTCGAGGTTTCATGGCTTTCGGTCCAAATGACCGATGTTATGTGCTGAATCACGGCATAGTTTGTGATGTTGTGCCCATATTATGCATGTGTGTGGACATTGGTATGTAGAACAATGTTGCAGGAGGAAGTTTTCCTTTTTGTCGCACGGAAAATCCCTTTTCCATTTTCCGAGCGCAAAAAACGGGTCGTTTTGTGAAGTAACCACCAAAATGCCGTTTCAGAATGCTACCGTCCTATTTTCCTAAAATACTAGACCACCTTACATGGACTATATCCCAACCGGTACATCTCAAACCTTTTCGTCCATCCCGGGTAAAAAGGACAAATGTCTGCCGAATCGGCAGGAAGTGGGTCCGGTTTGTACTACAGGTACATGATCTATCGCCCGTGATTTTTTGAAAAAATCATTTTTAGACTCGCAATATGTGGTTTCTTCAGAGATCCAATGCAATTTCTAATGGTGCCCGTCCCCTATCTTCATGCACACCGGTTCGACCATAGTTAGAAATTCAGATAATTCAAAACGGGCATAATAAATTCAAAAAAAATCCGAACAATGAAAATCCTTCGCGTGGTGTCATATTATGTTACATAGTTGAAAGGAAAAATACCAGACTTGGTATATTGATCATGTTTCGAAAAAACCTTCACAAAATGACCTATCATGTTCGAGGTTTCATGGCTTTCGGTCCAAATGACCGATGTTACGTGCTGAATCACGGCATAGTTTGTGATGTTGTGCCCATATTATGCATGTGTGTGGACATTGGTATGTAGAACAGTGTTGCAGGAGGAAGTTTTCCTTTTTGTCGCACGGAAAATCCCTTTTCCATTTTCCGAGCGCAAAAAACGGGTCGTTTTGTGAAGTAACCACCAAAATGCCGTTTCAGAATGCTACCGTCCTATTTTCCAAAAATACTAGACCACCTTACATGGACTATATCCCAACCGGTACATCTCAAACCTTTTCGTCCATCCCGGGTAAAAAGGACAAATGTCTGCCGAATCGGCAGGAAGTGGGTCCGGTTTGTACTACAGGTACATGATCTACCGCCCGTGATTTTTTGAAAAAATCATTTTTAGACTCGCAATATGTGGTTTCTTCAGAGATCCAATGCAAGTTCTAACGATGCCCGTCCCCTATCTTCATGCACACCGGTTCGACCATAGTTAGAAATTCAGATAATTCAAAACGGGCATAATAAATTCAAAAAAAATCCGAACAATGAAAATCCTTCTCGTGGTGTCATATTATGTTACATAGTTGAAAGGAAAAAATACCATACTTGGTATATTGATCATGTTTCGAAAAAACCTTCACAAAATGACCTATCATGTTCGAGGTTTCATGGCTTTCGGTCCAAATGACCGATGTTATGTGCTGAATCACGGCATAGTTTGTGATGTTGTGCCCATATTATGCATGTGTGGACATTGGTATGTAGAACAATGTTGCAGGAGGAAGTTTTCCTTTTTGTCGCACGGAAAATCCCTTTTCCATTTTCGAGCGCAAAAAACGGGTCGTTTTGTGAAGTAACCACCAAAATGCCGTTTCAGAATGCTACCGTCCTATTTTCCTAAATACTAGACCACCTTACATGGACTATATCCCAACCGGTACATCTCAAACCTTTTCGTCCATCCCGGGTAAAAAGGACAAATGTCTGCCGAATCGGCAGGAAGTGGGTCCGGTTTGTACTACAGGTACATGATCTATCGCCCGTGATTTTTTGAAAAAATCATTTTTAGACTCGCAATATGTGGTTTCTTCAGATATCCAATGCAAGTTCTTACGATGCCCGTCCCCTATCTTCATGCACACCGGTTCGACCATAGTTAGAAATTCAGATAATTCAAAACGGGCATAATAAATTCAAAAAAAATCCGAACAATGAAAATCCTTCGCGTGGTGTCATATTATGTTACATAGTTGAAAGGAAAAATACCAGACTTGGTATATTGATCATGTTTCGAAAAAACCTTCACAAAATGACCTATCATGTTCGAGGTTTCATGGCTTTCGGTCCAAATGACCGATGTTACGTGCTGAATCACGGCATAGTTTGTGATGTTGTGCCCATATTATGCATGTGTGTGGACATTGGTATGTAGAACAGTGTTGCAGGAGGAAGTTTTCCTTTTTGTCGCACGGAAAATCCCTTTTCCATTTTCCGAGCGCAAAAAACGGGTCGTTTTGTGAAGTAACCACCAAAATGCCGTTTCAGAATGCTACCGTCCTATTTTCCAAAAATACTAGACCACCTTACATGGACTATATCCCAACCGGTACATCTCAAACCTTTTCGTCCATCCCGGGTAAAAAGGACAAATGTCTGCCGAATCGGCAGGAAGTGGGTCCGGTTTTGTACTACAGGTACATGATCTATCGCCCGTGATTTTTTGAAAAAATCATTTTTAGACTCGCAATATGTGGTTTCTTCAGATATCCAATGCAAGTTCTAACGATGCCCGTCCCTATCTTCATGCACACCGGTTCGACCATAGTTAGAAATTCAGATAATTCAAAACGGGCATAATAAATTCAAAAAAATCCGAACAATGAAAATCCTTCGCGTGGTGTCATATTATGTTACATAGTTGAAAGGAAAAATACCAGACTTGGTATATTGATCATGTTTCGAAAAAACCTTCACAAAATGACCTATCATGTTCGAGGTTTCATGGCTTTCGGTCCAAATGACCGATGTTATGTGCTGAATCACGGCATAGTTTGTGATGTTGTGCCCATATTATGCATGTGTGTGGACATTGGTATGTAGAACAATGTTTGCAGGAGGAAGTTTTCCTTTTTGTCGCACGGAAAATCCCTTTTCCATTTTCCGAGCGCAAAAAACGGGTCGTTTTGTGAAGTAACCACCAAAATGCCGTTTCAGAATGCTACCGTCCTATTTTCCTAAAATACTAGACACCTTACATGGACTATATCCCAACCGGTACATCTCAACCTTTTCGTCCATCCCGGGTAAAAAGGACAAATGTCTGCCGAATCGGCAGGAAGTGGGTCCGGTTTGTACTACAGGTACATGATCTATCGCCCGTGATTTTTTGAAAAAATCATTTTTAGACTCGCAATATGTGGTTTCTTCAGATATCCAATGCAAGTTCTTACGATGCCCGTCCCCTATCTTCATGCACACCGGTTCGACCATAGTTAGAAATTCAGATAATTCAAAACGGGCATAATAAATTCAAAAAAAATCCGAACAATGAAAATCCTTCTCGTGGTGTCATATTATGTTACATAGTTGAAAGGAAAAATACCATACTTGGTATATTGATCATGTTTCGAAAAACCTTCACAAAATGACCTATCATGTTCGAGGTTTCATGGCTTTCGGTCCAAATGACCGATGTTATGTGCTGAATCACGGCATAGTTTGTGATGTTGTGCCCATATTATGCATGTGTGTGGACATTGGTATGTAGAACAGTGTTGCAGGAGGAAGTTTTCCTTTTTGTCGCACGGAAAATCCCTTTTCCATTTTCCGAGCGCAAAAAACGGGTCGTTTTGTGAAGTAACCACCAAAATGCCGTTTCAGAATGCTACCGTCCTATTTTCCAAAAATACTAGACCACCTTACATGGACTATATCCCAACCGGTACATCTCAAACCTTTTCGTCCATCCCGGGTAAAAAGGACAAATGTCTGCCGAATCGGCAGGAAGTGGGTCCGGTTTGTACTACAGGTACATGATCTATCGCCCGTGATTTTTTGAAAAAATCATTTTTAGACTCGCAATATGTGGTTTCTTCAGATATCCAATGCAAGTTCTAACGATGCCCGTCCCCTATCTTCATGCACACCGGTTCGACCATAGTTAGAAATTCAGATAATTCAAAACGGGCATAATAAATTCAAAAAATATCCGAACAATGAAAATCCTTCGCGTGGTGTCATATTATGTTACATAGTTGAAAGGAAAAATACCAGACTTGGTATATTGATCATGTTTCGAAAAAACCTTCACAAAATGACCTATCATGTTCGAGGTTCATGGCTTTCGGTCCAAATGACCGATGTTATGTGCTGAATCACGGCATAGTTTGTGATGTTGTGCCCATATTATGCATGTGTGTGGACATTGGTATGTAGAACAATGTTGCAGGAGGAAGTTTTCCTTTTGTCGCACGGAAAATCCCTTTTCCATTTTCCAGAGCGCAAAAAAACGGGTCGTTTTGTGAAGTAACCACCAAAATGCCGTTTCAGAATGCTACCGTCCTATTTTCCTAAAATACTAGACCACCTTATATGGACTATATCCCAACTGGTACATCTCAAACCTTTTCGTCCATCCCGGGTAAAAAGGACAAATGTATGCCGAATCGGCAGGAAGTGGGTCCGGTTTGTACTACAGGTACATGATCTATCGCCCGTGATTTTTTTGAAAAAATCATTTTTAGACTCGCAATATGTGGTTTCTTCAGAGATCCAATGCAAGTTCTAACGATGCCCGTCCCCTATCTTCATGCACACCGGGTCGACCATATTAGAAATTCAGATAATTCAAAACGGGCATAATAAATTCAAAAAAATTCCCGAACAATGAAAATCCTTCGCGTGGTGTCATATTATGTTACATAGTTGAAAGGAAAAATACCAGACTTGGTATATTGATCATGTTTCGAAAAAACCTTCAAAAAATGACCTATCAGTTCGAGGTTTCATGGCTTTCGGTCCAAATGACCGATGTTATGTGCTGAATCACGGCATAGTTTGTGATGTTGTGCCCATATTATGCATGTGTGTGGACATTGGTATGTAGAACAATGTTGTAGGAGGAAAGTTTTCCTTTTTGTCGCACGGAAAATCCCTTTTCCATTTTTCGAGCGCAAAATAGGGTCGTTTTTGTGAAGTAAACCACCAAAATGCCGTTTCAGAATGCTACCGTCCTATTTTCCAAAATACTAGACCACCTTACATGGACTATATCCCAACCGGTACATCTCAAACCTTTTCGTCCATCCCGGGTAAAAAGGACAAATGTCTGCCGAATCGCAGGAAGTGGGTCCGGTTTGTACTACAGGTACAGGTAAATGATCTATCGCCCGTGATTTTTTGAAAAAAATCATTTTTAGACTCGCAATATGTGGTTTCTTCAGATATCCAATGCAAGTTCTAACGATGCCCGTCCCCTATCTTCATGCACACCGGTTCGACCATAGTTAGAAATTCAGATAATTCAAAACGGGCATAATAAATCCAAAAAAATCCGAACAATGAAAATCCTTCGCGTGGGTCATATATGTTACATAGTGAAAGGAAAATACAGACTTGGTTATTGATCATGTTTTCGAAAAAACCTTCACAAAATGACCTATCATGTTCGAGTTTCATGGCTTTCGTCCAAATGAACGATGTTATGTGCTGAATCACGGCATAGTTTGTGATGTTTGGCCATATTAATGCATGTGTGTGGACATTGGTATGTAGAACAATGTTGCAGGAGGAAGTTTTTTTTTTTTGTCGCACGAAAATCCCTTTTCCATTTTCCGAGCGCAAAAAAACGGTCGTTTTGTGAAGTAACCACCAAAATGCGTTTCAGAATGCTACCGTCCTATTTTCCTAAAATACTAGACCACCTTATATGGACTATATCCCCCCTGGTACATCTCAAACCTTTTCGTCCATCCCGGGTAAAAAGGACAAATGTATGCTGAATCGCAGGAAGTGGGTCCGGTTTGTACTACAGGTACATGATCTATCGCCCGTGATTTTTTGAAAAAATCATTTTTGACTCGCAATATGTGGTTTTCTTCAGAGATCCAATGCAAGTTCTAACGATGCCCGTCCCCTATCTTCATGCACACCGTTCGACCATAGTTAGAATTCAGATAATTCCAAAACGGGCATAATAAATTCAAAAAAAAATCCGAACAATGAAAATCCTTCGCGTGGTGTCATATTAATGTTACATAGTTGAAAGGAAAAATACCAGACTTGGTATATTGATCATGTTCGAAAAAACTTCACAAAAGACCTATCATGTTCGAGGTTTCATGGCTTTCGGTCCAATGACCGATGTTAATGTGCTGAATCACGGCAAGTTGGTGATGTTGTGCCCATATTATGCATGTTGTGACATTGGTAATGTAGAACAAATGTTGTAGGAGGAAGTTTCCTTTTGTCGCACGGAAAATCCCTTTTCCAATTTCGACGCAAAAACGGGTCGTTTTGTGAAGTAACCACGCAAAATGCCGGTTCAGAATGCTACCGTCCTATTGTCCAAAAATACTAGACCACCTTACATGGACTATATCCCACCGGTACATCTCAAACCTTTTCGTCATCCCGGGTAAAAAGGACAAATTCTGCCCGAATCGGCAGGAAGTGGGTCCTGTTTGTACTACAGATACATGATCTATCGCCCGTGATTTTTTGAAAAAATCATTTTTAGACTCGCA